>BSBN01001583.1:1935000-3135000 GCA_027924645.1 Cunninghamia lanceolata | reverse complement strand
ACCCATCATCATCATCATATTTTCTGTTAATATTGTTAGCATCATCATATTTTCTCTTGCTGACCGATATCCTCCTGCAGACAAACCTTCGACCTTTCGCCTGTCAGCAGCATCATCATATCCGGCTATCGGCAGCATCATCACATTCGGCAAGCGCAAACATCCTCCTGATGTTCACTGTTCATCTCACCGCCAAACACTTTCTCCAGCATCATGATGTTCAACATCATGTTCATCAGTAGGATATAAAATATCCGGTTCCCTCCATATATCCTGATGATGACAACCTCATGCACCTTTCCTTCGATGCTTACATCACCCCGATATCCTGATGACGATGACGTCACATGCAGCTCCTCCAATATCCTGCTGTCGGCCAAACTTAACATTATCAGCCCGCGATGGTTTTATCAACCCGATCTTCTACCTTATGCCGATACGCTCCTCCTCGGCAACACCTGATGATGATCACCCCGAAACGTATTCACCTTATGCAAACGATTGCATCATGCCCACCTCCATCTACTCGGATGACGCCCGAAGTAACTGCAGGATATACATAGAAATATCTTGATGATGCCGTTGCGATGGATTTTCTAACCTTAGCGAATTTTCAATCCGCCGAACCTCCTGAGGTGACCCGATCTACTTTCAGAGTGATCTTCCAGACTTGAACTATCAGCACGACCTAGCACATACCCATGCTAGGGTTCTCAACACCTCTCGACTGCGATCCTGCACACCTGCATGCAACAAACACAAAATGCAGACTAACCCCTAATCTATTATACATGGCCATTCCACCGATTCGACGAATCAACCGGTGGAATGGATCAGCAAATCCATGCAACCACCAAAATAGCAAATCGATCACCCAATGGAATCCAAAACAGAGAATGGACACAAACAGGATCTCTTTATTTGATTTCAAAAGATGCAAATACAGTATTCAGTTTCTCCTCTCTGTCTCTCCTCTTCAATGCAATGTCTAAAATCAGCCGATCCTAATACATAAATAGGATCTCTTGCGAGTACTACTGACCCGACTCCAAGCGGCTGGGAGGATCCAACCGAACATACAGCATAACAGCTGTCCTAACAAACTATCTAAAAATAGTAAAGTATGGTCAACATGACCTTATTACATGCATTGGTCTTATAAGACCTTCTTGGAAACATTAACCAGACCTATAACAAACTAACTGCCTCATGGAGGCCAGCTGTCAGGTAGGTGCTCCTGCACCAAGTAGGAAAACATGGATGGAGTTAACACTATCTATTGTGGAAATTTATAGTTGAGCTCAGAAAAGACAATTCAACAACCTATAATTGTTAAATCCCTTAAGACCAAGATGAGGAACTTACCAAAGGAACTGAGACACTTCTCATACCCTTAGAAAATGAATCTTAAAATTACCAAGAGAAGCTTGCTTTGACATCACCTCAATTATCTTTACCTCAAGCTTCAGAGCCACCTCAAGAGGTAGTTGTTAAACATCCATCAAATGTTTTAGAGAAGGACTCCACCCTGAAAGAGATCTCAAGCACCTTTTCCAGAACGTATTAAAGAGATTGTCTTGAAAAACCCTCTAGAAATGCCCTTGTCAACTGAAACTACTTTAGGACAAGAAATTAAATGACTCCATATCAATATTCTATTATTACAACTGATTAAGGAAATCCCTGAACTTAAAAAATTAGTCAAACAACTGTGCATAAAAACACCAGGGAGAAAAAATCTAAACAAATCAACATAGTTCAAATCAATGGATATTTAGCCAACCTTCTAATAATGAAGACATAAGAGCAAATGTGGACAATGAAGTTTGATAGATCCAAATCCAAGTACGGTTGTGGTGCTGGTGTTGAATTTATTAACCCAAAAGGTAAAAATTTTTGGCATCCTATAGGCTCTAGTTTGCTTGAATGAACAATGTTACAAAATATGAAGCTCTTATTTGAGGATTGTTATTTTCTCATAAAAAGAAGGTTAAACAATTGCAAGTTTCTAGATTCAAAAGTGGTAGTCAATAAAGTATGAAAATAATATGTCTACAATGAAAAGAAGTTGGCCAAATTCCATAACAAAGTATGGGAATTGATTAAAAAAAATGATGTATTCAACATATAGCTAATTTATCGAGGGAAGAATTACTCAACAAATGCTTTAGTTGTGGCAACGAGTTCTCTAGAATTAGTTACAAGCTCAAAGTTCAAAAGGTTTTTAGTAGAATTGGTTCCTTTTCCTATTTTCTTCAACAATATTCATAATTTTAAGGTATTTGAAGATGATAGACACATCTTAGGTTTTATGGAAAATACTAGTTTTTTTGAAGCACAAATCATAGATGAAAATGATAGAGAAGACTTTGAAATAAGGGAGTTATGAATTTGAAAACAAATAGAATATTGAAAGGGATAATAGTACTAGAAAGATTATTTGGTTTAGGCCAAATTGGTAAAGGAAAGAAAGTTCCAGATTCGAGTGGTGGAGAATATGAATCCCTTAATCTAGCCTCAAAGGATAAAGTGAAGAATGTTCTTATAGGGAAATCTTGTACAACTGAAGAGAAATGAGGTATAATTCAAGATCTCAAAAAATATTTAGAAGTTATTACATGGAATTGTGAAGATCTAAAAGTTTTCAATACATCAGTCATGACCCACATAATTTCATTGAAGCCCAATAAAAACCTTTCAGGTAGAAACAAAAGCTAGTCAATCCTTTTTTAGAATTGTTGATCCTCAAAGAAGTATAGAAATTGCTTACAACACACATTATTTTCTAGTAAGACACTCAACATGGGTGGCCAATCTTGTTGTAGTTTGTAAGAAGTTGGTAAGATCAAATGATGTGTTGACTTTAAGAACTTCAATAGGGATTCAGAGAAATATAATTATCCCTTGCCTAATTTAGATGACATGTTATAGATTATGAATGGATCACAAATGATGTCCTTACTTAATAATTACTCAAGATATAATCATGTATTAGTAAATCATGAGGACGAGATCAAGACTGCCTTTACCACCAAGTGGGAATATTTACCTATAGATGAATGTGTTTTAGTTTGATCAATGTTGGAGAAACATTTTAGTGAGCTATGGATATCGCATTCAAAGATTTGATCAGTAAGTGCATAATTATTTACATGGATGACATGACTATTGTCTCCAAGAAAAGGGAAGATTGTGTATCATATTTAAGGAAGGTGTTGCATAGGTGCAAATATTATGGGATTTCTTTGAGTCCCAAGAAATGTATCTTTGGGGTTACCGAGAGAAATCTTTTGGTTCACATCATCTCTAGGAGGGGTATAACCATCAATCAAAAGTGAGTAAATGTAATTTTAAAGATCCCATTACTTGGCAACAAGAAGGAACTCAAATCTTTCTTTTGTAAGATCAATTTTGTTCGCAAGTTTATTATAGGTTTCATAGAAATAGTTAGACCTTTGGTTAATGCCCCTGTGTTGACTAGTCTATATTATTTGTAGTCATTTTACATTTACTCTTTTGATTTTGAGTATTCATGTTGTTACATCCCCAAACTTTGACTATGTTTTACTTTTTACTTTCATATGATTAAGTGGATAAGTTATCATGGATTAATGATTTGATGTTTAGGAAAATGTTGGGATAAATCATTGATTTTATGGATTATGATTAATGCATAGAATTTGACATGAGATCAAAAGATATTGAGATTATTTAATTTTGATGTATAAAGATCTGTTGATGATACACTAATCATAGTTTGTATGACTATGAGTGAAACAAGAAATAAATTTCCACCTCTAGGAAAGCAAGGAGAGCATCATCGGAGAGAAGGGAATAGATGTTTGGGAAGAGATAGGTTTTCCATTTGAGTTCCTAGTTGTACATTTCGTGAACCTTATTGAAATAGGGTATGTATTAGTTAACTCTCCTTGTTGAGTCAATCTCAATTCGATCATTGTTGATTTTTTGTTACGGAAAGGATTCCAACGTCAAAAACTTCATTGAATTGGTCCAGAGATATTCAAGAAATAATATTGAGGTTAGAGTTAAACCATTTTCCTTTGTCAGGAAATTTTCTAACATATTTCTTTATTTTGCGTGAATGTTGATGCTGACATCAACATAAGTTGGTGAAGGGGGAGAAGACCTCAACCCCATTCACGCAACTTGCCACATAATTATTATCAACATTTGTAGACATGGTATCATTACCATTGTGTTGATATATTATATTTATAAATTGGTATATTATAATATTGTTTATAGAAATATGTTTATTTAGCTTTAATCACTTATCTCCTTTTGATAAGATTTCTTGGGTTGGCAACCTCTATACTCATGTAGTGGTGCATGCGCTAAATTCCACATAATGTGGAGAGAGTGGGGAGTAACCCACTATTATTCTTGCAAGAGGTTAACAACTATCATGTTGCATGCTCGCAGGTGGAGACTTCTAAGGAAGTTTGGTGGTTACCCCATAGTGGGAAAAGATACCACGGTATCATTATTCAAGGAATGATCTTTCTTTTAGGCAGAGTGTGGAAGAAAAACAAAAAAAGATAGCGTGGAGAAAGAAACCACGACAGCAGAAAGATTACATAGGAGTAAAATGGAAGTCCAAGAGGAGTACTGTAGCTAACCATTGAACATGTATCTCTTGAGATGGTCGAAGCTTTGTAAAGCATGATACATATTTCCTTTTTAATGCCATTATTTGAATTTCTTGTAAATGATCACAACATCTATGACAAGTTGATATCGTTAGAATACATGCATTCTTAGTAAGGGATACTAGATGGCTATAGCAGGCTGATATTATTATTATAATACATGCCTTCCAGTAGAGCTTACCATGTGATAGGTTGATAGCATTAGAATGATTGGTATCATCTTGCTATCATTTCAACAAAAAATGAGAAACTTTATTAGTCATTTCTGGATTATTGTATGCATGATACTTCGATACCAGTTGTCATACTATTCTATTGAAGTTCTTTAACTATCCTTGTGCGACCATGACTGGTTCTCAATGAATGTACGAGATTGTTCATTATAGTCAATATTCCTTGATAGTTTTGTAAAACAAGGTTACTAGTTAACCTTGATGACACATCAATAATGATGTGAAATGGAGCCTTGGGTCGAGAAAATAGTGTTTCTTAGTATGGACGACAATATAGGCATTTTTAGATTGAAGAAAACCACTCATTGATAATATCTTTAACGAGATTAATAAGATTGCATTCTGCATGTCTCAGACTTGAATGATATATTTTCCTTTTCAAAGGAGACCAATTGTAACAACAATAAAAGTGTCCTTGGGCAAGATAATAGGGTTGAGACATAGACCCTCGAGTCTAGTTTACAAGATGGACTTTCGAGTCCCATAAATTTATTACATAATTGTTAGTTCGAGAGAAGAACAATAGTTATCTAGTTTATTTATAGTATTGTATCTATTAGAATATGTTGTGTTAGGAATTACATGCATAAGATATCAATTAAATGCAAATAAAGATTAAACAGAGGAATGAAAATACACAGAAATAATAATAGCGAGAGACAATTTTTAATGTGGTTCACCCAAATTTGAGCTACATCCACCAATAGAGAGTCCAATATTATTATCATGCAAATCTAACTGATTACAACTAGAAATCCTTGCAACTCAATACCGCTACAAATGCTACAATTACAATATCAATGGAAACCCTAACCCTTAGTTATTTTTGTCAAGACTTATGTTAGTTACAAAATAGGGTTTTTTATATCAATTCCCCTATTAATTAATTCGAGGGGAAACACACTGACAAAAGTGAGGAAAAATTAACCTGAGTTCAATTAGGCTCCATATAACAACATGTTGTACCCATTATATAAGAACACTATTACAAATAGGTGCTTAAGCAATGTTGTCATTGATGTCAACATATCCTTGTTGCCATTGATGTCAATTGTATCCTATTTTATTGCCTGGTTAGAAGACTAAAATGTTGAGGATATTGAGAAAATTAATGAAGATATAAGTGCACGGACCATTTGGCTATGTAGAGGATTGTCTTAAGTAGCTCCAATTAATATTTGAGAGGTTTGCATAAAGATTTGAAGAAGTTATGACCATTTGAGAAGAACTAGGTTTGCAGTTTTCAAAAGAGACAGAGTGACAGGAAATTGATCCGAATTGCTCCACAAATAAAACACTATGATCTGCGGATCTAGACGCATGTTTGGGAAGTCAGTGTGTATCCTCAACTCAAGTGGTTCATGGTTTGGAGGTCCACAAGCAATCTTTCTAGTGTGACAGTCATGGCAGATAGTGTTCTTGAGGTACCAGATGAAGATGCAAGTGATTCTGATGATTTGGATTAGTGCAGATGTTATTGTTGAATTTAATGTGCTTTTGGAAGTCTCTAGATCATGTACCTACTGTGTTGGAGGTCCGCACTAAATATTGAACTCGTTGTTGAAGATTTCTTCCTTGGTGTTGTTGTTCTTCCCAGTCTTGGTAGTCTGGATGATTCAAGCATGTTGCGGATGATCTAAGAGCAATTATATGGAGCGTGGTGTGTTGATCAAGGAAGATTTGAATCCCATTTATGTTTGGCTGACAGCTTAGTGATTCACATTGAGTTAGATGCTTGTAGTGTCAGCCTTGATGTTTATTCCAAGGTTGATGAAGTATATAAAGGCGTGTAGTTGAGTTGTGGAAAATGATCCTTGTGTGAAAATGATAAAATCCTAAGAAAGGTTCAAAAGCATAGCAGAGAAGAGGAGAAGTAGAAGAACAAGAGCAGTAAAGGATGAAGAGATAGTGAAGAATTTTTTGTGAGATTTCAATGAGACTAAACCAGGCATGATGAAGATGCTATTTCTCACTTAAATCTTTCTATATTAAACATAAATTCCTATATGCAGTGAGCCTCTTTTGAGAAGTGAGCTCTGGGTAGTGTGCTTGAAGGTAAGTGCCTTCCCATTTCTTTCAAGTGCTTTTAATAGGGTACGAATCTTGTGGGTTAACCCCCACCGTGGTTTTCCCTTAACTGGGTTTCTACGTTAAAAATCTTGGTGTCAAGTGTGTTCATTTTGTTTCTGCTCATGTGTTATTGATTCATGCTTTAATGTTTACATCATTAATCTATTTGTAAGTTGTGAAAGAAGATTAAAGTCAGAAAAGATTAAAGTTGTGAGACAATTGATTCAACCCCCCTCCCTCTCAGTTGTCTGGCCTAATTCCAACAATTGGTATCAGAGCTAGGTTCCTCTAAAGAAGCTTGACCGCTTGAGGAGATCCAAGATGTCGAATTACAAGAAGGAAAGTGTGATATTTGATGGAACAAATTACTCCCTTTGGAAGGTGCGCATGCAATGTCATTTGCAATGTATGGGTGATGTCTTTTGGCTCATAACTAAGGATGAGTATAAGATTCCAGAGAAAGGCCCTTCAACTCTAGACAAACTCAAGGATGCTAAACACAACATTCGAGCCAAAGAAGCATTGTTGAGTGCTCTGACTGATATAGAGATGACAAATGTTTTGGAATTGAAAACTACTCATGAAATCTGGAAAAAGTTGAAAACTCTGTATGAAGGTGATAAACTTGTCAAATGTGCCAAGCTACAGAGCCTGAAGGGTAAATACGAAAGGTTGATGATGAGTGAAGATGAAAACATTACTTCTTACATGCAGAAGGTAAATGAACTTGTGACCGATATCAGGAGTGCTGGTGGAGTATTGGATGAATCAAAGATTGTTGCCAAAGTGCTCAGATCCTTACCTCCGGCATACAAGCATAAAGTTACTGCCATTGAAGAGATCAGGACTGTAACAACTATTACAAGGGATCAGTTGGTTGGTAAGCTTTCAGCATTTGAAATGAGTGATTTTGGTGATTCTCTTCCTAAGTCTAAATCTACATTTAAAGCTATTATTCATGGAAAACAAAGATATGATCTAGGTGAAAGCTCTTCAAGAAGATCAAACAAATTTGACAAGACAAGGAAGGATCTTGAAGATGATGAAACTGAGTTTGATGAACTTAAAGCCCTTTTTGCCAAAAGATTGCCAAGAGGATCTGGTAAGTATGAAGGAAAGTTGCCATTCAAATGTTTTTCTTGTAATAAGATTAGAAATTTTGCCTCAAGGTGTCTAGAGAGAGGTTCAAAGCCAAACCCTAACAGACCTAGAGTTTAGAAGAAATGCTACTATGTCCAAGAAGTTGGTGAAGGAGTCATAGATGATGAATCTGATTATGGAGGCTCCACTAAAAGTGATTGGGTGTTCATTGCTATCAAAGAAGAAGATTTGGTGCCTACCGAATTTGCTAGCTATGTAAATGTGGAAAGTGCCTTGGCTGCTCAAGTTGTAGAAAAAGATGAATGGGTGATTGACAGTGGATGTTCTCATCATATGACAGGTGATAAAAGTAAGTTTGTAAGCTTTGAAAAATATGAAGGTGGAATTGTGAACTTTAGAGACAACTCAGCTAGTAGAATTTGTGGTAGAGGATCCATCTCTTTTGATGGTAAGAATAACACTAATGATGTTCTGTATGTGGAAGGATTGAAGCATAATCTTCTTAGTGTTGGACAGTTGGTTGACAAGGGTTATGATCTCTGATTCAAGGATGGAAAATGCAAAATCTTGGAAAGCTCCAGAATCAAAATTGCATCTGGTACTCAGACTAGAGGTAACATCTTTCATTTAAGTAGTTCTGACAAAAGTTGTGTGATTTCTCAGATTGATCAGAGTTGGTTATGGTATAGGAGAATGTGTCATGTGAATTTTGATAACATTGTCAAGATAAGTTCTACTCAGGCTATGAGAGATCTTCCAAAACTTGTGAAACTTGCCAATAGCATGTGTAGAGAATGTCAATTAGGTAAATAGAAAAAAACTTCATTCAAGAGTAAAGAACAATTTTCAAGTGGATGGTTGGAACTTGTGCATACTAATCTATGTGGTCCTGCTAGAATTAGGAGTGTGCAAGGAGATAGATATTTTATGTTACTGATTGATGATTACTCCCAGATGATGTGGGTAACCTTCTTGAAAGAAAAATTAGAAGCTCTTGACAAGTTCAAAGTGTTCAAGGTTATGGTGGAAAATGAGATTGGTGAGAAAATAAAGTGTTTGAGATCTGACAGAGGTGGAGAGTTTACCTCCAGTGAGTTTGATACAATCTGTGAAAAGCATGGAATAAAAAGACAGTTATCTGCTCCTAGGACTCCTTAGCATAATGGAGTTGTGGAGAGAAAGAACTATTGCTAGGACCATGATGATGGAAGCAAATGTTCCACAAGTCTATTGGAGAGATGTTGTGAGTATTGTTGTCTACACTCTTAATTGGGTGCAGATCAAAGGTAATTCTGGTAAGACACCTTATGAACTATGGTTTGGTCATCCTCCTACTGTGAAATATTTTAGAGTTTTTGGTAGTAAATGCTATATCAAAAGAGATGAGGATCTAGGCAAGTTTGATGCAAGTGATGAAGGAATATTTCTGGGTTACTCTACTCAAAGCAAGGCATACCAGTGCTTTAAAAAGGATTGAAAAAGATTGTTGAAAATGCTAATGTCAGAGTTGATTAGAGCAAAGAAAGATCTTTCAAGTCTTACGGATATGATTCAGATGAACAAGATGAAAGTCAAAATCAAGGAAAGCAAGTTCAACCTCAGACTCAAATCCAGATTGATCTGGAATATCCAGTAACTCAAGAAGTTAGTACAGATGTTGAGGAACAAGCTCAAGAATCAGAAGTTCAAGCAATTACCAAAACACCCAGGTATGTAAGGTTGAATCATTTGGATGATCAGATCATAGGAGATAGAAATAAAGGTGTTCAAACTAGAAGAAGAATTGTTGAAGATCAAGAGGAGATTTTTTTGATTTCAAAGATTGAACCAAAATCAATAAGTGAAGCTTGCAATGATGAAAATTGGGTAAGAGCAATGGAAGAAGAGTTAATGCAAATTGAAAAGAATCACACTTGGGATCTTGTTTCTAGACTTGAAGAAGAAAATGTGATTGGAACTAAATGGGTCTTCTGGAATAAACTAAATGAGGATGGTGAAATTGTGACAAACAAAGCAAGGTTGGTATGCAAAGGATATTCTCAAGTGGAAGGAATTGATTTTGAAGAAACTTTTGCTCCGGTGGTAAGAATAGAAGCAGTCAGATTATTTCTTGCATTAGCTGCTATAAATATTTCAAGGTTTACCAGATGGATGTCAAGTTAGCATTCCTGAATGGAGAATTGGATGAAGAAGTCTACATTGAGCAACCAGAAGGATTTCAGTTGTCTAATCAAGGAGATATGGTTTGCACATTGAGAAAAGCATTGTATGGACTCAAACAAGCCCCAAGAGCCTAGTATGTGAGACTAGATAAGTATCTACTAAAATTAGGTTTTAGCAAAGGTACAACAAACAGTAATCTTTATATCAAAATTGATCATGAACACATCTTGATTGTTGAAGTATTTGTTGATGATATCATTTTTGGTGGAAATGAGAATATGTGCAAAACATTTGCTGATTAGATGCAAAGTGAATTTGAGATGTCAATGTTTGGAGAAATGAATTTATTCTTATCTCTACAAATCATTCAGTCAGATAAAGATATCTTCATATCTCAATCTAAGTATGTGAGAGAATTGTTGAAAAAGTTTGGAATGGAAGATTCAAAACTAGTGAGTACACCTATGGTAACCAGATGCAAGTTGAGTAAAGATGATGACTCCCCTAAGGTAAATCAGAAAAGGTATAGATCAAAGATTGGAGGTATGCTCTATCTGACTCAGACCAGACCTGATATCATGAATGTAGTTGGACTTCTTGCTAGATTTCAAGCTGATCCTAGAGAATCCCATGTTGTAGCAGTCAAAAGAATTTTTAGATATCTCAAAGGGACACTTGATTATGGCTTATGGTATCCAAAGGATAATGACTTGACTCTTCATGCATACACAGATGCTGATTGGGTAGGAGATGTGGATGACAGGAAAAGTACTAGTGGTGGTGCATTCTTCTTGGGAAGGAGATTGGTTTCTTGAATGAGCAAAAAGCAAGAGGTAATATCTTTGTCTACTGTAGAGGTAGAGTATATAGCAGCAACAAATAATTGTACTCAAGTTCTGTGGATGAAGAAAATGTTGAAGGACATTAGAATTGTGTTTGAGGAACCTGTTACAATCTTCTGTGATAATTCAAATGCAATAAACATCTCAAAGAATCTAGTGTTGCATTCAAAGACAAAGCACATATCAATCAAGTTTCACTTCTTGAGAGAGAAGGTTAATGCGAATGAGGTCAGATTGGAGTTTTTTTCTTTAAAGGATCAGATTGTGGATATCTTCACTAAGCCTCTACCCAAGGATACTTTTGAGTATCTTAGACAGAAGTTTAGGTTTATTACCCCTCCTGATCAGAACTAAGATGCACTAGGGTGCATCAGTCTGGTGGAATTCACAGTCATATCTTGTGATCCGGATTGGTGTTAAGGAGATACTACTCAGGGGGAGTAATCAGTATGCAAATTTTGGAACAAAAAGAGGGAGTAAAGATTGCAAATATGTACCCTTTGCCATTGATGTCAAAGGGGGAGAGAAGTCATGTGAAAAACTAGTTGCTGGTAAAAGGGGGAGTTGTAAAGAAAAATGGTTACAAGTGTGAATAGAGAAAGGGGGAGAAGTTCTTGTCTTGATGGTTGAATTAGTTTTTCACATCATATGTTGCAATCAATGACAAAGGGGGAGATTGTTGCAAATAGATGCCTAAGCGGTGTTGTCATTGATGTCAACATATCCTTGTTGCCATTGATGTCAACTGTTTCCTATTTTATCGCCTAGTTAGAAGACTAAAATGTTGAGGATATTGAGAAAATTAATGAAGATATAAGTACGTAGACCATATGGCTGTGTAGAGGATTGTTTGAAGTAGCTCCAGTTAAGATTTGAGAGGTCCGCATAAAGATTTGAAGAAGATATGGCCATCTAAGTAGAACTAGGTTTTGCAGTTTTCAGAAGAGACAGAGTGACAAAAAATTGGTCTAGATTGCTCCGCAAATAAAACAATATGATCTGCAGATCTAGAGGCATGTTTGGGAAGTTAGTTTATATCCTCAACTCAAGTGGTTTGTGGTTTGGAGGTCCGCAAGCAATCTTTCTAGTGTGACAGTCATGGCAGATAGTGTTCTTGAGGTATCGGATGAAGATGCAAGTGATTCTAATGATTTGGAGTAGTGCGGATGTTATTGCTGAATTCAATGTGCTTGTGGAAGTCTCTGGATCATGTGCCTAATGTGTTGGAGGTCTACATTAAAAATTAAGCTTGTTGTTGAAGATTTCTTCCTTGGTGTTGTTGTTCTTCCCAGTCTTGGTTGAGCAAATGATTCAAGCGTGTTGCGGATGATCTAAGTGCAATTCTATGGAACATGGCATGTTAATCAAGGAAGATTTTGAATCCCATTTATGTTTGGCTGATTTAGTGATTCGCATTGAGTCAGATGCTTGTAGTGCTGACCTTGATGTTTATTCCAAGGTTGATGAAGCATATAAAGGCATGTAGTTGAGTTGTGGAAAATGATCCTTTTGCGAAAATGATAAAATCCTAAGATAGGTTTAGAAGTAGAGTAGAGAAGAGGAGGAGCAAAAGAACAAGAGTAGTAAAGGATGAAGAGATAGTGAAGAAGTGTTTGGGGGCAGAGCAAAAGTTTTTGTGAGCTTTCAATGAGACTAAACCAGGCATGATGAAGATGTTATTTATCAATTAAATCTTTTTGTATTAAACATAAATTCCTGTAGGTAGTGAGCCTCTTTTGAGCAGTGAGCTCTGGGCAGTGTGCCCGAAGGCAAGTACCTTCCCATTTCTTTCAAGTACTTTTAATAGGGTACGAATCTTGTGGGTTAACCCCCACAGTGGTTTTCCCTTAACCGGGTTTCCACGTTAAAAATCTTGGTGTCAAGTGTGTTCATTTTATTTTTGCTCATGTGTTATTGATTCATGCTTTAATGTTTACATCATTAATCTATTTGTAAGTTGTGAAAGAAAATTAAAGTCATAAAAGATTAAAGTTGTGAGACAACTGATTCACCCCCCCTCTCAAATGTTTGACCTAATTCCAACAAACACAACCTTTATTGTGAAAACTTGAAAGGACATGTGGTCGACAAGAACCATGTCATTCGATGACAACCATTTATCCATGAATTGATAAGTGTTTTAAATGTAAGTAGAACATTAGAATTTGTTTTATGATGCATGTCAAGATATCTTTTATTATGACAAAGGTTCTTAAATAATCATTTTGGATAAAGGGATTAGAAATGATAGATTTCTAAGAATATCTGTACATGCATAATAAACCTATAAATCTTTCCACAAGTATGTGGTCAACTATTATTAGACATTATATTGTCGACATGGATTAGATGAAATCCTTGAACCAAGTGAAGAGCCTTGAACAAACTTATGAAGTTATAAACAAAACCATTATTTATGTCGAGATGAGACATCAAAACCAAGAACATATAAACTTTTGAAACAAGGAATAAAGTGATAGGGAGTCATAGATTCCATGTTACAGTTGCAACAAGAAACTTCTTTGCAAGATCAAGACCTCAATTTGAATCATCTTGGTATTGTACTCTCAAAATTAGAGTTAATAATCTGAGTTAGGAGGACTACTGTTGAAATGTGAAGTCAGTTTGACTTATCCCAGCAGTGACGAGTAGTCGACTGAGATCTCATCTAGTGCTCTAGGTACCCACCCGGTGGGGCTGAAGGCCAAGGAATGGAAACCTGAAAGGTTGTTGGGTAGGAGGTTGCAAGGGGACTGGGCTGGGGGAAACTTTGTTTGGGCCATGTTCCATGTGTTCACCATGCAAAATTGCATGCGGAAGTGCTACTCGCACTTTTATGCATGGAAATCTTGTTGCAAGTATGAGGTTATCCAGTATTGTCATTGATGTCAACATACTCATATTGCATTAACAAGAAGGATTTGATGAGCTGTGTGCTGAGGATATTGAGAAAATTAGTCTCAGTCAGGAACAGTGAAGAACAGTGATGAGAAGAAGGTAAATGTACTATATAGGATGAGAACCGGAGGATGCGGATTAAAGGGTTAGTAGATATGAGTCTTGAGATGCTACAGTTAAGATTTCAGAGGTCCGCATGAAGATCTGAAGGAGTTGTGGCTGCCGGTATAGAACCGGGTCCGGCAAGTATCTGGAGGTGACAGAGGATCACAAAAAGGTCCGGTGAGGTCCGGAATTGTATTATCCTAATCTGCGGATTGGAAGGAGTGTTTGGGATGTCCTTATGATGTATCATCCTGATTTGTGTATGATTTGGAGGTCCGGAAGTACCTCTTGCATTGTAACAGTGGCGACAGACTGTGTTCTTGAAGTTCCGGATGAGGAAGACAAGAGATCCCAGTAAGCAGAGGAAGTGCGGATGTATCCGGACATTCAGACAGGCTTGTGAAGGTTCTTGGATCATGTTTAGGTTTTGTTGTTGGTCCGCATTGATAGTAGAGCCCGGAATTGAAGTTATTCTTCCGGATGAAGTTCTTGCTCTGTGTAGCCGACCGGATGAGTTGTTCATCCTGCGAATGTTCTTGTGATGGCCGACCGGATGTGTTATTCATCTTGCGGATACTCCTATGGTTGTTTGCCGACTTAGATGTTTGTTCCTAAGTCGATGTCTTGTATAAATAACGGTTTGTGAGTTCATTTCAGGGTGTGGTGTAAGTATGAGCATGGTATAGCGAAGAAACGTGCGAAAGGCAGAGCAGAGACTGTTGGGCTTAATTGGAACTGATCCGGACATGGTAGAGATGTCATTCTCCAGTTCAAGACTGTGATTTTCATCACTTTGTAGACAGTGTGTCTCCTTGTAGGCAGTGGGCCTCTTTGTGAGCAGTGTGCTCGGGCAGTGAGCCCTTATTGGCATGTGCCATTCATCTTTCCTTTATTCTTCTAACAGAGAATAATTCTTGGGTTAATCACCCTGTGGTTTTTCCCTTAACCGGGTTTTCCACGTCAAAATCTTGGTGTTCAATGTGTTGATGCTTATCTGCTCTTGTGTTTATGTATTATGCTTCCATGGATGATTATTTGATATGCTGCTAACTAACAACAGTGAGTTAAGTGTTTTTTTTATACAACTGATTCACCCCCCCCCTCTCAGTTGTATGCCCTAGATCCAACAATTGGTATCAGAGCCAAGTTCCTCTGACAAGAGCTTAACCGCTTGAGGAGATCCAGGATGTCGTCATACAAGAAGGATAGTCCGAAGTTCGATGGAACCAACTTCACTCTCTGGAAAGGTCGCATGAAGTGTCACTTGGA
Source organism: Cunninghamia lanceolata (assembly GCA_027924645.1). Classification (NCBI taxonomy): domain Eukaryota; kingdom Viridiplantae; phylum Streptophyta; class Pinopsida; order Cupressales; family Cupressaceae; genus Cunninghamia; species Cunninghamia lanceolata. The sequence continues at coordinate 3,119,649 of BSBN01001583.1, read as the reverse complement.
ATGCATGGGAAAAGCATACCTGGGTATGATTTCAAAACCATATGTACCTCCACAAGGTGGTCTGACAACTCTGAATGAAATCACAGAAGCTGAAAACAATCTGCGGACCAAGGAAGCTCTTCTAAGCGCATTGAACGACTCAGATCTCTCGAATGTCATTGACCTACCCACTGCATATGAGATCCTAACTAAACTGGAACTTTTGTATGAAGGAGATGAGTTTGTCAAAAGTGCAAGGTTGCAAAGTCTGAAAGGGAAATTTGAAAGATTGAAAATGAGAGATGATGAAAACATCACTACCTTTATGCCAAGAGTAAATGAGCTGGTATGTGGAATCAGAAATGCTGGTGGAACTTTAGATGAAAATGAGATTGTCTGCAAAATCCTAAGATCCCTTCCTGCTGCCTACAAAATCAAAGTTGCTGCCATTGATGAATTTAGAGCCCACACAACTGTCACAAGAGAACAACTGGCTGGCAAACTAGCTGCATTTGAAATGACCGAGTTTGGAGATGATCCTCCCAAGACTGAATCTGCTTTCAAAGCCAGTGCCTATGTAAAAGGCAAACAGAGATTTGATCCGGGTGAAAACTCATCAAAGAAAATGTCATGGTATGATCAAGCAAGAAGAGACATGGAAGAAGAAGAAGCAGAAACAGCTCAACTTGAAGCCCTCATTGCAAAGAGACTGCCAAGAGGATCCGGTAAGTATGAAGGAAAACTACCCTTTAAGTGTTTCAACTGCAATAAGATTGGTCATTTTGCCTCAAGATGTCCGGAGAGATCTGCAAGATCTAATACTCACAGACAAAGGTTTCAAAAGAATTGCTATTATGTTCATGAAGAAGATGACAATGAAGGAGTAACAGATGATGAATCAGAACCAGGAAGCAAATCCGGAAATGAGTGGGTATTTATAGCCATCAAGGAAGAAGATTCCTTGCTCTCTGAATCTGTCAATCACAAAGTTGTTGAAAAAGCCTTAGCTGCTCAAGTAGAAGAAAAGGATGATTGGGTTATTGACAGTGGATGTTCTCACCATATGACTGGTGACAAGAATAAGTTCTTAGACTTGGAAAGATATGAAGGAGGAATGGTAAAGTTTGGTGACAATTCTGCTGGCAGAATCAGAGGTAGGGGAACTATTTCCTTTGATGGTAAGAGCAAAACAGGAAATGTACTGTATGTTGAAGGATTGAAGCACAATCTTCTCAGTGTTGGTCAGTTAGTGGACAAAGGCTATGATCTCCGGTTCAAGAATGGAAAATGCAGAATCTTTACAAGCTCCGGAACTGAAATTGCATCCGGTACTCAGACAAGAGGTAACATCTTTCATCTGGTTGGTTCAAATAAAAGTTGTTTGTTTGTTCAAATTGATCAGAGTTGGTTATGGCATAGAAGAATGTGTCATGTAAATTTTGATAACATCATCAAAATAAGCAATACTCAGGCTGTGAGAGATCTTCCAAAGTTGATAAAACCTACAAATAGTGTGTGTAAAGAATGTCAGTTAGGCAAACAAAGCAGAGTCTCTTTTAAAAGCAAAGATCAGTCTTCTACCGGATTATTGGAAGTAGTACATACTGATCTATGTGGTCCGACAAGAATCAAGAGTCTGCAAGGTGATAGATATTTCATGTTGTTAATTGATGATCATTCCCGGATGATGTGGGTTACCTTTCTAAAAGAAAAATCAGAAGCTTTTGAGAAGTTCAGAATCTTCAAAGCTATGGTGGAGAATCAAACCGGATTGAAACTAAAGTGTCTAAGGTCTGATAGAGGTGGTGAATTTACATCTGGTGAATTCATTGACTTTTGTGAGAAACAGGGTATAAGGAGACAGTTGTCTGCTCCTAAGACTCCACAGCAGAATGGAGTAGTTGAGAGAAAGAACCGGACCATCCAGGAAGCTGCTAGGACAATGATGTTGGAAGAAAATGTTCCCCAAATGTTTTGGAAAGAAGCTATCAGCACTGCAGTCTACACTCTCAATCGAGTTCAAATCAGAAACAACACCGGTAAGACCCCCTATGAACTCTGGTTTGGCATCACTCCTACTGTGAAATATTTCAGAGTATTTGGTAGCAAGTGTTATATTAAAAGAGATGAAGATCTAGGAAAGTTTGATGCTAGAAGTGATGAAGGAATTTTCTTGGGCTACTCCACTCAAAGCAAGGCATACCGGTGTTACAATAAGAGATTGAGGAAGATGATAGAAAGCACCAATGTGAAGGTTGATGAAGGAATTGAGAAGCCTTCAAGATTTTATGAGTTTGATGAAGATGACCAAGACAGTGCTCAAGGACCTCAATCCTCTCCGGTGAGACAGAGTCAGCCTGATCCGGTAAATCAGGAAGAAGAGTTAGATTTTAATGAGGCTGATCAAGAAACAGCAGTGCTGGATACTCCCAAAATTCCAAGGTATGTAAGACTGAATCACTCTGAAGATCAGATCATAGGTGACAGAAGCAAAGGTGTACAAACTAGAAGGAATATTGCTCAAGATCAGAATGAATGTTGTCTGATTTCAAAGATTGAACCTAAAACAATAAATGAAGCCTGCAATGATGAAAACTGGACCAAAGCAATGGAAGATGAACTGATGCAAATTGAGAAAAATCATACTTGGGATCTTGTTCCCAGACCTAGAGACAGGAATGTAATTGGAACCAAGTGGGTCTTCCGAAACAAACTAAATGAAGCTGGTGAAGTAATCAGAAACAAAGCTAGATTGGTCTGCAAGGGCTACTCACAAATAGAAGGAATTGACTTTGAAGAGACTTTTGCTCCGGTAGCAAGAATTGAAGCAGTCAGATTACTTCTTGCATTTGCTGCCTTCAAAGACTTCAAGGTATATCAGATGGATGTCAAGTCTGCCTTCCTAAATGGTGATCTGGAAGAAGAAGTCTACATTGAACAACCGGATGGATTTCAATTGTCTGATAATAATGATGGTCTGCAAGTTGAAGAAAGCTTTGTATGGATTGAAGCAAGCCCCAAGAGCATGGTATGAAAGGTTGGATAAGCATCTTGTGCAGATTGGATTCAACAAAGGTACTGCTGACAGTAACTTATATTTCAAAATTGATCATGAAAACATTCTGATTGTTGAAGTGTTTGTGGATGATATCATTTTTGGAGGAAGAGATAGTATGTGCAAAACTTTTGCAAACCAGATGAAAAGTGAGTTTGAAATGTCTATGCTTGGTGAAATGAATTTCTTCTTGGGTCTGCAAATTACTCAAACAAAAGAAGGGATCTTCATCTCTCAGACCAAATATGTGAAAGAATTGTTAAAGAAATTTGGTATGGAAGACTCAAAACCTATGAACACTCCTATGGCAACCGGATGTAAGTTAAGCAAAGATGATGATTCTCCAAAGGCAGATCAGACAAAGTATAGATCAATGATTGGTGGATTGTTGTATCTCACTCAAACTAGACCAGATATAATGCAGGCTGTTGGTCTTGTGGCAAGATTCCAGGCTGATCCTAGAGAATCTCATGTTATGGCAATCAAAAGAATTTTTAGATACTTGAAAGGAACAGTTGAGTATGGTCTATGGTATCCTAGAGATCCGGATTTCTCTCTTCATGCTTACACAGATGCAGATTGGGCAGGAGATGTGGATGACCGGAAGAGCACTAGTGGTGGAGCATTCTTTTTGGGAAAGAAATTGGTTTCTTGGCTAAGCAAGAAACAAGATGCAATATCTCTGTCTACAACTGAAGCAGAATACATTGCAGCAGCAGGTAGTTGCACTCAAATCCTATGGATGAAGCAGATGCTAAGAGACATCAAAGTTGAATATGAGGAGCCTATCACAATTTTCTGTGATAATTCAAGTGCAATTAATATTTCCAAGAATCCGGTATTGCATTCTAAGACTAAGCACATATCTATCAAATTTCACTTCTTGAGAGAACAAGTAAATAAGGAAGAAGTCAGATTGGAGTATGTTCCCTCCAAGGATCAGATTGCAGATATCTTTACAAAACCTCTTCCCAAGGACTCTTTTGAATATCTCCGGGAGAAGTTAGGGGTCATGGCCCCTCCGGTGATGAACTAAGATGCACTGATGTGCATCAGTCCGGTGGCTATCACAGCCATATCTTGTGATCCGGACTAATGGGGAGCTGCAACTAAGGGGGAGCAGCTAGTATGATTCTGATGCATGAGAATTGCAAGTATGAGCCCTTTGCCATTGATGTCAAAGGGGGAGAGAAGACATGTGAAAAACAAGTGGTTGATGATCAAAGGGGGAGCAGTAAAGGAAGAGAAGACATATGAAAAGTTGAAGTTCTTGTCTTAATGGTTTTTCACATCATATGTTGCCATCAATGACAAAGGGGGAGATTGTTGCAAGTATGAGGTTATCCAGTATTGTCATTGATGTCAACATACTCATATTGCATTAACAAGAAGGATTTGATGAGCTGTGTGCTGAGGATATTGAGAAAATTAGTCTCAATCAGGAACAATGAAGAACAGTGATGAGAAGAAGGTAAATGTACTATATAGGATGAGAACCGGAGGATGCGGATTAAAGGGTTAGTAGATATGAGTCTTGAGATGCTACAGTTAAGATTTCAGAGGTCCGCATGAAGATCTGAAGGAGTTGTGGCTGCCGGTATAGAACCGGGTCCGGCAAGTATCCGGAGGTGACAGAGGATCACAAAAAGGTCCGGTGAGGTCCGGAATTGTATTATCCTAATCTGCGGATTGGAAGGAGTGTTTGGGATGTCCTTATGATGTATCATCCTGATTTGTGTATGATTTGGAGGTCCGGAAGTACCTCTTGCATTGTAACAGTGGCGACAGACTGTGTTCTTGAAGTTCCGGATGAGGAAGACAAGAGATCCCAGTAAGCAGAGGAAGTGCGGATGTATCCGGACATTCAGACAGGCTTGTGAAGGTTCTTGGATCATGTTTAGGTTTTGTTGTTGGTCCGCATTGATAGTAGAGCCCGGAATTGAAGTTATTCTTCCGGATGAAGTTCTTGCTCTGTGTAGCCGACCGGATGAGTTGTTCATCCTGCGAATGTTCTTGTGATGGCCGACCGGATGTGTTATTCATCTTGCGGATACTCCTATGGTTGTTTGCCGACTTAGATGTTTGTTCCTAAGTCGATGTCTTGTATAAATAACGGTTTGTGAGTTCATTTCAGGGTGTGGTGTAAGTATGAGCATGGTATAGCGAAGAAACGTGCGAAAGGCAGAGCAGAGACTGTTGGGCTTAATTGGAACTGATCCGGACATGGTAGAGATGTCATTCTCCAGTTCAAGACTGTGATTTTCATCACTTTGTAGACAGTGTGTCTCCTTGTAGGCAGTGGGCCTCTTTGTGAGCAGTGTGCTCGGGCAGTGAGCCCTTATTGGCATGTGCCATTCATCTTTCCTTTATTCTTCTAACAGAGAATAATTCTTGGGTTAATCACCCCGTGGTTTTTCCCTTAACCGGGTTTTCCACGTCAAAATCTTGGTGTTCAATGTGTTGATGCTTATCTGCTCTTGTGTTTATGTATTATGCTTCCATGGATGATTATTTGATATGTTGCTAACTAACAACAGTGAGTTAAGTGTTTTTTTTATACAACTGATTCACCCCCCCCCCCTCTCAGTTGTATGCCCTAGATCCAACAAATCTATCTTTAGATTTGATCAGTTTTTGCATGTGCTTTTTCGTGAATATTTAGGGTGGTCGAGCTTGAATCCCAAGGCATGAGAAAAAGTTTTGTAGCTGTGAATTTTCTTCTAAGAACAAAATTGAGAGATCTTTGCCTGTGGTTTTTTTCCTAGTATATAACCAGGTTTTTCCACGTAAATATGTGTTGTCTATTTTGTGCTTTTATTGCTAATTCACTGTTATTTCAATTTTGCACTTCTTTTATTTCTAACAACTACATGGGTGAGATCTATTTAAGATACCCCATGACTAGAATTAGCCAAATTAATTTCACTGTAGGATGAGATAGTTTCTAAGTCAAGTTAGAAGTGTAAACAATCAACTACGTTCATTGCAAAACATCTATATATATTAAATCTTTGGCCAAAGTAATGCATCCGTCTCTGCATGCATTAGTCAGTTCACTATGTTCCAAATTTGCATAACCATCTAGTAGTGTCATGCTTAGTTAGAAGGGATATATAGTTGTATGACCGTGTTGGTTATGTAGGACACAACACTAGAAACTTAGATGGTAAAAACCTGTTGGTTCTTTATATCTCTTCCCTTCATGAAGGGTAGGACAACTTCCAGGAAGGAAGTTGTGTGGAGGACCACTAGTCTGTAGTTGAAGAAAATGCACTCGAGTGATGCTCTCCTTCCCAAGCAGATGACAAGCCAAGACTATGAAGATAGATATCAAAACTCCAGATGTAGTATATTTATTAATATGACTTGACAGTCAAATTTATGTAAACTATTCTGATTGCCATGAGCAAAATATTATAAATGTAAAGTGAAAGATTTCACTAAAATGCTATCTTTGAATAGATTTCACTAGAATGCTATCTTTGAATGTGTTGTAATTTTTAGTTTTAGAAAATATATGCTTTATATTTATTTGACTATGCAAATGATTAAAAATGTTAGCAAACCAATGCTTGTGATAATTATGTTGATTTACTTTCTAGTAAATTTGATTTGTAACAAGAAACTTCCTCGTAAGATCAAGACCTCAATTTGAATCATCTTGGTATTGTACTCCAGAAATTGGAGTTAATAATCTAAGTTAGGAGGACTATGGGTGAGATCTATTTAAGACACCCCATGACTAGAATTGGTCAAATTAAATTCACTATAAGATGAGATAGTTTCTAAGTTGAGTTAGAAGTGTGTGAACAATTGACTACATTCATTGCAAAACATCTATGTATATTAAATCTTTGGCCAAAGTAATGCATCTGTCTCTGCATGCATTAGTCGGTTCACTGTGTTCCAGATTTGCATAACCATCTAGTAGTGTCATACTTAGTTAGAAGGGATCTATAGTTGTATGACCGTGTTGGTTATGTAGGACACAACATTAGAAAATCAGATGGTAAAAACCTATTGGTTCTTTATATCTATTCCCTTTGTGAAGGGTAGGGCCACTTCTAGGAAGGAAGCTATGCGGGGGACCGCCAGTCTGTGGTTGGAGGAAAAGAACTTAGGTGATGCTCTCATTCCCAAGCAGATGACAAGCCAAGACTTATGAAGATAGATATCAAAACTCCAGATGTAGTGTATTTATTAATATGACTTGATAGTCAGATTTACGTAAATTATTCTGATTGCCATGAGCAAAATATTGTAATTGTAAAGTGAAAGGTTTCACTAGAATGCTATCTTTGAATATGTTGTAATTTTCAATTTCTGAGAATATTCATAAAATATATGCTTTATATTTATTTGATTATGCAAATGATTAAAAATGTTAGCAAACCAATGCTTGTGATAATTATGTTGATTTACTTTCTAGTAAATTCGAGCGAAAATCTAGGTAATATGAGAAGACATGTTACACATGTGTTGTTGTGCTAACATACAAAGAAAGGGTAGGAAAATAATGAAAAACCAATTACCTTCATGAGTTCTTCCTTCAAGGATGTAGAATTAAGATACCCTGACAATGAGAAGTAGGCGTATGCATTGGTAAGCGTTATCCCCTGGAATTGCACCCTACTTGAAGCTTGTTCAAGCATTCCAATGACACAATGGGAATGATCTCAAGGTGTGAGACCTTGTGGATGAGATTAGATCTCTAGAGAAGGTTGGTTCCTCTTTCTGAGCTTAAGGCTTAGAGAATGAAAACTAAATCTAATGCTACACTCACAGGGAAAAGGGGAAGAAAGAATACTAGAATTTAAAAGAGGCGATGCACCAAATTTATAATGTGTTTAATTATGTTTGAATTAATACAACAATGACTTCAAGACTATAAAGAGCTCACATAGACTCATATAAGCTACATAGAGGTTTGACAGAGAATTAAAGTTAAGAAAGGGACCGTTTTGCCCACAACACCAGCGTCTAATTTTCAAATAAACATAGAATAAAACTTAAGAGAGGTGAAATAATAGTCTGTATTAATCATGAAGGGTAGAAAGCCATTACAAAAGTAGAACAATTCATTGCAGGAGAAAAAAGACACAAAATAATCAAGTACATTCATTGGTGAACTAGATTAGAAGATATTAAAGGCCTAGTTGCAGGCACAATATATCAAATTCTACAGATTCTTGTAATTACATTACAAGGCCTGTGATCTGCAATAAACTCCTTTGCCCATATGATGACCCAGAAGAATAGCTAAACAACAAATTTTTTACATCTTTGCTTCATATATATATAGCATTTTGAATTAATTCTATAATAATAGGCACTAAAAATTAGTTAACTGGCCCTGTCCAGTTGTTCACGCTGATTCAATTTTGGTCCAGAAGTGATGCCAGAAGATCTACAGCAAGAGACAACAACCATGCCCTATCAGGCATGTGAAATGGTAGAACAAGATCTCTTGCACAAATGGGACGTCAGACACATTAAAAGGGGAAGGTCTAAAATCCTTCCATGTACCAGAAAAGTCCATTTTGTCCCTTCTTGTACAATCACATTGAAGGATTTGACTATTTCAACTACCTAATTTTGACTTTTCTATCATATTTGTACTTCAGGTATTAAATTCCCTCTATAACAATAGAAAATGTGTCCTTCAAGCTTTTACAACACGTTAAAATATCTTAAATTTATTTAAAATATTATGAAGCATTATATCTCATTGACTTTTGTTTTATGGCTCTCTATTTTGCCTTATCAGAAAAATCTCTCTTTCACTAACTGAGCTTTCCTCTTCCTTTTGCTTCTCTCTTTATTTAGCCAAAACTAACTTTTACAAACTCAGCTTGCCCTATCTCTTCTTTTGCCTTATTGGCAAAATCCCACTTTTGTGAACCATTGAGCCGACTCTCTTTTCCTTCAGTCGGCATTTTCTTCATTTTAAGAACTTTTTTGGCCTTTGTTTTTGCCTTATCAACAAAATCCTCATTTTGAGAACTAAGCTCTCTTTGGCTCCTTCTCTTCCATTTTTTCTTATCGGCAAATCTCCCTGTTCACGAACTAGTCATGTTTCTCTTTGTCTTTCATTTCTCCTTATCGACCAATCTTCCTTTTTGCAAACTACCCCTCAGCCAATTTTCTCTTCCTTTCCTTTGGACTCATTTGTCGGTGATTTTCCACTTTTGTGAACTTGGTCTCTGGGTCAGCCAATCACCTTATCGATGAATTTGAGAAATCGTGAACTTGTTGACGGATTTGCATTTTCCTTGACCCACCGATTGACTGTCTTTTCCTTTACTTTTTTCTCCTTAGTCAGAAAAATTCACATTTGGTGAACTACTTTCATGTTGTTTCATCTTCACTTGGGCACTTTTCACTTTATCGACGAAAACTCCATTTTGCTAACCATTTTGCTCTTTGCATTATCTTCTTCCGGCCTTTGGATCGCCTCTTTGCTCTTTGGTCGATGAAACTTTCATTTCGTAAACCGCTTCATGTCTTCGCCATTTTCTTGTTGACGAATTCTTCGCTTGGTGAGCCAAAGTCTTCACCGTAGCATTCTCTTTCTTTTCCTTCCCTCTTAGTCATTGAATCACCTTATTGATGAACCTATGAAAATATGAATCGATCGATGAGTTTGGATTTCCTTCGATCTTTCGACAGAGCCTTTTCTTTCCTTACATTAGCCATTTGAGCCTCTGATGAAGATTCTCTGTCGCCTCCCTATCTTATGTTTTTCCTTTGTCGGCAAAGCCACCGATCGGTGAACTTAAGGTTTACCAAACCTTAAGTTTGCCAACAAAGGAAAACTCTTTGTCACTTTTCTTTCCTTAGAGAAAATCTGCCTACCTAATTTATGTCTTTGTCTCGCTCCTTAGTTGGCAAACCGATGAATCGGCAAATCGGCGAACCACCTAACCAAAGGTTTGCCAAAAATGACTTGTTAACTAAGGCAAAAAATAAAGGCAAAATACTTAGGAGATTTTGGATTTTTTCTGGGCTTTCCTAAGGGAGACTTCTTTCTATTCAGGCTTTCTCAAATCAGATTTCTCTAATGGAAGGAGGGATTTTTGGGATATTTTGGGTTTGGGAAAAATATGACAACATTTTGGTGACTATGCAGAGGTGTTTTCCTGCTAAACACATGGATCCAGCTGCCTTATACAATCCATTGGGCACAGGATCAAAAGGAAAAATGCAACAATAAGACCAAAACAAAACTGAAACTGTCTCCAGAGAACACAAAAAACACACAAGAAGACAACAATTTCTTAACAAGAATGTTGCCTGTGCAAAAGCACTTAGAGGAAAAGAAACCTAAAACAGAAACAAACCTACTTTAAATATTTACAAGGATTCCAAGAATAGACTTAGAAGTATGACTTGAGATGAATCCCATTTACTAGGATTGGGAGTGATTCACCAGTCAGCTTGGAGAGTTGAAAGGTGTTCGCTTTCTTGCAACTAGTGATGATGTAAGGTCTGCTCCATAAGGCATCAAATTTGGAATGCCTCCCAACCTTAGCTCTGTCTTCATCCCATTTTAGCACCAAATATCCCTCTTGGAAGACTCTGTCAACTAATTTTCTATCAAAGGTCCTCTTGACTTGATCTTGGTGGGCTTTAAGGGTTTTCATAGAGGCATCTCTTTTTTCTTCAAGTTGCATCAGCTCAGCACACCTGACTGTCATGGCATCATTTTCTAATAATTCCAACTGTTGGGCTAGCTCAAAAGAAGGTAATGTTGGAGTACAAGACAACACTGAGAGGGGGGGTGAATCAGTGTTGTTTAATTTTTAACATTTCTAAAACTTGAATCAAAAATATTGTGCAAAGGAGTTCACTGAAAGACATAACTATCATGATATGCAAAACTTAAATAAAGATGATCAAATAGATACAACATAATCAATCACAAAGAGAACACACGACATGGGTTTTGATGAGTGGAAAACCCTCAAGGGGAATAAAAATCACTCTAAAAATTTGCCTCACTAGCATATTTGAATCTCACTGATTACAACAATAGTTGACTCATTGACAATTAATCATGTCTCACTGACATACAAAGCCTCACTGGCATAAATCTGCCTCACTGGCAAATACAATCACCTTTATCAAAAACATAAAGTCTAATGTGCAAGAAATGATTGCAAGTCAATATGATTTGCACCATTACATACCCTGTGATTCATCACTTAAAGATTCAAATACAATCACTTAAATCATCTCATCAAATCACCTACAAAATATATCTCATTCATCTCTCACAATCACCTTCTGAATAACCTGATTCATCTACATTTTCTTCTTCAAAAATTCACACAAAAATGTCTTCAATTTTGCATATCTTGGACCTTCAAAAACCAATTACTCAATGCACCTGTAATAAAATTATAAATGAAATAAAGAAGCCTTTTCATATTCCTCTTCTTTCCCCTTTCAATACATCTGCAAAAATAAGATAATTTCTTCTATGTATGACCATTTCCATTCATGAAGAATAATATCAAATTCCTCTACTTTGCATATTTTTAACTCTTCTACAAAAACCCTTGATATTCTTCTCTGCATATTCACCTGCAAAAAATAAAATCATATATCTCTTCTTCAAATTTCCATCTGATTCATTTTCCCTCTTCTATCTAATTCATTTTCCCTTTCATAAAAATTTCCATCTCCTTTTATTGAATGTCTTCAACAATCTTCAAATAAGAAAATTCTTCAAAAGAGACTAAAAGCACCTCTTAAAAAAACTTTTCAATCACATTAATCTCTTCCATCACATTAATCTCTTTCATCACATTAAAATATCTTCTATTCAATCTGCCCTTAGAGAAAATGAAAATCTCTTTCATACTCGGACTGACTCTTCATTTCTATGAAAATAGAAAAAGATAAGGCATTTAAAATAATCTTTTAACTTTACCCATTATAGAAAAAGACAAAAAACACTTCCTTCTTTGTCTTCAACTGCCACAAGGAAGATATTAAAAAATATAAATAAATCTGTAAAAATTTGCGTTTAATTCTCATAAAAATCTGCCCCCTTTTTCAATATCTAAAAATAACCTTTTCAAAACATTATCTCTGTAGTTAAAATGCCTTTGACGGCCATATGCACGTCATACTTTATGCAACAAAGAAGGATATAAAGTTTAAACAAGGGCCATTGATCGGCCTTTCGCGTGCCCATTAGGTTTTAAATATAAACCTTTGATTTTGTTTTGGCACCCTACGCACTTAAGTGGAGACTGACAGAGTCAGTGATGCAAGGTGAAGGGGTCGGTTGCCCATGGTGCTTATACCCTTCAAGTTGTCACTTAAGTGACATTTACCTGCGATGGCAGGTCAACATATGTTTAAAACAAAAAGTGCATGTTGTAAGGGATGGTTAGAAAATAGGTCTTTACATTAGATTTAGGATATATAATGAAAGCACATTTATGTTTTAGAATGTAGATTTTAAGATTTAGGAAACACCAAATCTTAAATACAAATATGCACATCTCATAAAGACCTTTTAAACAGACTGAGATATATGATAGAGAAATAGTTGGCAAGAAGGACTATTAATTTTGGAAGAGAGACTTTTACTAGGGCAATCGATGGTTTTTAAGTCTTTGCAAATTAGGTCTTTAGGAAAGAATCAAACCCTGATATCTTGCATCACAATTTAGACAGGAGAATAAGGAGCAGACATGGAATTTTGAGACTTTATCACTGTACCTTCATCAATCAATGTCAATGTGAGTGATGATACAAATTTCCTCATGACATAATGCAAACCTTTGATTCACAATGCACAAAGATATGAAGATCATGATCACCAATCACCTGTGAATATGTCAAAGATAGCAAACTCCTCGTTAATGAACTCAAGACAACATGAGTACATGGTATACACCATTAACTCTGATTCTAAAACATGATTATCATCATGATATGCATACCATCTTAACATAAATAAACAATTCTATCATGTCATACTGATGCATGATCAACACATACTGATGCATAATCAACTCCAAGCTTCATGCAACAAGAACATCCATATCTTGAAATTAATGATAATCTTGCCAAGACTTGTAACAACCTTTTGTCAACAATAATGAATCATTTGAAACAAACTCTTGATGATGTACAACTTTACCAAATAGGTCTCAAGCTACCACTAACCACTGAACAGATTGCACTTAACTCTGCCATTGCCTATGAACTAATCATCCTATTTCAAATCCCAAGAGGCACCATGACAACATCTTGTAAACAATATCAAGACATCTTGATCAAACACATCTTTGATGAACCTTTTTGACATCAATGACAATCTATTTTCATCAATCTCCCCCTTTGTCATTGATGGAAAAACTATAAGATGCTTTTTCTCTCTCCCCCTTTTTGTCATCGAATGACAAAGGATAAGATACTCACCCTGTCATTTAACTCCACTGAAAGATGTTAAATCTTGATCACAACATTTACAATCACATTGCATTATGAAGATTTTGAAGCATGGTATAAAAATGAAGACATAAACTCCTGTTATCCTATTATATTCTGCTTCAAACCTGTGATGATCTATGGTGACAAAAATAACAATCCTGAAGCAAGCATATGACAAACTATGTTGACAATGCCTGAAAACAACTCTTCAACTTGAGAGAAACAAGTCACCATGAAGCACACATCTGAAAACATACATAAGACTACTCATCACACTATTTACAACTCATGATGACATGATGACCACACAAGAGATGACCTTGCCAAGACTTCCATGATAGTGACAACAAGATGGACAATCAACCTACAACAATATGCAACCAATCTACTTCTACACACACTTCTTGACATGATAAAGAATGAAGACCATCCTGTAAGGAATGTAGACTATCTTCCTATTCCTGCACATGACACTTTTTGCAACACAATGTCAAATATGATATAGAACCACTATCAATACCTTTGCAAAACCAAATGCAGAGACATGTTCTATGAATTGACTTCTTCCATTTGCAACTTCCTTAGCCAACATATGCTAACATCTGATGAGAAGTCCTTTAGTATACCCAAGATCCTATCTTTCAGAGTCAGGTTTTGATCCTAGGACTTGTCAATCATCATTCAAATCAGCCCACAAGTTAGCACATCAACAAACTAACTGCACCATCAAGTTCTTCCTGCAACAACACTTCACTCAAGAACACTTTGAACTATAACATCATGAAAACTCAACCTTTGTAAGTATCAACAAGATATAAATACGATCATTTATAAACCAAGTCACTCAACATCATCAAACTCTTTGTGCATTGAATCCCTAAACATCTTATCAACATGAACCACTGATCACTTGTATCATTGTCATACACTAAAGATCAACATTATCAACCCCATTAAGAATTTCATTTCACAAGACTAATATGAATAGCATATTATTAGGCATGAATATAATAAACAAAACAAGATCATCATAATGACAAACACCAAATAATCTCCTCCTGAAACTTCTTGGGGATAATTGATAGGACATGGATGACTCCCCCTAACTTCATGCCATATGTTATGCAATTGATGATGTAAATTGTGCAAGATGCACAAGTTTAGAATCTATCTTCTTTTGATTTTGTTTTAGTCTCCAAACTTTTACAGGTTCTTTCTTTCTCCAAACGTTTTCAGCCTCTTTTCTTTTCCAACTTTTCAAACCAGGTGATGCTTTTCTGCAACTATGTGCTTTGTGACCAAGAGAGATGCACAAATAACAAACTATATTGTAATGATAATCAAATGACTGATAATACCTTTTTGACATCTTTTGAGAACTTATGTTATGATTCCATGTAGGATCATATCTTCTATGCATTTTACAGTTTCTTTGTATGTGACCAACATTAATGCACTTGTAACACACTAGATCAACATTAGATTGATTTCTTCTGCAATCAACTACTTTGTGTCCAAAATGATTACAGGTATAACAATAACCAAAAAATGAATAATTATACCTGTACATATATGCTTGTCTTACAGGAGAAGTTCTTCTAAAATTTCTCCTCCCTTGATTATGCATTTTGACAAACTCATCTTTGGTTTTCATTTCAGCTTCAATCTTCTTTTTACCTTTAGGAGCAGTAGCATGATAACTCAGATCAATTTTCTTTCTAGGAGTCTCTCTAACTTTAGAACACTCTCCTTCTTCATAACCTAGACCAATAGTATCCTTATGATACTTTTGTTTGCCCAACATTTCATGCAACTTATTTGTGCTTTCTTCAAACTCCTGATATTTCTTGGATAAAACCTTGAGACCTTCATAATTTTTTTTCAGATTGACAATTTCAGCCTCTAATTTTAGATTTTCAAGTCTTTTAACCTCAAGATCAAATTTTGTTACATTAGTTATCCTCTTAGCTTCCTCAACTTCTATCTTCAAATTGATAATTAATTTATCTGATTCACCTACTTGATTCCTCAAATCTATAATCAGATTTCTAGCATCTTCAAGGTCAGAAAGTGTTTTGTTTTTGAAGTCTTTTTCTTGTTGTAGTTGTAACTCTAATTTCTGGTTCTCCTTTTTATATTTCTTGAGTTCACTCAGAGCACATATGAGCTCTCCTTCAATATCAACCTCACAATCATCTTCATCAAACTCTTATCCATCTTCATCCACAAAAAGATCTTCTTCATGTGAATGTCTACTTTCATTGTCATCTTTTTAGACACCAAGTTGTCTTCCCCTTCAAGTGCATCACTTTGATAGATGCTAATCAACTCCTTCCACATATCCTGAGCTGTTTCACAATTCATAACTTTACAAGAAACTTCATTAGATAATCTAGACAGAATAGCCTTCTTTGTCGTATGATTGTATTCATAAGCCTCTTTTTTACTTGTAGCATTAGGTGATAGAGAGGAAATAAAATACCAACTCTCAACTGACATCCACACACCATATCCTAAAGAAAATAGATAGGCTTGCATCCTAAAGCACCAAACAGAGAAATCTGAACCATCAAAGAAAGGAACTTCTAAAAACTCTTCCTCTAATTTAATACCTGATTCAACTTGTGAGACATTTCTATCAACAGATTCTATATCAACATTTGAATTTGATAAAGATGGTGTCATTTGATCAATAGGAGACTTGACATTTTTTTTTTCTCTATTTCTTTTGCACTCACCCATGGTACTCCACTATAAGGACCTACCCAAGCCGGGTAGACTTCTATAGGGAACCTATGCTTTGATACCACTTGTTGGAGTACAGGACAACACTAAGAGGGGGGTGAATCAGTGTTGTATAATTTTTAACATTTCAAAAACTTGACTCAAAAATATTGTGCAAAGTGGTTCATTGAAAGACATAGCTATCATGATATGCAAAACTTAAATAAAGATGATCAAATAGATACAACATAATCAATCACAAAGAGAACACACGACACAGGTTTTGATGAGTGGAAAACCCTCAAAGGGAATAAAACCACTCTAAAAATTTGCCTCATTGGCTTATTTGAATCTCACTGATTACAACAATAGTTGTCTCACTAACATACAAAGCCTCATTGGCATAAATCTGCCTCACTGGCAAATACAATCATCTTTATCAAAACATAAAGTCTAATGTGCAAGAAATGAGTGCAAGTCAATTTGATTTGCACCATTACATACCCTGTGATTCATCACTTAAAGATTCAAATACAATCACTTAAATCATCTCATCAAATCACCTACAAAATATATCTCATTCATCTCTCACAATCATCTTTTGAATAACCTGATTCATCTACATTTTCTTCAAAAATTCACACAAAAATGTCTTTAATTTTGCATATCTCAAACCTTCAAAAACCAATTACTCAATGCACCTGTAATGAAATTATAAATGAAATAAAGAATCCTTTTCATATTCCTCTTCTTTCCCCTTTCAATATATCTACAAAAATAAGATAATTTCTTCTCTATATGACCATTTCCATTCATGAAGAATAATATCAAATTCCTCTACTTTGCACATTTTCAACTCTTCTACAAAAACCCTTGACATTCTTCTCTGCATATTCACCTGCAAAAAATAAAATCACATATCTCTTCTTCAAATTTCCATCTCCTTTTATTGAATGTCTTAAACAATATTTTTCATTCTGCAAAAATTATTGTTCCCCAAAAACAATTAATTTTGGAAGAGAGACTTTTACTAGGGCAATCTATGGTTTTTAAGTCTTTGCAAATTAGGTCTTTAGGAAAGATTCAAACCTTGATATCTTGCATCACAATTTGGATAGGAGAATAAGGAGCAGATAGGGAATTTTGAGCCTTTATCACTGTACCT
This sequence comes from Cunninghamia lanceolata, assembly GCA_027924645.1. Classification (NCBI taxonomy): domain Eukaryota; kingdom Viridiplantae; phylum Streptophyta; class Pinopsida; order Cupressales; family Cupressaceae; genus Cunninghamia; species Cunninghamia lanceolata. The sequence goes on along the minus strand of BSBN01001583.1, from coordinate 3,102,274 downwards.
TCATCACTCAATGTTAATGTGAGTGATTGTACAAACTTCCTCATGACATAATGCAAACCTTTGATTCACAATGCATAAAGATATGAAGGTCATGATCACCAATCACCTGTGAATATGTTAAAGACAACAAATTCCTCATTAATGAAATCAAGACAATATAAGTACATGGTATACACCATTAATTCTGATTCTAAAACATGATTAGCATCATGGTGTGCATATCATCTTAACTCAAATAAACAATTTTATCATGCCATACTAATGCATGATCAACACATATTGATGCATAATCAACTCCAAACTTCATGCAACAAGAACATCCATATCTTTACATTAATGACAATATTGCCAAGACTTGTAACAACCTTTTGTCAACAATAATGAATCATCTAAAACAAAATCCTGATGATGTACAACTTTACTAAATAGGTCTCAAGCTGCCACTAACCACTGAACATATTGCACTTAACTCTGTCATTGCCTATGAACTAACCATCCTATTTCAAATCCCAAGAGGCACCATGACAACATATTGCAAACAATATCAAGACATCCTAATCAAACACATCCTTGATGAACCTTTTTGACATCAATGACAATCTACTTTCATCAGGTAATTCAAGTGATAATGGAAGCCTTGCTTCCTTTTCATACACCAACATGAAGGGTGAATTGCCAACGACCCTCGTAGGGGTAATTTTATTAGCCCAGAGAGATGTCCTTTACTTGGAATGTCAAGCTCTTTGATTATCATCCACTGTTCTTTTGATGATCTTGATTGGGTTCTTATTTGTGGACTCAGGCAGGTTGTTCCCTTGAGGGTAGTAATTGGATGATGTCTTCAAATAAATTCCATAGTTTAGTGCCCATTCATTGATTTTTGTGCCTACAAAGGCCATGGAATTGTCAGAGATAATGATGAATGGAACACTAAACCTGGTAACTATCCCCTCAAGGAAGTCTGAAATAGAGGCCTCTATGGCATCCTTCAATGCAACCACCTCTGTCCACCTTGTAAAGTAATTAGTGGCTACTAAAATCCACTTGTGGCTAGCGTTGGAAGGTGGTTTAATCATCCCAATGAATTCCAAACCCAATTGGGCAAATGGATGATTAGTCTAAATTAGGTGCAGGGAAGAGCAACCAATCTTTGTTTTCCTATAAATAATGCACATTCTTTGCAACTTCTTACCCATCTATGGGCATCTCTAAATAAATTGGGCCAATAATAACCAGCACTCATGATCTTGACAATAATTGTTCTTGGAGAATAATGGCCACCAGCAAGGCCATTATGAAATTATTCTAGCACCCTATAGGTTTGATTTTGTGCAATGCATCTAAGAAGAACTCCATTGATGTCTTTCCTAAACAAGACACCATCAACAAGAACATAGGGGATGGACTAAAGCTGGAAATATCTTCTTTTGGCCTAATCTAGTCCATCTGGGCATCTACTTGATTGCAAAAATGTGACCATATCATGGTGCCAGTTAGTTGGAGTGTTGGAACCAGTCGGTTGTGCCTGCCCAAGGACACACGTCACCTCTATCTTCAAGTTCCACAGCCATCTACTCATACAGGCCCTTGCCACATACCAACTTGGTGATGTTGATGTTCACATCATATTCCATTACTTTTGTAATCCACCTAGCCCTTTTTTCATTGATATCTCTGCTCAAAAGAAACTCTTTAATGCCAAGGTGGTTCACCATCAACTTTATCTTGTTGTTTGAAAGCATATGCCTAAATGTTTTGAGTGCTTTCACCATAAAAAAACACTTTTTTTTCAACAAAATCATACTTCTGCTCATATTATTTGAGCAGCTGGCTGAAGAAAGCAATTGGTTGTTCCAATTTCTCTTCATTCTATTGTGTTAAAATTATTGATATGTCATCTTTGCCTCCAAAGGCATAAAGGATAAAATCCTTCTCATAGTTAGGGTTTATCAGTGTAGGAGCATATGCAATAGCTTGCTTGATAGCTTCAAAACTATCTATGCCTTCCTTTGACCATGTGAAGACAATGCTCTTCTTGAGCATGGCAGTGAGGGGTTTTGCTATTGAAGCAAAATTGGGTATGAACCTCCTCACAAAATTAATCTTTCCTAGAAAACTTTACAGGCCCTTATTGTGACTGGGAAGGGGAAGAGCCTGAATGACACTTGTTCTTTTTGAATGAATAGCCAACCCTTCCTTTGAAACCACATGTCCCGATAATTTTCCTTCTGGGACAACAAACACACATTTCTTTGGATTCAATGATATGTTATATTCCCTACATGTTTCAAAGACTTTTCTCAAATAACCCAGGGGGTTAGTTGCATGGTTGGAATACACAGTCAAATCATCAAGATACACTAAAATGATATCATTGATTAGGCCTTTAAAAGCCAAATCCATTGCCCTTTGGAAGGTTTCCCCAGCGTTAGTCAAAACCAAATGGCATCTTTTGATAAGCCAAAGTATCCCAGTTGGTGGTAAAGACTGTCTTGTACTGGTCTAATTTTTTACAAGAATCTGGTTATAGCTCAAGTAGCCATCTAGGAGTGAAAACCTTTTATCTCCTTCCACTGTCTGTAAGATTTGCTCCATGGAAGGGAGTGGATAATGGTCTTTGAGGGAGGCCTTCTTTAGGTCTCTAAAGTCCACACATAATCTATTTTCCCCATTTTTCTTCCTGATTGGAACTAGGTTAGCCACCCAAGAGGAATGTTTAATTAGATAAATGATTTTGGCCTCTATGAGTTTGGATAGCTCTTTTTTCATTAACGGCTCTATTTTGGGGTTGATTGGCCTTTATTTTTGGCAGACAGGTTTTGCATTGAGATCTAAATCAATGGTATGTTGGATTAAACCACGATTAAAGAATTTCAAATCCCTATAATCCCAAGCAATTAAATCATCAAATTCATTACAAATTTCAACAAAACCTTGCCTTTCAGCTTGATCACATACCTTTCCATGTTTTAGAAAACTGCCCTTTGCAATCTCTGACGGGCTATCATCAAATCCTAACACTTTAGTTAAAATATGTCAATTATGTCAACTAGGTATTGTCCAAGGCTATCTGCAATAGGGAATGGATTCAGACATCTCGACTTAGCAATGATTTTCTATCTATCTTTGAAAAAGCCTTTAACATAATGAATCTAAGCTAAAAATAATATAACCCTTAATCTATAAAGCATTCAAATTTAATCATAGAAAGCTTACAAACTCTGAACTAGAAAGAAACATATCAACTTTTAACTAAAGATTCAAAAGGAACAGATTAAGCTAGGAAAATAGGAAACTTTCTTAAATAAAGATTTGCACTATTGACTTTAATGATTTTCTATTTTGAACGGGAGCTTCGTAAATCACATAGAACTTGACAAGCATAACTAAGATACAATATCCTACAGGGACCGCACAATACTTATCCTATCATACCACTCAACAAAAGTCTACTAATGTAAAACATTCACAAAAAAAAGTTTAAATAAAATAGATTCACAACATTAAAAATACTTATCTATTCCTATATCCTTCGAGTGGCCAGCTCTCAGGACATCTTTTACCAATTCAAATCACATGCATCAGTTTAACAGCTTCTCAATAATTTCATTCACATTTCCATTATTTAGAATAGATTGACTCAGAACAAAGCTTGGTTGTATTCATTCATAGCATAAAATCATATCACAGAACATAATTACTGAACATCAACTTCACACTATATTATCAGAGGATAACATACTATAACATAACTATTATTTTTAGGAATCATCCCATAACCTATACTACCAAAATCCTAGATTTCAGGTGGGGCATTAGTGCCACTAAAGAAGTCTTCAAGAGAAAAATAGGCTTTTAACTAAACTAGATGTCTATTAAATTCAACATATTAAAGGCTCTGAGTGGAGCCATGAACTGTCTTAAGTGTTTCAACAGAAAAAAAAAGAAACTATAAATAAAGTCCACGATCATGTATTCCTAGATTTCGGTGCAGCTGACTTTAGTTGCTTTTAAGTCTCTTCCTACCACTAGGCTCTTCATAAAAACCTGCATAAATACATAGACCTTTACACACGATCATGTCAACATTAGTGGAAAACTTCAATCAATTTAGAAAACGAGCATTATACATCATTCTATCAAAAATAAACAAATATTGCTTATAAAATTAATAAATTGGCATGGTTTTGGGTGATTGGGTAGCATAGAAAGGGGGATATGGTTCATTATAGAAATGAGGTTATTTATACCTCATCACTCTCCCCTCTTTAAGGTCGAGTAGGTCCTCCTACTCTCTGCTGACAATGGGCCCTCTACCTTTCTACATCCCTCTTCATCATACTTTGAGCTGAGGTCATAGGTGTCCCTTGCTTCCTCATCCTGATGATCAAGATATTTGAGAAAACCTTTGTGCAATTTTATCCTCATCTTCCATGCATGCAAATCCTTGGGGTCCTACTCTACAGTTACTAGAACTGTAGGTGGGGGTTGAAGGAGTAAGGGAGGTCTATACCTCATGCCTATCCACTTTGTTTTAAGTTGTTGTAAAATTTTTGTCAAGGCTTCTGCTCTTCTGTAGGACCATCTGAGATTGGTTGGAGAAATCATCTCCCTTCTCTTTAGGTACATAGGCAAGGGGGTATATCGCTCCTCATAGGCATTCCATGCCCTTTCTATTAAATTTGGCCCATTAACCTTAAAGTCTTTATAACAAATCCTTAAACTTTCATTTTATTTCTCTTTCATAGCTTCATACTATTTAGTCCTTCTAAATTAAACTTTGAAGGCAAAGGGCTTATGGTGTGGATGTCTCATATGGAGTCCCATAGTTCTTTTTGTCTAAAGATATTCTCTGGGTCTATCCTGCCAATTGATTTGATTTTGCATATTAGACATGAAAGCTCTAAGTTGTACTTCTCCTTCAAATAGATTAATGAAGAAATCACTATATTTTTCCAAGAACAAATTATGTATAAAAAATTCACATAGGAAATTATGTTGAGCAGGGGGTAATCCTATGAATGTTTCTAGGAACTATTTGTCATCTGGATCATGGGGTAAATTGCAGGAAATCCTCAAAAGTTTCCATCTTAGCAATTATCCATTAAGGAACATAGAATACAATCTGGATGGTTTTCGACAAGCAAGCAACAATTCTCCTATTTGACATGCATCTGTCTTGGCTTGATAGAGTCTGTCATAGGATTCTTTCAAAAATACTAATTCCTTCTTAAGTTTGGCATTTGCTGCTCTAGCTTGTCTTAGAAAATAACATCTTTCCATCCATTTTGTTAGCATGGGAGGAATGTGCACCTGGGACCATTTCATTTTGGTTGGTTCAGTCTATATTTCTTTTGACTCCATGATTGGTTTAACATTTATTTCTTGTAATTCCTATTCCAACTCTATGGTTTTGCTCAAGGCTGCATTAAGTTCTTGCTTCTATTTTTCCTGCTTTTCCACAAAGTCTAAAGAAACATTTGAAATTTATCAGTCAAACTCTTGATTTGTTCATCATTTGTAGACAAATTGGTGAAATGTTCCTTGTCTCTTTCCTCAAATTGTTTAGCTGAGATTGTAATTCTTCAATGAGTTTCTCTTTTTTCTCTACTTTAGTCTCTAAATTTCTTATCTCAGGATCCTTTTGTTGTAGGAGTCTTGTCTGTGTATCAATTTCTAGCTTTTGTACATTAATATGTTCATGATTCTATTGGAGTTTGTATTTTAACTGCACAATTTCCTCTTACAACTTTTTCAACTCAACTTCCATGTGATCATATCTTTCATTTCCTAAATCAGTTGAAAGGGGGGAGCTAAGAATTCCTATATTATAATCAAATGCATGCCCTTCATCATTTCCTTCCATCGTGCCTTTCTCTGTGGTAGGTACATTGTCTAGAGAGGGTGGTTGTTCATTTTGTGGGGTTGTTTCAAATTTATTTTCATCTAATGACTACTTAGGCATAGAAACCATTTCCACAGGTTCTTCCTCTTGAGCCTTTGTTTCTTCAATAATTATAAATTTTGAAATTTATCTCTCTATTGGTTCGTGTTCCCTTTTAGGGGGATCAATTTCTTTCCCAGATTCATGGATATCATTCTTTTCAAGGGTTTTAATTTTGTTTGGTTGTCTGCCCCACCTTTTCTTTTTAGGAATAGGTGGTTGATCACATGCAGTAGAGCAATTAAAATATGTGGCCAATCTTTTACTCCTCCTTGGAGGAGGGGGTCTCTGCAAATTGGATTTAGGCCTCTATCCTCTTTTCCTAGGCAGCCTATCTTGTTCATTCTCACAGTCAACAAATTCCATATTTTCTTATTTTTCTGGAGTCTCTGAAACATTATGTGGCATAGGATGCTCATCAGATTCTGAAGGGTTTGGAACAATTTTTGACACTTCACCTTCGGGAGCTTCTTTGGCAGGTTGGTGTTCAGGGGAATGTTCATTCCCTAGGGTTTTCCACCACTAGACCAGATGACTCTCCTATCTCAAAGTGCCCTATGGGTGTTGGGGTTTCAAATTTTTTGATAAATTTTTGCCATTTTTCATTCATTTTCTTCTTTTTAAGGAGTCGATATTTGCAGATTAGAGAAATAAGGCCATGGTGTTTTAGCTGTCCAGCCCCAATTTTATACCTTTCAATCATGTGAATGAGAGAGTCACATAGGAAAGCAGGAAGGTTAATTCTCAATTCAGGGTTTTCAATGCCATAGCGCAGATGAGTGAGCAAGTTAAAAGGAGGATCCACAATAGTAGTACATTGGTCGTCACATGTAAAATACTTAATAATCCATGTTGTTGTTGTTCTCCATGGTTATGCTAATGACATTCTTTGAAAACCTTTATTCTGCCCCCTAGAATTTACAACTAACAGTGGTTGAGGGTCCCCTTCCTTTAAGAAAAGTTCTAGCATCTTTTAGTAGGAAATGTTGGTAGTTTCTGTTAGATTTATCCCCTCATTTTTAATACCTGATAAATTGGAAATGGTTTAAGCACTTACCTTTAATTTCTTCCCACGTACAACAGATTGCCTGTCTAAGAAATTATCCACAAACTCCTTAACCATATGTGCATTGTGTCTTTCAAACTTCTTCATAAAGTCCAGCCATCCCGCTCTTTGAAATAATTCTGAAATGTGACGCAGTGCCAATAACTTTTCTGCAGAAGCCAGCTCTGACTTCCATTTTTCCCCTCCCATGCTAGTCTGCTAGTAATGTCTACTAATTTCTTTACTGACTATGTGGCAATCAAAGGTAATTAACTATTTTAAGCTGATTGTTATGTAGATTAAATAAAAACCTAATTTTTATGACTACCTATATTAAAAAAATGGTGATGTGATGTTCATCAATTCATTGCATTAAGTCAGACCGTGGCTCATGATTACCATGAATGGAGTGGAATTAATGTGTCATCATATCTTTCCAATTGAAGTTCAATTCTCATGAGTTTGCCAAATTTGGAAAGGAAAAGCGTGCCAATTTATCAAATTTTATTTACAACATATTGTTTAATTAAGGAGTGTGTACGTACCTTATGTCCTAAACTGATTTTAAATTCATGTCACTTTTGTTGATATAATGACTACATCGATGATTATTTATGCAAAACTTGGATGGGATGGCAAAAGGTTTGGATGGATTTATTAATGGTAATGATGAAGTGACTGGAGTATTTTATTTATAATGATGGTAAATAGTCATAATAATTTTATTTATTATGATAGAAGGTGGTGACACAAGGGATGAGTCTTTAATGAATGCTTTGGTAGGGAGAAGTTTGGTGGTGGAAATGGGTATGATTTTGGAAATTTTGGAGTATTTGTAAGGAAGGAGTTGCAAGTTTTAGAGCATCGAAAGTAGATGCTCCTGGAATGAGTATAATAGAAATAGAGGAACAAAATTCTGGAGTGTTACAGTTAGGTACTACCAGTGTGAGGACACAAAGTTCTGGAGCGTCACTGAAAGATGTTGCCAGAACACAAACAAAGTTTTGGAGCATCACTAAAAGATGCTGCCAGAACATGGGAACAAAGTTTTGGAGCATCGCTGAAAGATGTCATCACAATGCAGGAACAAAATTCTAGAGCATCGTTGCAAGATGCTACTGGAATGCAGAAACAAAGTTCTAGAGAATCACTGTAAGATGTCACCGGAATGCGGAAACAAAGTTCTAAAACATTGCTGAGAGATGCCACTGGAATGCGGAAACAAAGTTTCAGAGCATCCTTAAGAGATGCCACTGAAACATGGAAACAAAGTTCTGGAGCATTGCTGAAAGATGTTGGAATGCAGAAACAATGTTCTAGAGCATCGCTAAAAGATGCCGTCAGAACGTAGAAACAAAGTTCTGGAGCATCGCTGCAAGATGCCACCAGAACATAGGAACAAAGTTCTAGAGCATTGCTGCAAGATGCTTACCAAAACTTTGCACTTATCCAAAGCTAAATTCCTACAAAATAACAACAAATTTTAGATCAGTAACTAAGATAGATTCACAATAACTTTGGACAAAATGCTCTTAAATGCACACATATTCACACTTTTTTTTACTATCAAATTTTTATTTTTTCTCTACCAAGGCAGAGTCGATACATTGGTTCTCTCCTTGCATTTCTACTATTCTTGTAAATTTGTTTTTGTTAATAGGTTTGTGGTAGATTTACAATCAATGGCCATTGACTAGGAGTGTTCAAGTGTCACCATGGATGGGTTTAAGCTGTATTGACTCCCAAAATAACTACAACCCTAAACTCTAAACATTCCCAAATCATCTAGGCCAGGGACAGTCATTCTGGATGATTGGAAGAGGTTTATCAACAAGTTCAAGGCCATTTTGGGCAACCTACAGGAGTGGGTAGACTCCTCTACACTTGGAGCACATCTTAGACTTAGGAGGATATTTCTAGGGGTATACCTAAATAGGTATTAGGTTCAAGCTAGATGAACAGCTAAAAATGAAAAGACAACCAAACCCAAATCATCTTTTAGGCCCCAAAGATTGTCACTGGACCTAAAACAACTAGTTCCCATTAATAACCCCTATATAGCTGATAAAAGGGCACTCCCATTGACAATGGAAGGTGCGGGTATGCTTGTTTGTAAGACATATAAATTAACTACTTTCTTCACACATGATAAGTTTTTTTCGATTTTAAGAGTTTGGGTGATCAGATACTTCAGACCAGTGCCTAATATTGGGTTACAGAGTCCATAGTTCAGCAGAAGGAAGAAAACAACAACAAAAATGAAACATGCACTTTCTAGATATCTAGATGCAAGAAAGACAACTATCAAAGAAGAAAATACTTAGTGATCCTTTACAATATATAATCATTCATCTATAACCATAAAAGATATCATTACATGGCATGCAATGTTTTCAGAATTTGTCTAATTCATCTGATTAATGGTTACAATCATACCACAAAACATGGTAAGAGAAAACCTAATAGAATTGAGGCTTTCCTTGAAAAATTATAGAAGGAGAAGGAGAAATTGATATAATGATAACTGAAATAGAGCTGAAAAATCTTTCATAACCTATGTTTCATTTGCCAGAGAACTGCAACATTTTTGCTCTTTGGAACCCTAGAAAGCTCTGCACTTAGTCGCCTAAAGGTGACAAGATGACCAACCTTTGAAAAGAACTCCCCTTTTCCTCTTATACCACTTGTAACCCTAAATTTGAATTTTGGAATTGCAAGGAAACCCTACCAACTCCACCAACTGGATTGAAGATACCATGACTATCCCTCTGCATTGTATTGATGGCAATCATGATAGTCATGGGGTGCTTCAGCATTTCTTGGGCAAGTCTCAAGTCAATGTAATGAAGGCATGACAAACTAATTTTCTCCTTGATTTGATCCTTCCTTTATTTGACTCTTGAAATATAACTCTACAAGAAAATCGTGATCACCTAATGTTTTGTTATGTTCCTCATGCCTATCGCACATCACAGATAGGCCAGGGGCTCCAATGATCATAATCGTGGTGTGAAGAAACATGGCGATGGATTGCAATTAAACCTTCATACTAATTCCCATGTGCCATTTTATTACCTTTTTTCTAATTTTGAAACTAGGTCGTTGATATGAGTACCTTTACCACACAATCAACGCCTATCGCGAGCCCATCGCATATTGATCATAAGGTTTAAACCTTCTTAGTACAAATGTGATGTGAAGGGACTCTGTGATGAGACATGGAGCTACCACATATCCACTTTCCACATCATTCTTATTGCTGCCAACTTTACATGTCCATCGCACTTCGCCTTTTTTCCCTTTAGCATCGAGGAACATATCGCATGTCACTTTTTTGATCCAAGGCCAACATCGCCAAATGGGATGTGAAGAGCATTGACGATGCAATGAGAGATTGCCATGTCATCTCCTTATCAATTCCTCAAGCATCATTTCATATCACCATTTTTCTTAGCCTTTTAGATCTCAAAAATGCGATGCAAAGGATGCACGCGATGAGCCCAAATGCTGCCACGTGGACGCCTTCCATACCTCCCTTGCCGCCAACATGCCATCACACATTGCAAATATATTACACCTTTTGAATCATAAAATGTGATGTGAGTGACCTATGTGATGAGCCCCTATGGTGACACCTATCCTGAAATATAACATTTTATGCCTTTGCCTTAGAAACCCATTGCTCATCGCACTTCCCTGTTTATATTATTTTCTTCCTTGTGAAATTTGTGATGCAAAGAGCAAATGCGATGAGCTGAGATGGAAACATGTGGCTGGGATTGGTGCCACAGCACACATCACACTCCTTATTTCCCCCTTCATGAACAAATTTGTGATGTGAAGATCTCACGTGATGTGTTGAGATGGTTCCACATGGAGCCTCGCTGCCAATTCCCTTGCTCATGAAGCCTATTGCAAATCACATTCCTTCAAACTTTCCCTTTGAGCAATTCACGATGCAAAGGGATACTGCAATGAAACAAGGAATGGGTACCTATCCCTAGGAAGCCCATCACACATTGCATTTGGACTTGAAGTGCCAAAAACAAAAATGTGATGTGAAGAATGTATGTGATGGAGGACTTAAGCGGCCAATTCAAGCACATGTACAAATAGTTGTTTTAAAAAGTGGCATGCCTAGGTATCACGAGAAAAGGGGAACTCAATTTCAAACATATTCAACATAGACTTTAGGATATAAACAAAGTATTTTCATGAGTTGAATAGTATATATGATTTTTTTTTATGACACGGGCAGGATGGTCACACCTAGGCACAAAGGGTCAGTTAAAACATGAAAACAAAGGCATAAGTCATAACTAAACCAACCAAGATACAAGCCAAATAGGTCAACGGGGAAAAAGAAAAAGTACCCATTGACCAAAGGCTTAGGGTTTTTCTGATGGTTTTACAAATTTTGATAAAACCCTAAGCATAATTTCACAGGAACAAGGGGCATACTAAGGACGGGTTTTTAGGGTGTCAACAAGTTGCACTGCTCCATTTGGGAATACTTTAGAAATCTCATATGGACCTAGCCAATGAGTTCTCAGTTTACCTTTTTGATCTTTATATTTGGAGGCAAATAGTAGTGCCCAATCACCATTATGGAACTCTCTTTCTTTTATGTGTTTATCATGCCAAACCTTTCATTGTTGTTGAACCAACTCAGTTTGGTGAAGGGCTTCCAGTTGGAGTTCATCTAGTTCATTGAGTTGTAGGACACTTTCAACCTAGGCTTGATCAAGGTCCAAGCCCACTTCCATGGTTGTTTTGAGTGTTTGTAGTTTGAATTCAATTGGTAGAAGAGGTTTCTTCCCAAAAACTAATTCATAGGGAGTGAGACCAATGGTTGATTTCAAGGTTGTGTTATAGGCCCAGTCTGTTTCATGTAATTTTCTAGCCTAGTCCTTTCTTCTTGATGAAACTATTTTTGTCAGAATGTTTTCAAGCTCTATTAGTGACTTCAACTTGACCATTTTCTTGTGGATGATAGGGAGATGACTTCTTATGACTTACTTGGAAATGGTCAATAAATACAATAGAACTTTAGACATAAATTGGGGTCCCTAGTCTGTGACAATAGATCTAGCGGCTCCAAATTTGAGGAAGATCTTGTTATAAAGGAAATCTGCAACTTGTTCTTCCCTAGCGACTTTCAGTGCTTGGACTTCCACCTATTTAGTCAAGTAATCATTGCAGACTAAAATGTATTCTTTACCCTGTGAAGGATGTGCTAGAATCTGAAAAGATTATTAACCCAAAAAACTAGTGCAAAGAATAGATATCTAAACTATGAATGCAAATGATACGAAATCAAAATAGCAACACAGAGTTAGTCTCCAAGAGAGTAATGCAAATGCTAGAAGCAAAATAGCATTAAGAGGATGAAAAAGTAAAAGATACAAAATACAAGCCAGGTAGCATGCTTATATAGACCAGGGAGAGGGAGGAGGTGGAAACATTGACCAATGAGGAGCAACCATCTATCGGACTAAATATAGCAAAGTATCTTCCCAAGATAGCTAATGGATGCTCACATGTAGGAAGGTGACACCTCGTAACAACTCATCTAATAAGACATGCTTTATTAAACTAAGCGAGATTAATAGAAGTGTAGGAAAAACCTAGGAATATAGGGAAAAATAAATAACCCACTAGGAAATAAAAACCTACACTAACAAGAGGATCTATGGGACCTATGAAGTCTAGTCCCCATTTTTCAAAAGGTTCAAAAACCACCTGTGGCTATAGAGGCATCTTTTTGGATGCAGTAGGTCTCCCTACTCATTGGTATTCATGACAATGAACATATTGTTTTACATCTTTATGCATGGCGGGCCAATAGTATCCTGCACCTAGGATTTTGTGAGACGTCCTTTTTGTTGAATAATGACCATTGGCGAGATCATCATGGCAAGCTCTAAGTATGTTGTATGTTTCATCTGATCTGATGCAACATCATACAACTAGGTCAGGTCCACTCCTAAATAGCATACCATTGATCCACTTGAAGTGGGCACTCTCTCTAATGAGTCATGTTTTATGTTTTGATGTAAAATCTGGTGGAAATTTAGAAGTGGCTAGATAATTGGCGATGTTTTCAAACCAAGGTGTTTTAATGAAGATAGCGAATAAGTTTTCATCTAGAAATTCATCTTGGAAAGGTGCACAATCTCCATTGTCTTGTTTGATTACGGATAAAAAGTCTATGACTACGTTAAACTTTCTAGGTTTGTCAATGATGGTTGAATTGAATTCTTGGAGAAGTAATAACCATCTGATTATTCTCCCATTTACTATAGGTTTGTTCATTAGGTATTTGATAGCTGAATGGTCTATGACACTGTTACCTTATACCCTATAATGTAATTTTTAAATTTATTGATTGTGTGAATCACAACTAAGTATTCTTTCTCTGTAGTTGTGTAATTTCACTCAGTGGGGGTCAAATTTTTACTGAGGAAATATATGGCATACTTCCCTCCATTCTCATCTTCCTGACCCAAGACTGCTCCAATAGTAGCATTGTAAGCATCTGCATAAATATGGAAGGGAAGCTTCTAGTTAGGTCCTCGTAGAATTGGAGCATAAATGAGTTTTTCTTCAATGATATCAAACGATGTTTGACACTTTGTTGTCCAGACAAAATCAACGTCCTTTTGAAGAAGGGAGAATGTTCATAGGGGCTATAATTTTACTGAAGTTTTCTATGAACCTTTGGTAATATCCAACATCTCCTTCTGACATCAATTGGTTCTTTGGAGTTTCTAGTTGTTGTATCACTTCAATTTTCATAGGATCTACCTTTATTACCTCAACTAAGATGTGATGTCCCAACACTATCCCTTGTTCTACCATTATTAGACACTTTTCATGACTCAAGGATAATTGATGGTCCTCACATCGTTGCAAAACTTTGTCCAAATTTCTAAGGCCTTCATCAAAACTAGAACCATAGACTGTAAAGTCATCCATATAAACTTCCACAATAATTTACAAGTTCAACAAAGATGGCCAGAACAACTCTCTAAAATATCATAGGAGCATTACATAACCCGAAGGGAAGAACTTGATATGTGAACGTTCCCCACGGATAGGTAAAAGTTGTCTTGTCGTGGTCCTCTTCTGCCACTTGTATCTAGTTAAAACCAATGAATCTGTCCAGGAATGAGAAATACTTTGTCCTTGCTAAATTATCCAAGACACGATCTATGAAGGGCAGTCAAAAATAGTCTCTATAGGTTGCCTTGCTGAGTTCTCTATAATGGATGCACACTCTCCATTTCCCATTTTTCTTTGGTACTATGACCAAAGGTGAGACCATTTGTTGTTAGAGATAGGGTAGATAAATCCTACTTGTAGGATTTTCTTAATTTTCATTTTGATAATATCTCTGAGAGTAGGATTGAGTCTACGTTGTGGTTGATGAACATGTCTAACATCTTCAGTATAGATGTGATGAGTACAAACACTCAGATGTATTCCTCTCATGTCTTTGTAATCCTAAGCAAAGGCTTTGTATCTGTTTACCAAAACATCAAATAATTTGAGCTCATATGCTTCGATTAACCAAATGTTAATGTTTAAGGTTTTTCCTGGTAGTAACATAATAGTTTTGGTTCCTTGGTAATTAGAGATTGTAGTATGAACTTCTCTTGTTAACATGTTGAGAGGATAGCTATGCAGTATAATCTTGTGGAATCTGGCAATATCTTCGAAGAAGTGATCAGTTTTTGGAATGAGTTTTGCTAGAGGACAAGGTAATGTTGTGAAAGAGGTATAATTGTTGTCGGAACTATGTTTAATATCATTGGTGTGAATTGGATGTCCTAGAATTTCCTCCACTTCTACAATTTCTTCATCACTTGAATCCATGGTAACACCTTGCATTTCATTTTCCAACTCATCTTCCAGCTCTTCACCATGTTGCTTGATAACTACCATAGCAAGTGAGGCCAAATTTTCTTGTTTTTCAAAACAATATTCTTCGTCAACCCAAACTTGTTCATGTCCAGCAGGCTGAGCAGGGGGATACAAAGACAAGTGTTTGCTATTGAGGCTATTGGAAATAGTCATTACTCCTACTTTGCAGTAAATTTTGGTTGCAATAGTTGCTAACCATGGTCTACCTAATATCAATGGATAACTGTCCTTAGGTGTGTGAGACTAGATTACTTGGAAGTCCACTGGATATTCCCAATTGTTGACCTTGACAGGGACATTTTGCAGAACACCTTTGGGAAAAACTATAGACTGGTTTGCCATTTGCAATATGGTGGTTGTGGGTAGTAAGTCGGTAAGCCCTAGATTTTCCATAGCGTCTACAGTCATGACATTGATGGTTTCTCCTAAGTCGACAAGTGCATTAGGTATTGCTACATTATTAATTGTTATTTTTATAAGTGAGATACCTAGATCACCATATTTTGGAGCTAAGATCTCTCTAGTCAGAAGGTTGGCTAAATATCCATTGATTTGAACTGTGTTAATTTGTTTCTTTTTTCTCCCTGGTGTTTTTATGCATAGTTGTTTGACTAATTAGTTAAGTTCAGGGATTTCCTTAATCACTTGTAATAATGGAATCTTGATATGGAGTCATTTAATTTCCTGTACTAAAGTAGTTTCAGTTGACAAGGGCATTTTCAGAGGGTTTTTCAGGACAGTGTCTTTAAGGCATTCCAGAAAAAGTACTTGAGATCTCTTTTTCAGTGTGGAGTCATTCTTTAGAACATTTGATGGATGTTTGACAACTACCTCTTGAGGTGACATTGAAGCTTGAGGTAGAGATAATTGAGGCGATGTCAAAGCAAGCTTCTCTTGGTCATTTCTAGAGTCATGTTCTGAAAGTATGGGAAGTGTCTCATAGCCTTTGGTAAGTTCCTCATCTTGGTCTTCAAGGATTTCAACAATTGTAGGTTGTTGAAGCACCTTTCCCGATCTCAACTACAAATTTCCACAATAGATAGCATTAACTCTAGCCATGTTTTCCTGCTCAGCGGAATACACTGGTGCAGTTTGATGGGTATTCTTTGGATTAGCAATAGGTTCTGCTAGTAGTTGAGGTTGATTGACTTGCTCATTTTGTTGAGTGTTTTGGGGAGCTATCAGGAGGTTCTATTGTGGATTTAACATTCACCTTGGACCATGATAGAATTGGTTTGGAGGTTGATTCCATTACGAGGCAGGATTCTGAGGGTACCATTGTTGTTAAGTTTGATTTGACCATTGAGGATTTACCTAGGCTTGATTCACCCATTCATGTGGTCCCCATGGAGGATAGGGGCCACAATTAGGTGGTGTTGGAGGCCAAGGTATCGTCCATTGATTGTTACTCCAATTGTTTGGAGGGTGTCATGAGAATTTCAAATTTTGTCCATAGGATAAATTCCCTCCTGGTCTTTGGCCCACATAATTGACTTCTTCCTTAGTGTGAGTTGACTTTTTCTTGGAATTTTTAAGTGCATTTAGTATTTCACATTAATCAGTGGCATGACTCTTTTCACAGATTTGACAATTGTCAGCTTTATCTAAAGGACATTCCCTCAACAGATGTTTGTTACGACATCTAGGACAGTAGATGGACAAGGTCTCAAGTTGTGTGTTTTGGCTTGTATCCCATCTAGAGTGGTGTTTAACTGAACCAGAATGTCAATTTTGAGATTAGTTATCTCCTCTCATAGTTTGCCAATTTCATTTGAGCCTCTCAATAGACTAGACTTATGGATTCCTCCATGAGTTCGGGAGAAATTTCTACATAACTCAGCAATATCACCAAGTCCAAGTTGACACATCTCCTTTTCCCATCAAGTCTAGGCTTATCCTAGCATCCTCATTGAGCCCCTTGAGAAATATGGTCTTCAAAATTTCTGAGCTTATTGTCTCTTCTCCACATCATTTGGTTAAGAAGATAAACCTATCTAGGTTGTTGAGAATTAAGGTGTCTCAACCTTAATAATTTTCAGCATTTACTTTTTACTGTGGTAAATATTTTTTACTGTGCCATAACTTTGTTGTTTACTGTGCTCTGTCATCTAGTAAATTGACATGGTAACTTGTCAGTTACTAGGAGGTGACATGGATGGTCACTAGGATGTTGGTTTTGTCCTCACATGAGGATTTAGGCATCCCATTTGAGGTGGAACTATTTTTCCATGTGTCGGCATCTTGTGAAGTGTGTAAGGTCTTATGACATATGACAGATTCTATGATGTGTAAGAGCCAAATTTAGAAGATCCTATGACAGGTGAAGACAAGTGTTAGAAAGCATCTTTGCATGAGAGGAAGGCATCTTTGGGTACCTAAGTTGGGTTATGACATGTTGTAAGAGGAATATGCTATTTATGGGTAGTTATGACAGATTCTCTTACAGCTGTAAGAGTTGTCATGTATGATAGATTCTATGACAGTTGTAAGGTGTGTAAGAGCATCTATCATAGCCTATCTTGGGATGGAGCACCCCATTTTGGGAAGACAAATCTGCCATCTATGACGAATGTAAGAGAAGTGTATGCATGTAGGACAAGTGTCCTTGGGTGTGAGAAATGGGCCATGTGGCCAAGATGGACGTCCACCTCGAGAAGCTTCTCATTTATGCCTTGTAACTCTATAAATAAGGTGTTTGGAGTGGAGTGTTGCATGGTGTTTTGACAGGTATTGTTACACTGTTGGAATAACTCTAGAAATGACATTTGAAGACTCTTAAAGAGCTTGCATTGCAAGTGTGTTGTAAACATTTCTGTTTTGATAAGACATTGTGTAGGTTTTGGAGTGTGGGGTTTTCTCCCGTAATGGTTTTCTCCACGTAAAATCTTGTGTCTCTCTCTTTCTGTGTGTTGTGTTTGTGTTTAATATGTGTTTACATATCTATAACTATAAGGTTTTAAAATAATTTGTACTCTACTTTCCTCATTAGATTGGTGTAGGAAGCGTTTCCGCATACCTTGTTTCCTTTTAGTTGGAATCAGAGCTTGATCACCTTTGATCCTAGTTGTTGGGTAGGGGTTTTTTGAACTGATCTTCAATTGAGTGGGAGTCTATACAGAGTATTCCATAATCTTGTTGCAAGAAAGAGATGGCAAGCACATCCAGAAGAATAGAGTTGGAGAAATTTAATGACGGTAATTTTGAGTTATGGAAACTCAAAATGGAGGACATGCTTATTGATAGAGACCTATGGGAAACCATTTTTGGTAGAAAACCAATGACGATGACTCAATAAGAATGGGATCTCAAAGATCAGAAAGCTAAGGGTCTTGTGAGACTCTATCTAACTGACTCTGTCTTGTTAAATGTGCATGAAGAGAAGACCATGAAAGACCTATGGAAGAAGCTTGGAGATGTTTAATGGGCTAAATCCTTGGTGAACAAGTTATCCCTGAGGAAGAATTTATATTCTCTGAGGATGGAAGATGGAGGATCTATTGTAGATCACCTAAATGCATTTAACATGCTAGTTGCACAACTGACGTCCATTGGTGTGAAGGAGGAGGAGGTTTGTTCTTTGCCAGATTCATGGGACCATCTTGTCATGGCCATCGAGAGTACTAAAAACCCCTTCAAGATGGATGAGGTGGTTTCTTCGCAGTTATCTAAAGAGATGTGAAGAAAGTCTTATGAGTTGGCTAAGGAGGCTCTTGCGGTTTGTGGCAGACCCAAGGAGAAAGGGAAGAAGAAGGACAAGAAAGAAGAAAAGGCCAGATCCAAATCCCGTGGGAGATCCAAATCTCCTAGAAAGTCCAAGGCACTGTGTTGGAACTATGGAAAATCTGGGCATTTATGAAAGGAATGCAAAGAGGAGAAGAAGAAAAAGAAGAATGTCTCTGATTTAGATTCTGACAAGTCACAAGATGATGGTGATGCATTCATTGTTGCCTTGGCTACCCATGCATCAAAAGATATGTGGTTGATTGACTCCAGTGCTTCCTTCCACATGACCTCGCATCGAGGTTGGTTTACAAAGTATAAAGAGTTTGATGGTGGGAGGACATACCCGGGTGACAACTCTCACCTAAAGATAGTTGGTCGTGGAAGAGTCTCAATTTGAACCCCTGATGGATGAGTGAAGGGATCTCTAGGGTTATGCACATCCCAGGTTTAGTATGAAACCTACTTTCTATAAGTAAATTGAATGATGTAGGTGTGTAGGTTCTCTTCTCAAGTGGAGGATGCAAGATGACAAGACAAGTTGTGGTGCTTGCTAAGGGTACTCAGAGAGGTACTCTGTTTTAGCTGGATGCATGCACTCATTAGTGCAATAATTCTTCTACTTTGAAAGCTTCAGATTCTTCATCCTCTCCATTAGAACCAGCAGTGAAGAGGTGTGTTGCTTCAACTTCTGATGGTAGTGCATTTTGGGTACCTAAGGGTGCTCATGCTTTGGAGATGAAACTTCCTACTGAGAAGACAATGTTGTGGCATAAGAGACTTGGTCACATTGGGGGAATGGTCTTAGATCCCTAAAAAATAAGAATGTCATCGAGGGGTTAGATGACTGTAATCTCAATTTTGACTTCTGTGAACATTATGTATATGGAAATCATAATCGTGTTTAATTTTACTCTAGTTGTCACAAGTCTTCTAGTGTGTTGGATCTTATTCATTCTGATGTGTTTGGTCTAGTTAATGTTCCTTTGATTTCTAGATATGTATATTTTATTTCATTTATTGATGATTATAATAGAAGGACATGGGTTTATTTTCTCAGAAGAAAATATGAAGTCTTTAGTTGGTTCAAAGAGTTTAAAGCTTTTGTAGAGAATTAGACTGGTAAAAAGATTAAGTGTTTGAGAACTGACAACGGTGGTGAGTTTTGTTCTACAGATTTTGAGAAGTTTTGTAAAGAACATGGGATTGAAAGAAATAAGACAACTCCATACACGCCTCAGCAAAATGGAGCTACGGAGAGGATGAACAGGACACTGATGGAGAAGGCTAGGAGTATGCTTAGTGGAGGTAGCCTCGAACAGAAATTTTAGGATGAAGTTGTAGCCACTGCTTGCTACCTGGTAAACAAGTCTCCTACCACAGCTCTTGTTGATAAGACACCCATGGAGGTGTGGTCTAGTAAGAAGCCTTCTTTGAGACATCTTCATGTTTTTGGTTGTGAGGAATATGCTCATGTGCCTAGGGAGAAGAGGTAAAAATTAGAGAACAAGGTTGTTAAGTGTATCTTCATTGGCTATGGTGTCGGTGTGAAAGGGTAAAAGCTTTGGGATCATGTGGCTGAGAAAGTATTGTATAGTAAAAGTTTTATTTTCAAAGAGTTAACACCTTCTCCTGTTGTTTTATAGCCAAAAGAAAAAGACAAGAAAGAGGATGTGGTTCAGTTTCCTACTACCCCTGAGAAGACTGAACTGAAAGACCCTGTTGGACCTGAAGATGAGGAGAGCTCTAGCAGCTCTGAAAGCTCAGAAGAAGAAGAAGAACCTCAATCTCATCCTTTGATAAGGTCCACATGAATCATAAAGTAACTTGAAAGGTTTGGTTACTCATTGCTAGATTCTAATGTTGCTTTTTCCTTGACTACTAACATTTATGAGACGAGAACTATGAAAGAGGCTATGGGTATGAAAGATGTAGGTTCCTAGGAGGCCATGGAAGAAGAGATGGCTTCTTTGGAGAAGAATAAAACTTGGGACTTGGTGCCTTTGCTTGAAGGACAGAGACCTGTTGGTTGTAAATGGCTGTTCAAGAAGAAATTTGGTGCAGATGGCAGTGTTGAGAAGTATAAGGCCAGATTGGTTGCGAAGGGGTATTCTCAAGTGGAGGGAATTGATTATGGTGAGATTTTCTCTCCCATTGCAAAGATGACATCTATTCAGTTCCTATTATCTCTTACAGTAGCTTATGACTTAGAAGTGGAACAAATGGATGTGAAGACATCTTTCTTTTATGGTGACTTGGAGGAAGAAATTTACATGTCACAGCCAGAGCACTACATAGTAAAAGGTAAAGAAAATTTGGTTTACAAGTTGAAAAAGTCTTTGTATGGTTTGAAACAATCTCCTAGGATGTGGTACCAAAAATTTGATACCTTTGTGTTGAGTATTGGGTTTCTGAGAATGAAATCAGATCATTGTGTTTATTACAAGTTTGACAATGATCGCATTCTCATTATTGCATTATATGTTGATGATATATTGTTAATTGGGAATGGTAAAAATGCAATTTTTATTTGAAGTCTTAGTTGTCAGCATAGTTTGAAATGAAGAATTTAGGGGCAGCTAGGTACATTCTGGGAATGGAAATCAGAAGAGACAGAGCAAACATAAAACTTTGGTTAAGCTAGAGTAAGTATGTGAAGACCGTGTTGGAGAGATTCGACATGGCAGATTGCAGACCATTGAGTGTTCATGTTTCTTCGGGGACAAAGTTATCTATTAATGATTGTCTAAAGTCTCCTTCTGAGACATAGGATTTGCGCAGAGTGCCTTATGCTAGTGTTGTTTGCAACTTGATGTATGCTATGGTATGTACAAGACCAAACATTGCCCAAGTAGTGGGGGTCCTTAGTCGGTTTATGGCTAATCCTAGATGGGTACATGGGATGCAGTGAAGAGAGTGTTCATATATTTGTGGGGTACTTCTGAGTATTCCCTATGTTATCATGGTTATCCTATAGGACCTCAGCATTCTGTGATTATTCGTGGATATGTGGATTCTGATTGGACGGGTGACATTGATAGTAGGAGATCCAACAGTACTTATGTGTTTCCTATGTTTGGTGGTGCAATTAGTTGGATGAGTAAGCGGCAACCTGTGGTCACTTTGTTCACAACAGAAGCAAAGTACATGGCAGCTACTCATGCTTGTATGGAATCCATTTGGCTTAAGAGGTTGTGTTTAGACATTGGTTTTGATGCAGGATAGATTACTATCTATTGTGACAGTCAAAGTGCGATTTTCTTAGAAAAGAATCCACTTTCCATGCCAGAACAAAGCATATTGATGTTCAGTTTCATTTTGTTTGTGATATAGTAGAAGATGGGAAGGTGATATTGGAGAAGATAGATACTTTGAAGAATGTTGCAGATGCACTAATGAAACCTGTGAGCATGGATAAGTTCATATGGTGTTCAAAGTCTATGGGCCTCTTGGCCTCTAGCAGCTAAATCTTGTTATTCTATTGGTTCTTACAAGGTGTTCAACAAGTGGGAGAATGTTGTGAATTAGGGTGTCTCAACCTTGGTAATTTTCAGCATTTACTTTTTATTGTGGTAAATATTTTTTACTATGGTGTAACTTTCTTGTTTACCGTGCTCCATCATCTAGTAATATGACATGGTAACTTGTCAGTAACTGGGAGGTGACATGGATGGTGACTAAGATATTGGTTTTTTCCTCACATGAGGATGTAGGTCTCCCATTTGAGGTGGCACTATTTTTCCATGTGTCAGCATCTTGTGAAGTGTGTAAGGTCTTATGGCATGACAAATTCTATGACGTGTAAGAGCCAAGTTTAGAAGATCTTATGACAGGTGAAAGACAAGTGTCAGAAAACATCTTTGCATGAGAGAAAGGCATCTTTGGGCACCCAAGTTGGGTTATGACATGTAAGAGGAATATGCTATTTATGGGCAGTTATGACAGATTCTTGGGATGGGGCGCCCCATTTTGGGAAGACCAATCTACCATCTATGATGGATGTAAGAGAAGTGTATGCATGTAGGACAAGTGTCCTTGGTTGTGAGAAATAAGCCATGTGGCCAAGATGGATGCCCACCTCTAGGAGCCTCTCATTTATGCCTTTTAACTCTATAAATAAGGTGTTTGGAGTGGAGTGTTGCATAGTGTTTTGAAAAGTACTATTACACTGTCAGAATAACTCCATAAATGACATTTGAAGACTCCTGAAGAGCTTGCATTGCAAGTGTGTTGTAAACATTTCTGTTTTGATAATACATTGTGCAGGTTTTGGAGTGTGGGGTTTTTCTCCCATAAGGGTTTTCCCCACGTACATCTTGTGTCTCTCTCTCTTTCTGTGTGTTATCTTTGTGTTTAATCTCTATTTACATATCTATAACTATAAGTTTTTAAAAGAAATTACACTCTACTTTCCTCATTAGATTGGTGTAGGAAGCATTTCTGCATACCTTGCTTCCTTTCACAGGTAATCTTCTAGGCTCTCATCTTCTTTTTTCCTAAGCTTGAACAATTCTTCTTTCCTATCGCTAACGCTACAATAGATCTGATATTTGTCCAAAAAGACAGTCTCCATTTCATCCCACGTGGTTATTGATCTTGAGACCAATCCCATGAATGAACGCATTGTAGAGTCTCTCAGAGTAGAGGGAAAGAGTTTTAGTTTTTGATTATCTATTTTGTAGTCATATGTCTGACACAAAACTTTAAACTCAAAAAGGAACTAGGTCTTCGAAATATAGTCCTCTAAAGGTTGGTAGGATGGAAGGTGAAATATTTTTTATAGGTGAATCATCATCTGCATTGAGAGTAATGGGATAGGTAAATGTTCGAGCTGCTCTTTGTGGGTTATCACCATCTTCATGGTTTTCTCTCCTTCCATTGAAAGTGTCATCATTGTTATCATCCGTGATGTTGAAGGGAATACTTTCCTCTTTGAAGGTTTGGTTTGATGACTGAGTATCTGATGTATTTTGGGAAGTCTCAGCTTGATCCTAATTAATCAATTTGTAACAAAGTTCTTCAGCTAAGACTTCTACCTCTCTATTTGCAGTTGGAACTATTAGACTTAGGGTAGACAACTGAGAGGGGGGGTGAATTAGTTGTCCAAAACTTTCTTCCAAATCAAATACTTAACTCCACACAAGCATAATAGTAAATCAATCATGAAAGCATAATGCAAGAAGTTAAGAGCAGATACACATTAACACACATAACACCAAGATTTTTGATGTGGAAAACCCAGTTAAGGGAAACCATGGGGTGATTAAGAACAAAATGGCACATGCCAATTAGGGCTCACTGCCTAAGCACACTGCTCTCAAGAGGCTCACTACCTACAAGAGACACACTGTCTACAAAAGAATTAGTATCACATACTTACACTGGTAAATATCATCTTCACCATGCTTGAGTCAGTTCCATTTAAGCCCAAACCTTCTGCTCTGCCTTTTGCTCTTCTCCTCGTTACCACACACTCATCTCCACAAGTCCACATCTGAAATGACTTCACAATCCCTTATTTATACATGACATCAACTTAGGAACAAACATCTAAGTTGGGAAACATCCACAAAGACACTTGCAAGATGTATAATTCATCTGGTCGGCCAGTCACAGAAAGAACACTATCATCTGAAAGTTATTCTTCATTTGCAAGACCCCAATTCTAATGCAGACCATAAACACAAACTGAGCATGATCCAAGGACCTCCACAAACTTGCCTGAAACACCAAGAACATCTGCACTTCCTCTACTTACTGAAATCCTTCTCTCCTTCATTCGAAACCTCAAGAACATAGTCTGCCATTACTGTCACAAAGGAATAGATACTTGTGGACCTTCAAACCACAAACCAAACAAGTTAACACACCACACAGACTTCCCCAACACTTCCTCAAATCCACAGAATGGGATAATGCATTACTGGACCTCACCGAACCTATCTGTGTCACTCTATCACCTTTGGGCACCTGTCAGAGCTGGTTCTACTTGAGCAACTATAACTTCTTCAGATCTTCATGTGGACCTCCAAAAACTTGAATGGAGCATCTCAAGAATTATATCTACAAACCCTTTAAATCGCATCCTCTGATCCGCAACCTATCTTGGACTTTTACCTTGTTGTCATCACTATTCTTCATTGTTCCTGATTGAGACTAATTTTCTCAATATCCTCAGCACATAGCTCATCCAATCCTTCTCATTAATGCAACATGAGTATGTTGACATCAATGACAACACTGGTTAAACCCATACTTGCAACAGGAACAACTAGTGGGGGGGTTTTGGTATGAATCTTCCATGTGGACCTTGTTTCCTGACCATACAGAAAAAGAATTTTGATAACTACTTTTGTTCTTACTAAGAAGAGGTATCCAAGCATTTTCCTATTAACACTAGAAAAGAAGTCCCCAACAACGGTGCCAAAAAGTGACAGGCTATCGTCAAATCCTAACACTTTAGTTAAAATATGTCAATTATGTCAACTGGGTAGTGTCTAAGGCTATCTGCAATAGGCAATGGATTTGAACATCTCAACTTAGCAATGATTTTCTAGATCTTTGAAAAAGCCTCTAATAGAATGAATCTAAACTAAAAGGCATTTAACCCTTAATCTATAAAACATTCAAATTTAATCCTAGAATGCTTACAAACTCTACACTAGAAAGCAACATATCAATTTTTAACTAAAGATTCAAAATGAACGGATTAAGCTAGGAAAACAGGGAACTTTCTTAAATAAAGATTTGCACTATTGACTGTAACAAATTTTTGTTTTGAACAAGAGCTCCAAAAATCAAATAGAACTTGACAAGCATAACTAAGATACAATATCCTATAGGGAGCACACAATACTTATTCTATTATACCACTCAATAAAAGTCTACTAATGTAAAACATTCATAGAATAAAGTTTAAGAAAAACATATTCACAACATTAAAAATACTTATCTATTCCTATATCCTTCGAGTGGCCAGCTCTCAGGATATCTTCTACCGATTCAAATCACATGCATCAGTTTAACAACTTCACAATAATTCCATTCACATTTCCATTATTTAGAATAGACTAACTCAGAACATATCTTGGTTCTATTCATTCATAGCTTAAAATCATATCACTGAACATAATTATTGAACATTAACTCCACACTGTATTATCAGAAAATAACGTACTATAACATAATTGTTTTTTTAAGGAATCATCCCATAACCTATACTACCAAAATCTTAGATTTTAGGTGGTGCATTAGTGCCACTAAAGAAGTCTTCAAGAGAAAAATAGACTTTTAACTAAACTAGATGTCTATTAAATTCAACATATTAAAGGCTCCAAGTGGAGCCATGAAATGTCTTAAGTGTTTCAACAAAAAATAAAAGAAACTGTAAATAAAGTCCACAATCATATATTCCTAGATTTCTGGCACCCCAAGATTTTGGCACAGCTGACTTCAGTTACTTTTAAGTCTCTTCCTTCCACTAGGCTCTTCATAACAACCTGCATAAATACACAGACCTTTACACACGATCATGTCAACATTAGTGAAAAACTTCAATCAATTTGGAAAACAAGGATTGTACATCATTCTATCAAAAATAAACAAATATTACTTATAAAATTAATAAATGGCATGGTTTGGGTGATTGGGTAGCACAGAAAGGGGGATATGGTTCATTATAGAAATGAGGTTATTTATACCTCATCAATCTCCACCTCTTCATAGTCTTCTTTCTTGACTGTCATGTTCATCTTCTCCCTTTTAGTTTAATCATCAGCACCAAATATATTATCCAAGGTGACTAATCCCCTAGGTAGTTTATTGGTCTTTAGTTGGATCACCTGGTCACCATATTGCTCTTGCAATGTTGACTGATTCTTGACAACAAACTCTACGTCATCTTGCAAGAAATTTACAATCTACTGGTCATTCTCAAATACTTTCCAACTTGTCACATTGTTCGGCACAACAGGCCTCACAACAATCTTCACATGTTGATATGAGTTTTGTTTGACATTCTGGGGAATGTGAAACTGGGAACCAACTATAGCCAGTCTCTTAGCATCTTTCTTTCTCTGTTTGGGCACTTCCTAGATATTGAAGGCATCAAAGTCTTCAATCAAATCCCAGACTCTGTGTTTATATGACTTGAGCAAGTTATTTTTTAAAGCACTTTATGATCTAATTTGGTGGACAAAAAAGGCTCACTATCACCAAATGCTTGTAAAACTTTTATTCCTCTCTTATGTGCCAGTTGTATACCCTGAATTAAGGCTTCATACTTAGCCGTGCATTATTAGTACAACTGAACTGTAATCTAAAAGCAAAGAAATAACTTTCTTTCTAGGGTGAAATTAGTACAACCCTAGCACCTGCTCCATTTTTTCTTCTAGAGCCATCAAAATACATCTGCCATATCCCACTTGGATATAACATTGGCTTTTCAAAATTGGAATGATGGTGTCCTCTTCATAGATACAATAAGTACCCATCCCTGTGTCTTCTATATAATCATGAGTATCAAACTAAAAATAGTTTCCCAATTCATCGAGCAGTATATCAGGGTGGCAACCTCATGCCTACTATTGTCATCCTCCTCCAACTTGATGCAGAGGCATCCACACTAAAACCTTGACATACAGCATGTATGCCTACAACCCATCATCATCATCATCATATTTCCCTTAACACTATCAGCATCATCATATTTTCTCTGCCGACCGATATCCTCCTACAGACAAACCTTCGACCTTTCGCCTGTCAGCAGCATCATCATATCCGGCTATCGGCATCATCATCATATTCGGCAAGCGCAAACATCCTCCTGATGTTTACTGTTCATCTTACCGCCAAACGCTTTCTTCATCATCATGATGTTCAACATCATGTTCATTAGCAGGATATAGAACATCCGGTTCCTCCCATATATCTTGATGACGACAACCTCTTGCACCTTTCCTTCGATGCTTACGTCACCCCGATATCCTGATGACGATGACGTCACATGCAGTTCCTTCAATATCCTGTTGTCGGCCAAACTTGACATTATCAGCCCGCGATGGTTTTATCAACCCGATCTTCTACCTTATGCCGATACGCTCCTCCTCGGCAACACCTGATGATGATCACCCCGAAACGCATTCACCTTATGCAAATGATTGCATCATGCTCACCTCCATCTACTCGGATGATGCCCGAAGTAACTACAGGATATCCACAGAAATATCCTGATGATGCCGTTGCGATGGATTTTCCAACCTTAGCGAATTTTCAATCCGCCGAACCTCCTGGGATGACCTGATCTACTTTCAGGGTGATCTTCCAGACTCTAATTATCAGCACGACCTAGCACATACCCATGCTAGGGTTCTCAACACCTCTCGACGACGATCCTGCACACATGCACATGAACAAACAGAAAATGCAAACTAAATCCTAAACTACTGTACATAGCCATTCCACCGATTCGACGAATCAACCGGTGGAATGGATCAGCGAATCCATGAAACCACCAGAATAGCAAATCGATCACACAATGGAATCCAAAACAGAGAATTGACACAACAGGATCTCTTTATTGATTTCAAAAGATGCAATTACAATACTCTGTCTCTCCTCTCTCTGTCTCGCTCTATCTCTCCTCTGCAATGCAATGTCTAAAATCAACCGATCCTAATACATAAATAGGATCTCTTGCGAGTACTACTGACCCGACTCCAAGCGGCTGGGAGCTTCCAAGCGGCTGGGAGGATCCAACCGAACATACAGCATAACAGCTGTCCTAACAACCTACCTAAAAATAGTAAAGTATGGTCAACATGACCTTATTACATGCATTGGTCTTATCAGACCTTCTTGGAAACATTAACCAGACCTAAAACAAACTAACTGCCTCATGGAGGCCAGCTGTCAGGTAGGTGCTCCTGCACCATACTCCCCAACAGAAAAGAACTCATGTCCCATGAGTTAGGATGTGGAAGTCCTCCACCTTTACACTTTGCCTTTGCAGTGTCTTGACCTGTTCCAGCTTTGTCCTCTACTGGCTCTTGGCTGCTCCAAGACTTCTGAACTGTAACTTGCTGTCTTGCAAGTAAATCCTCATGCCTGTCAATGTAGGCCCCTTTTTCACATACCTTGTGTTTGTCAGGTTGTCTGACCAGAACCTCTGTCTGAACTGCCTCTTGAACTTCTGTAATGTTCAACTCTGTCTTCCTTTCAACCTTTATAGGACAAACAATAGTCCCAACTATGACAACATCCTTGTCATTCCTCTCAACTGGTTGCTGTTTGCAAACCTGTTTCTAAACCTGTTGCTGACCTCTGTCAGTCAAAACTGAAACTTTCTTCAACCTATTGTCCTCAACAACTTCTTTCCCTGCAGTGTCCGCAACTGCCTTTATGCCTGCTCCTATAGGCTTCTGCACAAACTCCTTCTTTCCCACTAAAATGATTTGGGCTGCCCCCTGTGCTGCAGCATTTGCCTGCAATGGCATCAACATAATAGTCTTCCCATCTTTCTTGATGGTGTAGGTATTAGCATACCCATCATACAGTACCCTCCTATCAAATTGCCATGGTCTACCCAACAGTAGGTGACAACATTCCATGGGCAAAATATCACACAAAACTCTATCATGATATGCTCCAATCTGAAAATCCACATATGCCTGTTCATAGACAAAAAGTGATTGACTATCACTCACCCAAGATGCCTTGTAAGGGTGTTGATGTGGAATCCTTTCCAAATTTAGTTCATCCACCATTTCCCGAGATACCATGTTGTCTGTTGAACCAGTATCAATGACAACCTTACATACTTTACCTTTGCTCTTGCATGTGGTCTTGAAAAGAGCTCTTCTTTGCATCATATCCTTTGATGCCTGCAAACTAGTTCTCCTTAGCATCAATGCTTCCCGCTCCTCAGGATATCCATAACCGTCAGGATCTCTATCTCCTTGATAAGTGTTTGAACTTTGTACACTTTGCTCTACTTTCTCTTCTTGCACAAGTTGTGCTCTCTTGTCATTTGTTCTATCATTTCTGGATGATGAACCCTTGTTTTCTGGACATTTGAAAAATGGATGACCAAACTCACCACAGGTGTAACACTTTCCTGAAAATGTAGTAGAACCTCTACCACTTCCAAATCTGCCTCTATTACCTTTCCATCCACCTCTGAAATCAGACTGTCCCTGTCCTTTACCAGTGTCTTCTTGACCCTCATTGGTTTGCCTTGTTGTAGGGGCTAATCCTCTTCCCCTCATATTGCTGCCTCTTCCTCTCATGGACTTATCTTGTCCCCTATTCATCTTTTCTTCAATCCTGATTGCCATTTGGTAACAATCTTCCACATTCTTAGGGTTAGCTAAAACTAACTCATCCTGTATGTTCAATCTCAAACTAGCCAAGTACCTAGCCACCTTTTCTACCTCATTCTCATGATGACCAGATCTCATACTCAATTTATAAAACTCCTCAGTATATGCCTTCACATCCATTTCCTTCTGCCTTAAAAATTGCAGCTTCTTAAACATCTGAATTTCATAATCCTTAGGCAAGAATTTACCTTTGATCCTTGCTACCATTTTATCCCATGAAGTGATCTTTGACTTCCCTTGTTTCCTTCTCTCGGATTGTACATAATCCCACCATACCAAAGCATGACCTCCTAATTTGGTCTTTGCAATCTTTACCTTCTGATCCTCAGCAACATCTTCACATTCAAAGTGATTATCAAGTGCAGCAATCCAATCCAGTAACTCATCTTCATTCAAACTTCCATTATACTTGGAAACATCAACCTTTACCTTTGGTTTATCACTCTGCACTGCCTTTAACAGTTTTGCAAATCTCTGGTCTTCAGCATCCAGATCTTCAGCTACCTCTTCATACTCTTCAACAGCATCTTCATCTTCTTCAGACTCACTGTCTTCCACTTCCCTCTTTTTGTTCTTCTCCAGGGCTACAAGCCTGGCTTGAAGTGCTTCAGCAAGCTCCTTCATCTTCCTCATCTCTCTGGCATGTTTTTCCTTCATCTCCTGCAATTCCCTTGCAGTACCATTACCTTTCGGAGGCATTTTGTCAACCTCTCACTCCTCTACCTCTGTCCTTTTGGTGACAGAACCAACTCTACCTCTACCCTTTCGGTGACAGAATCAACACACAACAGCCCAGACCTTTTGCTGAGCTCTGATACCACTATGATGCAGAGGCATCCACACTAAAACCTTGACATACAGCATGTATGCCTACAACCCATCATCATCATCATCATATTTCCCTTAACACTGTCAGCATCATCATATTTTCTCTGCCGACCGATATCCTCCTGCAGACAAACCTTTGACCTTTCACCTGTCAGCAGCATCATCATATCCGGCTATCAGCAGCATCATCATATTCGGCAAGCGCAAACATCCTCCTGATGTTTACTGTTCATCTTACCGCCAAACGCTTTCTTCATCATCATGATGTTCAACATCATGTTCATCAGCAGGATATAGAACATCCGGTTCCTCCCATATATCCTAATGACAACAACCTCTTGCACCTTTCCTTCGATGCTTACGTCACCCCGATATCCTGATGACGATGACGTCACATGCAGTTCCTTCAATATCCTGCTGTCGGCCAAACTTAACATTATCGGCCCGTGATGGTTTTATCAACCCGATCTTCTACCTTATGCCGATACGCTCCTCCTCGGCAACACCTGATGATGATCACCCCGAAACGCATTCACCTTATGCAAATGATTGCATCATGCTCACCTCCATCTACTCGGATGATGCCCGAAGTAACTGCAGGATATCCACAGAAATATCCTGATGATGCCGTTGCGATGGATTTTCCAACCTTAGCAAATTTTCAATCCGCTGAACCTCCTGGGATGACCCGATCTACTTTCAGGGTGATCTTCCAGACTCTAATTATCAGCACGACCTAGCACATACCCATGCTAGGGTTCTCAACACCTCTCGACGACGATCCTGCACACATGCACATGAACAAACAGAAAATGCAAACTAAATCCTAAACTACTGTACATAGCCATTCCATCGATTCGACGAATCAACCGGTGGAATGGATCAGCGAATCCATGAAACCACCAAAATAGCAAATCGATCACATAATGGAATCCAAAACAGAGAATTGACACAACAGGATCTCTTTATTGATTTCAAAAGATGCAATTACAATACTCTGTCTCTCCTCTCTCTGTCTCGCTCTATCTCTCCTCTGCAATGCAATGTCTAAAATCAACCGATCCTAATACATAAATAGGATCTCTTGCGAGTACTACTGACCCGACTCCAAGCGGCTGGGAGCTTCCAAGCGGCTGGGAGGATCCAACCGAACATACAGCATAACAGCTGTCCTAACAACCTACCTAAAAATAGTAAAGTATGGTCAACATGACCTTATTACATGCATTGGTCTTATCAGACCTTCTTGGAAACATTAACCAGACCTAAAACAAACTAACTACCTCATGGAGGCCAGCTGTCAGGTAGGTGCTCCTACACCAAAACTCATGGATTGTGTAGTTCATGTCCAAAGGGATGGGTGTATAAGATTCTATATGGTCATTAGCAATAGGCTTAGCCTTAATGGTCACCTTAGTGCCATATCTAGTTCTAAATAACATATGGGACCAATCAAAAGATAGGTACCCACCTATTTTGGTACTGAAATCCCTAGATAATCATATGCCAAAGTACGCAGGGAGGTCATTATCTAAGATGTCTTGTGAAATAGAGAAACCAGGGCATGCGTGCAGAGTGAGATTTAAATCCTTAATCACACCTACTGTCTTGACAGCAGTGTCATCTAACTACACTACCCCCTTATTCACAGGCTCATATTCAATGGCTAACTCATCAGCTATATTTTTGGGCATAACAAAAGTACTCACCCTAGAATCTATCATGCAATTATGTAAAAAATTATCACCAATGATTAGGGAAACATAGAATGGAGGGGGCTTACTAATTTTTCTTGTGCTTGTTCCCTCTGTTTCTGGTTAGTATAGGCTTTCTTGGACGATGGGTTTTTCTTTTGTTGCCTCTACGACAGGTTGATGGAAGCTTGAATTTGACTGACCTTCTGGGAAGTTTTAGCAACAATAGAGTCGACATTGGAGTGTTGACCAACCTGGGGCTACTATTGTGGTGTTGAATTGACCCGCCCAGTAGAATGATCTGCTTGTGCTGAAGGCATTTTTGCTAATTTTTCCTTCATTGCATTTTTTGGGACACATGAGGCATGGATGTGTGAGAGGTGGAGACATGAGCTGCCATAGGAATAGTTGCATCCTCAGTCACCCTCCTTTTGGCTCTTGTGTTAAAAGATATTGGGCCTATGTCCTAATTGACACCACATAAATCATCTTGTGTCCAATTCATCAAGGTGGAATTATTTTGCATTTGTTCTTGCCCCCCTACCATTTCTTGATTGGGATTGACTTGTTGTTCTGAATTCATTGGTTGGCTTTGCACTATCAAAGCTTGACTAAATTGTCCACTTTGGCATAAATTTTGATCATGTGGTTGATTGCATGGATAACACCAATCATTATCCTAAGACAAATTGTTCTGTATGGCCACCAAAGTTCTAGATGTGCTCGTAGCATTGGGATAAATGACACTCAATTGCCTGATATAACTAGGTTGATTTTGCCTCTACACATTACCTTGATATGGCAATCTATTTTCTTGATAAGCCTGATTAAGTGATTGATATGGTCTGTTAGGTTTGCATTCTATCTTTTTAGTGCCACCAATTCATTGCTAAAGCTTTGCAACAGAGTCTTAACCTCGTGCAATTCATTTGAGGATGTCATCAAAGAGTTTGCAGGGGTGATCGTTGTAGGAATTGGAGCTACATCAGGATGAATAATGGGGGCCTCTAGAAATAAAGGCATTGATGGCCTTGGAGCAATCTTCCCAGTCTGAATTAGGTAGTTTTCTACAATTATAGCTATGCCATATGCATCAGGTAACACAATCCCTCCCATAGATTGAATCATGACAGCGATGTGAGAATTTAGAGATCTCAAATAATTAATAAATGCAGTATTTGGGGAGGGTTTCACCAATAGTTGTGAATGTAATTAGCTGGGAGACCTCTATACCACTTAAGGGCTTTCTCTTTAAAGGAAGAAGCCAGAAGCCTCACATCTACATTATCTGCAGTGACATTATGGACATAACAGACACTAGCAATGTCCTGGATATGCTCAGCATGGGTGGTGGAATTTTCACCAGTGAAGAGTGGAATTGATTTTAGAGCTAAGGTGGGGATATCATATTACTAGGCTAGGTCAAGAGGGCTACCCCCATTGAATGCAACAAAGGGAAGGTTCCTTTCCATATTATGGATATTTAAATTAATTCTGGGTACATGCAAGCTCCTTCTTGAATATTGGAATCTAACTGGAGGGGACGTAGATTGGGCTCTTGAAGGAGATGGAACATCACTCCTATTTTTCCTCACAAGGGCCCTATATAGTCTACTTCTTCCTCTTGATTCAGTAAATGATAGTTCTATGAATCAAAAATTACCTCTAGAAGAAGATTGGGTCTGCACTCCAGGCATGAAATGTTGAATTTATTTGGAGATTAGACCATTAGGGTTGCCATGTACTTCATTGAATGCTTCCACAGCAGCAAATAAACTAAGAACAACACTAAAATTTCTCATTCTAGCTCTTACATAGAGCATAGAGTCCCACCAGGTGTGCTAGAAACTATTATCACCT
Organism: Cunninghamia lanceolata; assembly: GCA_027924645.1. Taxonomy (NCBI): domain Eukaryota; kingdom Viridiplantae; phylum Streptophyta; class Pinopsida; order Cupressales; family Cupressaceae; genus Cunninghamia; species Cunninghamia lanceolata. Next base: position 3,067,879 of record BSBN01001583.1, on the reverse strand, counting down.
AGAATTGCACCTTGCTTGAAGCCTGTTCAAGTATTCCAATGACACAATGGGACTGATCTCAAGGTGTGGGACCTTATGGATGAGATCAGACCTCTAGAGAAGGTTGGTTTCTCTTTCTGAGCTTAAGGCTCAAAGAATGAAAACTAAATCTAATGCTACACTCACAGGGAAAGGGGGAAGAAAGAATACTGAAATTTAAATAATGTGATGCACCAGATTTATAATGTGTTTAACTATGTCTAAATTAACGCAACAATGACTTCAAGATTGTAAATAAATACCAACGTCTAATTTTTAAATAAACACAGAATAAAACTCAAGAGAGGTGAAATAACAGTCTGTATTAATCATGAAGGCTAGAAATCTATTACAAAAGTAGAATAATTCACCACAGGAGAAAAAAGACACAAAATAATCAATTACATTCATTGGTGAACCAGACTAGAAGACATTAAAGTCCTAGCTACATGGACAATACATCAAATTCTACTAATTCTTGTAATTACATTACAAGGCTTGTGATCTGCAATAAACTCCTCCACCCACGTGATGACCTAGAAGAACAACTAAACAACAACCTTTTTTACATCTTTGCTTCATGTATATATAGCATTTTGAATCAATTTTATAGTAGTAGGCGCTAAAAATCAGTCAACTGGCCCTAGGCATCCACACTACATTCAATTTTGGTCCAGAAGTGCTGCCATAAGATCTACAGCAAGGGACAACAACCATGCCTTGTTAAGCCTGCGAAATGGCAAAAGAAGATCTCTTGCACACATGGGATGTCAAACACATTAAATGGGGAAGGTCTGAAATCCTTCCATGTACTAGAAAAGTTCATTTTGTCCCTTCTTATACAATCACATTAAAGGATTTAACTATTTCAACTACCTAATTCTAATGTTTTTGCAATATTTGTACTTCAGGTATTAAATCCCTTCTGTAACGATAGAAAATGTGTCCTTCAAGCTTTTACAACACTTTAAAATATCTCAAATTTCTTTAAAATATTATGAAGCATTATATCTTGTTGATTTTCATTTTTTGGATCTCTATTTTGCCTTATTAGCAAAATCTCTCTTTCATTAACTGAGCTTTCCTCTGCCTTTTGCTTTTCTCTTTAGTCAGCCAAAACTAACTTTTGCAAACTTGGCCTCCCCTATCTCTTCTTTTACCTTATTGGCAAAATCCCACTTTTGTGAACCACTGAGCCAGCTCTCTTTTATTTCCGTTGATGTTTTCTTCATTTTAAGAACTGTTTTGGCCTTTGCTTTTGCCTTATTGAAAAAATCCTCATTTTGAGAACTAAGCTCTCTTTGGATCCTTATCTTCCATTTTGCCTTATCTGCAAATCTCCTTGTTCACGAACTATTCATGTTTCTCTTTGTCTTTCATTTTTTCTTATCGACAAAGCTACATTTTTATGAACCACCCTTTAGCCAAATTTTGCTTCCTTTTCTTTGGACTCATTTGTCAGTAATTTTCCACTTTTGTGAACTTGGCCTCTTGGTCAGCAAATCACCTTATCGGTGAATTTGAGAAATCGCAAACTTGTTGGTAGGCTTGCATTTTCCCTGACCCACCGATTGACTGTCTTTTCCTTTAATTTTTTCTCCTTAGTCAGTGAAATTCACATTTCGCGAACTACTTTCATGTTGTTTCATCTTCACTTGATCACTTTTCACTTTATTGGTGAAAACTCCATTTTTCTAACTATTTTTCTCTTTGCATTATCTTCTTCCGACCTTTGGCTCACCTCTTTGCCCTTTGGTCAGAATTTCACGAACCGCTTCATATCTTTGCCCTTTGCTTGTCAATGAATGCCTTGCTTGGTGAACCAAAGTCTTCGCTACAGTATCCTCTTTCTTTTCCTTCCCTCTTAGTTGGTGAATCACCTTATTGGTGAAATTGCAAAAATATGAACCAATCGGTGAGTTTGAATTTCCTCTGATATTTTGATGGAGCCTTTTCTTTCCTTGCCTTAGCCATTTGAGCCTTTGATGAAGTTCCCTGCCACCTCCCAATCTTCTTCTTTTCCTTGTCAACAAAGTTGTCAATCGATAAACTTAAGGTTTGCCAAACCTTAAGTTCGCCAAAAAAGGTAAACTCTTTGTCACTTTTCTTTCCTGAGAGAAACTTCATCTACTTGATTTATATCTCTGTCTCGCTCCTTAGTCAGCAAACTAGTGAATCAAAAAATTGACGAATCAAAAAACTGGTGAATCAACGAACTGACGAACTAGCAAACCAAAGGTTTGCCAAAATTGACTTTTTTTTATCAAGGCAAAATACTTAGGAAATTTTGGGGTTTTTGTGGGCTTTTCTAAGGGAGACTTCCTTCCATTTAGGCTTTCTCAAATCAAGTTTCTCTGATGGAAGGAGGGTTTTTGAGATATTTTGGGTTTGGGAAAAATATGACAACAATAAGAGCAATTAATAAATTTAGGTATTATATATTAATAAGTAAAGCGTTTGCCAGAGTGTCTAATTGAACAGTCAAGACAATGTTTATGTAGAGTGAACTAGGGAAAAAAAGAGACAAGTGACTAATGGTATTACAAGAATTTGATTTGGAAATTCAACCAATGAAATTAATCAAAGATTGGGGTTTAAAGAAAGTAGTTGTTGAGGTAGATACTCAAATAGTTTGTCAACAATATATGCAGATCTAGTGTTCTATCTCTTACACAACAAGTGCCCTAATCATTTGAATCTAACACAAAGGACAACTTTGCATCTTAGCATCAATCAATTCATGATTAAGTCTAATATTTTATATAGAAATAATCATGAAGGAATATACCTAAGGTGCTTGAATAAGGAAGAAGCAACATAGGTCTTAGCAAATTTTCATGGGAAATTTGGTACTGGACATGGTTTTGAGATTACAACAACACATCAAATACTTAGAGTTGGGTATTATTGGCCTCATAATTTAAGGATGCACATTCACATGTTAGAGGTTTCCACATATACTAGACCTTATCTCACAAGGAGAGGAACCTAACTTTGCCTTTACAACTAGTTATGAAGGTTCATCCTTTTACCCAATGGGACCTTGATTTTATTGGTATAACTAACCGAAATTCTTCTATAGATCACAAGTTCATACTCACAACCATAGATTATTGTATGTGTTAGATGAAAGCTCAAGATTTTAAGAATTTCACTATAGATGTTGTCATCATGTTCCTTAAGGAGCAAGCTGTAACAAGGTTTGGAATGCCCATGGCTCTGGTATGTGACAATGGCCCTGCATTTTCTTCGTTTCATCTTATTGAATGGGATTATGATCACGAGGTAATACTTAAGTATTCTTCCAATTACCATTCTCAAGACAATGGAGTCGTAGAATCCCTTAACAAAATTTTTATTATGTTATAAAAATTTATAGATAAGAATCCCTAGGATTGGCATACTTGAATAAAATTTGCTTTATAGGTTGATAGGATTAGAATAAAGGTTGCCTTAGGTACTCCCCCTATCACTTAGTGTATAGTTTGGACCTTGTCTTTATAGTAAACCTTAAGATTCCAACATTGCAATTCATGAAAGACTACCTCGAGATAGATGATAAGGCAGAAATTAAATTTTAAACATGTTACAACTTGAAGAAAAGAGGGATGCAACTCTAGAAAATTTTGTCAAAAATGAGGGTGTGGTTAAGAGATGGTTTTATAAGAGGGCCAAAGTTAGGGCTATCTAACTCGTTGACTTAGTATTAATGTGGGATAAAGCCCGTGAGAAGAAGGGAGAGCATGTTAAATATGATAGGCCATGGTTAGGACCTTTCCAAATTTATAAGATCCTAGGAGAAAATACTTTAGGTTGTGTGCCCTAACTAGTGAGACTGTCACATTACCTGTCAATGGGTAGTTCCTCAAGCATTACTTTTGAACTTGAATCAAGGGCACTATCCTTCCCTCCTTTATGTATATACTAGTTTTGTGTTCCTTTTTCTTCTATTGATTAATGTGATATATATGTAAAAAAGACCAAAAAAGTAAATATACTCAAAATACAATATAAATATATAGTGATTAAAATAAAACAAATTTTTTAGTCCTTTCAATTAGATTTTGTTGTTTTGTTTTGTTTGTTTGTTTCATTTACTTTCCAAGTTTTGAGGTTGGACTTCCCTGTATCACCTAAAAGGTACTTCTATAATGGTTAATGGGTTGTTGCAGGCACTGGTTGCAAGAATAACTTTAAGGAACCCACCCTAAAAAAACCTATAAAATCATAGCGAATCCTAGCCCGAGGCCAAAAAATGTTGGTGAATCATGCTTATTTTTGAAAAAAAAAAAAAATTTTCATTGGCAATTTTGTTTCAAATTTGTTGACATTGTTTTTTTTATGGCGAATTGTATATAGATTTGAAAAAAAATTAATTTCCTTGGTGAATTATAGTTGTATTCCAAAAAATAAAATAAATCAGGTGGCAAATTATAGTTGTATTCCAAAAAATAAAATAAATTAGGTGGCAAATTATAGAGATATTCAAAAATATAAAATAAATTATTTGGCGAATGTACCGGCAATCTTTTTGAAAAAATATAATGTGGCTGGCGAAAATATCAAATGTTAAATTATAGTGACTAATCTACTTGGAAAATTTATAGCTTAATTTACTTACTCCGTGCATGTCAATAAATGGAAAATATTTTAATATTTTTTGATCGTCAAATGATCGTAGATCCACGACACAAGTTCTATTTTGGGCCAAAGTACTGACACACCCAATTTTCTACATAAAGTCTTTGGAATAGAGACAAGTGGACTGTGTTGTATGCCATGTGGCTCATCATGATTGCATCGTGATGATTCATGTACATTGTACATCGCAAAATTAAGAGGTAGGCCCATCTTCACAGTTGAGGGCTTGCACTCTGCCGCCACCTTGACCTTTATACAATAATCAATATAAATATATTATATATTTTATATATATCTCAACCATTAATCTAATAATATCTAATAGCTCCTAGTTGATTCCGGAGGATTTTATTGGCAATGTGTAGCATTAGAGATCTACCTTCCGGAATTGAACTACAACTGTTCATCATGTGTTCATCAAACGGTGGAACAATTTACAGGTGGAACAATTTGTTTTGATGGCTGATGTTTTGGTGGTCACATTAGTCACCCAACGTGATCAAGTGGATGCAAAATTCAAGCTTTGTAAAGGGAGCCAAAGTACTTTTTGATGTGAGTCCATACGAGTAAGATGACAAGTCTATACGAGGATTTCTTGAATTGGATGCCCAAACACTATCAGAGCATGATATGAAGTGATATTTTGGTGTCTGGAGATTTATTTGCAGAGTTAGTAAGATAGACTGACAGATAGGTAATGATTTTTTGAATTCCCAATTTCCCAATAGTCATGGCAATAAAGGCATGGAGAAAGTTGCTTTCGACAATCAATTTCAACTTTTGGTTGTTCCTTGTTAGCTAATTTTGGGAATTATTCATTTAGAATGTAGTCTTTTTCGGCAGAGGAAGGGGTTAGAATGGTTACACAGTTGGGTTGTTATCCTTACCTTGAAGGACCTAGTTCTTGTAAGATGAAAAAAATGAGTCATGGGAACTCCATGTATGACATGTGAGGATCTAGAAAGATAATAGCTAGCTACGTGGGAAATAAAGAGGAAGGAGAATGGTGCCTTCTGGCATTAATCTTCTTTCAGTGTAGTTGGAAAGTACCTTGGCTTCTCAGGCAAATGCATCTGCCAACATTGTATGCTAGATGGTCTTGCATCTATCTGATGGGTTGTGGTTAGTTTTCTCTCTCAATCCATTGTTGCATCTTTCTGGCAGCCTAGTGATGGATTGTGGACAATGGTCTCTCCCAATCCATTGGATTATCTTTCTGGCAACCAGCTTGGTATGATGATTCTTCTAGCTTCCTTCTAGATAGTCTAGATTATAGAAGGCTTCTTCTTTCACCATGTTAGCCTTTCTTCTTAAATTTGGAATAAAGCCTTAGCTTTGTTCGCAATTTCTTTCACATATTCTTCCTGGTCCAGTGGCCAGAGCTCAAGCAAAGGTTTCTTCTTCATTGTGTTGTAAGGAAAATATAAGGGAAATACACAGTGTTTAGTTCTCTATCAATTGGAAATATTTATTCAGCGAGGGGCCAAAGGCTTCTTCTTTCACCATGTAACCTTTATTATAAAGGGATGCCATCTTTGTGTTTTTATCTTTCTGTAACAGTTGTTTAAGTTTTTTGACTTAATAAAATGAGAGATGATTGTAATTCTAATTTGTTAATTTCATTAACTACACACATTGTTAATCTCTATTCTGAAGGATTCTAGGAATGATTTTGATTAAACTTATTTTTTTAACATATATTCTAGAATTAACCAATGATCTAACCATAAAATAATAAAAGTTTCAAAATTATGTTATTATCAAAAAATAATAGATAGTAAGACAAAATAATTAAAATGTTGACAACAATTGTAATCTATATCGATAACCCATATTAATATATTATATTAAACAAAAGAGTTTTAGTTTACAGTCTAGAGAGGATTTTTTAGTATTTACATAGTCCTAATTCAAGCCCAAGTTGCCCTAACATGAACCTTGGATAAAGGCGTACGCAGAAAAAGGAAAAATGAAAATAAATTGTAATCCTAATAAAATGTTTGCATAAATTTCATTGATTACGGCATCGTGTATTGTTGTACGATTCATAAATGAGTTGCATAAATTGCCTTCCAAAAAATGTGCAATTTTTGTTCTCACGACATTCCTTATTTATTATGAAAGGATAGATATCACTTTCGCCACACATGTCAATAAATGGAAAATATTCTAATAGTTTTTGATCATCAAATGATCACAGATCAACAGCATAAGTTCTATTTCAAGCCAAAGTACTGACACACCCAAATTTCTAAAGTCGAGGGATTGCGCTCTGCAGCCACCTTGACCTTTATAAAATAATCAATATAAATATATTATATATTTTATATATATCTCAACTGTTGATCTAATAATATCTAACGGCTCCTAGTTGATTCTAGAGGATTTTGTTGGCAATGTGTAGCGTTGGAGATCTAACTTCTGGAATTGAACTACAATCGGTCATCATTTGTTCATCAAACAGTGGAACAATTTGCTCTATTATTAGTTAGAGTCGTGCTATCGATTTGATTAATAGCACTTAATCAGCTAGATTAGCCAATGCCAATTGAGTTCATTAATGGCAAGTGACAAACCACATAAGATTAGCCAATGTGAATTTCCAGGGTACAACAGAGTCAGTTAAATGGAGTCGCTTGTTGTTTATTACCCATTTGTCACGGTAGTACATGTCATGTATATATGATAGTGTTTATTGTTTCAACCTTATATTGCATTACTAAGTTTCAGATAGTAGAAGAATCAAATTATCAATAAACTAAAAAAAGTTCAAAGTAATGGCTTTCATTACAACAGTTGTGCAAAGAAAGTAAGTTATCAAGTACTCATTTTTTGTTCATTAATGATTTTGAATTTAACTGTGTGATAGAGTTATCAACTTATCAGTTCATAGATGTAGAATAGTAATAAGTATGATGGAAAATTTTGTGTGTGTGTGTGGCTATGCAAGATGTTATTGCTTTGCATTTCTCAAAATGAAGAAATATGAGCATTCGTCAAGTGGAATAAATCGTGTCAAGAATTGACACTTTTACCATTTGTAAATGATGCATTCTATTCTAGGTGGTGGGTTCAATCTCCCACACATGCATGCATGAATGAGAAGCTAGAAACTCAAATTGACACATGGAATTTAGATTACAACTCAATTGCCAGTGACCTCGAGAAAATCAATTTAATTCTCCTTTACTAGCCTTATTGTTACCCATACCTAGTGGTTTCTTGTACATATAAAGCAAGGTTCTATACAAAATTATTTACTGACATTGTGAATGAGGACATAATTGAATTTGTAATGGACCCATTGCCTGTTAATAGGATAATTATGGACTACAATGAAATATTCATTAAGCATCGTTGAAAAGAGGAACCAAAAAGATTTTGGAGGATCAAAGCAAGGTTTCAAGGTCGAAGGATAGGAGTTTTATTTGGAACTTTGAGTTACTAACATTGTGAATGAGGACACAATTGAATTTGTAATGGACCCATTGCTTGTTAATGGGATAATTATGGACTATAGTGAAATATTCATTAAGCATCATTGAAAAGAGGAACCAAAAAGATTTTGGAGGATCAAAGCAAGGTTTCAAGGTCGAAGGATAGGAGTTTTGTTTGGAACTTTGAGGTTGGTTAGATGTTCATGTATGATGTAATTCCCCAATCTTTTTGAAGGGTGATGTTAAATTTTAATAAGAAAATATAGAAGTAATTATGGTTTGAAATTGACATGAGTTCAATGACAAATTACAATGTATAAAGATCATAGATGGTTCAAATTTTCAATATTAAATAACATTCATCACATGGAAAAAAGAAATGAGTTCAATGACAATGTATAGTGATGTATAAAAAGGGCAAAGATAAATGGATGTGTTATGTCAATTCAAATTTTTAAGGTATGTTATCATGATTCACTCTGCAAAATCCAAAAGTAAAAACACCGCGGTTGGTGTTGTGTAAGGTTTTTAGGGTTTATCCTTCTAATTAATTGTTGACCTATGTAGCCAGTTTCCCCAACTTAAGTTCTTTTATCCCTTGGTAGTCGTTGAGTTACTGGCCCCTTTGCTCTAAGTTACCGGCCCTAAGCCCCTTTATTTTATTCTAATTTTGATTTCGTCACAGGCATCACTTGCCTCCATTTAAGCCTATATTTTTGAGGTTGTGACGGTGCGCGAAGACACCATGTTGACCAATCTATTTTAATATTATTTTGATATATTTTTAATATTTAGTGGGGCCTGGGGCATATGATGTATCCCCTCCGAGCCTCTAACATGTGGCAGTCTCTATTGTCTAGTCAGAAGGATTTGCCTCATTGCAACCTTACTTTAAGCTGAAAACTTAAAGTTGTGACGGTGCGATAAGGAGCCATGTTTATATATTATTATTAAATGCCAACGGTTGAATAATTATTATATATTATAATATATTATATCAATATAATATAATATATAATAATAATAATAATTTTATATGATTAACATCATATATTATATTATTATCAATACTAATACTAATACTTATTACTAATACAATATATATTATTATATTATATATTATTATTACTAATACTAATACAATATATACTATGATAATAGTTATATATTATTATATAATTATTGAAGAAGTAATACTTTTCTGAGGCATTAAATGGCTCTCTAGCGAGAGCTTCTGACAACCCTGTCAGTATGAGGAATTAGGAGAGTCAGACGATCCTCACACGAGCCGAAGATTGACGCTACAAAAATCTAGACAACGAATACATGCATCTGTCACCTGAGGCATGTGTTCATTAACGAACTTCCTTTAAATCCTGGAGGTCTCTAGAAAAATGGCACTCAATTGGCTTGCTCAAAATACAGGATGGAGACTCCCATAAGGCTCCACTGCAATAAGCGTTAGGTTGCCTTTCTGGGCCATATCACAAATTGCAGACTGATGATCATTTGTAAGCAGTAGAATAGACTCTTCCTTGAGGCAGTGAAGATGGTCCTGGGTAAAGACTTCTTGGTCTTGGAGGACAAATACAAGGTAAATACAGACATTTCCTCATGCTTTTTGGCTTCTTTATTTGACCTAGGAGAGGCAAAGGTGGATGCGTTGGTGATTCTACGGGAGGTATTCACTCTGGATATTCTTCTGGACAACTTATATGTGGTAGTTTTTGTAGAATTAGGGGTCAGGATCCCATGGCTGAGAAACCTGGAGAAGCTGCAGGAGGAAGAGGATGACATAGCTAGGTAGCCATTCCTGCCAAACATGAATGATCAACAACTGGGAAGGCACAGGCTTTGGGCGACTCGTGGGAGAGACTTTCTTCACCGGGTAATTGGAATGGATAGAGAGGAGACTCTGGTATGGATTGATCACTTCATAGCCACTGTGACTGCGGGGGAATTCTACTAGCCGTAGTAGTGGTTGAGCTCCCGGGGCCACTTTTTTGGTAATTGTCGTGCTGGGGTGGTGAGGTGGCAAGCTTTCGAGCTGGTGTTGTGTGTTTTTGGAGCCTAGGTTGTTGGATTAGAGGGCTAATTTTGGGAATTTTCTTGGCATATATAGTGCTTTTGTTTTTTGGCACAATTGAGTGCTCTTGTATTAATTTGTGAAGAGCCCTCTAGGCTCGAACTATATGTAAATTTTTTTGTATTAATATAATTTCTTGCACATGGTGCGGTTTATCAATAAAAAAAGTGTTTCTATCCTATTATTATAATTATTTTTGGATGATTAATTACTTTATACATTATTATTGATGTGTTTATTTTATTCTATTAGTTATTATCCAATTAACATATGAAGTTGTAGAATTGTGTTTCTATCATATTTGGGCATGAGTTTGAATTTGGGTCATTGGATCAAGCTAACGGACATAAGATCAATGGCTATCACACGTCGCAAATAGCACCCAGACTCAAAACATACAAATGCGATGGAAAGAACAATTACGATGAACTGTGGAGATGCCATGCGGAATATGACCCTGAACAGTTCACCTTGACCTTAACTGTAGAAAGATTTTGATGACTACCGACATCCATCGCACATTGCAAAAGTGGATAAACCACCTGGGAAGTGAAATGCTATGCAAAGAAACACCGTGATGCAACTGGAGACTGCCACATAGAAAACTGTCGCCAAATCTTTACCGCTCACGTCATTGCACATCACGAATAGCTTATGGCCAATGAAATAACAACTACAATGTGAAGAGGATGCATGATGGAATCTAGAGTGTACACCTAGAAACCCTTTGAATCTCTATCATCTGTCACACATCGCCTTTGCCATGTAAACTTCATTTTACAATCCGCAATGCACTCAAAGACTGCGATGGGTGAAGATGAAGACACGTGGCACTGATCAGAGCCATGGTGCATATCGCCCAAATGAATAAGGCACAAAAGATACAACTACGATGCGAAGGGGGGACACGGCAGATTGAGGCATTAACACATGTCCCAGACCTTCCATTGCAGATCGCCAATTCACTATAAGCGCCAGGAATACAAATGTGATGTGAAGAACTCCTATGATGAGATGAGATGTAGCCATGTGGCAAGAATTAGAGAGCTGGCGCAAATCACACACCCACCTTCTTCCTCATGAACCAATTCACGATGCAAAGGCACCGCAGGATGCAATTGGAAGTTGACACCTGGCAGAGGAACACTCATCACACATTGCAAATGTGAATGGAACACTGAATAGATAACCACGATGCGAAGGGAGTTTGCGATGGGTCACTTAAGTGATTGTTTTTGCACATGCGCAAAAGGTCTTCATAAAAAGGGGATGCACCTAGGAAAGAACATGGGGGTCGATAGAGTAGAACATGGGACTTAAACTTAGGAAAAAACAAACATTTAGAGTCTAAAGTCCAATGTTTTAAGGCATGGAAGGAGGCCAATAAAGAAATATAAAATTAAGCTTATTTGGTGCCATGAACCCCCTTAAGGTTTAAATTCAAATTTCTAAAAGGACTGGCTTCAACTGCTGAGAAACCCTAGACTTTGAACACTAAAACTGGAGACATTACATGATCACATCTATTCAATAAATTCAACAACTTTGAAGGGTGAAACATTTGACTCAGGTAGAGTGAAATGAGTCAACAGTGACCTTAACACCTGCTGCACCTCATCAAATTCAATTTGGTTTTCCTCAACCTCCTCTGTCAAGGAGTAATCAACTAAAGGTTGATTTTCAATAGTTGGTTCAGGAGGAGGAAGTGAACTCCATGCCTCTCTTGCAACCTCCTCAACCATAGATTGAGCAGGTTCTTCAATATTTTCCTTAGGAAACTACTGCTTCTCAAGGGACACTAGCTTCCTTTTGGCTCAAACTTGAGTTCCTAGACATGTTCCAACATCACTTGCATCCTATGAATAGGATCAACAATTTCATTGAAGGCACTATTATATGCAGGGTTCTTCAACATCCTCTACCTTTCTCCAAGGAGAATGAGACCCCAATTTTCTCTTCTCAATTTAATCTCTACCTCTGAAACACAATTTCTAACAAATTCTCTTGCTCATCGAAACAATGTTAGAACCCTGATCTATGTTTCTCTCTCCTTACACTGTCAATAAAGTGCTCAAGGTCATAATTCCTATGGTCTGTTGTGGGCAGTCTGTATTGTTGCAATTTTGCCAAGCAGGCCTCCAAACCTTCTTTAGCACTGATAAAGAAACTAGGGAAACTGGTTGTTGAAGTAAGGAAAGTCCCCTTTTTACTATTTCTCAAGTGAAACTTATCAGATTCATTTAGCTGCCACATAATCTCCAAAGATGTAACTCTGTTTGGCACATTCTTGGGCAATAAGTGGTGTCTGACATTTGCCCCATAAACCCTAATTATAGTTACATACCTATAAAGGAACCAATCACCCCAATTGTGATCAATCACACCATTCAGTTTTCTTTCCAAAGGTCTTAGCAAGTCCATTATCTCCTTGGAGAGTCTAGGCCTTTCCTGTCCTAATAGTTCCAGTACCCTTGTGCAAAATGCTCCTCAAACACTAGGTAATTTGCATTGGCCTCAAACGAGTCCCATAAGTGTACTCTATTCTCTACCCTGAATTAGCATAGGCTCTTCATCCTTGGCCTGATGTTGAATTTACAATTCACTGCTCCAGAATCTTCTCCCAATGCCACAGTGCAATAAAATATGGCATAATGAGGAATACCAAGAAAAGGTGGGGGCATTATCTCCCTATTTGAATCCTACCAATTCCTTATGGATTTGTTCAACCAGATATGTAGCATAATCAAATATTCTATACTAGTATTTATCTTGTATATCAACAATCATGACCAATAAATGATTTGGTATTAGGGGATTATAATCGATCCCAAAAACTTGACAGAGGGCATAGTAAGTCTTCACAAAGTAGTCTTCAAACATGTCAATGCTGAAAGGTTCTGTTTCATGGTCAGATATTTTCAAATGCTTGCACATGCTTCTTGGCCTATGAAGAGGTAACTTGTAGGTTCTGTAAGCCTTCATGTTTCTATTGTATTCCTTCTTAGCTCCTCAACAACAATTCTTTCATGGGCTAGGGGGTTTAGACCAAACACTTCAATTATCAATTCTCTGTTTAGATGGAAAAGTTGCTTACCCTCGTAATTTGATAGCACCTGAGTGTTTGAATCGTACCTCCGACTAATTGCTTGAATGAGGTCCACATTTACAAATACATTAGGGACAACTAATTTCCCTAAATCCAAATCCCAAATATGTGAACTGGGTTTTTCCAGGGCATGACGATTGTATCCAAACTGAAATAGCTCCCACCCTCCTATTAGTAGGATTGCATCCTTAATGCAACTATGAAAATCATTAAACCTATCTATCAATTCCCCAATACCCTGGGCATGTTTATATTTTTTAGAAGATCCTAAGAGCTAGTTTATAAGGTCTTGGGATAAATCCATCTTTATTTTACCCCCACAGCTAGACCTTTGACTCATGATTATAGGCAAAAGGAGTAGGATAGGCTACAAGGAAAAAGGGGGGTGAGGGCTTGATAACTCTAACAACTTTGGAGGGGAGTCAATTTGGTTTTCCTCAACATTCAATGTAATTATGCAGGTCAAAGATATCTCCATTGATCAAGAGTCAACATACCAGTTTATGCATTCACCTTGCACCCAAACTTTGAAGTCACAATCACCAGCTACAGTGCTACTCAGTCAAAACCTGCTTCAACTTGCAGAAGTCTTTAGTCTTCAATATGCTCAGAATTGCATTTGCAATGTGCATAATGGACTTCAAAATGGAGGATGAAAGCCATTTATTTCCTGTCGTTACCTCATTTATTTCTCAATTAAACATAGCATGCCGCAAAGTATGAATGGTCACATCCTTTTAATATCAACCGTTCGATCAAGACCAGACCTTGATCTTTTCAATATTGCATGTCAGCGCCATATCGCAACCTAGAATCAAGGACAAACACTTTAAAGCTATGCAGTGCACTGGACCGTTATATCTTTATTGGTTGAGCACCTTAAAACACCACCGTCGATATTATATATTTTATGATATATTATAATAATATATCTAATATAATTATATAATAATAATATATATAATTATATATCTAGTAATTATCCAATATATCATTGCCAATTGGATGGTTGTAGTTGAATTACGGAATGAAATGTCTGTAGCGCTAGACTTGCGAACTCATACCTCTGGAATCAATATAGAGTCGTTAGATTTACGAAGATCAAAGGATGAATAATTATTATATATATAATATAATTATTATATAATATAATATATAATTCTAATAATTATATAATATATTATAATAATATATCTAACCTTAAACCTATATTATAATATTTTATATAATATTAATTATAATTATTATATATATCTAACCTATATTATATCATCAAAGTGGGCCTGACTTCATATAAAGGGAGCTTCAGACTTAGCACCATGTATCACCATTCAATGAATGTTTCGATGCTAGATGGATAGCTAGTTGAATTCCAAAATGAAAGTCTGAAGCGCTAGACTTGCAAACTCAAACCTTCGGAATCAATCAAGAGTCGTTAGATTTACAAAGTTCAACGATTGAGATTATACAATAGTTTTCAATTCCATCACTTGACGTACGTGTTTTATAAGTATCAAATTATTATTTCAGGTTGCAGACTTGCATGCCATCCTTAAATTTTGTTTGAAGTGGGAGTACTCAGTAGTAGTACAACTACAACTAAAAGTACAAACTTGTACTGAAAGTGAAGAATAGAATAGAATATAATAAATTTTAAAAAATTAACTTGCTTGAGAATAAAATAAAATTTATAAATTTAATAAAAGAATGTAACACATTTCACCGATAAGGGCGTGGCTCGATGGTTAAGTCGCTCAGTTGTAGTGGCGACCAATAGAGTTCAAACCCCCACTAGGCCAACGAGCTTGCAGGCTTTACGCCTTCGTTGGGCCAACGAGCTCGCGGGTTTGAAGTGTTCTTGCTAGGGGATGACGTTCCCCATGTTGTGGCCTCACTGGTTCATTGCTCCGGGAAAAAGCATTCACGTGGAGCTAGAGGGCATGTCACACCAGTGTCACCGGTCATGTTAAAAAGTGATGCAGAGGCATCCACACTATAACCTTCGCATATAGCATGGATGTCTGCAGCCCAACCTCATCATCATCATCTTCGCCATCATCATCATATTCCGCTTTACACTGTCCGCATCATCATCATATTCCTAAAACCACCAACAGCATCATCATATTTCGGATGATCACACTTATCCTCCTGCCGACTACTGTTCACCTCCTCCGTTTTCCTCCTAACATCACCATCATGATGTTCAACTAACGCAAACATCCTCCTGTTGCACTGTTCATCAGGCGCCGAACTCCATCGGCATCATGATATGCAACACTTCCTTCGTCAGCAGGATAACCAATATCCAGTTGCCCCAAAGATCCTGATGACGACCACTTCAGCACCTTCCCTTCGATGCTCCGCTAGCCGACGACACAAGCAACAGCATCATGATATGGTTTATCCGGTTCTCTCTAAACCTCCTGATGATGTTAATACAACCTTCTGCCACGGACTTCCGCTGACACCTTAGCACTTAACGACAGCAGGATAAACTCGCATAGGGGGATATCTCAATATCCTGATGACGATGACGTCACCCAATATCCTGATGACCTCTTCAACACTTAGTCAAAAAAACAAACTTTCACTCCCGCATCTGCTAGCGATACGCGGATGATGGGCACTCATAGAAGATGCTCCTGACACCAATACGCTCCTCCTCAGCTCCTGATGATGATCACCCTGACGCACTTGCACTTCATGCACTCGAATGCATCATGCTCTCCTCCACTTATCCGGATGACGATATCCGAACTGACTGCAGGATATTCACCAAGATATCCTGATGATGCCGTTTTAGCGAACTTCTTCACTTAGCAAAATTTCACTTCGCCGATCCTCCAGGGATGACCCGATCCAACCTCAGGGTGATCTTCCACACTCTATCTTATCAGCTCGACCTAGCACATACCCATGCTAGGGTCTTCAACATCTGTCGACCGCGATCCTGCACACCTGCATGCAAACAAGCAAACTACAACCTAACCTACTGTACATTACCATTCCACCGATCAGATGAGTCAACCGGTGGAATGGATCAGTGAATCCATGAAACCTCTCAAACCCGCAAATCGATTACACAAAGGAATCCAACCAGAGAAAGAACACAAACAGGATCACTTTATTTGATTTCAAAAGATGCAATACAATGATCAATCTCTCTCTCAGTCTCACTCTCTGCAACCTAGCTCGATCGATGATATCTGTCTGTATATGCAATATCAACCGATCTCATGCTTAAATAGATTTGCCTAGGAGTACTACTGACCCGACTCCAAGCAGCTGGGAACTCTCCAAGCGGCTGGGAGATCCAACCGGACCCTACATCATGACAGCTGTTATAACCAACTAACTAAAAATAGCAAAAGCCTGGTCAGCATGATCTTATCATGATCAGCATGACCTTATTACATGCATTTGGTCTTAACAGACCTTCTTGGAAACACAAACAAGACCTAAACTACTAACTGCCTTATCAAGACCAGCTGTTAGGTAGGTGCCTCTGCACCATACTCCCCAACAGAAAAGAACTCATGTCCCATGAGTTTAGTATGTGGAAGTCCTCCACCTCTACACTTTGCCTTGTCAGTCTTCTGACCTGTTCCAGCTTTGTCTGCTGCTGTCTCTTGGCTGCTCCAAGACTTCTGAACTGTAACTTGCTTTCTGGCAAGTAACTCCTCATGCCTGTTGATGTAGGCCTGTTTCTCACATACCCTGTGTTTATCAGATTGTCTGACCAGAACCTCTGTCTGAACTGCCTCTTGAACTTCTGAAATGTTCAACTCTATCTTCCTGTCAATCTTTATAGGACAAGCAATAGTCCCAACTATGACAACATCCTTGTCATTCTTCTGAACTGATGGTTGGTTGCACCCCTGTTTCTGAACCTGCTGCTAACCTCTATCAGTCACAACTGAAACTTTCTTCATCTTGTTGTCTGTAACAACTCCTTTCCCTACAATATCCTTATCTGCCTTTATGCCTGCTCCTCTAGGCATCTGCACAAACTCCTTCTTTCCCATTAAAATGATTTGGGCTGCCTTCTGTACTGCAGCTTTTGCCTGCAATGGCATCAACTTAATAATCTTCCCATCCTTCTTGATGGTGTAGGTATTAGCATACCCATCATACAGTACCCTTCTGTCAAATTGCCATGGTCTACCCAACAGTAGGTGACAACATTCCATAGGCAAAATGTCACACAAAATTCTATCCTGATATGCTCCAATCTGGAAATCCACATATGCCTGTTCAGAGACAAAAAGTGATTGACTATCACTCACCCAAGATGTCTTGTAAGGGTGTGGATGTGGAATCCTTTCCAACTTCAGTTTACCCACCATTTCCTGAGATACCATGTTGTCTGTTGAACCAGTGTCAATGACAACCTTACATACCTTACCTTTGCTCTTGCATGTGGTCTTGAAAAGAGCTCTTCGTTGCATCATATCCTTTGATGCCTGCAAACTAATTCTCCTTAGCATCAATGATTCTCCACTCTCTGGATATCCATAATTATCAGGATCTCTGTTTGAATTCTGTGCACTTTCTTCTACTTTCTCTTCTTGCACAAGTTGTACTCTCTTGTCACTAGTTCTATCATTTCTGGATGATGAACCTTTGTTTTCTGGACATTTGAAAGATGGATGACCAAACTCTCCACAGGTGTAACACTTTCCTGAAAATGTAGTAGAACCTCTACCACCTCCAAATCTTCCTCTATTACCTTTCCATCCACCTCTGAAATCAGACTGTCCCTATCCTTTACCAGTGTCTTCTTGACCCTCATTGGTTTGCTTTTGTGCAGGGGCTGTTCCTCTTCCCCTATTGTTTCCTCTTCCTCTCATGGACTTATCATGTCCTCTATTCATCTTTTCTTCAATCCTGATTGCCATTTGATAACAATCCTCCACATTCTTAGGGTTAGCTAAAACTAACTCATCCTGTATGTTAAACCTCAAACCAGCCAAGTACCTAGCCACCTTTTCTACCTCATTCTCATGATGACCAGATCTCATACTTAATAGATAAAATTCCTCAGTATATGCTTTCACATCCCTGTCTTTCTGCTTTAGAAATTGCAGCTTCTTAAACATCTGGATTTCATAATCCCTTGGCAAGAAATTACCCTTGATCCTTGCTACCATCTTATCCCATGAAGTGATCTTTGACTTCCCTTGCTTCCTTCTCTCAGATTGTACATAATCCCACCATACCAAAGCATGACCTCCTAACTTGGTCTTTGCAATCTTTACCTTCTGATCCTCAGCAACATCCTCACATTCAAAGTGATTATCAAGTGCAGCAATCCAATCTAACAACTCATCTTCATTCAAGCTTCCAGTATACTTGGTAACATCAACCTTTACCTTAGGTTTATCATTCTGCACTGCCTTTAACAGTTTTGCCAATCTCTGGTCTTCAGCATCCAGATCTTCAGCTACCTCTTCATACTCTTCAACAGTATCTTCATCTTCTTCAGACTCACTGTCTTCCACTTCCCTCTTTTTGTTCTTTTCCAGGGCTGTCAGCCTGGCTTGAAGTGCTTCAGCAAGCTCCTTCATCTTCCTCATCTCTCTAGCATGTTTCTCCTTCATCTCCTGCAATTCCCTTGCAGTACCACTACCTTTCGGAGGCATTTTGTCAACCTCTCAATCAACACACAACACACAATTCAACTCTACCTCTGCCCTTTCGGTGACAGAATCAACACACAACAGCCCAGACCTTTTGCTGAGCTCTGATACCACTATGATGCAGAGGCATCCACACTATAACCTTCGCATATAGCATGGATGTCTGCAGCCCAACCTCATCATCATCATCTTCGCCATCATCATCATATTCCGCTTTACACTGTCCGCATCATCATCATATTTCAGATGATCACACTTATCCTCCTGTCGACTACTATTCACCTCCTCCGTTTTCCTCCTAACATCATCATCATGATGTTCAACTAACACAAACATCCTCCTGTTGCACTGTTCATCGGGCGCCGAACTCCATCGGCATCATGATATGCAACACTTCCTTCGTCAGCAGGATAACCAATATCCGGTTGCCCCAAAGATCCTGATGACGACCACTTCAGCACCTTCCCTTCGATGCTCCGCTAGCCGACGACACAAGCAACAGCATCATGATATGGTTTATCCGGTTCTCTCTAAACCTCCTGATGATGTTAATACAACCTTCTGCCACGGACTTCCGCCGACACCTTAGCACTTAACGACAGCAGGATAAACTCGCATAAGGGGATATCTCAATATCCTGATGACGATGACGTCACCCAATATCCTGATGACCTCTTCAACACTTAGTCAAAAAAACAAACTTTCACTCCCGCATCTGCTAGCGATACGCGGATGATGGGCACTCATAGAAGATGCTCCTGACGCCAATACGCTCCTCCTCAGCTCCTGATGATGATCACCCTGACGCACTTGCACTTCATGCACTCGAATGCATCATGCTCTCCTCCACTTATCCGGATGACGATATCCGAACTGACTGCAGGATATTCACCAAGATATCCTGATGATGCCGTTTTAGCGAACTTCTTCACTTAGCAAAATTTCACTTCGCCGATCCTCCAGGGATGACCCGATCCAACCTCAGGGTGATCTTCCACACTCTATCTTATCAGCTCGACCTAGCACATACCCATGCTAGGGTCTTCAACATCTGTCGACCGCGATCCTGCACACCTGCATGCAAACAAGCAAACTACAACCTAACCTACTGTACATTACCATTCCACCGATCAGATGAGTCAATCGGTGGAATGGATCAGTGAATCCATGAAACCTCTCAAACCCGCAAATCGATTACACAAAGGAATCCAACCAGAGAAAGAACACAAACAGGATCACTTTATTTGATTTCAAAAGATGCAATACAATGATCAATCTCTCTCTCAGTCTCACTCTCTGCAACCTAGCTCGATCGATGATATCTGTCTGTATATGCAATATCAACCGATCTCATGCTTAAATAGATTTGCCTAGGAGTACTACTGACCCGACTCCAAGCGGCTGGGAACTCTCCAAGCGGCTGGGAGATCCAACCGGACCCTACATCATGACAGCTGTTATAACCAACTAACTAAAAATAGCAAAAGCCTGGTCAGCATGATCTTATCATGATCAGCATGACCTTATTACATGCATTTGGTCTTAACAGACCTTCTTGGAAACACAAACAAGACCTAAACTACTAACTGCCTTATCAAGACCAGCTGTTAGGTAGGTGCCTCTGCACCAAAAAGTTTACCAAATGCATTTAAAAAAAAAGAAGAAGAATGTAACACATTTCACTCACTTTACGTCATAGTTGGCACTTAGAATTTAGCAATTTTAATTGATATTATTTAGAAGTGAGAGGGTCAAGGAAACAAGGAGATTGTAGTGCACCAAAAATTTTAATATCGATTGTGTGATGCCATAGATCACTCAATGCCAGTCTTTGTATTCATCTTTTCTGGGTAAGTGAAATACATAAATACTTCATTCCTATTACTATTCTCCTTGAAACTTCAGTTTTTTAAATCTTGGGGACCGAGGTTTAGGGTTGAGTGTTTACAAGCATGCCTACCAGTACTACCAGGTCAAAATTTGGGAATACCAAAGAAAGAGATAAAATAGACTACGTTGGACTGCCTAAAACCCCAGGTTTTACAGATGAATACCATGATATTTATGACCATGTAATCTTTGGAAGGTTTACCTCAACACTTAGATTTTCATTGGAGAATAAGGTACATCAAGTACAACCTAACCTAAAAAAACCAATACCACATAGCGGGATGACTGCACCATGGGTGGTTGGATTGGGACACCTAATGTTCCTTGACATTTTCCCTTGCCCTTAATTTATCATGGTCTGTGCCTAGAATTATGATGAAAATAGAAAAGCAATAGTTATAAAAGATAGCCAAGAAGTAATGCTTCCCATTAATGGAGAATATTTTGGCAAATTGTTGGGTTTTGCCACTAAAGAATGCAAAAAAATCCACATAAACCTAGAAAAACTTGCTAGTACTTATGAAGCAGTTAGTGAAAATGATAAAAAAAATTATCAAATCTCTAACATTGGATGGCGCCCTACTCAATCAGAATCATAAACCTCCTTATAAAATTGAAATTTTTAAAACATGGGTTCAGGATACTGTTTCCATGCTAGTGTTTTGCCTTGGATTGGATAATAATAGTCAAGTGGATGCAAGTCTCCTTGAAATGGTATACAATATCCATCAATGCAATCCACCTGCTAAATACAAAATTCTTGAGCACATTGCAAGATCCATGCATGATTAGTTTTTAACAATTAAATGAAGTCAAAGTGAAGCTCCCACTCCCATTTCCAATAGAAAGACATTTAGGTTCACAACCTACTTGTGTTTTTTTTATCTAGTGTAGTTTCTTGGGATGTTTCAGGAGAACAAGCTTCAAATTCAACAAGATAAAAATGGACTACTGGATTGGACCCATAAGATAGAGATGTATCATAATTAAAAGAACTACAATCATTTTGTGGACTACTTTTTAGCTCCATTGTATCAAGCCATTACAAATACTGCAATGCCTAGATTGCTCGAGTCTTGTAGAAATTACATTCAACTGGGAAAAGAAATACAATTGGTTGACTGGTACTTCATGGAGGAATATATTGTCCTAAGATTTTATGGATCAGGAGTAAAGCCCCACAAACTTCCAATACATGTGACATAGAGGATTTTGCATTGGAATACATACGATAGATGGAGAGTACAGATCAACTGTACTTTGTTAGTCAGCAAAAGAAGAGAACATTTCCTTCCTTACCTTTTTCATATGGAGGGTTCACATTCAAGAGAAAAGCATTCACTATGGCACATGAAATTTTACAACTTTTTAAATTTGATGTTGACAGTCACTGGCAGTATGACCCATGTGATGTGATTAAAACAAGGCTCGTGACCAATAAGAATGCTCCATCTAGAATTCAACATGAAAGTAAACCCCTGTTAAAAATGTTGAGAAACAAGAAATCTTGGGATGAGGTCAGAAAAGTCATGGAAGAAAATGTTGCTCAAAGAGGCATTTCTTTTGAAATATTGTCATCAGAAATAATGGGATTGCATCCAATTCCACAAACATAAAGAGATGCAGAGGTGGCACTAGAAAACAAGAGATATGATAATTTCTATAGAAAAGATGCTAAAAAATCTATGTATACAAAAATTCCACAGACTCTAAAAGATGCTTGTACACAGGAACAGTGATCACACTAAAAAAATAGTGCCTTTTGGTCTATGAGGAAGGATCTCGGTGATCCAAAAGCTTATGTAGAATTTGAAGAAAACTCAGAAGATGAAGAGTTTAGCAAATTGTGGGATATAGAGCATCCCACTGCCACTGAAGCAACTAATGTTGAAAGTGATGATGAGGATATAGAACAACCCATAGATCTTAGTGCATATGCATTCAAACCTTGTATGAGTGAGGCCACAAGAGAAACATATACTACAGGGGCATCAATAGCCCAAAATTTGGGTTATGAAGGTGGTGGTTTGGGGCCCACAAGACAAGGCATTTGGATGGTACCAGAGTTATACCCTAGAAAACCTAATGATCTTTGACTCAGCATTGGAGGTGATGAAGAAGCCAAAGGGCATACACATACAAATCAAGAGATTAGGTTTATTCTAGCTTTAAATCCTCAGAGTGAGATTCAATCACTAACAATACCACAAGGGTCATTTGATCTGCATGTTTCTCACTCTTTTCTTGTAGGAGATGGTGGACATTCTAGTGCTACTAGTGGCAAATCTCGTGATGGTATGGGTAATAGTAGTAGTGGTGGTCAGCAAGAGACGCAACAACAAACTCACAAGAGGCCAACAATAACATTAGATGATACTATAGACAAACTTAGATAACAAGGCCTTGTGAAGACTAAGAAGCAAAAGATTATGATAGGTTTTGATTCCACATCCACATCAAAGCAATTATTTCTAGAAGGTAGCCCCCTCCTATCATTAGTGTGACTGGGATAGGAATGGCTAATCCTCAGCCTCAATTAATTAGAGATGCCACCAACACTACAACTACTCCTTCGTCATTCAAAGTTATGCCAAGTGTCACATATTATGATTACAAAGTTGAGTTTGAAAAGAAAGCCAAAATATCTAAAACACGTAAGAAGCAAGTGCTAGAGATAGAGACTACTGCAACTTCAGAGCCTGCAACAACCAGGGTATTGACTACATTTGACCCAGAAAACAAAAAAATGGATTACATGATTATTGTGCCCAAAGTTCAAAATAAACTAGAGGACCAAATGCAACACTCTGACTATGAGGTGAGCACCATCCAAGTGGATTTTTTTGGAATGAAAAATTCTGACAAAATTAATGTATCAAAAAGGAACAACGAAGTGGTGTACACATCATTGCTAAAGCAAGAGAGAAAAAAAAGGTATGGTTGTTTTTTAATTTCTTGGTAACCTTGTTGAATATATTGTCTAAAAATCAGAGTTGTAATATAGATAGGTCACAGGTTCCATTAATTGAGTTACAACAGAATAAAAATATATTCAGTGATGTTAATTCCATTCAAATTGCTCATTTTCATTTGACTTTATGATTTACGTAATAGGTTGCAGACTCAAATAGAAAAGTTACAAGGAGACATAGCAAATGAAAAAGCCAAGAGGAAAGCAGTAGAGAGCAAGACAAAAGAATTAGAGAAAAGGATAAAAAACTCTGACTCTACATCTACAAGTGAAGTGAATAAACAGATAGAGGTGGAAGTGAATAAACTGAAGAAAATGTTAAGTGAAAGTAAAAACATTTATGATATTGAAAAAGCCAATTCAGAAAAATTAAAACAATCGTTGAATGAAGCCAATAACAAACTGCAAGTAGCAAAAAAAGTAGGACATATGTGGGAAGAAAATGTGGAGAAAGAGAGAAAAAACTCTAAAAATTTGTAGATAAAACTGAAGAATGCAAAAAATGATATAAAATCCTCCCAAAATAAAGTATCTAAATTTTATATAAACACAATGGTTTATATAAAACATAACATGTGGGAGAAAATTATGAAGAGGATTGATGATTTGTCTAAAATATTTGAATTCATTGATGATCTACTATTATGTAGTAATACACTCAAACAATACATTGTTGAAAATGGATACATGGCAACTTCAAAACAATCAGATGCAAATAACATTTTGCAATCAATCTACAAATCTAGTGGCGAAGAATTGGAATTGAAAGGAATTCAAAACCATATTGATACCACAATAAAGGCCTCATCTATCATTGAAACATGTGCGAAGTTGGAACAAGCAAAGGATCTTTTGGAACAAGTTGTAGTATTGACAAAGAGGATGCAAACAAAGGTAGAATACTTCAGAAAGCTTGTTTTGTCAGTGGCTTTTGACCCATCATGTCAATACATTGGAAAGGTTTCTTTCAAAAAGAATATGGAGGATAAAATGAAGTTGCATAAGGACCAATTTCCTAAAAATCTTGATGAGGCAAACTTTTTGGACTCTATCGCACCACTGATGACCTTGAATGGAACTTTTAGTGAAACATTCAAGTCAAGTAAATATAAAAATTATAAAATGATAACACACTTACAACTCACTCACATTGGGTTAAGAAAAATTAAACTTCCATCAGATGAAGAGTGGAGCACTCTACAAAAGTTGATAAAATGATTTAGTAATATGTGTTTCCAATAGAGCATTATGCAGAGTTGGTTTTGAGCAAGTTATTGTACATTGTAAATGTAATACTTCAATGTATTCCTTCAGATCTTCATTTGAAAATCAATATAACACTGAAATCCATTTATGTGTTTATTGTTCAAATTATCTGTATTATTTAATTGCCTACTTTAGGAAAACTTTGGTTTCTACATACACATTAAAAATTTGCTAATATTGTATATTAATATACTACTGTTGTTGATTACTATGCAATGCAATAAAGGAAAACAAATGAAACACTACTATGGTTATAGAGAAGAAAAATTACTTTGCATTTAGTTGAATGCTTGTAAAACTTATTAGTATCACACAATAATAATATGAAAATATTAATTTTTTTAATCAAAAATGAAGAATGTACATCACTGATAGACAAATAAAATGTCATCAACAATATTTTGGAGTTTGGAACATGAAATACAGTATAAATACCTAGTAAGTGCTAAATCCCTTCAAATTGCCAAATCATCTCTTCATCTCGATTCTCCTCCCTCTGACCATGATATCCAGTGTCATCCTGATCATGTTCTTCATTTTCTTCTATCTCTATATCTCCACTTAAGAGCGTCTTATCAACACCACTACCACTACATGTGGTTCTAGTATTCATTGTGTCATTGTCATGTGTGCTACTATTGTTTGAAGTGTTGCACAACCCTCTTCTTTCACATAAGGACCTCCAGATTGCAAGTGCCCTATCAAAAAGAAAACTCTAGATATCATGTCTAGTTGTATACATTCTCAAGCAGTTTTCCAAATTATTGTCAAGTTTATTTCTTATCTTTGATTTCAAGAACCCTAATGCATTGAAAACTCTCTCATCCTTCACTGACCCCAATATTATGGTTTGACATAAATCAACAAGTTTGAAGAATTCTAATAATGCATCACACAATATTTCGCTTTGACTTAAGGTTGGCCAAAGTTTTGTTATCAATCCCTCTTGGTGGGAAGCCTCTATGAGTTTAAATTGTTCCCTAGTTGAAGTTGCAAATCAACTTGATTGTTGTCTAATCTTAGTTTGATTTAAAATTCCTTTTATTTGTTGTCCATCAAATTCTATACTTCAACAAAAATGATCCATTAAGGCCTTTATCTTGTTGTGATAATCACTTGGTTGATAGTTGACCTAATATTGAGGATACACTATAAACATGGCTTCAAGCAGTTCATCATGAGGGAATCAATCTCTAATATCTGAGGAAAGAGATTTCACAATGTTCTTTAAAGTAGTACTTATAGAATTAACAACCTTGTTAAAAGCTTCCCTTGAAATAGGTTCTTCTTTGATAGTGCGCCTGACCTTGTCAAAACAGTACAATGGTATCTAAAATCCCTTTACAGAGACACATAACTTGCCACTATCATTAAACTGTAAAAATTAGTAGGATTGGTCACATTTGTTATCAAGTGCCAATTGCTAAATTTTGAACTTATGAAGGACTTGTTTGATAGATGTAGATTATCGAGGGTGATGCATATCATTCGACGTAGTTTAGTATATTAAGAAATATACATAGTTCTTTCTTGGGATTTTTTCATAAGCACATTCATTTCCTCTAGCATGGGAATAATACCATCTAAAATGAGGAGTGTTTCTATGTCACTTAACCTATGTAAGAGGTTAGGAGCCCTGTCAAGTATGAAGCAATGGTCGTACATTACACCAATCAAGGATTGATATTCTGCTAAAACTCTTTTCGATGGTTCATGCAAGGAGATCCATTTGGTATTAACATCCTTAAGAAGCTTGTTTCCTGTAGTTACTCCCTCAGCAAAATGTTGAAATTCCAAAAACTGTTTGGGACTTCGGCAGAAGTATGAGTAGAGCTTGCGGACTAGATCTTCAACTTTTGATACTGCAGGAAACTTGCTCACCATTTTAAATGCTAAATTCATTCTATGGGCCAAGCAGTGAATTCCAATCATGTATAGTGAAATAGAAGTTTGTAGCTTTACACACAGACTATTCCTATGACCTTGCATTACTGAAGCTCCATCCACCCGTACACACACCAACTTTCTAGTAATTGTACACTCATCCATACCTCCAATTTCAATCAAATATTTCTTAACTATCTCAAATAGATTTTGTGATATTGCATTCTCCTTCATTTTATAAACAGAGAGTAGATGAGGTTGGCGGACATGATTTTCCATAGTATACACATGCATACATACCCAAGAAGTATTATCTATTGTTGTAACTTCATCTAGAGATAATGCAATAAAAGTTAATTCTTTTATTTTTTCCTGTAAATCATGTTTTTTCCACCTCAGCAAGATAACTTGCCCATTCCCATCCACTGTTTATTACCAATGTGTGTTAGAAAAATAAGGAATGCCCATAAAAGATAATAAACTATTATATTCTAGGTAGTCTATCATAGGATGCCCTCTGGTCAAAAAATGAAAAACAACACCCAACAGAACAGTTTTTGCCATTTGTGCTTCTCCCATAATCTTTCCAAATTGAGCTTCAATTGAACGTCCACCTGTATGAATCTTCACCTTTCTTTGCATATGCGCATCATATTCAAGGGCATTCTTTATATGAAGACATTCTTCCTTCGTTTTCCATCTTATCACTAATTTTTCCTGTCCATCTATGATTTGTTTTTCATAAACTTTGCCAATATATTTTTCTATGGTGTTGAGTTTTAGCTTCAACCTCTTGTCCCTATGATATTTCCAACTACAAATCTTACTCTTGCATTCTGTGGGAGGTTCATCTTTATTTGCATTCTCCACCAGTTCAATGAATGGGAATTTTGACACCCAATCAATTTGAAAACTCCTTGACATTTCCCACTCACATCCCCTTTATGATTTGGTTTTTCTTTTCCCCTTGCATGCACTTGCTGGATCTTCATCTTCATTGATTTCTATAACTTCATTGTCATTTATTGAGTTTGATTTATTCATAATACCATTCATGCTACCTTGGGTATTCCCTAGAACATCATTTGTGGCATTTTCATCATTCCCGCTACCTTGGGTATTCCCTCGAACATCATCTGTGGCATTCTCATTATTCCCGGTACATTGGGTATTCCCTGGAACATCATCTGTGGTATTGTCATCATTCCTACTACCTTGGGATTCCTTGGAATATCATCCATGGCATTGTGATCCAAGTCAATAGATGGTACAGGTTCTGATGTTGTAGCTCCATTAGATGGACCACCAACATTGCCAAATTACAATTTTATGTTTCTTCATTTTGATGACCTTGACCTCCCTTCACCACCCTCAGACAACTTCTTCTTTCTCAACATCTCTCTGTTGAGTGTCAAGAACACTGAGAGGGGGGGTTTAATTAGTGTTCTAAAAATCTTTTGATGCACTTTAACTTTCAACCATTTTCCAAAATTAATTAAACAAAGGCACAACATGCATATGAACAACAACCATAAAAGTATGACACATGGACACCAAGATTTTATGTGGAAAACCCAAAATGGGAAAAACCACGAAGAGGATTAGCTCTCAAATATATATTGCAATCTTTACAAATAATGATGTTCAGGCTTGGTCACTCCATGGGCCTGGAACATGCTGGCTCACTACCATGAAGAATGACTAGGTCTAGCAGGCAAACTGCCTCAACCCTAAACCTAGCAAGATTACAATAAGGGTTGTTAAACCCTAATGGAGTCTCACTGCCAAGTACAAATCAAATTGCTCATGAAAATTGAATACTGCATAAGCATATGTCACTATGCCAGGGTGCAGTCATTTAGTAACTGAATTCTAAATCCCAAGTCTTCATCATTGCTAATCTTCTAACTCTGCTCTCCTATTTTCATGCTCACATCACTCACATCCAACAATGTCACTCATGACTGAAATTCATCACATTTATATATCCGTATCATGATTTGATTCACAATTAGGTTGGCATCCAAGAAATGAAATGTGTACATAGAAAGATGTAGCTTGTCGGCTTAATCCAATGCACTATATGTTATGTGGACCCAAATCTTTGGTCAAACATGTTTATATAGGGCGGATCTAATCACTCAATCACTCACATGGATCCTTCAAACATTGTTTCTTCTTTGCATAATGATTTATCACACCAGTCAGCTTGTTCCTTAAGAACATGCTTAACAGGTTCATCTGTTGATTTGCAACTTTTACTGTGGATCTCAAAACACCTCCAAAATCATATCAAGGACTTTTCATACATTCCCAAACTTACCCTCAGAACTGCAAGGCATGATATCATCTTGCAGAGAAATGCGGACCATCAGAACTCAGACTCTATCTTTGTCAAACTCTATCAAACACTATGCCGATATTTAGCAGCTCACAACTATCTTTCCAGTGGAATTTAGATCTTCCAACTCTAGAATTAGACACTTCATATAAGTGTTTACAACACCTCAAAACTACATAACAAAATGCTCACCTACAGAGGAAAGCGGACCATTACAATGTGCCCTGTTTATTGTCTCTGCTATACCTTTGTTAACCTGGACTTAGATAATTCTTCCAAATGGCTTCTGGAGAAAGTCAGGACTTAATCTCTAGAGAATGGCATCATCAAACAACTACTAGCATCTTTCCTAAACCGCATTACCAAATCATCATCTGCGGAAGCACACTGACCCACTGACTGTTCTTTACTCTGTAAATACCCATACTTAGCCATTTTTTGTCACCAAGACCAGAAATCCAATATGTCCATCTGGAGTTATCTCTTCTTGTCATGGTGATAAGATCTTTAAGCCTTGTTGCCATCAATGACAACATACAAGTCCATACTGGAGCAGTGTCTCTTGCCAACAATCTCCCCCTTTGGCATTGATGGCAACACTTAGTGAAAAATGCTTGACTGCTCCCCCTTACTATATACACTTCATTCTCCTACTCCCCCTAAAATGTTTACCCCATTTTTCACTGATCTTCTTCTCCCCCTTTTACATCAATGGCAAAGGGTGTGACCCGGAACCAAAAATTTGTGAAAACTTAAAAAATTTATGTAATCTACCACATATTTACAAGTGCAATCTTCAACTTAATTTTACATGTGATGAAGGATGTCATTGAAAATGTTCTTTAATAGAGCCCATTCACCATCCCAACTTTTCTTAGCATTATCTAAAATTTAAATATGACCACTGATTAGAAAAACTATAGATTTTGCCTTTTGTAAATTTGATGGTGAGGCAGTCTGTCCAGCAAGCTGTGCTTCAGCCACAAGCTTAGTCATTGAATCTAGTTTGGGACTGATCATTTTTCTCAATTGTCCCATTCTACTCTTTATTTGATACTTTTGATTTATTAAATTATTCAAGTCATTGTGGATGTTAATGACTTGAGCTTCCTTGTTGCTGGTTGATTCATGTACCAGATCAAAATTCTTAGAAATATCCATCAGTTTTTCTTCCAATTCCTTGATCTTTTCGTCTATCTTCTTTGTAACTTCTAGCCATGATAGACAAAATTTATATACATCACTAGCTTCTACAATAGCACTCTGAATGTTTTGTATTCCATTTTCTAGTAGAGCCTTATCATAGGCTATCAACTTTGTCAACTCATCAAGCCTTTTCTCATTAAACTCTTGTCTAACTTTTATTTCAGCAGATTTTTCAAGAGATTCAAAGTGTGTACTTATAGAATGAATTAGTCCCTTGAGTTGACAGGTGGTAGATAGAGAGGTATCCTTTTGGTAAGATGGCACTAGTTTTTCCAAAATGATAGATGCATCATTTATGAGTTCACTATCCTCAATGTGGGACTTCAAAATTTCTTTTCTCGCTTTAGCTTGAACAACTAAAGCCAACTTGAACATTTGAGTAGGAGACATTGTGTTTAGGTTTATTGGACCTTAGATTGATTCAGGCTCATCTAGAACTAATTCTTCTTTTTCCAAAAGCTCTTTTATTGTCTTTGCAGTGTCTCTTGCTGCTTCTTCAGACACTTCTTCTTCTTGATTTTGTTCCGAAGTTTCCATGTCCATATTCTCTTGTTGACCAATATTTTTCTCCAGTGTAGGGCTTTCCTCAGCTCCATCAAGTTCTTGATTATCAACTTTGATCTGCTCATCAATTTTCTCCTTATTTTCTGGATCATCAGTCTATTGTCCTAGAGGAAGACATGTTTTAGTTTGATCCTTTTTAGTAGCAGGGGTTTGATTAGATTCTTCCTTTTGTTTTTTTGATACTCTATTTTTTACTAGAGGGTTTGTATCAGTTTGCTCCAAACCTTGATCCATGCTGACTTCCAGAATAGATGTGTCATCTCTAGCATTTGTTTCTTCATTGTCATAGATGGTAGGAATATTGTTTTTCTTCAATATTTCCAAAATGGTTTCCTCTGTTTCCTTGACCACGTTGTTGATTTCACCTATCATTAATGAATTCATCCTTTTCTTGGTCCTAAAGGCATTCTTGAGTCCCTTAGAAATTTTGGCTTCTTCTTCAGGAGTGATCTCCGGACTTCACATTGTTAGTGCATGCTGTCTGAGTTCAATATCTTTGGCCATAGCAGTTTCTTTTCTGGCTGATAAGATACTTTCCAAGGTATCTGAGAGATCACCAATGATCTCCAAAACCCTTTTATCAGCATCATTATAATCATCAGAGAATTCAGCCACAGGTTTTATGTTTCCATCAATAGTGACAGATTTTAATACATCTTTAAGCTTTAATATGGCTTGAGACTCATCTACCTTTTGTCTTTTGCTTGGTATCTTTCTTCCAGACGACTTCTCCTAGCTACTTTTGGAGACTTTAGTAGCCTCATCTTTCATCTTCTTTACTTCCTCATTTGATTCTGTCTCTTCTTCATCATTTTCTCCCACACTGACATACAGTCTTTTTCCCTTCATCTTCTTCCTCTTTGTATCTTTGTCAGAGGGTTTCTTTGATGATGTTGTACCGGATGAAGTAGCAGAGCTTCTGGTAGTCCTTTCTGTTGGTTCAGGCTCTCTTTGCTTCTTTATAGGCTCTTCTGGAACCTTAGCCTGTTCACTTTCTTATTTTTCCTTCTTTGCTTTCTCTACATTTTCTCTTGATTCCTTGAGTTTCTCTTTAGTGATATCATAACTTGCGGCAATTTCTTCCACCTCTTTTCTCACTTTTCTGGTGGATTAAGTTTTTCTAAGTTCAACATGGAGTTTCATAGATAACTCCTCATATGTTCCAAACCTTTCTTGGCATCTTTAGGTTTGTTGAGCAGGTGTTGGGTATAGTTTTCCAAAATTTGTTCATCTACCTCATAACCCATTGGCATTACCCATACAGTTCTAGGTTCCACATCCTCCATTAAACATTGATCCTTAGTGACCATGAAACA
The DNA here is from genome assembly GCA_027924645.1 of Cunninghamia lanceolata. Classification (NCBI taxonomy): domain Eukaryota; kingdom Viridiplantae; phylum Streptophyta; class Pinopsida; order Cupressales; family Cupressaceae; genus Cunninghamia; species Cunninghamia lanceolata. Next base: position 3,035,511 of record BSBN01001583.1, on the reverse strand, counting down.
AATTGTGTCCTTATACTTATCAACAAATTTCTCAAGAATTCTTTCTCTAGAGTGCATCATACTTTGAATTTTTTTGAAAAATCCCCATAGGGCTGCTTTTTGCTCATTATAACTTCCCAAGTTGTTAAGACAATTTCTAATTTGCACAGCTACTAGTTTATTACTCAACCATATCAATCCCTTATGATTTGGGAATTCATTCAAGAAATAAAAGAATAAATAGATAATTAGCATACCATACTTGAATGGATAGTTCTTGCTTTCCTTTATCTTCTTCAGATTCTCCAGTAGTTGGGTTTGCAACAGTTTGCACAAATCATAATTTGTATTCTCTTTGACCATTTGATAGGTGGTGTATATTGCAGTACTGAAAACTGAGTTCTCCTCATTTGAGAAGTAAACTTTATAACCTATGACCATTTAGGCAAACTTTACTACAGGATCAATGATATCATTTATCATCAATGCCCTTTTGTCAAATTTTGCTCCGGTAGCATTTGTAACTGTTTGATTCTTGACCACCTTCAATAATGCTACTCCTCCGGAGGAGTTTAGTCCAGTGACTGTTTGAATTGCCTCTTCTGTTATTTTAAAGGGTTGCCCTTTCCCTAAACACATGAATTCATCTTGGATTTGACTAACAATATACCGGACCCACTCGTCTTTTCCAAATGTGGGAAACTCTGTATACTAGATGAATTTCTTCTTCTTCAAGGCTTTGTATTCTTCTTTTAAATCAAATTGATTATTGCTTAAGTGTTTTATGAATAAATCTGAGAATTTGTTGCTACCGAGATCATCTAGGGCCACATGGATGTATGCCCTAACATCTTCCACATACAGGACTCTGTAGGGTATTTTTGAGGATGCACCCATTGGATCCACTTCGGTTGCCTTGTAGGGGTGTTTCTTAAACTTAGGCCGAGGTTGATTAGAGATGTCTACGACTTGCGGAGTTGCCATTGTAGAAATTCATGAAATTCACAAATGAGTTTTCAATGAAAATACCTTGTTTCGTTGAGTTAGGGTTTCCTTTCTTCAAATGCTTCAAATATTGGTTGTCGTTGCTCAAGTTTAGTTTTGATATCTTTAAATTTCTGATAGCTCCGAATGTAAAGTGATTTTGAAACCAAGCAAGTTCCTTTTTATCCTCCGTGTAGCTTGACCTAGTCGTTATTAAATGTTCATTCCCAAAAAGTTGTCAAAACCCTTCACTGTAAAACACGGTTGATTAGGATTGCTCCGCAATATGCCACACTGTCCCTTTTTCTTCTAGTTTTTCTTCTAAGAGTTGTGTCGCATTAGATTTCATCATACGCCTTCGTGTTAGATTTTGGCACCCACTTTCTAGTTGGGGAATTTGGATTTTCAACACTGCTCCCCCTAAGCCAGAGCTTCCAATTTACCTCCCATAGGAAGTATCTGCATTAGATTATGGTGTAGATCTATCCTCTTCTTTAATTACTTCTTTCTTGACCCAGATTTTATCCATTTCCTTCTTGGTTTAAACTGGATCAACTTTCTCTTTTCCCTTATCATTTCTCTGCTTTGTTTTCCTTTCTTCATAATAATAATTTCTCTTCACATTCTTGCTTCTGCAAAATCTTGCAATATGTCCAGATTTGTTGCAATTGAAGCACACCACATTCTTTTGACCTTGATTCCTTTTATTGATTGGATTTGATCTGCATTGATTAGCCATATGTCCAAATCTATTGCATGCAAAACACTTTCCATTGAGTGATTGACTGTTCCTTATATTTTGAAAAACATCTCTTACCGAACTTTTGCATTCATTTGATCTGTGTCCCATTTTATAGCATGCATTGCACCAAATAGAATTATGACTCACTTTACTTTTGCACACAACTACTTTGTGACTAATTTTATTGTAAGTGAAGCATTTATCTTTGAAGAATCCATTGTTGAAATTTTTCTTGATCTGATTTCTACATTCATTTGCTCTATGACCAATTTTCTTGCAATTGAAACACTGCCCAAAGAATGATGGAACCTTTTGATTTATTTTGCTCCTACACTGAGTAGCCTTATGACCAAACTTATTACATGAATCACAATAACCATTGAAAGATGGGTACCTTTGAGCATTTGGTTGTCTGACTGGAGGTCTTCTAGGTCTTCTTCTCTAATTTCTAAACTAGTTTCCTCTGTTCTGCTTTAAGTCAGTGTTTGCTTGACTAGAATTTGAACTTTCCCCTTTCTCAAATCCCAATCCTTTCTTTTCATCAGCACTCTTCTGACAGGAAATCATTTCATCAAGCTTTGCAGTACTTATCTTGAACTTTTCTTCATAGCTCTTGGCTTTTTCAAGGTCTGATTTTAGGTTCATAATTTCTTTTTCAAATTTGGTACAATCTTCTGATTTTCTTTTCATCAATAAATTTAGGTCTTCTTCTGCTTTTGTTCTTTCTATAACTTTTGTTTCCAAATCATTCAAGGCTTCATTTGCTGATATCAATTGATCACTAACTTCTTTGTATTTATCTTTGAATTTCTTGACTTGTTCTTTTAACTTTGAGATACATTCATCAGCTTGTTTCAGGTTATCCCTTAGATACCTGACTTCTGCTTCTAGTTCCTTGTTGTTTTCATAATTTTTGAATCTTCTTGCTGCCATGATTACACTATCCCAGATCTTCCTTAAGTTGTTACACTATTTCCAAGGAACCTTACTCTGATACCAATTGTTGAGTGTCAGGAACACTGAGAGAGGAGGATGAATCAATGTTCTAAAAATATTTTGATGCACTTTAACTTTCAACCATTGTCCAAAATTAATTAAACAAAGGCACAACATGCATATGAATAGCAACCATAAAAGCATGACACATGGACACCAAGATTTTACGTGGAAAACCCAAAATGGGAAAAACCAGGAGAGGATTAGCTCTCAAATATATATTGCAATATTTACAAATAATGATGTTCAGGCTTGGTCAATCCATGGACCTCAAACATGTTGGGTCACTGCCATGAAGAACAACTAGGTCTAGCAGGCTCACTGCCTCAACCCTAAACCTAGAAAGATTACAATAAGGGTTGTTAAACCCTAAGGGCTATTAAACCCTAATGTAGGGTCACTACCAAGTACAAATTGAATTGCTCATGAAAATTGAGTACTACATAAGCATATGTCACTATGCCAGGGTGCAGTCATTTAGCAACTGAATTCTGAATCCCAAGTCTTCATCACTGCTGATCTTCTAACTCTTCTCTCCTATTTTCATGCTTGCATCACTCACATCCAGAAACCTCACTAATGACTAAAATTTGTCACCTTTATATATCCACATCATGATTTGATTCACAATCAGGTCGGCATCCATGAAATGAAACGTGTACATAGAAAGATGTAGCTTGTCAGCTTAATCTAATGTGCTATATGTTGTGTGGACCCAAATCTTTGGTCAAACATGTTCATATAGGTCAACTCTAATCACTCAATCACTTACATGGATCTTTCAAACACCATTTCTTCTCTGTACAATGATTTATCACACCAGTCGGCTTGTTCTTTAAGAACATGCTTAATAGGTTCATCTGCTGACTTACAACTTTTACTGTGGATCTCAAAACACCTCCAAAATCTTATCAAGGACTTTTCATACATTCCCAAACTTACCCTTAGAACTGCAAGGCATGATATCATCTTGCAGAGAAATGCGGACCATCATAACTCAGACTCTGTCTTTGTCAAACTCTATCAAACACTATGTTGATATTTAGCAGCTTGCAACTATCTTTCTAGTGGACTTCAAATCTTCCAACTCTAGAATTAGACACTTCATATAAGTGTTTACAACACCTCAAAACCGTATAATAAAATGCTCACTTGCAGAGAAAAGTGGACCATTACAATGTGCCTTGTTTACTGTCTCTGCTATACCTCTGTTAACTCAGACTTAGATAATTCTTCCAAATGACTTCCAGAGGAAGTTAGAACTTAATCTCTAGAGCATGGCATCATCAAACAATTACTAGCATCTTTCCTGAACCACATTACCAAATCATCATCTACGGAAGCACACTGACCCACTGACTGTTCTTTACTCTGTAAATACCCATACTTAGCCATTTTCTATCACCAGGACCAGAGAATCCAATATGTCCTTCTGGAGTTATCTCTTCCTATCATGGTGATAAGATCTCTGAGCCTTGTTGCCATCAATGACAACATACAAGTCCATACCACAACAGTGTCTCTTGACAACACTCTCACAAATTAAAAGCCATAGAAAAAATGTCATTTTGTTTAATAAGGAATCATAGATGATAGAATATAGATCCCTGGGTCCTAGATTAAGATATCTCCCTAGTCCTAGACTCCTAACTCCTACTGAATCAATATCATTTGTAACAATGAAACCAAATAAAGACATAAATAATCAACATGAATCTTATATTATTATACAGTAAAGAAATGATCACTTACCTTTCAGTGACTCACCAATGCCTGTAGTTGTAACTTCTCTATGATTCGAAATGAATCGAGGATTCGAGAGATCAGAGCTGAACAAAATGTGTAAAGGATTAATTAGAGTTTCAAATGTATCTATATCAATGAATATTTGGCAAATACCGTGGGGATTTTCAAATGGTAGTATAATAATTTTGAAAATACTGCATACTATTAATAGGACACATAAATGTTAGGCAAAATGGATCTCCATCAAACACATATGTTGTAATTTTCTAGGCGAATATGGTCCTCGAATTAGAATGGAGTTATAATGGTATTGGCAAAATTGGTCCTCGTACATGTGAACCATTTAATGATACTGGTGAAATCAATCGTTTAATGATATTGGTGAAATTAGTCCTCATGCAAGTCAACCATTTAATGATATTGGCAATTATGTGGGTGAATTAAAACATGCCTCCGAAATTGTAAGCGAATCACTGTTAGAACTGTGTAGTATACTGTGGCAAAAATACTAACTATAAATGACTCAAAAATTAATAGGGTGGTGAATTGAAAGGCATTTGACTGAAAATCCAAAAAAACTGAGTGAATTGGCCCCCCACCCATGGGAATGTATTCGCCAATTCCCAATTCACGGATATGAACTATTTGCCAATTGGTGAAGATTCGCCACTAAAAAATCCTGAACATCACATCTATAAAAAGGAGAATGAGAAGTTCCACTTGGTTTTAGGGGGAATCTATAGATTTTTGCAAAAAGGCAATTTTGTAATTTTGACAAGGCATATAAGTGGCAAATTACATAACACATCTACAGTGTGGGAATCCTATTGTCGCATGTAATCTGCCAAATTTGGTGCCCCTTAATATAAAATATTAAGTCTTCTCTATTTTCCTGCCATTTGGTTGTAATGTATTTGCAATTATTCCCTATTTGTGTTTGATGCTTCCTGGTGAGACTAGTACTTCATTACATGGGATTGAAGAATAAAAGTTTGAGTACTACGCATGTAATATGGTGTTTTCATGATTTCATTCCAATGTCTCAATAACTCCTTAGACTCTTGCACCTGATATGTTCATGATTGTGTGGAATACTGGTCATTACATTTCACATTATCTTAAGATCTCATTAGATTCATTAAATACAACAGGTTAGATACAGAGGTTGTCCAATCTCATTTTATTTTATTTTCTTCTAACCCTAATCTACTTTTGCATTTTCTTTATCGGTAAATTAGTTTAGGATTAGATCTAGGAATTTTGAATTCAAAGATCACATCTATCTACATAGAGACTTTATCATTCTAAACTTAAAGATAAAATTGGTCTAAATAGAGGCATTATTAGTCTAAGGCATTATCAGTCTAAGCTTAAAAGCTAATCTTGTCTATAAAGAGACTCTTTCAATTTTTGGTCCAGTCTATTTACCAACATAAGCCCCTTAAACAAACAATCAGATAAGACCACTAAGTTGCTCCAACACAGTTGAGACCTAGCTAACAGGGACCTTGGAGGCAATTGACCTTAGGTTTGGTTACATTTTCAAAAGAAGTAGAGTGATCTTCATTCTACTTGAGTTGATGTGCCAAAACAATAGTCAACAAGTTCCTAATTCTTACCTCATGCTCATTGAGACAATTAGCCCAATAATCTTCAATCTTAGGGTCATGCTTGAAAAATGAGCCTATCATTGGTCCAACCTTGCTGGTCGGATCAAACCTACTTCGAACTTCATGTGGGTCCATTATGTAGATTATCATCTCCTATTTTGCTAATTTGGTGTGGTGCATGCTAGAATAAGAGTAGGCTCCCACTAAGATGGGGAATTAGAATCTAATTTTGTGTTTGGCTATCATCTTCTATACCTCCACTAGTTGTCTATAGATCTCCAAAAGAATAATCTTATCATTAGGGTACCTTGGCAGCTTATATGGGACCTTATAGGACCTTCCAATTCTAATGTAAGAGAAGGTCTTAAATTGTATAAACTAGCTCCTCTAGGTGGCCAACTCTTGTGTTGCCTCCAAGGATAACCTTTTGTGTAATTGTTCTCTAAGCACTTGATAATAGAGAACACAAAAGCATCATTCACCCTATTGTAATGTTTCCAACTTTCCATCAACCCTAGTTGTGGGTAATGATCATATACCATTGTTCCACCAATCTGCATTTGCCCCACTTGAGTCAATCCTGGGAAGTTCACATTGTGGGATGGTAGGTAGACCAAATAAGAAGTCCTATAATTTTTTTTTGTTTCCTTCCTCTCAATTAACTGCGTGTGTAAGTTGTCCCTTATTAATGTTGCCTAGATAATTCTCTTATTAATGATGGACAACATAAAGAAGCACATCCAGGGGTATAATTCATAAGCATTAGGTTTCCCAACCACTCTACTTAATAAGGTAATTACATCGTGAGCATCCTCCTTGAACTCACTTATGTAGATGATCTTGGCCATCTTGGTGGAATATTTCCTCTTTATGATCAACTAATTATTGTTGATGCAGTTTGTTGCCACTGAAGTTTTTGTCTCATAGTATCTCAAGGCTTCCTTTATGCCCAACTTATCATATTGTGCATATGTTGGAAGGCCAAAAACCTTCCTTATTACATTTGGATTGATATCTAGGATAGTTTGGTGAGTTGGCCCAAATATCTTCCTTCTCTTTTAGTCATACCTTTGGGCATAGGCCAACACAGTTCTAGAGATTACAGGGACACTAGGAATGCAATTACATAGACAAGCCCACTTTGGGCTACACACTGGGCCTCAAAGGTCCTGTGGACCCCTCTTTATGTACTCTCTGTATGAATTTATAGACATTTGCATGTCCCAAGTTTGTATCTCCAATGTCATTCCATGGGGAAAACATCTTTGAAGCAGGATGGCATCCTTTATAATTATACTTCATTTCTTTTATTGGTTGTTCTCCTTATATAGATACTGCCAAGAAAACATAAGAAGCATTAGGTAGTTCAAAGATAAACATTCAACAAATCTACTATAAGTAATAAAAGATAGATCGTAATATCAAAGGAAAACCCAAAAGTCTCAAGGGTAAATAATATAGGGCAAGTAGACTTTATAATTTTTGAATCTATGTTGAATGGGTTAATCAATTGAGTCCACTAGGTAGGCAAGCCCTTTAAGAATTGGTTAGATTTTCAATATAATGCCTACCCAATACATAAACACATAATTTTGGTTTAAACAATTAGGGAAGTGGGCTTTAGAGCCCTAAAATGATTAGTGCTTGGGTATTGGGGAACTAGGAAGCTTGAACCTTGACAAGGACCAATGAATCCAAAGGAAACATGTTTTATGTAAGGTAATTTCTAAAACATAAGTTAATTAAGCATTTCAATGCTTATGACCAAGGGGTTGGGGAGAGGAGATCAGAGATACCCTCCTTGACATACCAAAGAGTAAGCAAATAAAGGTAGACCCAAGCTTTCGAGTCTAAAAAGGTAAATGATGTAAAGTGTCAGAGCTCAGGAGTTAGGAATATTACCTAATCCATACCAAAATTATCCCAAGATAAGTATACTTAAATCACCAACCTCCTGAAGAAAATGCAAAGTATAATTTTTAGGGAGCGTGGTTTGAAGTTACTCCATAACCTCTACCAAATATCAACTAGTTAGAAGCATCCTCACATCTTTGATTTTGAAAAGGTATGAAGTGTAAAGCATCCAAAATTAGGGATTGGGAGTACCATACAACCTTTGCCTAAAAAGCACCTAGATAAGAAGAAGCCAGAGTCCACAGTCCTAAAAAATAGGGTTAACATCATTAAGATTTAGGGATCGAAGATGGCTTAAAACTCATGCTCAAGAGTAGCAAACTAAAGATATTTCTACAAAGCCAAGACCAACGATTGGGGATCAAGGCGTTAGGGAAACTCATGCAAAAGAAATCAAACTTGAATCATACCAACACATTGACCCTGAAGGATTTAAAACAATATAGCATCAGAACTTGCATAACTCTACAGGTCTAAAGGTTACGAGGTTGTGATATCATGAGGCAAAATACACTCTGAAACTCTAACTGAGCCCAAATTTGGGTTTGGCAGAGGGAGAAAATTAAAAGTACAACTAGGGTTCAAATGACTCATGAAGAATACATGAGACATAGGGGAACAAAATGGTAAAAAAACACAAAAATACTTGAAACAAACCCTAAAACTGCAACATAAGCTTTAAACAGTAAATGTGAATGCACACATAGGAATGCCAAAGGAACCAAACACAAGATCAAACAAGCAAAAAAATAATTCAACTACCAAATGCCATTGAAACAAACTAATAGGGCACGAAACCCTACCTATAAAATGCAAAAGAATGACACGACAAAGCACACACGACATGTGACCACAATAAAAGTGACACTCCAACAATGTCACTTATGCACACCTTGAACTCAAAACTAGTTAGATTTACACACAAATCTAGTGTTTTTCACTTCAAGTGTTCATTCCTAGGGGAGAGAGAAATGTCAGAGCATAAAACACATAAGTCACAAGAGAAAAGTGATCAAATATAAGGAAAATGAGTGGTAAAATCCAAACTCACACAGATGGGAAAAATATCATTAATACAAAGTTGAATGTAGGTTGGGGCTAGGGTAAAACATAGACCTAGTGTCAGGATTTGGGGTTCATACAATTTTGTGACTGCCATCGGACTAGGAGTGTGGCAAAGGAAACCCTAACAACTTGATAAGGATAACACATTAGAATCCTGATGATCACCATGCCGTACAAAATATCAAAGGGAGGTTGGGGTTTCAAGGAAACTCCTACTAGCATTCCACCAAAGAAAACCCTAACACTCTAACAAGATAGAGAAAACACAAACAACTTATAGCTAAAGACTCAGACACAAAAGTAAGTCTAAAATGCAAGAAGAGCAAAGAAGAATAAGAAAAAATAAAAAAGGGGGGTCCCTATTTTGCCAAGGCAAAATGGCATATGTGTGCAAGGCACAACAAATACCTTGTTTTTTCTTTTCATTTTTCATAAACAATTAAAGCAACTTGTAGTTTGTTCTTATTTTGATCATGTGGTAAACAATACTCATTCCATACTTTTTGTTGTTTTATAGGGTTTGATGGAGAGCTCCTACTAAGGAGAGTAGAAGAAGAATTCAAGAATATATTTTTTACTTTATAAACATTAAAATCCTTTATGATTGTCTGAATAATTTACTTTTCATGTTGGTTGAGAATGTCCACATACTTTGGAAATGCATGCTCATTTTAGATTTGCGCACACATCAAAGTGTGGGTAAATTGTAACGGTGAAATAGCATACGCATGTCATTTGCCATTTAGTTTTGTGTCCATCTTGGTGGAATGATTTAATGCAGTAACATATCGATAAGTGACAAACTCTCATGTTAATCTCGGCTCATTACTTGATTCCTATCCACATCTATTTCATCCCCATTTGCACCAATTTCCATACATTCATCTCCACCTATTTTGACTTCACCCCCATTTGCACTTACTTCTATACATTCTCCCTTGACCTTGACATTATCACCTTATCCCTCTCATTCATTTTTGTGTTAGTTAGGATAGACTTGGTTCAATCATGAGGCACACGAGAAAAATCCAAATTTCAAATGTTTAAAGTTTAAATTCTAATTTTCCTACCCCTTTATACTAGTTGTTTTGAGCCAACTTGGCACATGTTTGTGCAACATGTTTTTGATATAAATAAGTTGCAAACGAGGGTGTAGATTCCTATGACAAAAGCCCAACGGGTAGCAAAATAGGCCAACAGCCACAAACAACAAACTAACAATAGATAGTCATAACAGTATTAAAAAAGAACCAGCACCACAAACAACAACATAGCCAGCAACTACTTGAGTAGATCTTTCGAGTCTTCTTTAAGGAACTCTAGTAGTTCCTCCTTGCTCGCAGACTTCCCATCTTTGTCAGCCTAGCCCTTTTGATCATCATGAAGAACAGTTAAATTCATTGCCACCTGGTGGATCACTTTCAAGCACACTGTAGCCAGAACCTTAACCTTCATATCCACAGCGAGAAGTCTCCCCTTGACATCAACTAACTCCTGCTTGAGCTGACTGCTGGTACGTGCAACATGTTGTTATGTCATGATATTTAAAAACATTTAATGTGCAATTAATCCATCATCTAGAAAATATAGGACATCAAGGAGAATTGTTAGAGCATATTTCAATTTTTAAAAGGTAATAAAGAATTAGATCCACATCATGCTATTGTTGATTATTGTTAATTTGGCCTACCAAGGGGTTTGAAATAGGAGAACACCTTCACTTATTGAGAAGGCAAACTCCTAAACAATGTCTCTAGATACCACCTTGACAGATTTAGATACTAGGAAGGAAAAGATGAGTTGTTCTTCAAGCACACATTTTGTCAATTTATTTCCATGTGATAGATCAATTTTGCATGTCAGATTAGGTTTGTAACACTCAAGATCAACCTTCATTATTTTCCATGCTAGTTCAAATTTTGAGACAATCATTAGATTTATGCCATTAATTATCCTAGAAGTGTGATTTATCCCAACACAATATCACATCCCTCCTCCCCTTTGCTCTAATTAGAAAACACCTCCCAACATAAAATCATAATTACTACACAGAAATCAATGTTAAAACTTAAAAACACTTAGAGACATAATATTTCCACAAACCATATTAGTTCAAGAGCATGCTGGTTTAAATTGTGTAGTATTTTTTCACATAAACATTTTAGATCACACTCCATGATCAATCATCAAGAAGAGGATAACAATTAATATAAATTGCAAAGAATGGTCCTTATAAAAAAAGAGGGAAGATGATGACACGAACACAAGAGCTAGTTAGAGAAAAGAAAGAAAAAAGAAGGGCCTAAAAAAATATAAAAGAAAATAAATACCATGTAAATTAAAGATCAAAACCCCCCAAAATTAAAGATACAACTAAAAATGCTAAGGCTTCAATTACCTAAAACCTAAAAGAATGCAAATGAATTTAGTTTTCAAAGACGTCGACTAAGAGAAGAATGTTTACAATTGTTTCTCATGTTTGACCTTATTCGAGAGCGTCAAATTTGTTCACTCATTCCATTTATAAACTAGCAATTTCACCTTAGTGTGCAATGGGTACAACGAAGAGTTGTGGAAGTTCAATTGCTATGTCTTTTAAAAGTGAATGATGGTTGTTTTGTATCCCTATGGTCCCTTCCATTTTTTTGTTTTCTCGAGTGTCATGAATTAATTTTGACAATCTTAATGGATTTCAAGATCCTTGTGTTTTGCTTAGTAGCCACTTCAAATGTGTGAGCTTCCATGTTTGGTGTCTAGTCTCTATTTATGTGTATCCCCTTTGTAGATTCTTGTTCATGCATTGCACTTGGGGTCATTTGCATTTCATTAGTCATCACCTATGCATATTATTTGAAGCATGTATGTTTGTTTATCACAAGCCTCATATTTCACATCTTGACACCTAAATTTAATAGGTATTCTCTTGCAAATATAAGCATGGTTACCACCTACATCACGTTTATGTGTCATCTAGCCTACCATCACACATCCTTTTATGGTACATTACATGATACAAAGATTGATCAAACTTAGTGATCCTTGTTGCTTTTATAATTTCACACCTTTGCATATTTGAAGCTCAAATGGATTAAAATTAAATTTTGAAGGGAAATTTTTTTGATTTGTTTGAATTTGTAGATGATATGGGAATGATCTTGATACCTAAAAAATGATGTACATTCTAGGTCATGAGAGCCCGTTGTGTTCAGTCATGACATAGAATGAACTCTATTTTTCAAAATCCATCCAAGGAACATCCGTCATGGAAAACTGACAAACACCTATAGAGAAGGAAAAAAATGTATTTAAAAAATATCAATGTCCCAAAATTTGTATTTTGTCAAATATAAAAAATGTATATAAGCATGGTATATCTAAAGAAGGTGGGGGAGTGGTTTAACACTAAGCGCTCATTTATCTCTATATGTCTCCCTCTCTTCATCTCTCTGGCTATCTCTCCTTCTCTCTTTATCTTTGGGTTGTTGGCATGAAATGACTGACTGATTTGTTTGTATTTGCAGATGCTCTTTCCCTTTATATCTCTTATCTCTATCTCTCTCTCCCACTTCAGTGGAGCTAGATGACCTGGACCAACCCATACCAAGTCACTCTTTGTTTTCTTTATCTGTCTTTCCATTTCATGAGGCTCCAATTGAGCTAGATGATCTAGACCAATCCATTTCAAGATCACTTTTTTACATTGTAAAAGGACCATAGCTTGCTCATTAATGTAGGGTTTTCCATTAGAATGCTTTACCATAGTCCTAAGTCTATCACACAATAGAACACTTTTTTCTATGGTTAAGCTTAAAGAGTTGGTATGTTGTAAATGTACTGGTAGTCTAAAACTCGGCAACTGAAGCAAACCAATCGACAAGAACTAAAAATAGAAGAAATCAAATAGGTCAAACAGATCACATGAACAGGTTGAATCGATTAGTCAAAATTGGGTGAAGTCAAAAAATTTGTGAACAGCCGACACGACAACATGTTAGGGGTTTATAGTGGGCGTTTTGCTACCGTGTCTATGCAACTTTAAAGATTAATTTTGTAATCCCATGATGGCCAATGATTTTATGTTTTAGGAAATGTCTCTTCAATTGTCATGGGTGGTAAAGGTAAAATCTAAAAATAATTATTCATAGGAAGGTATGCATGTATCCATGTTCTCTACTTGAAACTAAAAGTTACTTTGAATCCACAAATCTTAGTTCACCATCATACATAAATAAGGATATGGTTTGCCCATACACCCTTTGGAATACTATAGACATATTAAATGTAAAAGACATGGTAGAAAATTGAGTGCAACAATTATTATTAAAAGATCTTTAATCTTGAATTTCCACAACTCAAAGTTTTACCTACTAAGCATTTTGTGTTTGTGCATATTTTGCACCATCAAATGCTTGGTGATTCCCAAGCATCAAGCGAAGAAATATTTTCCACTTGATAAAAATGCAAAAGATGGATGATTGTTGATCACAATCCAAGACACTACAGGGAAAAAATGGTGGTTTTGGTACTTGTACTAGGGAAGGAACCAAAGCTATGGGTTCACCAAGGGTTAGAATTTCTTTGTTCGTGACACGAAACTTCTTCCAAGGGACATCATTTCCTTCCACAGGGCTTTTGATGCTCAAATTCCCATAATGATTGTGCAAACAAATTTGCTACATAGAATCAAAATAATAATTATGTCCATAATTTTCAATACTTGTTTTTGGTAGCCTATTCAATTTGGGCAAGAACTTGGCTATGAAAAAAGGAAATTATAATCTATTGAAGTCTAGATTAGTACAAAATGAAGGTTTCATTATTCTGACAAGTTGCACTTGAATGCATTGCATGCCTTACATAATTCACAATCCGTGGAAATTTAGATAAAGTAGAGGAATATCCCTTGTGTTCCACCTCAATCAATTTACCCTTTTGATGTGTTTTTTCCACCCAACTTTTGAGGATAAGCTTGTTTTCTTTACAATTTTTTTGTAGATACAACATAATTGAATGGTACACCCAAATGATGCAAAGCAACTTTTACACCCCCATTTCTAGAGAACAAAGAAAGTATATTGATCCCCTTTATATAAATAAGCTTTAGAACAAAAGGATGGTATCTTACAATGAACAAATCAAAGTGATATGTTTTTCCTCTTCTTCTATTTTTTCATCTATGGAAGCTAGTTGACTCACTACTACATGAGAAGCATTTAAATGTTTGGTTAGAAAGTCTCCTCCATGCATATTTAAATAATACAAATTTCTTTTCAAAAATAATTTATTTACAAGACACTTAGTTTGATATAATGGGATAATTTTATCCATAAACTCTTAGCAATATTTTGAACTAAAACATTCATTAAGACTAAATTAGAAAGACACACTAAACAATTATTATTAAAAGATCTTCAACCTTCAATTTCCACAACTCAAAGTTTTTCCTACTAAACTTCTTAATCTCAATTGTGAAGGTGTTGGCCATGACTTCTGTTTTCAAATAAGAACACATGTCTATCTTATCTAATGTTCTCTACATTCTTTAGATTGAAGTGATCTTCCAATTTATTAATTTATGCATACATAGGGAGAGACAGATCTCATAGAGAGGAAGTGTGCTAGAGAGAAGGGGGTAGGGAGACAGAGACATAGAGAGATAAAGAGAAATAGAGAGCCAGAGGATAGAGAGAGGAAGAGAGAAAGAGATGGAGAAAAAGAGAGAGGTAGAGAGAAACATACAAAGAGAGAGAGAGATACTATTGTTTCTTATTAGATTATTATAGGGGCTTCCACCTATTATCAGATCAAAACCTCTAATTGAATTAATCATTTCATCAAGTCTTTCTTTTGTCATATTCTTCACATCTTCCACCTTAATCAATTTATCCTTTTGATGTGTTTTTTCCACCCAATTTTTGAGGATAAGTTTGTAGGCTTCAAAATAGAAAGATGACATCCTAGAGAGAGAGAGAGAGAGAGAGAGAGAGAGAGAGAGAGAGAGAGAGAGAGAGAGAGAGAGAGAGAGAGAGGGGGGGATGTTGTTATATGGAGCCCAATCAGACTTGATTAAATTTTCCCTACTTTTGTCGCAGTTTCCCCCTAAAGTATTCAACGGGGGAGTGTAGGGGGGAAGAGCCCCTCCTGTAGGTTATTTCATAAAGGCATTGATAGTTATTTTTCTATTGGCCGACATATAAAAAACCCTATTTTTGTAACTGACATAAGTCTTGATAAAAATAGATGGAGAAGGCGAAAAGGCTTAGGCTTAGGGTTACAAATGATATTACATTGTAGCATTTTGCAATGGTATTGAGTTGCAAGATTGTTTGTTGTAATCGGTTTGATTTGCTGGATAATAATATTGCACTCTCTGTTGGTGGATGTAGTCCGAGTTTGGGTGAACCATGTTAAAATTATCTCTTGCTATTATTTATGTGTATTTTAATTTATGTGTTTATCTGCATTTAATTGATATATTTTTCCTGCTATTCCTAACAAGGGAAGGGAGATGTAGAGACAAAGAGAGATAAAGAGGCATATATATATATATATATATATATATATATATATATATATAGAGAGAGAGAGAGAGAGAGAGAGAGAGAGAGAGAGAGAGAGAGAGAGAGTTGTCCAAATTATTATATATAAGTGTAGCACCCAAATGACTAGATTCAAAAGTGGAATCTTACACATTGAGAGTTAAAGTCTATTTTACGATTGTTGACTTCTCATGAAGGGTGTCAAAATTAGCCCATGGTTTTGTTGAAATTGTTACGTTAGAAAATGTCTCCCTAGGACTTTTTCCCTCGTAAGCTTAGCTCCTGGGTCCCTTAGATGTAATCATGCATGTTCATTTTAACTCCCGATACAAAATCCCTAGAAACCCATGTCAAACGGGGCCAAGGGGACATTGTTGAACTTGCTC
This sequence comes from Cunninghamia lanceolata, assembly GCA_027924645.1. Lineage (NCBI taxonomy): Eukaryota > Viridiplantae > Streptophyta > Pinopsida > Cupressales > Cupressaceae > Cunninghamia > Cunninghamia lanceolata. The sequence continues at coordinate 3,019,550 of BSBN01001583.1, read as the reverse complement.
CTACCTTAAAAATGGGGCCTAGGGCTTGGGCACTCGTTCCCTAGTCCTACCCTATAATATACACCCCTGTTATGTACATATTCTAGTGCCAATTTTTTTGTTTTTTTTTGTTGTTCTGAGTTTAGGGTTTCATTGAATATATTACATGTTTGATATTTGCATTGAATACATGAAATAAGGAGCATATAGCATAAACCCATAAAATATACAACAAATTTGCATAAACTAACAATGACCCAGATTGTATGATAGCAAAATATGAATTATAATAACATACCCATGTTGAGTTTTGCAACTCCGTACAACTATTGTTGCCAAACCAACACTATGGGTATCAAATGGATCCCTTCTACAATGAGCAAATGGACAACTCTTTGCATACAATGATATGGAAAGGAAATATATACCCTAGATGCCCCAAATCAACAAATATGCAACCACAAATGGAGAAGAAATGCTTCAAAGATCAGCTGTTGTTCCTTCTAAATTTTATGGCCTAGCTGGGGGTATGAACCAGCAATAAACATCATCAAAACTTTGTCCTAAACTTTTATTTTGTGCTAAAACTGATTGCAGTAGATAGGAGACCCTGTTAGGAGGAAAAAGACCAATAAAACTCTCCAATAAAACACTTTAGCAATCCCTCAAGATGTACAGCCTTGCTGTAGAAGTACGGCCAGCATAGGGAATTGTGCACAACAAATAAAACTCCTCCAAAACTCTTAAATCTACCTTCATCTATGTCTCTTAGGTCTAAAACACTAAACTCCATGAAAGATGATTTGTTTGTGCTCAAAACTTCACCAAAATGAATGATCTGAATGCTCCGTTGAAGCTCCTAAATGAAGCCTCGCAGAGGTTTTCATCTCAACAAGACAATACCAAACCAAGGAGCCAAGCTCCAAAAACCCTCACGAGAATATCTCAACAAGAGAGAAAATCAATATCCAAGCATATCCAAAATGAGAGCACTTTTCCTTCTTTTATAACTCTCCAAGAGGGGTGTTTTGCTTTAGAGGGAAATATTTCTTTTAATTTCACTTTTTAATATTTCCCAATGTGAGCACTCCATAAAATAACTTAAGTGACTTAAATATTTTATTTTTCATCACTTAACCAATAAAACCCAAAGTCCAATATAAATAATAATATTAATTTACAGACTTTAAAACAGAGGCCCAAAATGAACTTAGAATTCAGTGATCTATAGGTCGTCAGAAAGGTCTCGACGAGACGCATCCAACCCCACTCTGAAAATCCCTATCCAACACTGAACCAAACCTTACTAAAAATAGTAACGGCCATAAGCACACTGAACCAACATAGAGGATGCCAATTGGATCCACACCCATCTGCTAACTCTGAGATTAATGCAACATTTGGGAGAGCCAATAGCTGACTGCCAAGTCACCAAAACAACGCCAAACTGACACTTACTAAAAATAGCAGTGTTCTCTGAGGACCAAAGAGAACAAACCTAGTAAAACCCAGAAAGTCAACTTTGACTGAACTGTAAGAGAACTCTAAAATGGGGACATTACATGCCCTATTTGGTTGGGACCTAAAATGTGAATGTTGGTTATGTGACTCTTAAAAGGTTATGTTGTTGACATCTTAAGTTTGAATTATGAAATTAAAGCAGGAATGCATATATAAGCATGTTTAGGGTTTCATTTGTAAACTAGAAGATGATTATGATCTTTTGGAAAACTTATGATTGTAGAGTATTCAAAGTGTTCATTGTGTTGTAGAGCAGAATTGTCTTGTTATGTTTGTTATTGTAGATTTGGCTTCATCTTCTCATGGTGTGAAAGATTTTCATTTTCATGCGAGCTACACCTTTGAGGTGATATCTATTTGTGTTTGAATCAATCATTTATCATTTGGTTTTTGCCTCTATCCTGCAAGGATACGCACTCTCTATCTAACAACAATGTTTGGAAGACTTGAATGTCCTTCTGGGGCTTGACTGAGGCAAGCTCCTAGACACCGCAACCCCCAACCCCATTCTCTGTGATTGCAGGTTACAGGTGGCATATTTGATGGAGTAGAGTTGTAGGAGGCTGGAACAAAGTGTTTAGACCATGGATCTCTGAAGAAAAGCATTGCAAGGGCTTGTGCGCTTTACACCAAAGCCCTCCGAATCTCTGACACTAAAATCTCTGGGACAACAGAAACAAGTTACAGATAACTCCAAGGGATCTCAATAGAAAATTGCACCTTGGGCTTGGGCGCCTGCTCTTTAGCCCCTGACTTTTTTGGATCTAGAATCTTAAAGTCTGGTATGTATCTACTCTAAATATTACATCTATGTCTGTGAGCATTTGTCATGATTCGTCCATTTGTTTACGATTTTACATACAAATCAGCAAATTCCAAGTTTCCTCTTCATTCCAAGTGACATTAAACCTGTAGCAAAGTCCTCTTGCAAAAGTTCTGACTTAACTCACTTTATGTCCTTGAATGTTTGTAGTGAAAGGAGGATCTAACTACATCTTGCATCAAATTGAAATTCCCCTTTTCCTACTAAACATTTTGGTGAACCCATGTTTTTCTGAGCATTGCATCTTGCTGAGTGTTGTACTTCAGATTTGCATTCATTTAATTCATCATTTTCATATTGCATTTGAAAATTTACAAAAACAAAATGAAAATTTTGAAAAAATTAGCATCTTAGGCTTGCATTTTGACATAGTTTGCATTAATTTTCATTGCATTTCATTTAATTTCTGATTTTTACATTAAATCTGATATAAATTACAGAAATTCATCATCTTACAATCTTTTGCATTGCATTTTTCATATTAAAATTGCTAGGGTTTGTTTGAAATTTTGAATTTTTCTCATAACCTAGTGATTTCAAAAACTAGGGTTTGTAGTTAAAATATTGTTTTAGATTTTACTACTCATCTTAGGCACTCATTCAAATCTAATTTTGTTTGTAGTGTTGCATTCTTGTGTGTTTTTTGCATTCATATCTCAAAAAATTGTATTTACACTATTCAATTTCAACAAAAACTAGCATTTTTCATTCAACCATTTTTAAAATTGCACTTGCATTGAGCATTGTAGTAATTTAAAATCATTTTCAGATCTGAGCTGAGTTGTTTGGCATCATAAATCTGATTAGAATTCATTCACATATCAATTTGCATAGTTTCATGCTTTAATTTCATAATTAGGGTTTGAAAACCTTGCATTTTCACTAGATTTTGACTCATTATCTATCTAGATCTGCATTATAGGTGTGTTGTGAAGGATATTGCTGCATTATTGAACTGATATTAAGGTCTTAGCTTGTTTCCCCTCATCAATTTCCTTACAACACTTCATATCTTAGGCATTTGCGTTGAAAGAAGATGAAAAAAATGAACATTTTAGGTGCATAAACAAGCATATTTGTGTTGTTTCATTACATTCAATATAAATACATAAAATTGTCAATTGGGCCTTGTTGTGTTGGACTCTTTTCCTCCTAGCCATTATGTTTTTTGTGGACTTTGTGTGTCCTTTTAGCCCTTTCCCTCAAACAAGTGCTTAGGAGTGAAATAGTCACACATCTAGGGTGTGTTAAGTGTCTTATAACTTTGCATGTCTTGTCTTATTAGATCTTATTGGACATTAATGTTACAAGACATTTCATTATGGCATCTTCATATCATTACTCTTTGGTATCTTTACATGCATATATTAAAAACTTTGAGAATTTCTACAAATTTCTTAATATGAATCCTCGTGTTCTCACTTATATACAAGCTACGTACCATAAGGATATATTTAAATGCTCTTCATTTGAAATCCTTGACTATGTATCTAATTTTGACAACTTCACATCTCTCATGAATACATACCATTTGGTAGTAGAAGATCTAACAAAACACATTGACAATGATGAATGTGAAATTTCCCTTAATGCTTTGGAACTAATAGCTAAAATATATGACGATGATGATGATGATTCCATAAGTTATCCTACTTCTCCTATAGTTGAATGTCCAAGAACCCTAGATGAGTTAAATCCTTTAGGGATAGATGTTGGGTATAATCGAGAGGAAAACAATGTTAATTCAATCTTCACTAATAGACTTATTCCACCCACTAAGGGGTTCCTAGATAAGTGTAGCAATATTCCTAAGATGGTTGTGTGGGGGGCACCTAATGCACCTTCTTTCTTAAAACTAGAGATTATGGTTCAAGGAGATTGAAAACCACCTCAATCCCCAAATTACTTTTTAAATTATGCAAGACAAATCACTCAAAGAAATCAAGATGTCCAAAATGTGTCACAACAACCACATCACAATGTGATTACTCACACATACAACAACTATAATAACAAGCAAAGTAAGTGAGCACCTCATGTGCCTATCTCTCTTCCATGTGTTCAACCTATGCTCCCTCCACCAGCTCTTCTTACTCCTAAAAGAGGTCAAGAATATGATCTTTTTGAGCAACTTCGTGCTACTCCAACAAAGATCTCTCTTTGGGATTTAATACAAACATTGCCTACATACCATGGAATGCTCTAAGAAGCTTTACAAAAGGTGATTGTACTGCCTGCTATTAAGCCAAATGATGTAGCAACTCTATAAGATTGTACGCATGCAACAAAAATAGATATTTTGTTTCAACAACATGAGTTTCCTTCTATTGAAGTTCAATCAATATGATCCTTTGATTATCTTCATTACAATAAACAAGAAATTGATCAAGAGAGTCATGATTGATAATGGATCAGCTCTTAATGTTTGTGGTATTAATTTGTTACATAGGATTAAGGTTGATACCTCCTTGATTAAACCAGATAGAATAAGCATTTGTGGCTTTAATAATGTTGGAAGACAATCTATATGCACCATAACTTTACATATAAAGGTTGGACCTGTGACTTTGTCTACCCTTTTTCATGTCATGCCTAGCTCACTTTCATATAATCTGATTCTTGGTAGACCATGGATCCATGCCATGGGGGCAGTTCCATCTACCCTTCATCGATCAGTAAAGTTCATTTATCAAAACAAGCTCTACACTATAGAAGTCGATCTTGAACCAGATAATTGTTTACATATTGAAAAGAAAACACAAGTTAGCAATCATACGAATCTAAATAACCTACGAGTTGATTCATCAACACCTCTTGCCATAGATATTGTTGTGCAATACTCTAAAATATCGAATGCACTTTTTGGTGATGATTGGGGTTCATTAGATTTTAATCCTTGCAATGTAGGGGAATATAAACTTAATAGCCCTGACACATTAAAAGTCACATTGATCTCATCCAAACAATCTTCTGAAACACCTAAGAAAACCAAAGCCTCCTTGGTAGAAAACAAATATGATATTCTTACTTATACTATAGGTTATGATACCTACGAGGCTTCACCATCTTCTAAGGAAATGGATTCTGTATATGGTCATGGATTTTAGATTCTGTACAAAAATTGTGACTATGCAGGTAATGGATGTGGTGTAAATCAACAAGGAATCATAGTACCTTTACAAGTTGTTGGAATTAACTACACAACCGGTATTGGATACCATTCTTTGAAACCCACTAAAGCTTCTCATTGTCCTAAACTTAATGTTAATACAATATCAACAAGACTGAAACGACATGCAAGATATCCTGCTCTAATAGACAATAATTGTCCACTAGGAAATATCCCATTGAGGCAGGTAAGTATTTCTCCCTCTTTAAGCCACACTCATTGTAGCATCTATTATAGTTGTTCTCAAGGGTGGCCTCCTCCTAGATATGTATGTTCTTAACATCGGATTGTATCAAGTAAGTATTTCTACCTCTTCTCTCTATGTTGTGATCCTCCCATGTTGTGATATATATGTTTAGTCCTTCTAGGATGACCCTTGATACTCTTGTAAGGTCAAGGATACTAGTAGACCACCTCTATTGTGACCATTCTTCTATTTGTATCATCATTATTCTATATTGCTCCTCTCCTCTATTTTATTGTTTTGTGTCATGCCTTAGGGGCATAGCATTGCGGTTGGTGACCTGGGGGCACCTTCCTATGTGACGACCCTAAGGCACTTGTTCTCCTCTCTTGATTTATTGTTTACCTTCTTCTAGTGGTTCTATCTAGTCGGTGGATGATGAAAAACAACAAATACTGATACGGACCAAGTGTCCCTTTAGCAAGCAAAGCAAAATGGACCTAGTCCATATATGATGATAGGGTTGATTTATATATCTGACGCTTGGCTAGTAGAATCACTCCATGTGATATTTGATGTTGTCTTATCTTTTCTAACAAACCATACCAGTATATCTACTTCGTGCACTTTGATTACTTTGAATCTTGCCTTTGTTACATTCGGTTCTGAGATTTCTACAGTATAGCCCCACGGTTATACTCAGTTTCTGAACCCATAGTATAACCTTGGATCTTTATGTGATTATTTTCATGCATTATAGTTATCTTAACATATTGTGTGTTTGTGGGAACATTTGGCAATCATAAAGCACATGTCACCTTGGGGGCATGGGCTTTGCAAGAGCTCTTATTTCCTTGTGTGTTTTCTCTCTACCTTAACGTGCTTGATATCGGCACATGACATCAACCACCTTAAGGTGGGGGCATATAAGGTAAGTTGTTTGATGATTTTGGTACTAACAAAGTGTGTTTGTAAGCCCTCTGCAGAGGCGAGATGTTGTATCTCGAGCGCGAGTGCACATCTTTATCTATATTGCAATCAAAAATCCCTCTGTGGAGGCGAGATATCATGCATATCCTTTTATTCAAAAGATCTCTATGCAAGGTAGGATGGTGTATCTCTTGAGCTAGTGCACATCCTTTTATTTTAAGAGTGCTCTGAGTAGGCGAGGTTGGATCTAAGACTATCCTCCCTTAATTGTGTCTTTGGTGGTTGTTGTGGTATAAGCCCAACCGTTAGGTGTGCTTGTAGCATGCTTGAGATGGCGGGGGCTTAGCAATATGTTCCTTGCATCTCCTTGTTTGTCATGTTTTAGACATATAGTATGTCTTTGGCATGTTATATGACGCTCATGTTTTCCCCCTTGTGCAGTTAACCCCCACTTGGGCTTTGTATGATGTGTTTTCCCCTCTTATGTGTGTAGCAACTGGCTCCACCTACACTCGATGTTTGTTTGGCATGTTTTCCGTTTGGGGTGTGTGTTGCATTTTTACTTTCCATGTATCTACATTCATTTATATATATGAAAAAGAAAAAGAAATAATCACTGCATATCACTGTATTCATTGTGTCTTGCATGACTACTCTTGTGTATTCTCTGTCTTTTGCATGTCTTCAATACTATCTTCTCCATATTTTGTGTGCCTATTACTGTCTTCACTATGCTTGGCATGTTTGCGATGTGTTTTCTCAAATGTCTACCAAATACTAGGGGCTAGAAATAGTTCCTCAATCTTTGTATACATTAGGTCTAAGTGCCTGGCATGTTTGATGTGTTTGTTGACTGTGCTTTAATGCATGTATGGGTCATAAGATCATACATTAAAGTAGGGGCTAAATGTTACGTTAGAAAATGTCTCCCTAGGACTTTTTCCCTCCTAAGTTTAGCTCTCAAGTCCCTTGGATGTAATCATGCATGTTCATTTTAACTCCCGATGCAAAATCCCTGGAAACCCATGTCAAATGGGGCTAAGGGGACATTGTTGAACTTTCTCCTACCTTAAAAATAGGACCTAGGGTGCTCACGCCCTAGTCCTACCCTATTTGGTTAGGGCCTAAATTTTGAATGATGGTTATGTGACCATTAAAAGGTTTCGTTGCCAACATCTTAAGTTTGAATTACGAAATTAAAATGGGAATGCATATATAAGCATGTTTAGGGTTTCATTTGTAAACTAGAAGATGATTATGAGATTTTGGAGAACTTATGATTATAAAGCATTCAAAGTATTCATTGTGTTGCAGAGTAGAATTATCTTTTTGTGTTTGTTATTACAGATTTGGCTTCATCTTCTCATGATGTGAAGGATCTTCATGTTCATGTGAGCTACACCTCTGAGGTGATATCTATTTGTGTTTGAATCAATCATTTATCATTTGGTTTTTGCCTCTATCCTGCAAGGATATGTACTCCCTATCTAACAAAGGTGTTTGGAAGACTTGAATGTCCTTTCGGGGCTTGACTGAGGCAAGCTCCTATACACCACAACCCCCCACCCCATTCTCTATGATTGCAGGTTACAGGTGGCATATCTGATGGAGTGGAGTTGCAGGAGGCTAGAACAAAGTGTTTAGACCCCGGATCTCTAAAGAAAAGCACTGCAAGGGCTTGTCTACTTTACACCAAAGCCCTCCGGATCTCTGACATTGAAATCTCTGGGACAACAAAAAACAAGTAACAGATAACTTACAGGGATCTCAACAAAAAACTGCACCTTGGGCTTGGGCGCTTGCTCTTTAGCCCCCGACTTTTCCAGATCTAAAATCTCGAAGTCTTGTATTTATCTACTCTGAATATTACATCTCTGTCTGCGAGCATTTGTCGTGATTCGTTTGTTTGTTTACGATTTTACATAATTAGGGTTTCTAGCATAATCAAGCTTAATTGAACATACAAATCAACAAATTCCAAGTTTCCTCTTCATTCCAAGTGTCATTAAACCTATAGCAGAGTCTTCTTATAAAAATTGTGACTTAACTTGGTTCATGTCCTTGAATGTTTGTACTGAAAGGAGGATCTAACTACATCTTGCATCAAATTGAAATTCCCCCCTTTTCCCACTAAATAGAAATGATACCCATGGCATCTAGTGTTTTTATATCATTTGGCTGTATTGTAGTGATTTGTAGGATTTTAGTTTGGGTCTAAGTATCAACATGCTACTAAAGTGTTAACATATGGGCTACAACATTAGTGGAGTTTCTCAATCTATTGTAAGCTTATTTTGAAGGAATATACTAAGGTTTACTTTTGGTGGTGGGTTTCTTGCTCAAAATGGTTTTCCCACTTGTATATATGTCATCATATCTTCTCTATCTTCATCACTTTCTATGTTTAATTAAGGTTACATGTGTTTTAGATCAACAAATTTGATTACTTTCCATTGCTCCTAATTGAGGAATAAGCAACATTTGATATCAAAGCTTTGTTTTGATTGATCTCATGAAGGAAGGGATATAATTCTATTAATAACATGTACAAATAATAACAAATGCCAACACTTAGTTACAAGAAATACCATCAAATCAACCTATATAATGACAATATTCTACTCCTGTTATTCTTGTAGGTGCTTTGACATGAGTCATGTGTTGGTTCTTTATCCTTAGCCCATTTCTTGATTTCTGGTGTATCAAAAATCTTAGTTAATTTATTGGTAGTTGCACTTGTTTGTATCCCTAGATATTAAGAATTGTGTTTTTCTTGTGGTTTGGGACATTTCCTATTTTTCCTTGAAGCCTATTGTTAGCTGTGAAGAATTTATTTGATTTAGTTTCTTTCAGAAAGACAAAGAGTGGAGCACAAGATAATCTAATATGCAAATGATAACCTATGTATCTAGTTCCTCCATTTACAGTTCCCTTCCCATAGATTTTCCTTTCTTGTTGGTGGAAAGCTATACTTCGTAGAAGTGTTTTTTCCTTGATAATAAGTAGTTAGGAACTAAGGTGATCTCCTTGCCTTAAGCCTCTACAACTATTTACTCTTTTGGATATTTATCATGATGGAGAATGAGGGGGTGCAAATACAACATTGTATCCAATCAATCATATGTTTATTGGATCTAAACTTTCATAGTCTTTAGGAGGAAGTTGAAGTTGGAATCACACTTGTCAAATGCTTTAGATACGTCAAGCATTATATCAATCCCTAACCAATGTTTTTTTTGGTTAAGTGGAGTTCTTGGGCAAGATCATGTCCTTAATATTGCATGTATTGCAAAACCAAGGTCTTGATGAATAGGTTGCAAGTTCATATTGGTTGTTCATCCACTTACATTAACTTGCATTGTCCATCTATTGCTATGTGCTAGGAGATCTCCATATTAAGACCTATGGCCCATTGTTGGATTGCAATCTAATTTTACCTAAGAGGTAGGGTGCTTTGTGGGTAGTTATCATTTGTTGTCATTCTGTGTACAAGTGAGTTATAGACTACTTGATGGGAAATTGATCTTAATATTGCTTGAGATGCGATTAGGAGTTGAAAGATCTCCAACCTCAAACATGTTGATAAAACATGTAGAAACAAGTAGGTCAACATCCAACACTCAGCAATGCTCTGCAAATGATGGACAATTGATGCATTTCTCCATGAAGGTCAGCTATGTCCCAAATTACCTTGAATGATGTTCCATTAGGCTTTGCAAGTCATAGAAATACTTTGCAAACCCATTAGGCTTCAACTAAACACTAACTGCTCTGCTCTAAGAAAATTGATGATCTTTAGATGATGATAACTCTCAAGAAACAAATCCAAATCACTTGAAATATGAATATGATGTAGATGACACTATGTAGGTGCTAAGTCCTCCACACCCTCTGGTATGAAGATGCAGTAAATTGTGGTACAAAATGCTGAAATTGCAAATGACTGAATTAAACTAGAAATGAAAGAAAGAAAGAATGCAAATATTTTTGGTTGATGCAAGATTTCTCTACAACCTAGGATGCTCCTACATCAGACACCTAGAGTTGTTGAAAAAATGAGTCCCTCACTATGCTAGGGCTAGAGGAAAACCAAGGCAGTCTACCTTAGCCTGAGATATTCATGACGAGTCTTCTTCCGGTCTTCCTTTCCACTTGACTAGGTATTCTTTGTATTGCTTGCCTCTGGTGATGTGTCCAATTCTAGTGTCCAATATCTGTTCTATCTACTTTGGTTGTTGCTATGGTAACTGATCCTTTAATCCATCTTCAATGCTATCACTTGACTCGCCCTCATGGTACTGATATATGTCTGCAATGTTGAGTATAAGTGATATGCCCAATGTCTTTGGTAGCTCCACTTCATATGCATTTCCTGAATCAAACTTCTTGAGAATCTTACATGGTCAAAAATTCTTCATCTTCAACTTGTTCTATGTCCCTACTAGAAATCTCTCTTTTCTTAGCTATACCATCACTTCATCTCCAACTAAAGATTTCTTATATCTCCTCTTCTCATCTACTTGCTCCTTTACTTACTATTCATCTCCTCCAAATGCTTCCTAACCTGATTATGTAATGTCTCCATGTATCCTACATATTCCTCTACTTCTACACTTCTCTTGTTCTCCATATTGAGATCTCTCAACTCTACTACTCCCCTAGGTTGTATTCCTATCACAATTTGAAATGGTGTCTTCCTTGTACTTCTATTTACTGAATTATTGTATGCAAACTCTCTTGTGGAAGAATTAGATCCCAATTTCTTGCCTTGTTTCCTATTAAACACCTCAACAAGTTACCCAAACTCATGTTTACCACTCCTGTATGTCCATTTGTTTGTGGGTGAAATGCTGAACTAAACTTTAGGTCTATCTTCATCTTCTTCCACAATGTTCTCCAAAAGTATCCAATGAATCTTGTATCTCTGTATGAAACTATACTCTTAGGTAACCCATGCAATCTCACAATCTCCTTGAAAAATAAGTCAACAACATGCACTACATCATTTGTCTTCTTACAAGGAATAAAATGTGCCATCTTTAAAAATCTATCCACTACTACAAATATAGAATCATATCCTCTATGTGTCTTTGGCAAACCTAATATGAAATCCATGCTTATATCTTCCCGAGGCCTCTCTGGTACTATCAAAGATTTATACAATCTAGTATTCTGACTACTTCCCTTTGCAACTTGACATATTCTGCAACTATGAACAAATTTCCTCACATCCTTATATATCTAAGGCCAAAAGTAATGTTTACTTACCAAAGCTACCATCTTATCAATACCAAAATGTCCTACTAATCCACCACTATGCATCTCCTTGATCAAATTATCTCTCATTGAACTCCTAGGTACACACAACTGATTTCCTTTGAACAACATATCTTCCTAAATGAAATAGTCTAATCACTTACTCCTATCTGTCACAACAAGTTCCTTACATGTTTTCCATACTTCCACAAAATCAAGATCCTCCTCATACATGTGCTTCAATTTTTCAAATCCTAGTACTTCTATTCTCATCTCTGTCAGTGGGTTCCTTCTTCTACTCAATGCATTTGCAACTTTGTTTGACTTCCCACTCCTATGTTTCAATACAAATGTGTAACTTTGCATGAACTCTACCCATCTCATATGTCTCCGATTCAACTTTCCTTGACTGTTCAAATACTGTGAAGCTTGATGATCAATGTACAACACAAATTGCTTAGGCAACAAGTAATGTCTCCGCTTCTTCAAGGCTTGAATTATGGCATATAACTCTTGATCATAAATTGAATATCTTTTCCTTGCATAATTCAAATTCTCATTGAAATATGCTACTAGTCTCCCTTCTTGACTTAATACAGCTCCTATTGCATTTCCACTAGCATCACAATCTACTTGAAATACTTTATTGAAATTTGGTAATGCTAACACTAGTTGCTTTGTCACTTTCTGCTTCAACAATTCAAAACTCTTATTTCCTCTAGATGTCCACTTAAAGTCCTTTCTATCACCTCTCATTGCCTCTGTCATTGGTGTGTATACTATATTGAAATCTCTAATGAACTTCTGGTAGAAACTAGCTAAACCATGGAATGATCTAACCTCTCTAATGCTCTCAGGTGTTGGCCACTCAACAATTGCTCTAAATTTCTTAGGGTCCATCTTCAATCCTTCTACAGAAATCACAAATCCCAAATATACTAGTTCTTCCTTCATGAAACTACATTTCTTGATGTTTATCAACAATTTCTCTTCTCTCAACCTCTACAATACTTGTCTAATATGCCACAAATGTTCCTCCTTTGTCTTACTGAAAATTAGAATATCATCCAAATATACAATAACAAACCCAAGAATTTCTTCAAAACTTCATTCATTAACATCATGAAAGTACTCGGTGCATTAGTCAATCCAAAAGGCATCACTGACCATTCATACAATCCTTCATTTGTTTTGAATGCAGTCTTCCATTCATCTCCTTTTCTGATCCCGATCTGATGGTATCCACTTTTCAAGTCCATCTTTGTGAAATACTTTGCTCCACTCAAACCGTCCATAATGTCATCCATCTTTGGTAATGGAAATTTAAACTTGACAGTGATCTTTTGATTTCTCTAGAGTCTGTACACATCCTCCATTCTCTGTCTTTCTTCTGTGCTAGTACAATAGGTACCACACATGGGCTTAAGATTTTTCTGATCAATCCTTTCCTTAACAACTCTTGTATCTATCTATTTAGCTCTGCATTCTCTGTTGGTGTCATCTGGTGTGCTGCTTTGTTAGACAAAATAGCTCCAGGTATAAGGTCCATATGATGATTGATACTTTGGATTGGTGGTAATCCTTTAGGTACATTATCTGATATGATATCTTAGTACTCTGTCAAAAATTTTGTTATCTCCTCTGGCAGTGGTTCTTCTTCTTTTCTGGTAACAATCTCTGTACTTAGGTCTTTGCACTTCTTAGGAATCAAATAAAAACACATATTCTCATGTCTCAATCCATCCCAAAATTTCCTTCCATCAACCAAACAGATTCTAGCATTCACACATACTTCACTTCTAGGCTCATCTTCTAAAGGTATCAAGATATGTTTCTTCCCATTTGATATTATAGTATAAGTATTCTTTCTCCCATTATGTATAGCCTTTCTATCATATTGACATGGTCTTCCCAACAATATATGACATACATCCACTAGCATAATATCAAACAATACTTCATCATTATAAGATCCTATATGAAATTTCACCAAACATTGTTGACTCACTAGTACCTTATGTTAATCTTGAATCCATGCTATCTTATAAGGCTTTGAATGTTTCAATCTCTCTAGGATTAGCTTAATCACCATCTCCTCTGAAACCAAATTAACAGTGCTACCACTATCAATGACCATTTTACAACATTTACCTCCTGATTTGCATCTTGTCTAGAACAAACTTTTCCTTTGTGGTGGTTCCTCAATTGTCTTTGTTTGAAATAGTGCTCTCCTCATGACTAGTGATTCTCCTTTCTCTAGTTTTCCCACTGAGCTAGGTGATCAAACATGTTCTTCTTCCACATAAGCTGCTCTTATACTGTTCTTTGTCCTCTTGCTTGTACTTCCCTGAAGACATTCAAATGCTCGGTGTCCTTCACCTCCACACTTAAAACAAGTTCCTCTAAATGATCTCTTGTCAAATCTTCTTTCATCTCTCTTGTATCCTTCATTGCAGTAATAATTATGATTCCCTCTACTGTTGTAGTAGAAACTTCTGTCATCTCTTCCTCTGTGGTATGAATTATTATCCTTTTCTTCCTTCCGGTATGGGCTACTTTCTTTGTTCTACTCCACATAAGCTATTTCTCCTCCAGAATGTATTCTACCTCTTTGAAATTTACCTCCTCACCTCTCTATCTTTTTTCGTGCCTCTTATTCAATTTGTCTTCAACTTTCAATGCAAACTGATATGCTTCTTCTATTGTTGTCATCCTTACTAAACTCAGTTCTTCTTCAATGTTCATCCTCAATCCATTTATGTATCTTGCCACTTTTTCCTTGCTTGCTTCACTATGTCTAGTCCTTATGATAATTTTATGAAATTCTTCTGTGTATTCCTTCACATATTTCTCCTTTTGTCTCAGGTTTTGCAATCTCTTCAAAAGTTCCATATCATAGTCAGCGGGTATGAATTGATTCTTCAACTTTGTCACCATCTTATCCCATTTTACGATCTTCTCTTTTCCTCTGCTACTTCTCTCCAATTGAACTTCTTTACACCAAATAGTAGCATGTCCTTTCAACTTAGTTTTTGCAAATCTTACTCTCTCCAGATCTTCAATTTCTTCATATTCAAAGTATTCCTCCAAGTCATTTATCTAGTCAATCAATTCCTCTGGATTCAAATTTCAAGTATAGTTCGATACTTCCACTCTAGGTCTCTTTCCTATCTTAGAAATAGCTTTCAACATCTTCACGTGATTCGATTCTTCTTCTTCTAGGGCTTCTTCATTTTGATTTGCTGATTGAAATTCATCATCATCACTTTCAGCATCATGTCTAGGGTTTAGTCCTCTTCTTCTATCTTCTTCTACAACATCCAATCTAACTTTCATTGTCCTCATCATCTCAATCATTTCTTCCATTCTTCTAGCAACATTAGCCATAGTAGGCATCCTTCTTGGCATCATCTCTTCCTAGGATCTAGTGCAACTACCTCAATTTGGTGATCTAACTACATGGCTGCAACTGCCTAACAATTGGAACTTTGTTTACAAACACAAGTAGACTGCCTTAGGTCAGCGATCTGTTCACCACAAGATCTTACAGATTGCATTCACTTCCCAGAGGATTTAAAACTTCGCTTTGATACCACTTGGTGCAGTCATGGCTAGAGGGTTCACAAAATAAACTGTCCAAACCATGCAAGTAGAGTAAACACAATGAAAATGACACAATTGTAGAATGCAATGGAAGATTCATATATTTAGTATATCAAAGAATTACAATCCCTCATCAACATAATCACATCCACATTAGTTCACTTATACACTTAATTTGTTATGATGATTAAACATGAAAAAAAGATATCAGAAACTTAAACACATCAAAACCATGCACAAGAGAACACCATATTTTTACGTGGAAAACCATAAAAGGGAAAAACCATGGTGAGGATTAGCTCACAATATAAAGTAGTAGCAATACCAAATTACAAGAGGCTCACTACCTAAAAGAAAGAATGCTCACGACAACAAGGCTCACTACCCAGAGGCTTAACCACCCAAAGGGCTCACTACCCAAGGACTCACTGTCCAAGTGGACTCACTGTCCACTGAGAAGGAAAGATAGAAGAGAAGAGTAGCTCACTACCAGGATTTGAACTAATTAATTGCATTTGACACATGCATGAGTTCAGTTCCAATGAAGCACAACAAACATCATCCTCACGAATATACTGAAAGATAGTAGATGCCTTCTGCTCACTGCATCCAGCCACCTAACTCATGAAAGCTCTTACTAACTTGATCAAATTCACATCACATCAATCATAATCCACATGCTCACATGCACATGAACTTTTGACATTCATTTATACCATCCTTAGCCTTAAAACAATCTTCAAGGTTAGAAACACATTCTTCAACCCTTGAAACAATCTCCAAAGTTGGCAACTACACAATATTTGAATTAGGGCTAGACCTAAGCATTCCATGACATAAGGAAAATAACTCTATGCATTATCTTAGAACCAAATCTATCCAAGAATGCTACACAACACTCACATAATAATCAAATCAACTCCACAATCAACACAACCATTCTAGGTTGGCCAAACAGTGTAAACATAAGAAATTATTGATCACATGCTTCCATGAACCCAACCATAACTTGTGGACCACATAAAAAGATTGAATACAATCTAAAAACATCTAGGAACATCTTGAAGTCACCTAAGAAATAAAAAATTCAACCACAACAACTTTCACTTGAAGACAATTCACAGACTGCTTACAAACAACACTGTCAAACTCTGCTACACAAGAAAATATCTTTCCAGAGCATCAAATCCCAAATGCTCTAGAATGAAGATAGATAAGGACCTTATGAACACATATATAGAACCACAACACCTAAAACCATTATGTGGAGAAATACGGAACACAATACTTTCTCCCAAACACAATGCAAACATTGTTGGACACTGTCATCAAATTGGTGAACATAACTTCCATTGTACAATAACGCAGAGCACCAAAATTTGGATTTAGCATCTTCAAACACTTCTTAACAACATATTCAAACTATACACTCAAATCTCCAACATAGAAGAAATGTAGAGCAAAACTTGAATAGTACTCTATAAGCTAGAATACTTCTTCAACACATTGTTTCTAGTATAAAACAAATTTTATCAAAATCCCTTAGAAGCCCAACAACAAGAACAATCTACTAACATCATCAACACCTCTACAAGTCATTCAAATCACTTTAACACAAAAAATCAATCAAACAACAATAACAACATCAAAAGATACAGTTGACACCAATGACAACATCGATTAGCACATACTTGCAACAATCTCCCCCTTTGTCATTGAAAGAAATATATGATGTGAAAAACCATCATGACACAACTTTGCACCAAACTTACTCTCCCCCTTTCTTTTATACATCTTACTTTCCCTTTGTTTTTCACATGAACTCTCCCCCTTTGACATCAATGGCAAAGGGTGACACACCTTTTTCAATCTTTCTCCCCCTGAATATGATACTGCACATACTTGCACTATTCTGAACAGCTCTAAATAATCCCCCTTAGGAGTACACACCAACTTGTACCAAATCTTACT
The DNA here is from genome assembly GCA_027924645.1 of Cunninghamia lanceolata. NCBI lineage: Eukaryota > Viridiplantae > Streptophyta > Pinopsida > Cupressales > Cupressaceae > Cunninghamia > Cunninghamia lanceolata. The sequence continues at coordinate 3,002,114 of BSBN01001583.1, read as the reverse complement.
CCCCCTAACTACAACACTCTTCAATGCCACTACTTGTTGGTGCAGGAGCACCCCTTCAACAAGATAAATATACCTCTAAGGGAGAAGAATAAGGTTTAATATATTTTATGCATTTTATGTGGTCGTGTAGCATTTTGTGTTGACATTTCATATTTGTAAACAAGACCCCACCATGTGAATCGAGGTCACAAATTTGGGCATCCCAATAAGCCAATTTGGACATCATTAGACATTTTGGGTATGTGAAGGATTGAATCAATGTGGCATATTATTAGGTGTTTTGCTGTCTTAAGCCAAACAGGTGTTGTGTGAGTAGTTAGGGTTTTTGCTAATAATCTTGGTTAAGAAAAATTCTGAAAAAAGAGGAGAATAGTAGTTAGTAACAAAAATAGGGCAGAGGTGTTTTTTAGGGAGTTCAGCCTTCCATCTTCTAAAATTTCCAAATGTATAAATCTCTGTAATCGGTCTGTGTTCCTGGAGACACAGAGAGACAAAATTAGAATGAAGGAATAGAAATTCTACCAGTTGTGTTTTACAAATTCTGAGGTTCTGTGTAAATACTTTGTGTATCGAATTGTCCTGTATATATTATCTGTATAGAATTGTTTTGTATTTAATTTAGTTTTTCTGTTGTCGAGATGCACGATTAAAACCATTCCACTGGTGTATTTTTTGTAAAATAAGTGGAATGGACTTTGTACAATAGTTTTCTATTTGTTTCTTTTTGTTCGTTGTCATGGCAGAATAGAAACTGCGAAATTTATTATAGAGGAGGTTATTGGCATGAGATTCAATTATACATTTTATGTATATACGTCAATTGCATGCTAGAATAGTTTGTGAGTATATCGCATTTGTATGCAAGTATCATCCTGTGTATATCCTATGAGGTAAGTCAGTATATATATATCGCAAAGCATATCAGGTGTGAATACACGTCAAAAATGCATGTAACAAATATACAATGCTAAAACATATCGGATATACAATTTCTGTGTTATCGCATATGTATGAAGATACAATTCTTGTGTATATCACACTCTAGGGAGGAGATACATTTCCTGTGTATACGTCAATTGTATGTCACAGACATTGTGTGTGTATATCACAGTTTTATGTGAAAGCATTTTGTGTATATCCTGCATTTGCATATCGAAGACTGTATGATGGGATGTACATTGTTGATATGCATTTCATGAGATGCAAGTGATGACCGGCTATAGTGGTCAAAGCGATCAAAGATACAATGGGTTATCGGTGATAGGAAGTTGTCAATTGTATGTCCTCATTGCATATTACAATTGTATGTTGAAACATACATTGTTTTGCGATACAAGTGTTGACCGGTAGGAACGGTAGACAGAACTGACATAGAAGGTCAGGTAATGTATATACAAGCCGAAATCATCAGTGTGAGAAGAGCCATCAGGGAAACTTTTGAATGTTATATTGATTGTCAGAATCACAGTGATAGGAGGACTTTGGTGTTTGATCTTTAGGGTGACCGAAACATCGGGGTGAAGTATTTTGGAGGATGCTGATAAGTCATGTCTGGGTGATGGATTATATTGGAAGGGAAATAGATTTATTTTTTCGATAGAAGGAAGCATCATGACTGTGGATTTCTGAGAATTTGTATCAATCTCTTGGAGCTGTGCATCAAGTGGTATCAAAGAAAAGGAGTATCCTTTGGGTAGAAGAAGAAGACAAGATGTCAGATGAAGAGGGGTCACAAGAGTAGCCAGCAAGGATGACCAATGCTGAGTTGGTGGCCTTAGTGAGAAAGTAAATGGCAGATAGTAGAGCAGCTTAGGCTTAGAATTAGGCCTTAAAAGAAGAGGTAGAGAAGTTGAGGGACAGAGTAGAGAAGGGAGAAGAAGATTCTGGTAAGCGAGAAGACATGGATGAAGAGGAGATCCCTAAGCAAGAAGAGATAGAGGTTCCTGCAGACCAGAGACCCTTACTTAATGCCCTCAAATCCATGGAGAGAAGGACCATGGATATGAAAATAGACCTACCAGTGCTTGCTGGAAAAATGGAACCTGATTCAGTGATGGAGTCGATAGACTCCTTGAATAACTTCTTTGAGACCGAGGAAATACCAGACCACCAAAGGGTGAAGATGGTTCAATCCAAAATGAAAGGGGCTACACTAACTTGGTGGAATTTCATCCAAGATGACAGGGTGAAAGAGGGAAAGAGCAGAGTTGCAACCTGGAAGAAGATGATGGCTCTAGTGAAGGAGGCCTATGTTCCATTGGATTACAACATCCAATTACATAAGAGGAAACAAAACTTGAAGCAGAAAGAGTTAGATGTTAGCTCATACACAGAAGAGTTCATGAAACTATGTGTCCAAACAAAGGTAAAGGAGAATGAAGAAGAGAAGGTGGCAAGGTACCTCAATGGATTGAGGTTTACCATCCAAGAAGACATAAATCTGCATAACCCAGAGACAGTCCAAAAGTGCTACCAATTGGCACTCAAGGTGGAAGAGAAATTCAAGAGAAGACAAGAATAGAACAGTAGAGGAAGAAGTCCTTTCAGAGGTAGAGGAAATGGATTTGGATCCCAAGGTGAATCAAACCAAGAGAGCAATTAGGGGACAATAGTCAAACCCAAGGAGGAAGTAATAATCAAAGAGGAAACTTTAGGGGTAGAAGACCATCATTCAGAGGGAGATCTCAGGGCAGAAGACTGATCAGATGTTACAATTGCAATCAAGAAGGCCATATAGCTAGCAGATGTCCAGAAAAGGCAACAATTTCAATAGGAGAAAGGAGGATCAGTCTGATCCAAGAATCTGATTGTCAAAGTGTGACAAGCTCAAACACTTCTCAAAGTGTGAATGCTCCTGACAATTATGGATATCTTGAGAAAGGAGAATCTTTGATGATTAGGAGAGCAATGACCACCATGAAGGTGCCTAACAAAGAACCCCTACAAAGGAAGTCTCTCTTCAGAACTACTTGCAAGGCAGGAGGAAAGGTATGTAAAGTTCTGATTGACTCCAGATCCATTGAAAATTTTGTGTCATTTGAAATGGTAGAAAATCTTAAGCATAGAAGACTGCCACATCCTTGCCCATACAAGATCTCATGGCTCACCCAAGGTCAGCAAACAGTTGTGGAAGAACAGGCTTGGATGGAGTTTCAAATTGGACCATACAAGGATAGGTTATTATTTGACATTGCCAAGATGGATGCTTGCCATCTCCTATTTGGAAGACCATGGAAGTATGACTTGAAAGCACATCATGATGGATTTAGAAACACATATTCAATCATCAAGGATGGTAAGGTGATAGAGTTACTACCATTGGTGGAGAATGAGGTGGAATCAAAAGGGAAAGAAATCAAGGCGATGATGGTAGAATGCAAACATTTCATGAAAGAGATAGTAGAAGAAGGTGCAGTTGCATATGGTCGAATTCCATGCCTAAAGGTGAACAAGGAGCAACAACAAGAAGTCAAGGGAGAGAAGAAGCAGAGGTTCATAGATTTGGCTATCCAAGAGCTATTGGACAAATACAAAGGCATCATCTCTGATGGAATGCCAAGGTCCCTACCACCTATGAGGAACATCAGCTATTGCATAGATCTGATCCCAGGATCTACACTTCCAAACAAAGAAGCATACAAGCTTACCCTAGAGCAGAATATAGAGGTAGCAAAGCAGATTGAGGAGTTGTTGGAGACATGCCTAATTGGCAAGAGTTTAAGCCCATGTGCAGTACTAGTTGTCTTAGCACCAAAGAAGGAAGGCACTTGGAGACTTTGTACTGATTCAAGAGCTATCAACAAAATAACAATCAAGTATAGGTTCCCAATCCCTAGGATAGAAGATTTTCTTGATTGCTTGGGGGGTGCTAAATATTTCACAAAAATAGATTTAAAGAGTGGCTATCATCAGATTAGGATTAGGCTAGGAGATGAATGGAAAACTGCATTCAAGACCAATGAGGGGTTATATGAGTGGAAGGTCATGCCTTTTGGTTTGTCCAATGCCCCTAGTACCTTTATGAGGTTGATGAATGAGGTCTTGAGGGAATTCATAGGAAAATTTGTCATAGTATATCTAGATGACATCCTAATTTTTAGTAATATATGGGAAGAGCACCTCAACCATATAGACTTGGTCCTCAAAAAGTTACATGAAGAGTAGCTAATGATCAACTTAGGAAATTATTTGTTCATGTAGGAAGAGATCATCTACTTGGGATTTGTCATCTCACATAACAAACTAAAAATGGATCAAGAGAAGGTAAATGCCATATTGTATTGGCCAACTCCTAGAACCATAAATGATGTTAGAAGTTTCCATGGGTTAGCAACCTTTTATAGGAAGTTTATAAAGGGGTTTAGTCATGTTTGTGCACCCATGCTGGACACCATAAAAGGAGGATAGAAGTGCAAGTTCACTTGGACAAAGGAGGTAGATAATTCATTTGAAACATTGAAGAAGAAGGTGGCAGAGCAGCCAGTCCTTGCATTTCCTGACTTCAACAAGATTTTCTAGGTAGAATGTGATGCAAGCCACATGGCAATTGGGGCAGTACTCAGTCAAGAAGGTAGGCCTATTGCATTCTTTAATGAGAAACTAAATGATGCAAAGAAGAGATACTCATCATATGATTTGGAGATGTACGCTCTAGTACAGTCACTCAATAAGTGGAGGCATTACTTGCTGCCAAAAGAATTCATAGTGTTCACAGATAATCAGGCCCTTAGTTTCATAAACAGTCAAGAGAAGCTAAACCATAGGCATATGAAGTGGGTGGAGACTTTGCAAGCTTTCACCATCACACTCAAGCACAAGAAAGAGGTCTAGAATAAGGTAGCAGATGCTTTGAGCAGGAGGGCTCTAACCATTAATCAGATCCAACTGGAGAGTGTTGGCATTGACTCTTTGAAGGCCATGTATGATGCTGATGAAGATTTTGGGGAGATATACCAGGTATGTACTTCCTTTGGTGATAAATATCATGTTGAGTTCTCTGAATTTCTGATCCAAGAAGGATTACTTTTCAAGGGTGGATAGCTGTGTATTCCAAGATGTTCTATGAGACTGAATATCATTAGAGAGAAACATTATGGGGACATGGCATGACATTTTGGTCTGGATAAGACTCTTGATCTTGTGAAGAGACATTACTATTGGCCCAAGTTATAGTCAAATGTGAGAAAATTTGTGGAGGCATGTGTGATATGTCAGAAGGCAAAAGGGAGATCCACTAATGCAGGTTTGTATCAGCCACTACCCATTCCTTCTAGGTCGTGGGAGAGCATAAGCATGGACTTTGTATTGGGTTTGCCTAGGACAAGGAAGGGATATGATAGTGTTTTTGTTGTAGTAGACAGATTTAGTAAAATGGCACACTTTTGCCATGCAAAACCACTTGTGATGCATCCTATGTTGAAGATCTATTTTTCAAAGAGATAGTGAGGATACATGGATTGCCATTGAGCATAGTATCAGATAGAGATGTGAGATTTATTGGCCACTTTTGGAGGACTCTTTGGAAGAAGTTTGGAACAAATTTATCCTTCTCATCAACCTACCATCCTCAAACAGATGGTCAGACTAAAGTTGTTAACCGTTCATTGGGAAATCTATTAAGGTGTTTGATAAGGTAGCATGGAGAGAAATGGGGTAACATTCTATCACAAGCAGAATTTTCCTATAATGACACTATCAATAGGAGTACAGGGAAGTCACCTTCTCATGTGGTATATGGTATTCATCCCAGGGGTATTTTGGAGTTAAGAGATCTACCTATAGGAGAGTCTATTAGTGCAAATGGAGAAGCTTTTGCATCAACCATTAAAGAGGTGCATGATCAAGTCAAGAACCAACTCCAACAAACTACATTGAAGGCAAGGCATATGCTGATAAGAAGAAGAGATATGTACAGTTTGATGTTGGAGATTTGGTGTGGGTTAATCTGAAGAAGGAGAGGCTCCCAAAAGGTAAATATACCAAGCCAATGCAGAGGAAGATTGGACCATGTCAAATTTTGAAGAAGTGTGGGCAGAATGCTTATGAGATCCAACTTCCTCCTGATCTTGGATTGTCGCCCATTTTCAATATATGTGATTTAACTCCATACAAGCAAAATGCAGATGTAGAACAGGAACCATTGTAGGATGCAGCAGATGATGATATTCCTCAGTAGGATCCACCAAATTTGAAGAAGATATTAGACACAAGAGTGACAAAGAAGAGAAGGAACAAAGAGTACATAGAGTACTTGGTGGCTTGGCATGAGAAACTTGATTCAGAGGAAGTTTGGATGACTGAAGATCAGATCAAAAACCATGGTACAGACCTTCAAACTCTAATCTCAAGTGGGCTTGAGATCTCTTCTCCTGGGGAGTATGGTGCAGGAGCACCCCTTCAACAAGATAAATATACCTCTGAGGGAGAAGAATAAGGTTTAATATGTTTTATGCATTTTATGTGGTCATGTAGCATTTTGTGTTGACATTTCATGTTTGTAAACAAGACCCCACAATGTGAATTGAGGTCACAAATTTGGGCATCCCAATAAGCCAATTTGGACATCATTAGACATTTTATGTATGTGAAGGATTCAATCAATGTGGCATATTATTAGGTGTTTTGCTGTCTTAAGCCAAACAAGTGTCGTGTGGGCAGTTAGGGTTTTTGCTGATAATCTTGGTTAAGCAAAATTCTGAAAAATAGAGGAGAATAGTAGTTAGTAACAAAAACAGGTCAGAGGTATTTTTCAGGGAGTTTGGCCTTCCATCCTCTGAAATTTCCAAATGTATGAATCTCTGTAATCAGTCTGTGTTCCTGGAGACACAAAGAGACAAAATTGGAATGAAGGAATAGAAATTCTGCCAGTTGTGTTTTACAAATTCTGAGGTTCTGTGTAAATACTTTGTGTATCGAATTGTCCCGTATATATTATCTATATAGAATTGTTTTGTATTTAATTTAGTTTTTCTGTTGTCAAGATGCATGATTAAAACCATTCCACTGGTGGATTTTTGTGAAATCAGTAGAATGGGCTTTGTACAATAGTTTTCTGTTTGTTTCTTTTTGTTCGTTGTCATGGCAGAATAGAAACTGCAAAATTTATTACAGAGGAGGTTATTGGCATGAGATTCAATTATACATTTTATGTATATATGTCAATTGCATGCTGGAATAGTTTGTGGGTATATTGCATTTGTATGCGAGTATCATCTTGTGTATATCCTGTGAGGTAAGTCAGTATATATATATCGCAAAGCATATCGAGTGTGAATGCACTTCGAAAATGCATGTAACAAATATACAATGCTATAACATATCGGATATACAATTTCTGTGTATATCACGCATGTATGAAGATACAATTCCTGTGTATATCGCACTCCAGGGAGGAGATACATTTCCTATGTATACATCAATTGTATGTCACAAAAATTGTGTGTATATCACAGTTATATGTGAAAGCATTTTATGTATATCCTGCATTTGCATATCAAAGACTGTATGATGGGATGTACATTGTTGATATGCATTTCGTGAGATGCAAGTGATGACCAGCTATAGCAATCAAAGTGGTTGAAGATACAATGGGTTACTGGTGATAGGAAGTTGTCGATTGTATGTCCTGATTGCTTATTACAATTGTATGTTGAAACATACATTATTTTGCGATACAAGTGTTGACTGGTAGGAATGGTAGATAAAACTGACATAGAAGGTATACAAGCCGAAATCATTGGTGTGAGAAGAGCCATCGGGAAAACTTTTGAATGTTATATTGACTATCAGAATCACAGCAATAGGAGGACTTTGGTGTTTGATCTTTGGGGTGACCACAACATCAGGGTGAAGTATTTTGGAGGATGTCGATAAGTCATGTCTGGGTGATGGATTATGTCAGAAGGGAAATAGATTTCTTTTGCTGATAGAAGGAAGCATCGTGACTGTGGAGTTCTAGGAATTTGTATCAATCTCTTGGAGCTCTGCATCACTTGCTCCCTAGAGAGGTAGCCTCCATCATCACTCTAGAAAAGAATGAATCTTGAATCACATTAGACTAATGCATTTCCTTATGCATCTAGTTCAAGGAAGGAAGGGAAATGACCCCTAACTTCTCCTGGAGATACTCAAATGTATCCTTAGGAAGAGCCTTCGTGAAAATGTTAGCAACCTGATCCTTTGTAGGCACATACTCAAGCTTCACTTCTTTCTTTGCAACCTTCTCTCTCAGAAAGTGATACCTGATAGAACTATGCTTTGTCCTTGCATGCATCACTGGATTCTTTGAAATGTTAATAGCATTGGTATTATCACAGAAGATAGGAATTGGATCATCATACTCAACTTTGATATTCTTCAAGGTTTGTCTCATCCATAACACCTTGTGTACAACAAGATGTTGCTGCAATGTACTCTACCTCTATAGTAGATAAAGACACTAAATCCTACTTGTTGCTTAGCCAAGATACAACTCTATCTCTAAGAAAGAATGCACCACCACTTGTGTTTTTCCTGTCATCTACACACCCGGCCCAATCTACATATGTGTAGGCATTTAGGGTAAAGTCATTATTCTTAGGATACCACAAACCATGATCCAGAGTCCCCTTCAAATACATGAATATCCTCTTCATTGCCATAACATGTGACTCTCTAGGATCAAGACTTGAAATATTTCCACAAGACAAACTACATGCATGATATCCGGTCTGGTAATAGTTAGGTATAGTATCCCTCCAATCATTAATCTATATTTTCTCTGTTCACTCTTAGGAGATTCATCATTCTTGCTCTGCTTGCAACCAATTGCCATAGGGGTACATACTAGTTTAGAATCTTCCATTCCAAACTTCTTCAATAATTCCTTGGCATACTTTGATTGTGAAATGAAAATGCTCTTATTTGTTTGATTAATTTGCAATCGAAGGAAGAAGTTGGTGCAGTGCACCTAGAATAGTTTTATGTCAAATTTTGAAATTTTTGTTTGTTAGAGACAAAATGAGGTTTTAAAATTATGTATTGAAGCCTTCTAAAGACATGGTCATGAAGTGGAGGCCTATAATAGGCCATTTATTTAGTGGAGTCTATAGATTTTCTAAGACTAGATCAGTCTATTTTTAGACAGTTAGCCTTTTAGGGAAAAATAATCAGTTTTAGGCTATTTTTAGCCTTTTCCCATGATTTGGGAGCATTGTAACGAGGAAATTCATGGTAAACATATAGTCTTGGCCTCTCTCATGTCGAGGAATTGTAGATTGATGGGGTTTGAATGGAGAAAATAAAGAAAATACTATTGGCTGCCCTGTATTTCTGAGTTTTTCTGTATTATCTATTGTTCCAATGTTTTGGGTGAGGTTGTACAATACCTTCAAGGAGAAAAATGTCTAAAAATAGTTGAAGAATGGTTTGAACTTTCATTTGAACCAGTTTTGGAGGATTTTCATTTACTTAGAAGGATTTATTCATTATTTTTGTGCTGGGAGGTTTCAAATCCTTGTCTTGAGGGTTTTAGTGAGATTTTTGTTTTCTTGACCCATCCTGCTATATTAGAACCCCAAAATGGGTGGGATGAGTTTAGGATGGTATGTTTTCTAATGGGTTTTGTGTGCATGAGCAGGGGATAAGTACAAGTTGAAGTTTGGGAGCCATTGAGCCTATTTGCATCATGAGTTTGACAAATTAGCTTTGGTGGAGTGAAGATTTGGTCATAGAATGAGTTAGAATTTCCTAAGTGTTGCAAGTATGGGCCTAATTGGTGTTGTCATTGATGTCAACATAGTCCTATTACATTAATTACAAGGTTTGGATGAGTTGTGTGTTGAGGATATTGAGAAAATTAGTCTCAATCAGAAATAGTGAAGAATAGTGATGACATAAGGTAAAAGTCCAATATAGGATGAGGATCAGAGGATGCAGATTAAAGGGTTTGTAGATATGTGTCTTAAGATGTTACAGTAGAGATTTTAGAGGTCCGCATGAAGATATGAAGAAGTTATGGCAGCTCAAGTGAAACCGGTTCTGGCAGATGTTCAGTGATGACAGAGTGATACAGATAGGTAGGGTGAGATCCAAAAATGCATTCTCCAGTTCTACAGATTTGAGGAAGTGTTGTGGAAGTCTGTGTGGTATGTTAACTTGATTGGTTTATAATTTGAAGGCCTGCAAATATCTATTCCTTTGTGACAGTAATGACAGACTGTGTTCTTGAGGTTCCAGATGAAGAAGAGAAGGATTTCAGTATGTAGAGGAAGTGTAGATGTTCTTGGTGTTTCAAGAAAGTTTGTTGAGGTCCTTGGATCATGTTTAGTTCATTTTGACGGTCTGCATTAGAGTTGGAGCCCAAAATTGAAGAAATACTTTCAGATGAAGGTGTTCTTTCTATGATTGGCTGACCGGATGGATTATACATCTTACAGATGTTTGCCGACTTAGATGTTTGTTCCTAAGTTGATGTCGTGTATAAATAAGGGATTGCAAAGTCATTTCAAGTAGTGACTAGTGGTGATGAGTGTGTGGTAGCGAGGAGAAGAGAAAAAGGCAGAGCAGAGGGTTTGGGCTTAAATGGAACTGACTCAAGCATGGTGAAGATGCTATTTTCCAGTTCAAGTATGTGATACTCATTCTTTTGTAGACAGTGTGTCTCTTGTAGGTAGTGAGTCTCTTGTGAGTAGTGTGCTCGGGCAGTGAGCCCTAATTGGCATGTGCCATTTTGTTCTTTCTATTCTTCTAACAGAGAATATTATCTTGGGTTAATCACCCCATGGTTTTTTCCTTAACTGGGTTTTCCACGTCAAAAACCTTGGTGTTATGTGTGTCAATGTGTATCTGCTCTTAACTTGTTGCATTATGCTTTCATGATTGATTTACTATTATGCTTGTGTGGAGTTAAGCATTTGATTTAGAAGAAAGTTTTGGACGACTGATTCACCCCCACTCTCAGTTGTCTACCCTAAGTCTAACAATTGGTATCAGAGCTAAGTTCCACTGAAAGGAGCTTAACTGCTTGAGGAGATCTAGGATGTTGTCCTACAAGAAGGATAGTCCGAAGTTTGATGGAACTAAATTTGCTCTTTGGAAAGGTCGCATGAAATGTCACTTGCAGTGTATGGGATTTCATACTGGTCCATGGTTACAAAAGCTTATGTACCTCCACAGGGTGGTCCAACAACCCTAAATGAAATCACAGATGCTGAAAACAATCTACAGACCAAAAAGGCTCTTCTAAGTGCATTATCTGACTCAGAGCTCTCAAATGTTATTGATCTACCAACTTCCTTTGAGATTTGGAATAAATTGGAACTTTTGCATGAAGGAGACTAGTATGTTAAATGTACAAGGTTAAAGAGTCTAAAAGGGAAATTTGAAAAATTGAAGATGAGAGATGATTAAAATATTACCTCTTTTATGCCAAGAGTGAATGAGCTGGTTTGTGGGATTAGAAATGCAAGTAGAACCTTGAGTGAAGATGAGATCATTGGCAAAGTTCTCAGATCCCTTCCTGCTTCTTATAAAATCAAGGCTTTTGCAATCAAAGAATTCAGAGCTCACACAATAGTCACAAGAGATCAATTGGTTGGTAAGTTGGCTACTTTTGAAATGGCCAAGTTTGGAGATGATCCTCCAAAGACTGAATCTTCTTTCAAAGCTAGTGCTTCTATAAAAGGGAAACAAATGTTTGATCCGGGAGAAAACTCTTCAAGGAAATCATCATGGTATGAAAATGCAAGAAAAGACTTGGAAGAAGAAGAAGCTGAAACTACTCATCTTGAAGCTCTTATTGCAAAAAGATTGCCAAGAGGATCTCGTAAGTATGAGGGGAAACTGCCTTTTAAATGCTTTAACTGCAATAAGATTGGTCATTTTGCATCAAGGTGTCTGGAAAGGTTTTCAAGACCAAATCCTAACAGACCAAGGTTTCAAAAGAATTGTTACTATGTTCATGAAGAAGATGATAATGAAGGAGTAATAGATGATGAATCAGAGATAGGAAACAAATCCGGTAATGAATGGGTGTTTATTGCTATCAAAGAAGAAGAATCAATATCCTCTGTATCTGTCAATCATAAAGTTGAAGAAAAAGCTCTGGCTGCCCAAGTTGAAGCAAAGGATGATTGGGTCATTGATAGTGGATGCTCTCACCATATGACAGGTGAAAAGAATAAGTTCTTAAATTTGGAAAAGTATGAAGGAGGAATTGTAAAGTTTGGAGATAATTTTGCTGGCAGAATCAGAGGTAGAGGAACTATTTCTCTTGATGGAAAGAATAAAACTGACAATGTACTGTATGTTGAAGGATTAAAGCACAATCTTTTTAGTGTTGGACAACTAGTGGACAAAGGCTATGATCTTAGATTCAGGAATAGAAAATGCAAGATCTTTGAAAGTTTTGAAACAGAGATTGCATCCGGTACTCAAACTAAAGGTAATATCTTCCACTTGGTTGGTACTGGTAGAAGTTGCTTATTTGCTTAAATTGATCAGAGTTGGTTATGGCATAGGAGGATGTGTCATGTGAATTTTGATAATATCATCAAGATAAGCAATACTCAGGCTGTAAGAGATCTTCCAAAATTAGTGAAACCTACTAATAGCTTGTGCAAAGAATGTCAGTTGGGCAAACTGAGCAGAGTCACATTCAAAAGTAAGGAATTGTCTTCTACCGAGCTGTTGGACTTAGTTCATACTAATCTTTGTGGTTCGACAAGAGTTAGGAGTATCCAAGGCAATAGATACTTCATGTTGCTAATTGATGACTACTCCTGGATGATGTGGGTAACCTTTCTAAAAGAAAAATCAGAAGCACTTGAGAAATTCAAAATATTCAAGGCCATGGTGGAGAATGGAACCAGATTAAAATTAAAATGTCTGAGGTCTGATAGAGGTGGAGAATTCACATCCAGTGAGTTCATAGACTTCTGTGAGAAACATGGAATAAAGAGACAGTTATCTACCCCTAGAACTCCACAGTAGAATGGAGTAGTTGAGAGAAAGAACCAGACCATCCAGGAAGCATCCAGGACCATGATGATAGAAGCAAATGTTCCTCAGATCTATTGGAGAGAAGCTGTCAGCACTACAGTTTACACTCTAAATCGAGTTCAAATTAGAAACAATACCGGTAAGACTCCTTATGAACTTTGGTTTGGCATTACTCCCACTGTGAGATATGTCAGAGTTTTTGGTAGCAGATGTTACATTAAAAGGGATGAAGATCTAGGAAAGTTTGATGCTAGAAGTGATGAAGGAATATTCTTGGGTTACTCTACTCAAAGTAAAGCATACCAGTGTTACAACAAAAGATTGAGAAAGATTGTAGAAAGTGTAAATGTGAAAGTTGATGAAGAAATTGAAAGACCCTCAAGAATTCATGAGTATGATGAAGATGATCAGAATGGTGTTCAGATTCAAAGTATCCAAACCTCTTCTGAGAAACAAAGTCAAGTTGATCCAGTGAGATAGGAAGAAGAGATAAGTCTCAATGAGACTGATCTAGAATTAGATGTGCAAGAAACTCCCAAAGTTCCAAGTTATGTAACTCTAAACCACTTTGAAGATCAGATCATAGGTGATAAAAGCAAAGGGGTGCAAACAAGGAGGAGAATTGCTCAAAATTTAGATTAGTATTGTCTAATTTCAAAGATTGAACCTAAGACAGTGAATGAAGCTTGCAATGATGAAAATTGGTCAAAAACAATGGAGGAAGAACTAATCCAAATTGAGAAAAATCATACTTGGGATCTTGTTCCCAGACCTAGAAACAAGAATGTGATTGGAACCAAATGGGTCTTCCAGAACAAACTGAATGAAGCTAGTGAAGTAATCAGAAATAAAGCTAGATTGGTCTGCAAGGGTTACTCTTAGATTGAAGGAGTTGATTTTGAAGAGACCTTTTTTCTAGTGGCAAGAATTGAAGCAGTTAGATTATTTCTTGCATTTGATGCCTTTAAGGATTTCAAGGTGTATCAGATGGATGTCAAATCAGCCTTCTTAAATGGTAATGTGGAAGAAGAAGTGTATATTGAGCAACTGGATGGATTTCAATTGTCTGATCATGGTGACATGGTCTGTAAATTGAAAAATACACTGTATGGACTGAAGCAAGCCCTAAGAGCCTGGTATGAAAGATTGGATAAGCATCTCCTAAAGATTGGCTTCACCAAAGGTACTGCTGACAGCAATTTATATTTCAAAACTGATCATGACAATATCTTAATTGTTGAAGTATTTGTTGATGATATCATTTTTGGAGGAAGAGATAGTATGTGTAAAACTTTTGCAAGTCAAATGAAAAGTGAGTTTGAGATGTCCATGCTTGGAGAAATGAATTTCTTTTTGGGTCTACAAATTACTCAAACAAAGGAAGGAATCTTCATTTCTTAGTCAAAATATGTGAAAGAATTGTTGAGGAAATTTGCCATGGAAGACTCCAAGCCAATGAACACTCCAATGGCAACTAGATGTAAGTTGAGCAAAGATGATGACTCTCCCAAGGTTGATCAGACAAAATATAGGTCAATGATTGGAGGAGTGTTGTATCTCACTCAAACTAGACCAGACATTATGCAGGCTGTTGGTCTTGTTGCTAGATTCCAAGCTAATCCTAGAGAATCTCATGTTATGGCAATCAAGAGGATTTTTAGATATCTAAAGGGCACAGTTGAGTATGGGTTCTGGTATCCGAGAGATCATGATTTCTCTCTTCATGCATATACAGATGCTGATTGGGCAGGAGATGTGGATGACCAGAGGAGTACCAGTGGTGGAGCATTCTTTTTGGGGAAGAGGTTGGTTTCTTGGTTAAGCAATAAACAAGAAGCAATATCTTTGTCTACTGCAGAAGTAAAATATATTGCTGCAGCAGGTAGTTGTACTCAAGTTTTGTGGATGAAACAAATGTTAAGAGACATCAGAGTGGAGTATGAGGAGCCTATCACAGTTTTCTGTGATAATTCAAGTGCAATAAACATTTGTAAGAATCCGGTGTTGTATTCAAAGACTAAACATATATCCATCAAGTTTCACTTCCTGAGAGAACAAGTGAACAAGAATGAAGTTAGATTGGAGTTTGTGCTTTCCAAGGATTAGATTGCAGACATCTTTAGAAAACCTCTACCTAAGGACTCTTTTGAGTATCTAATGGAGAAGTTAGGGGTTATTGCCCCTTCGGTGATAAACTAAGATACACTAAGGTGCATTAGTCTGGTGCATATCACAGTCACATCTCATGGTCCGAACTAATGATGGCGAGCTGCTACTCAGGGGGAGTAGTAAATATGATTCTGAGGTGGTAGAGTTGCAAGTATGAGCCCTTTGCCATTGATGTCAAAGGGGGAGAGAAGACATGTGAAAAACAAATGGTTGCTGATCAAAGGGGGAGCAGTAATGGGAGAGAAGAAATGTGAATGGTAGTTGTTGATAAGGGAAGTTGTGACAGTAAAGAAAAATTCTTGTCTTGATGGTCAAAACAGTTTTTCACATCATATGTTGCCATCAATGACAAAGGGGGAGATTGTTGCAAGTATGGGCCTAACCGGTGTTGTCATTGATGTCAACATAGTCCTGTTACATTAATGACAAGGTTTGGATGAGTTGTGTGTTGAGGATATTGAGAAAATTAATCTCAATCAGGAATAGTGAAGAATAGTGATGACATATAGTAAAAGTCCAATATAGGATGAGGATCAGAGGATGCGGATTAAAGGGTTTGTAGATATGTGTCTTAAGATGTTGCAGTGGAGATTTCAGAGGTCTGCATGAAGATATGAAGAAGTTATGGCAGCTCAAGTGAAACCAGTTCCGGCAGATGTTCAGTGATGACAGAGTGATACAGATAGGTCTGGTGAGATCCAAAAATGTATTCTCCAGTTCTGCAGATTTGAGGAAGTGTTGGGGAAGTCTGTGTGGTATGTTAACTTGATTGGTTTGTGATTTGAAGGTCCGCAAGTATCTATTCCTTTGTGACAGTAATGACAGACTGTGTTCTTGAGGTTCCAGATGAAGAAGAGAAGGATTTCAGTAAGTAGAGGAAGTGCAGATGTTCTTGGTGTTTTAGGAAAGTTTGTTGAGGTCCTTGGATCATGTTCAGTTCATGTTGATGGTTCGCATTAGAGTTGGAGCCCAGAATTGAAGAAATACTTCTGGATGAAGGTGTTCTTTCTGTGACTGGCAGACCGGATGAATTATACATCTTGCGGATGTTCTTGCGGATGTTTGCCGACTTAGATGTTTGTTCCTAAGTTGATGTCATGTATAAATAAGGGATTGCGAAGTCATTTCAAGTAGTGACTAGTGGTGATGAGTGTGTGGTAGCAAGGAGAAGAGCAAAAGGCAGAGCAGAAGGTTTGGGCTTAAATGGAACTAACTCAAGCATGGTGAAGATGCTATTTTCTAGTTCAAGTATGTGATACTAATTCTTTTGTAGATAGTGTGTCTCTTGTAGGTAGTGAGCCTCTTGTGAGTAGTGTGCTCAGGCAGTGAGCCCTAATTGGCATGTGCCATTTTGTTCTTTCTATTCTTCTAACAGAGAATATTATCTTGGGTTAATCACCCCGTGGTTTTTTCCTTAACTAGGTTTTCCACGTCAAAAATATTGGTGTTATGTGTGTTAATGTGTATCTGGTCTTGACTTGTTGCATTATGCGTTCATGATTGATTTACTATTATGCTTGTGTGGAGTTAAGTATTTGATTTAGAAGAAAGTTTTGGGCAACTGATTCACCCCCCCTCTCAGTTGTCTACCCTAAGTCTAATATTAAGACCCCTAAAACCTATGAAATTATTCTATTTCCATCCCCTTGGACACCTTAGAACAGGAGTTAGAAGTTTGGGATTGAGTTGTGGGCACTTTGTGTGTAAAACCATCCTAATTAGGCCTAGTTAGGAAGTGGTACAGTCAAGATTTAGGGATTGTGTTCCAAAGGACCCCATAGTGCATGTTTAATATGTTGGAGAACAAGATAATGGGTACTCAAAAAGCCCATAACAGTTTGGTTTGGAGTTCTGCATCTCAAGATATTGTCTGACAGTCCCTTTTTGAGGGCTACAAGGGAGTTGGAGTAGTTGTGAAGGAAGTGGTACAAGGAGGTACCTCCTGAGCATCTTGATGGTTTTGTGAGCTTGGGACAGTCAACCATAGATGGTCTAGGGTCCCTAGAATGTTTGGTAAATAGCCTAGGTATATGAACCCAAAGATGGTGTTGTTGTCTAGTCTTGGAACCATGGAGAACGAATGGATAGTCATGTCTAGTAAGAAGACCAATAGAGTAGCTAGGTCCACAAGGACCTAAGAGTCTTGTTTGCCCTGCCATCCCCTATATCCTCTTTCCCCCTGAGTAGTTTGATTTGACCCTTAGTGGTGTTGTGGTGTTTGTCTCTACATCAAATGGGTATCGGAGCCCAGTTAGAAGATCAATTGTGATTGTGAAGTGTTAAGTTGAAGAGCTAGTTTGTCAAGATGAGTCCAAGAGTGAGAAACATGGCTCAAGAGATGAATGAGCTGAAAGAGAAAAATGATAGAGAGTTAAGAGAGATGAAGGAAAGAATGGCTACCCTAGAACAAAATCAGAGAAGAGGAGTGGCTCTAGGTGATGAGAATGAGTCTGAGGAAGAAGAGGAAGCTGAGTATGAAGATGTGGAAGAAGAGTTAGACCCTGAGGATCAGAGGATGGCAAAGTTGCTGAGGGCAGTAAAAGAAGACAAGCACAAGATAAAGATAGATGTGCCAAAGTATGGAGGAAGCCTTAATGATGAAGAGTTGTTAGACTAGATTGCAGCATTGGACAACCATTTCGAGTGTGAAGAAGTTCCTAAGAAGTAGAAAGTGAAGATTGTAAAGATCAAGCTGACATGTCATGCTTTGTTATGGTGGGATTATCAGTAGATAAAGAGGATAAAGCAAGGAAAGACAAAGATTGTTTCATGGGACAAGATAGTAGCTAAGATCAAGGTAAGTTCTTACCTAAAGATTATGAAGTTCAAATGTTTAAAAAGCTTCAAGGTTTAAAACAAAAGGAAATGGACGTTAAGTCATACACTGAAGAGTTTTATAAGCTAAGTATAAGTTCTAGTCAAAATGAAAGTGAAGTGCAAAAAGTTGCTAGGTATATTGGTGGTTTGAGGTTTAACATGCAAGACGAATTAGTGTTGGCAAATGCAAGGAATGTTGAAGAATGTTATAAGATGGTAGTAAGAGTGGAAGAGAAGCTGAGGAGAAGAGAAGAGAAGACAACTAGAGCTAGAGGTAACACTTCTAGAGGTAGAGGATCCTTTCAAAACACAAAGCAAGTCAATTAGAGTCAAGAAGAGTTGAGCAAGGCACAAGGACAAGGTGCAGAATTCAAACAAGGACAAAGTGTAGATTTTAGAGGTAGAGGTTCTAGAGGTAGATTTGGTGGTGGAAGGAGTGCAAATACCTTTATAGGTAAGTGTTACAATTGCCAAGAGTTTGGGCACCCATCATATAAGTGTCCTAAGAAGCAAATTTTTACAAGTGATGGTGAAAGGAAGAATGAGAGGACTCAATTAGTCCAAGAAGAAGAAAGTGGTGGTTCTACTCCCACTAGTTGTGTTGGTGGATAGGAGAAATGTTGATTCTGAGAGAAAGATCACTATTGAAGATCTCCAAGGAGAAGGAGCTGATTCAGAGGAAAGCACTATTTAGGACAACTTGCAAGTGCAAAGACAAGGTATGTAAAGTGATAGTGGATTCAGGGTGTATTGACAATATGGTGTCTAGTGAAATGGTAGACAAACTGAAATTACAAAGAGGACCAAGGGACACACCTTAAAAAGTCTCTTGGGTAAGTGATGATCAGTCCATTTTAGTGACTGAACAAGCACTAGTAGAGTTCAAGATTGGAGCATATGAGGACAAGGTCCTATGTGACATTTTACCTATGGATTGTTGTCATGTGATACTTGGAAGACCCTGGCAGTTTGATAGGTCTATAATTTATGATGGAAAAGCTAACACCTACACCATTAGGAAGGATGAGAAGACTTTTATGCTGATTCCATTGTAGGGAGAAGTCAAGGACAACAAAAATGATAATATTTGGCAAGAAGGAGCCAGTGAGGTTTGAAGAGAGTGAAACCAAGGAGTATACAACCTTTCAAGGCATAAAACTATTGAGACAACAAATGGGAAGTGTGAAGATGATTTACAGCCAGTTGTGAAGAGGAATGCCTTCATGTGGAAGGAGGTAAGTGGAAATGTGTCTTGGTCTGAAACAGAGAAGTGTAAGAGTGAAAAGCCTGTGGAAAGGTAAGAAATAAGTGAAGGGATCTTAGTAGGGATAGTCATGTGCCCTATAGTGATGAGTATAGTGAAGAGGTAGTCAATTGAAGCTGATGCAACAATTTACAAGGTTCCTAGGACAGTGAACAAACTAGTTGCAGGTCTGACAAAGGTTGCAAAAGATAATGGGACAGTGGACAATGGAAAGAAGAGAATGAAACAATGGTGTAAGTAAGAAGCTAAGAAGTCAAGTGGAAGGACAATTGAGAGAAGCATGGATGCTAATGCTTAGGTAGGCATAACACCAAGGAATGAAGGTGACAAGGTCAGAGGACCAAGAGTAGGACAGTTTAAAAAGAGTGCACATTGTCAAGAAACAAGTAATGTTGGCAAACATGTCAAGGATAGTAAAGGATCAACAAAAGATGAACCGGATGAAGACAAACATGAAGTTCATAGACAAGTAATGGAGGACAAATTACAAGATTCTTTCCAAGGGACTTGGAAAAGTTACAAGTTGGGGTGTATGGTGTAGTGCACCTAGAATAGTTTTATGTCAAATTTTGAAATTTTTGTTTGTTAGAGACAAAATGAAGCTTTAAAATCATGTATTGAATCCTTCTAAAGGATGGTCATGAAGTGGAGGCCTAGAATAGGCCATTTCTTTAGTGTAGTCTACAAATTTACTAGGACTAGATCAGTCTATTTTTAGACAGTTAGCCTTTTAGGGAAAAATAATCAGTTTTAGGCTATTTTTAGCCTTTTCCCATGATTTGGGAGCTTTGTAATGAGGAAATTTATGTTTAACATATAGTCTTGGCCTCTCTCATGTCAAGGCATTGTAGATTGATGAGGTTTGAATGGAGAAAATAAAGAAAATACTGTTGGCTGCCCTATATTTCTAAGTTTTTCAGTATTATCTGTTGTTCCAACGTTTTGGGTGAGGCCGTACAGTACCTTCAAGGAGAAAAATGTCTGAAAATAGTTGATGAATGGTTTGACCTTTCATTTGAACCAGTTTTGGAGGATTTTCATTTGCTTAGAAGGATTTATTCATTATTTTTGTGCTGGGAGGTCTCAAACCCTTGTCTTGAGGGTTTTAGTGAGGTTTTTGTTTTTCTGACCCATCCTGCTGTGTTAGAACCCCAAAATGGGTGGGATAAGTTTAGGATGGTATGTTTTCTAATGGGTTTTGTGTGCAGGAGCAAGGGATAAGTACAAGTTGAAGTTTGGGAGCCATTGAGCCTATTTGCATCATGAGTTTGGCAAATTAGCTTTGGTGGAGTGAAGATTTGGTCATAGAATGAGTTAGAATGTACTAAGACCCCTAAAACCTATGAAAATAGTCTATTTCCATCCCCTTAGACACCTTAAAACAAGAGTTAGAAGTTTGGGATTGAGTTGTGGGCACTTTGTGTGTAAAACTGCCCTAATTAGGCCTAGTTAAGAAGCGGTACAGTCAAGATTTGGGGATTGTGTTCCAAAGGACCCCATAGTGCATGTTTAATATGTTGGAGAAAAAGATAATGGGTACTCAAAAAGCCCATAATAGTCTAGTTTGGAGGTCAGCATCTCAAGATATTGTCTGATAGTCCCTTTTTGAGGGCTACATGGGAGTTGGAATAGTTGTGAAGGAAGTGGTACAAGAAGGCACCTCTTGAGCATATTGATGGTTTTTTGAGCATGGGATAGTCAACCATAGATGGTCTAGGGTCCCTAGAATGTTTGGCAAAGAGCCTAGGTAGATGAACCCAAAGATGGTGTTATTGTCTAGTCTTGGAACAATGGAAAATGAATGGATAGTCAAGTCTAGTAAGAAGACCAATGGAGTAGCTAGGTCCACAAGGACCTAAGAGTCTTGTTTATGTTACCATCCCCTACATCCTCTTTCCCTCTGAGTAGTTTGATTTGACCCTTAGTGGTGTTGTGGTGTTTGTCTCTGCATCAAAAGTTCATCTCACCACACATTGACATCTCAAATTCGTTTTGCATCTCATCTGCAAAATCCTTACACATACCTTCGTTTTCACTGAAGATGATGACATCCACATAGACCTCAACAATCAATATTTGATCTTTTCTTACCTTGATGTACAATTTATTGTCTGCAGACCCTTTACTGAATCCCTGCTACAACAAATACCTGTCCAACCTTGCATACCAAGCTCTGGGAGCTTGCTTTAGTCCATACAATGCCTTCTTCAATCTACATACCATATCTAGTTTGTATGATAACTAAAATCCATCTGGTTTCTCTATGTATACTTTGTCTTCCAACTCACCATTCAAAAAAGTAGACTTCACATCCATTTGATATACCTTGAAATCCTTATGTGCTGCATAAGCCAGAAATAACCTGATAGCCTCCATTCTTGCCACCAGAGCAAATGTTTCCTCATAGTCTATTCCTTCCACTTGTGAGTAGCCTTTACATACAAGTCTTGCCTTGTTCCTTACCACTTCTCCATTCTCATTCAATT
Organism: Cunninghamia lanceolata; assembly: GCA_027924645.1. Taxonomy (NCBI): domain Eukaryota; kingdom Viridiplantae; phylum Streptophyta; class Pinopsida; order Cupressales; family Cupressaceae; genus Cunninghamia; species Cunninghamia lanceolata. The sequence goes on along the minus strand of BSBN01001583.1, from coordinate 2,980,400 downwards.
TGTTCTTGAACACCCACTTAGTTCCAATCACATTCTTAATATTTAATCTTGGGACAAGTTACCAAGTCTAATTCTTCTCAATCTGCATTAGTTCTCCTTCCATATCCTTAATCCAATATTCATCCTTGCATGCCTCAACCACTATTTTAGGTTCAATTTTGGAAAGTAAACATAGATTTACCTGTTCTTCAGTAGCTCTGCTTCTTGTCAATACACCTTGGCTCTTATCACTTGATGAAGGGGGTAAATCATAAAACACACAATAGTAGAAATTGTACATAGAAAATAGAACTTTATTTATTGATTTGGACAAATTATTATATTATAGAAGCTCAAATACAATTAGAGGAATCAACCCTCCACAGGCTGCAACACATTACAGCTTCCTATTCCCAGACTCTAGAATCACCTGCCTTCTGTAACCCCAAATCAGCTAAGGTTTCTATTTTCCCACCTATTCTTGACTCCACACTTGCCCCCTTAACTCTATTGCTACCCAGGGTTCCCAAAAATGGTTATTAATAGCCATTTTAGTGCCCAACAACCTAATTTTGAAATTTGCATCTTCCTCCAAAAATAGGTCAACTTCTGGGAGCCATAACTTTTGATCTGGGAGTCTGATTAATGAACCGTTTTATGTGTCAGAAAGCTCATGAAGTGCTCTACGTGCTAAGAACTAGCTCTACTAGTTTTGGCCATTTTTGGGCCTGTACGGGGCCATTTAGTGCCTCAAACATGAATTTGAATAATTTTTAGGAATTTTTCAGGAAACAGAAACTTTAATATTTTTTAGCTCGCAAATGATCTTTGTGTGATTCCTTCGCCAAAGGTCTTATATTTCTATTATGTAACTTCATGTAAATTTTGACTTCAATCCGTACCCAAATGCAAATTTTCTAAAAATAATAGGTTATTATTTTTAGCAGTTTGGAAAAACTGAAAGTTCTACATTATTATTCAAGCGATTATGGAACCAGAACCACAAATTTTGAAAAGAAATGGAAAGAACATCAACAATTTTGAAACACATCTTTTTTTGGGTGATGCAAGATTGCCCTTACACCACTGGATGCTCCTGCATCAGACAACCAGGGTAACTTGAGAAGTGACCCTGTCACGTCTCAGGTGTTTGTGTGAGGAAAACCCAAACCGTCAACGTTTGCCTTAGACAACCAAGAAGAATCTTCAATAGGTCTTCCTTTCCATTTCACCAGATATTCTTCATATTGCATGTTCTGAGTACTTCTTCCCACACGGCTATCCAAGATCTCTTCTATCTCCTCTATTGAAGTAGATGCCAGAATACTCCACTGTTCTTCTGTTGGTCCCTCCTCTGTTTCACCTTCATGATATTCTAATAAATCAGAAATGTTGAAAATAGGAGAAATGTTGATCCCACTCGGCAGCTCTACCTCATATGCATTTCCTGAATCATGTTTCTTCAAAATTTTGCATGGTCCAAATTTCTGCATTTTCAACTTATTGTATGTTCCAATTAGGAACCTTTCTTTTCTTAAGTGAACCATGACTTCATCTCCTACCTGGAATTTCTTATATCTCCTCTTCTGATCTGCTTTAGCCTTGTACTGAATATTCATCTTATTAATGTGTTTTTTCACCTCTTCATGCAAATTCTTCATCTATTTGGCAAAGTCTTCAGCCTCGGCACTTGTCTTTTCTCCTTTGTCCAGGTTCCTTAACTATGAAGCATTTCTTGGACTATTCCCATATACAATCTGGAATGGTGATTTACCAGTACTCCTATTGATAGAATTGCTGTAAGCAAATTCTGCTTGTGGTAAAATCAAATCCCATCCCTTGGGCTTATCTCCTACTAAGCATCGTAGCAGGTTACCCAAACTCCTATTCACCACTTTAGTTTGTCCATCAGTTTGTGGATGGTGTACAGAACTAAACATCAAATCTATCTTCAACTTCATCCACAATGTCCTCTAGAAATAACCAACAAACTTGGTATCTCGATCTGAAACTATGCTCTTTGGTAGACCATGTAGTCTCACCACTTCCCTGAAAAATAACTTTGCAATATGAACAGCATCATTAGTCTTCTTACAAGGAATAAAATGTGCCATCTTTGAGAATCTGTCCACCACCACAAAAATAGAATCATGCCCTCTCTGTGTCCTTGGTAAACCAAGAACAAAATCTATACTAATATCATCCCATGGCTTCTCTGGTATAGGTAATGGTTGATACAACCCTGTATTCTGACTTGTTCCTTTTGCCATCTAACATACTCTGCAACTCTGTACAAACTTCCTCACATCTTGCTGCAACTATGGCTAATAATAATTTTCACCAACAATAGAAATGGTCTTATCTTGACCAAAGTGTCCAGCCAATCCTCCACTATGCTTCTCCTTAATCAGGTTCTCTCTCATAGAACTCCTTGGAATGCACAACTGGCTTCCTCTAAACAACATGCCATCTTGGATTATGAAATCCAACCATTTTGTCCTGTCCAAAGTAACAGGCTCCAGACAAGCTTTCCAAGCCTTTGCAAAATTTGGATCTTCAGGATACAAACTTTTTAGCTCATCGAACCCAACAACCTCTATCTTCATTTCTGTCAAGAAATTTTGCCTTCTGCTCAAGGCATCTGCAACTCTGTTGGACTTCCCACTCCTGTGCTTCAAAACAAAGGTATAACTTTGCAAAAATTCAACCATTTTAAGTGCCTTTGGTCCAACTTCCCTTGACTATTAAGATATTGCAAAGCCTAATGATCAGTATATAAAACAAACTCTTTTTCTCCATTTCTTCAAAGCCTGAACTATTGCATAAAACTCTTGATCATAAACATAATACTTTTTCTTGGCATCATTAAGCTTCTCACTAAAATAGGCAATGGGTTTACCCTCTTGGCTCAAAACAGCTCCTATACCACTACCACTAGCATCACAATCTACCTGAAATACCTTATTGAAATCTGGAAGTGCCAAAACAGGTTGTTCTACAACTTTTTGCTTCAATGTATCAAAGCTCATGTTTGCTCTTTTAGTCCATCTAAACTCTTTTCTATCCCCTCTCTTGTCTCAGTTAGGGGTGCACAAATGCTACTGAAATTTCTGATAAACTTTCTGTAAAAACTTGCCAAACCATGAAAAGATCTTACCTCCATTGCACTCCTTGGCTTAGGCCATTCAATGATAGCCCTTACTTTTTCAGGGTCCATCTTAAGACCTTCCTCTGAGACAACAAATCCCAAGTATACCAACTTCTTTGCAAAACTGCATTTCTTCAAATTAATTAGCAACTTCTCCTCCCTCAGCTTCTCTAGAACTCTTCTAATATGCATCAAATGCTCATCCCAAGTCTTACTAAAAATTAAAATATCATCCAAATAAACAATAATAAAACTTCCCAAAAATTCTTTCAGTACCTCGTTCATGAGCCACATGAATGTGCTCGGTGCATTGGTTAGCCCAAATGGCATGACTAACCACTCATACAAACCTTCTTTGGTTTTGAAGGCTATCTTCCACTCGTCTCCTTCTCTGATATGGATCTGGTGATACCCACTCTTCAGGTCAATCTTTGTGAAGTACTTGGCTCCACTCAAACAGTCCATTATATCATCCATTCTGGGCAATAAAAATCTATACTTGATTTTGATCTTATTGATGGCTCGAGAGTCTATACACATTCTCCACTCTCCATCTTTCTTTGGTGCTAGTAATGCAGGTATTGCACATGGACTTAGGCTTTCTCTTATCAATCCCTTCCTCAACAACTCCTGAACTTGTCTGTTCAACTCTTCACTCTCTGCTGGAGTCATTCTATGGGCTGCCTTGTTTGGTAAACTAGCTCCTGGTATCAAATCCATTTGATGACTTATCTTCCTTACTGATGGTAAACCTTCTGGTATATTATCAGAGATAATGTCTTGAAATTCTTCCAACATATTTGAGACTTCTGCTGGTACATCTTCACATTTCTCTTGATTGATCTTAGGAATCAATGCAAAATAATGACGCTCATGCTTCATACCTTCCAAAATTTTCCTACCATCTACCAAACAAATTTTGGCAGTACTACATACCTTTTCTTCCACCTCCTTCAAGGGCTTCAACTTATGATGAACTCCATCCTTCGTTAGGGAATATGTGTTTGCACAACAATCATGGACAGCACTCCTATCATACTACCACGGCCTCCCCAACAACATATGACATGCATCCATCGGTATGATATCACACAGCACCTCATCATGGTAGTCACCAATCTTGAACTTTACTAAACACTGCTCATTGACCAAAGCTCTATGGTCCTTCTGTAACCATGCAATCCGATATGGATGCGGATGCTTTCTTCTTGTCAACTTCAACTTGTCAACCATCTCCTCTGAATCAAGATTATTAGTGCTTCCATTGTCAATAATAATATCACAACACTTACCTTCACATTTGCACCTTGTGTGGAATAAACTCTTCCTCTGATTGGGTTCTTTCTCCTCATTCAGCAAGGTTCTTCTAACAACTAGGGTTTCTCCCCTTTCAGCATCTTCTGAATGCTGAGAATGTGCATCTTCATCTACATGTGCAACTCGTGCATTACCTTCAGGTCTTCTATTTGTCCTTCCTTGATGTTGCGGACACTCATATGCTCGATGCCCTTCTTCTCTGCATTGGAAACAAGTTCCTTTGAAACCTCCTCTTCTAGGTCCTTGCCCAGGTCTGCCTCTTTCTTTTCCTCTTTGCTCACCATTGTTCTAGTCACGAGGGCGGTAGGTATTATCCCCTCTTTGATTTTGACTAGTGCCTGCTTCTTCACTTTTCTTTTGATCTTCATCACGGCCTCCATAGGGTCTTCCACCAGTCCTTCCACCTTGACCTCTTCCCCTTTGCTTGCTATCAAATCTTTTGTTCAGCTTGTCTTCCACCTTCAGGGAAAATTGGTACACATCTTCTATGGTGGTCATTCTGACCAGGCTCAACTCCTCTTGAATACTTGGCCTCAACCCATTAATGTAATGGGCTACCTTCTCCTTGTTGGGCTCTGCATGGCCTATCCTGATAGTAATTTTATAAAACTCTTCTGTATACTCCTTAACAAACTTGTTACCTTGCTTCAGTCCTTGCAACTTCTTCAGCAACTCCATCTCATAGTCCACAGGAATGAACTACTTCTTCAGTTTCTCCACCATCCAATCCTATCTAGTGATCTTTCCTTTTCCTCTTCTATTACTCTCTAATTGGACCTCCTTCCACCAAATATTGGCGTGGCCCTTCAACTTTGTTTTTGCAAACTTAACCCAATCTAGGTCCTCCACATCTTCATACTCAAAATACTCCTCCATGTCATTGATCCAATCAATAAGCTGTTCTAGATTCAAATCTCCAGAATATGTAGAAAATTTGATCTTGGGCCTCTTTCTGATTTTTGAAATGGCCCTTCTATAGGATCTCTAGCACCTTCTTGTTCTTCCTTAGATAGCTCTTCTTCAGCTTCATCTTCACTTTCTTCTCTTGTCCTCAGCTCAAACCCTCTTCGTAGCTCCTCTTACAATGCATCGATTTACCTTTGTAGGGCTCTAAAACCCTCTTCCGTCAAAGTATTCCTCCCAACACAATTTCTTCGTGGAGGCATCTTGGTCTCCGTAGCAAACCCACAACCTTAGATCTTGGTGCAAACTACCTCACGGTCTGCGATCTATCTACACACTCAGGAAACCTTGCTCTGATACCACTTGATGAAGGGGATAAATCATAAAACACACAATAATAGAAATTGTACATAGGAAATAGAACTTTCTTTATTGATTTGGACAACTTATTACATTACAGAAGCTCAAATACAATCAGAGGAATCAACCCTCCACAGGCTGCAACACATTATAGTTTCCTATTCCTAGACTCTAGAATCACCTACCTTCTGTAACCCCAAATCAGCTAGGGTTTATGTTTTCCCACCTATTCTTGACTCCACACTTGCCCCCTTAACTCTATTGCTGCCCAGGGTTCTCGAAAATGGTTATTAATAGCCTTTTTGGTGCCCAACAACCTAATTTTGAAATTTGCATCTCACTCCAAAAATAGGTCAACTTCCGGGAGCCATAACTTTTGATCTGGGAGTCCGATTGACGAACCGTTTTATGCGTCAGAAAGTTCACGGAGTGCTCTATGTGCTAAGAATTAGCTTTGCTAGTTCCAGCCATTTTCAGGTCTGTATGGGGCTGTTTAGTGCCTCAAACCTGAGTTTGAATAATTTTCAAGTGTTTTTCAGGAAACTGAAACTTTAATATCTTTCAGCTCGCAAATGATCTTTGTGTGATTCCTTCGCCAAAGGTCTTATATTTTCGTTATGTAACTTCCTGTAAATTTTGACTTCGATCTGTGCCCAAATGCAAACTTTCTAAAAATAGCAGGTTACTATTTTTAGCAGTTTGGAAAAATTGAAATTTCTACATTATTATTCAAACGATTATGGAATCAGAACCACAAATTTTGAAAAGAAATGGAAAGAACATCAACAATTTTGAAACACATCTTTTTTGGGTGATGCAAGATTTCCCTTACACCACTGGATGCTCCTGCATCATCACTAATTATTTGATCTTTAGGGTGATGCCTCTGCACATATTTTAGAGTTTTATGAACTTTTTCTGGAGCTTCTTGTTCTTCAACTTGTACTTTCAGAGTTTCTTGAACTTCAACCTGCACTTCTTTCTCTTTGGTCTTTTCCTCTTCTCCATAAGAGGACTTATCTAATTCATATCCATTAATCTCTGAGAGATTCCCTATATCTTCATCAACCCTGACATTAGCACTTTCAACAATCCTTCTTAGCCTCTTATTATAGCACTAGTAAGCTTTACTTTTGCTAGAGTATCCAAGAAAGATACATTCATCACACCTTGCATAAAACTTTCCTAGTTCTTCATCTGTTCTGATATAACATTTACTTCCAAAAACTTTGAAATATTTAGAAGTGGGAATCCTTCCATACCATAGCTCGTAGGGAGTCTTTGTGTCATTTTCTTTCACGTGTACTTTGTTATGTATGTAGACAACAGTATGAATTACTTCTCTCTAGTATACTTCTAGTAGGTTTGCTTCTTTTATCATTGTCCTTGCAGCTTCTTGAACAATCATGTTCTTCCTTTCTACCACTCCATTATACTATGGAGTTCTAGGAGCAAATAAATGCATTTTTATCCTATGATTCTCACAAAACATGTTAAACTCATTAGAAGTAAACTCTCCACCTCTGTCAGTCCTCAAACATTTGATCTTCATATCCATTTCATTTTCAACCATTGCTTTAAAGGCATTAAATTTATCTAGAGCTTTTGATGTTTCCTTAAGAAAAGTAACCCGTGTCATTCTAGAGTAATTGTAGAGCTAAACTCTACATTTTTTTTTAGCTGTATTGTCTCAACATATTTCTACTGGCTATGTATTTGTGGCTATTTGTTTCTTATGCTGCGAGCTTGTGGATCGCACCATGTGTCATTTTGGAGCAACAGTTAAGCAGATGCTGCCGTGTGTTTCTTCTAAGTTTCAATCTTGTAGCGGAGTGTGCCACGTGTTGATACTAGAGACCATGTTTAAAATTGCTTTTATGTCGTGAGCTTGCAGGTTGTGCCGTGTGTCATTTTGTGCTATGATCGGAAGCTATCACATGTATATTCTTTTGTTGAAGCTTTGTTTGTACCAGCGTGTAAGGTGGGCCCACAGTATAAAGACATAGTCTGTTGCTTGTAGCGGAGTGCACCACATGGCAAAAGTGGAGCATTTTAACTATTTTCTTTTGATGCTCTCAGGTGGAGACACATTATGATTCTCAATTGCTACCAGAGTGTAACACGTGTCAATCTTTGTGGGATTCCTTAGGGCCTTTTTTATAAGCTATTGATATTGTCAGATGGCGCCGCGTGTCCAAAGTTGCTTTCTGCGAGTCGTACCATGTGTCACAGTTTTGTTTCTCTGTGCGGGTATTTTTAAAGGTATGTGGTGGGTCCCATAATTAATGTCTTAGTTCAAAGTGTAGTGGAAGGTTACAAATGTCATAGCAACAGTTGCTCGGGCATGAGGATAAAAGACTTCTAGTTTTAGTGGAAGCTGCAATGTGTGAGTGTTTTGTTGGAAGGCGCCATGTATCATTTTTCAAAGTCTTGTGGAGGGCGCCAAGTGGCGCTATTTTGTGTGCTTTGTTTTGAAGGTAAAGAAGTTATCAGTTAAGCAAATGGTGCCGCGTGTTACTTTTTTGAAGCTTTTAGAGCCCGTGGGTGCTGCCATGCGTCATAATAGAAATGTAGTTAGAGTACCACATATTTCATTGCTCAGCCAATAAATGTACACGGAATAGTATTTGTAGATTCAGAAGATCTTAGAATCAAAGGAGTCCTAGTTAACTTTAGTTCTATTATGCTATTGAGATTTTGGGTGGTTGTAGGTGATCTTGAGTCAAGTTTGTAGCTATATATATGTAGGAATTGTAATAGATTGAGATAGAGTTAAGAGATATCAAGAATTAATTAGAAAATTTAGAGACTTTGCTATGACCAGACTGTATCATTTTGTCTTAGCCTAGTTGTTTCTGATAAGAAAGTTAATATACCTGTGCATGACACAGTGCCTTTTGTATTTGCTAAACTATTAATGAAAGAAGCTCTGTTATGTGTCATTGTTGATATTATCTGTCTTTACGAAATCTTATGAGTTTAGCCTTTGATCTTTTGGTTCATTTACAATCTGTTTATATTGATCATACAACATTTGCTCTTTAATATAGCTGGACCTTAAGAATTTGTTTATTGTGCTAGTTAAGGAAACATAATTTATTCAGGTGCATCACCATAGTATTAGATTTTGCTTATTGTATATGTAATCCTGCTTCTTTCTCTCCCCTTTACTCAAAACCCCATTAAAATAGGAAGAGCCAACTTCTTTAAAATCTAGAGGTTGTTTCAAGTAACAAGTTCCCTATTCTTAAAACTTTCCATGTTGGTATTGGAACTTGTGCAATTTTACACATCAACAGTTTTTGGCACGCCCGGTGGGACCCTTCTTGAAGTCTTGATCAAGATCATATGAACCAGAGAGCGACACGGAGTTAGAGCTGTGAACCAACAATGAGGGCTCAGTCTGCTGCTAATCCAAGTATTTTATTGCCACCATTGGTTTCTACTCCAAGGAGAAGAGTGAATCAAATTGCGATAGCATCAGGAGTAAATATGGGAGCACATGTAGCCCTAAGGAACTATGCATATTGGAATACTGACAGTCCTCTCATTCTAATGCAGAGCTAACTACACAAAGACCACTAAGGAGTCACAACCAACTACACAGGAGGAAGAGGATACAAGGGATGGTAGGGCAAACAACTCCTTTTAGGTCATAATGGACCAAACTACAACACTTGACATCAAACAGGACATGACTAACCTCTCACTATCCATGGCTTCAACACTACACAACAACCCCATTTTTAGGTTCATATACATGGGAATCTTTCCAAACTTTCTAGGGACCCTAGAACTTCTAGGATTAATTGTCCCAAGCTCACAAAACCATTAAAATGTTCAGAAGGACTCTCCTTATACCACTTCCTTCACACATTGACCCACTTCTTTGTAGCCCTTGAAAAGGGACTGTCATGTAATAACTTGAGATTTAGACCTCCTAAACAGACTGTCACGGGATTTTTGGATACCCATTATCTTGTTCTTTAACATACTCAACATGCACTATAGTTTGTTTTGGAACACAACACTCTAAATTTGACTGTATCGATTCCCAATGAGGCCTAATTAGGTCAGTTTTACAAAGTGCTCTCAAACTTCACTCCAAACTTCCAACATCTATTTCAAGGTGCCCAATAGGTTGTAAATAGGTATATTTCACAAGTTTTGGGGGTCCAAGGTCACTCCAAGACATTTCATGGTCAAATCTCCACTCCACGAAAGCTAGTTAGCCAAACACATAAAGCTATTAGGCCACAATGGCTCCAAACTCCTTTCACTTGTCCTCTGCTCTTGCATGCAAAACCCATTAGAAAAGACACAATATTACACTCACTCCACCCATTTTGGGGTTCTAACATAGCTTCATGAAGTGGGAAAACAAAAACCTCTCTAAAACCCCCAAATTAAGGGTTTGCTGGAATGACACAGGCATGCTTAGAAAAAAAGCAATATCTCCTAGAAATTGTATCAAGACCTCAGACTAGAACCATTAGAAAGGTATCTCAACCCTATTTCCAAAAATATATGTCTTTCCCCTATATTTATTTGTACAGAGGCATGTAATGGCTGGGAATAGGACTATTGCAGTAAAAAAATAGGGTTTTCGACAACTTTTAGCAAAAACGTGATAAATTTCACAAAAATGAATGAAATGACCTCAAAATAATGGTATTGGATAGTTATATCACCCCTCTATCACATACAATAGGCTTCATGGTATAACTACAAGTTTGTGGTACAATCTACAACAACAAAATTGTAGGAAAAAAGAAAAACAGAGATAAGGGACAACAAACTATATTTTCTTCATTTCCTTCTCTTGAACTTCATCAAATCATAATACAATCTCATGAGAGAGGTCTCTCTCTTATGTCTACTATGAATTTCACTATTAAAAACTCCCCAAATCATGGGAAAAGGCTAAAAAAAGCCTAAACTGACTGATTTTTCATAAAAGGGCTATTTTTTTCTAATATTAGACTGTCACAACTTTACTAACCTACAGACCACTAAGGAAAACCAACTATTTTCAATCTCCACTTTATGCCTCTCAAGGCTTTAATATATTATTCAAAACTTCCTTTTACCTTTAACAAACAAATTTACAAAAATTAGACTTGATTACTCTAGGTCCACTGCACCATACACCCTAACTTGAAACTTTTTCAAGTCCCTTGGAAATAATCTTGCAAATTGTCCTTCATTGTTTGTCTCTGTCCTCCATGTTTGTCTTCATTAGGTTCTTTTGGCTTTGATCCTTCACTGTCCTTGACATGCTTGTTCTTATCCTTTCTTATAGTTTGTTTCACTCTGTCATGGAGTGCTCTATCAACTTCACTCTCCTTTACCTCTGTCAACACTTTCTTCTCAGCTCCTTTCTCACACCACTGTCTCATGCTTGTCTTTCCACTGTCCACTGTCACCTTACCTTGAACAACCTCTAACAGGCTTACAACTAGTGTGTTCACTGTCCTATCTATCTGGCAAACTGCTGCACCAGCTTCACTTGGCTGTCTCTTATCTCTACTCATCACTACAGGGCACATGACTATTCCTACTAAGATTCCTTCACTCACTTCTTGCCTTTCCATAGGCTCTACACTCTTACACTCCACATTTTCACTCACTTTCTTCTTCCACATGAAGACATTCGTCTTCACAACTGGCTGCAACTCAGCTTCACACTTGCTCTTTGTTGTCTCAATAGTTTTATGCCTTGAAAGGGCTACACACTCCTTGTTTTCACTCTCCTCAAACATCACTGGCTCCTTCTTGCCAAACATAATCATCTTTGCTTTCCTTGACTACTCTTCTAATGGTAGTAGTACAAAAGTCTTCTCATCCTTCTTAATAGTGAAGGTATTGGCTCTTCCATCATAAACTACAAACCTATCAAATTGCCAAGGTCTTCCAAGTATCACATGACAACAATCCATGGGTAGGATGTCACAAAGTACCCTATCCTCATATGCTCCAATCTTAAACTCAACTAATGCTTTCTCAGTCACTGAAATGGACTGATGATCACTTACCCAAGAAACTTTGTAGGGTATTTCCCTAGGGACTCTCTTCAATTTCAGTTTGTCTACCATCTCACCTGACACCATATTATTAGTACAATCAGAATCCACTATCACTTTACATACCTTGTCCTTGCTTTTGCAAGTTGTCTTAAATAATGCTCTTCTCTGAATCAGCTCCTTCTCCTTGGAGGTCTTCAATAGTGTTCTTTCTCTTAGCATCAATGTTTCTCCTACTTCACCAGCACAACTAGTGGGAGTAGAACCACCACAATCTTCTTCTTGGACTAACTTAGTCCTTCTCTCACTCTTCCTTTCACCATCACTTGGAAAATTTTGCTTCTCAGGACACTTATATGCTAGGTACCCAAACTCTTGACAATTGTAACACTTACCTATAAAGGTGTTTGCACTCCTTCCACCAACAAATCTACCTCTAGAACATCTGCCTCTGAAATCTACACTTTGTCCTTATGCCTTGTTCATCTCCTCTTGACTCTCATTGACTTGTTTTGTATTAAAAGATCCTCTACCTCTAGAGGTGCTACCTCTATCTCTGGCTATCTTATCTTGTCTTCTTTTTAGTTTCTCTTCCACTCTAACTACCATCTGATAATAGTCTTCAACACTCCTTGGATTTGCCAACACTAGTTCATCCTGCATGTTAAATCTTAAACCACCAATATATCTAGCAACTTTTTGTACTTCACTTTCATTTTGACCAGACCTTATACTCAGCTTATACAACTCTTCAGTGTATGTCTTAACATCCATATCTTTTTGTCTTAAGCTTTGAAGCTTCTTAAACATTTAAACTTCATAATCTTTAGGAAAGAATTTACCTTTGTTCTTAGCCATCATCTTGTCCCATGAAACAATCTTTGCCTCTCCTTGCTTTCTCATCTCTATTTTTTGATAATCCCACCATAACAAAGCATGAATTGTTAGTTTGGTCTTTGCAATATTTACTTTCTAATCCTCAGGAACTTCTTCACACTTAAAATGATTGTCCAATGCTACAATCCAGTCTAACAACTCTTCATCATTCAAGCTTCCTCCAAACTTTGGTACATCTATCTTTATCTTGTGCTTGTCTTCTTTTAATGCCCTTAGCAACTTTGCCATCCTCTGATCCTTAGGTTCTAACTCTTCTTCCACATCTTCATACTTAGCTTCCTCTTCTTCCTCAGACTCATTCTCATCACCTAGAGTCACTCTTCTTGTCTAATTTTGTTCTAGGGTAGCCATTCTTTCTTTCAGCTCCCTCAACTCTCTGGCATGCTTCTTCTTTAGCTCATTCATCTCTTGAGCTATGTTTTTCACTCTTGGAGGCATCTTGACAAACTACCTTTTCAACTTAACACTTCACAATCACAACAGATCTACTAACTGTGCTTTGATACCAATTTGATGGAGAGCCAACTACACAAAGACCACTAAGGGGTCAAAACCAACTACACGGGAGGAAGAGGATATAGGGGATGGTAGGTAAAACAACTCCTTTTAGGTCCTAATGGACCAAACTACAACACTTGACATCAAACAGGACATGACTGTCCTCTCACTATCCATGGCTTCAACACTACACAACAACCCCATTTTTAGGTTCATATACATGGGAACCTTTCCAAACTTTCTAGGGACCCTAGACCTTCTAGGATTGACTTCTCCAAGCTCACAAAACTATCAAAATGCTCAAAAGGACTCTCCTTGTATGACTTCCTTCACACACTGACCCACTTCCTTGTAGCCCTTGAAAAGGGACTGTCATGCAATAACTTGAGATTTAGACCTCCTAACCAGACTGTCATGGACTTTTTGGATACCCATTATATTGTTATTTAACATAATTAACATGCACTATAGGTTGTTTTGGAACACAACACTCTAAATTTGACTGTACTGATTCCCAATGAGGCCTAATTAGGTCAGTTTTACAAACAAAGTGCTCTCAAACTTCACTCCAACCTTCCAACATCTATTTAAAGGTTTTCAAATAGGTTGTAAATAGGTATATCTCACAATTTTTTGTGGTCCAAGGTCACTCCAAGACATTTCATGGTCAAATCTCCACTCCACCAAAGCTAGTTAGCCAGACACATAAAGCTATTAGGCCACAATGGCTCCAAACTCCTTCTTTCACTTGTCCTCTGCTCCTGCATGCAAAACCCATTAGAAAAGACACCATATTACACTCACTCCACCAATTTTGGGGTTCTAACATAAATTCATGAAGTGGGAAAACAAAAACCTCTCTAAAATGCCCAAATCAAGGGTTTACTGGAATGACATGGGAAATCTTAGAAAAAAAGCAATATCTCCTTCTAGAAATTGTATCAAGACCTCAGACTAGAACCATCAGAAAGGTATCTCAACCCTCTTTCAATAAATATATGGATTACCCCTATATCTATCTGTACAGAGGTGTGCAATGGCCGGGAACAAGACTGTTGCAGTAAAAAAATAGGGTTTTGGACAGCTTTTAGCAAAAACGTGATAACTTTCACAAAAATGAATGAAATGACCTATAACCAATGGCATTGGATATTTAGATCACCCCTATATGACATATAATAGGTTTCATGGTATAACTATGCCATACAAGTTCGTGGTACGGTCTACAACAACAAAATTGCAGGAAAAGAGAAAAATAGAGATAAGGGACAACAAACTATATTTTCTTCATTTCCTTCTCTTGAACTTCATCAAATCACAATACAATCTCATGAGAGAGGTCTCTTTCTTATTTCTACCATAATTTCACTATTACAAACTCCCCAAATCATGGGAAAAGGCTAAAAAAAGCCTAAACTGACTGATTTTTCATAAAAAGGACTATTTTTTTTCTTCTAATATTAGACTGTCACAACTTTAGTAACCTGCAGACCACTAAGGAAAACTGACTATTTTCAATCTCCACTACATGTTTATGCCTCTCAAGGCTTTAATATATTATTCAAAACTTCATTTTGCCTTTAACAAATAAATTTACAAGAATTAGACTTAATGATTACTCTAGGTGCACTACACCACATTCTCCCAGTACCACTAGCTACTTGGGATCCAATTCCAGCTAATGCTTTGAAAGCTTTACCTAAATTTAGTGGAGAAGATTCTAAGACACCATGGGAACATCTTCAAGATGTATCAAATGTGTGTATAGTACATTTCATTACTGTACAAAATGTAGCAATTAGATTGTTGGCAGCTTATTTCAAAGGAAAGGCTCTAGACTGGTATAGATCTTTGACCTCAAATACAATATCCACCTGGGATCAGCTTGGTGATGCTTTATTTGCAAGATTCAAGGAGAATGGTGACAAATCATCCCTATTGCAATAATTAATCACCATAAAGAGGGCACCACAAGAAGCTATAACATACTTTAACACTAGGTTTCAAAAGACCTGGGACAAAATCCCTGCTACAACTAGACCACCATTAGGTAATGATTTAGCCCCTAGGAGGCCAGACCCTACCAGAAGCATATGAGTTAGTTGTTAAGGCTGGGAATAATCTAATAGATGCTGGAAAGTTGCCTCCAAGGCCTCCCATGCCTATGTTCTCATAGATTTCAATTCCCTTGCCACAGTAAGTCCCTAATCCTATAGTTACACCTGTGTCTATGTATACCTTCCCAACACCCCAACAATCTGCTATGTCAACACCCTCTACTCCTCCATCTGAAATGGATGATATGAAGAACATTCTTAGGACCTTGTCAAATGAGATTATTAATACTAAAAGGCAACAAACTTCTTACCTAAGGCCTCCTTATCAAGGTTTCCAAGGAAATAGACCCCCATATCAATCAAATCAGTATCAAGGTCCTCAAAGACCAGATAATCCTCAACCTTCAAACCAATTGGTCACGGTTCCCACACCTTTATAGGCTGCCCCTCATAACCCAAATAGAGAGATAGTCCCTAGGCAAAATAACTTAGCAAAAGATACCAATGCTTGGTGCTTTCCTTGCAACAATGCCCATATGCCCAGAGATTGTCCTAGAGGCAATTTACAACAAAAGATAGTAGAACAGAGAAGGGTAGAAGGTAAAATTATGGTGTCTAATGCTCCTCCCTACCAGTCACCTGGTGTCCAGAGTGCAGTAATGGTGGCTTAGATGCAAGGGATGTCTATTCAACAAGAAGAAGAAATTGCCCATGAGCATGCTTTATTTTCATGGATTGAAGATGAAGATTCAGTGTTCTTGAATGAAGCATCCACTTCCAAGAAGCCCTTGGTATAGTCTGATTATTATACTAGATCAAAGAGAGGAATGATGGAGCAGCACAAAGCCGCAAATAATGAGACTACTGGAGCTCCTCCTTCCCAGAATCATTATAATCTAGTTTCCAGGCAAGAAGTGCCTCAGCCAGTTTAGAATCAAGCTATCTTTGGCTGGATGCTAGAAAGAGTAAGGTATCCTTACTACCCAAAGACATAAACACTAGGACCTATGAATGTGGTAGAGCAGCTAAAAAAGACCCTGACGCATGTGTCAATCTGGGATATGCTGGCTATTCCTGAGCAAAAGACACTGTTACAAGAAGAACTACAGAGCCAGGTTGACCCTAAATCTACCAGTACTAACGAAGGAGTTGCTAATAAAGGAAAGGCTCAGAATAAAGACACTACACCCTTGCAAACAATAACTCTGTTGAATTCTACACCAAAAGTAAGTAAATCTAAGCCAAATCCTTTTTATCTAACTTTAATAGTGGGAAAGAAATTTCTACACAACTCAATGATAGATTTTGGAGCTAGTACTACAGTCATGCCAAAACAAATAGTAGATGCTTTAAAGATAAAATATGAGCCACTTACTAGAGGAGTCATGCAATTAGATGGGAAGTATATCCAAACTATAGGAAGGATTAAACAACTCCCATTGCAGCTGTATAACTGCCCCAATATAACTGTCAAACATGATGTAGTAGTCATAGATATTCCCCCTATCTTTGGTTTATGCCTATTTAGAGATTTCACAACCAAGATAGGAGGTTACATGTCACTGGATTGGTCGCATCTAATTTTAAGAACCAAGTATGGAACAAAGAGAAGGTATTGTCTGAACCTTTGTCCAAGGACCATATCACTGATGAACTAGCCCCAAGGATTGAAGCATCCCATGCCATGATGAACAAGGAGGAGAGAGTCTTTGTTGAAGAACTAGGGGATTGGATTGAACATGACCAGCAAGAAGAAGAAAATAGTCAACTGATGACCATGATGCAAAGTGACCCTTATGGAAACTATGACTCTAACGGTTTAGGCACTTATGTTATTTTTTAAGAAGGCCAAGAAGTACCAAATGTTATGAGGAAAGAAGTATTTGACAAAGAACTTGATAGAAACTCAGAAATCTGGACCTTAAATTTTGATGGGGCTAGGAGCAAAAATGGCGTTGGAGCAGGTATATGTCTCACTACCCCAAATGGTGAGAAAATCCTTAGAGTGATACACTTTCAGTTTGCTTGCACTAATAATGATGCTGAGTATGAATCTTTGGTGCATGGTCCTATGTTGGCCAAGAAGAGAGGAAACGAGAATTTGGTAGTTAAAGGAGACTTAGAACTAGTGGTGAAACAAATCAGAGAGAAAGCTGTAGCGAAGAATGTAGGAATGAGATCTTATCATCATAGAATTTGGGATCTAATAGATGGTTTTGATGCTTTCAATATTGAAGTTGTCCCCAGAACCCAAAACAATGAAGCAGACAGGATGGCACAAATTGGTTCCCAATTTGATCTAGAAAGTGACCTACTTGTTAATAGTGAGGCAGTAAAAGTGATAGTGAGACCTGCAATCCCAGACAATGACTAGCAAGTCTTTGATAATGATCTTTAGGTACTCTTGTTTTTGCAACAGTCAGGAGAGTTTGTTGATCAATTACAACCCAAGATTGAAGAAGCTTATGGTGATCAAATAATCCAATTAAAGTCTAATAAGCTCCCAAAAGGATTGACCACACTAGAGAATCTATTTGACCCTGATGATGTAAGCCTAGACAAAAGGAAATTTAAGGCAAGTAAAGATGATTATTCTGAAATTTAGGTTAGTGAAGGAAGGAAGCTAAAGATAGGAAATGCTACTACCCAAGAGGAAAAGGACAAGCTGATTTCTTTGTGCAGTAAGTATGATAGAGTGATTGCTTGGACCTATGAAGATCTTCATGGCTATAATAGAGACATCATTCAACATACCATAGAACTTGCTGAAGGTTCAAAGCCAGTCCATCAGAAGCAAAGGGCTGTGAATCCTAGAATCGAGCCATTAATGGTAGATGAACTACAAAAAATTTTAGAATCTAAGATCATTTTTCCAATTAAGCATTCACCCTGGGTGTCTAATTTAGTACTTGTAAGGAAAAAGAATGGGGATATAAGACTTTGTGTAGATTTCAGAGACCTAAATAAAGCATCATTGAAGGATCACTATCCCCTGCCTTTTATGGAACAAATTTTGCAAACTGTGGCTAGGTCAGAGAGGTTTTCTTTGCTTGATGGTTTCTCAGGGTATAATCAGATTTGGTTGGCAGATGAAGACCAACACAAGACAACATTCACTACAAAGTGGGGAACATTTTCATATGCCAAGATGCCTTTTGGTCTTTCAAATGTTGGAGCCACTTTTTAGCATGCCATGGATGTAGCATTTGGGGAACTTATAAATAAAATTATTTTGATTTGTCTAGATGATCTGACTATATTTACCAAAGATGCCAAAGATCATTTTGAGCACCTAGAAGCTGTTTTCCAAAATTGTTAGGAGTTTGGGATCTCCCTAAATCCTAAGAACTGTATCTTTGTTGTGCCTCAGGGGAAACTTTTGGGACACATAGTTTCAAAAGATGGGATTTCCATTGATCCAGAGTGAGTCAGCTATAATGAATCTATCTTTTCCAGTAAATAAGAAGGCAGTTAAGTCCTTTTTAGGAAAGATTAATTTTGTCAGCCGCTTTATATCTCATTTTGCAGGGCTAGTTAGGCCCATTACTCTGTTGCTGAAGAAAGATTTGATTTTCAAATGGACAATAAAAGGGAGACAAGCTTTTGAAGAAATTAAGAAAGCTATTTCAACGGTGCCAGTACTGAGAAACCTAGATTTCTCTAAGCCCTTTATAATGTATGTGTATGGAGGAGAACACAGTGTTGCAGCTGTTCTAACTCAGATGACAAAGTAGAAGGGGAACATCCAGTAACATTCTTCTCTAGAACATTAAGGGAGTATGAGTCAAGGTATAATTTTGTTGAAAAGCAAGCTTATGCTATGGTAAAAGCTCTTAAGAAGTTTAGACATCTAGTAACAGGGAATAAAATCTTGATATTAGTATCCCATCCTAGTGTAAGGGAATACATCATGGAGGGTGAGATCACTGAAAAAAGAGCCAATTTGATAACTAAGATTTTAGAATATTATGTAGAGGTAAGCCCTACCAAATTGGTTAGAGGCAAGGGACTATGCCAATATATGACTCAAGACATAGAAAAATCAATGTCTGAAGAAGTAGAAATTGAAAAGGTGTTGAGACTCAAAGAGATTGACCAAGACTCTTGGGTAAGAGATAGAATATAGTTTATGAGGACTGATGTGTTCCCAAATGAACTCTCCCCTAATAATAAAAGATACTATAGGCAATAGGGAGTTCATTTTGTATTAATTGATCATGTCTTATTTAGAAAGAATATTGATGGAATACTTTTAAGATGTATAGAGAAGGATGAGCCTCAAAGGGTATTACATGAGTTTCATCATGGAACCTCAAGGGGGTATTTTTCAGCAAAGACTACTACAAGTAAAGTGACACAAGCTTGTTATTTTTGGCCTACATTCTTTGCAGATTGCTATCAGATGGTTAAAGAATGTCAAGCTTGCTAGTTCTATACTGGGAAGAGAAGAAATGCAGAATTGCCTTTAAGTCCCATAGTAGTGGATGAACCCTTTGCTCAATGGGGTTTATATTTTATTGGCATGATTAATCCAGTGTCAAATATGGGATACAAGTGGATTCTTACTACAACAAATTACTTTATAAGGTGGAGTGAAGCAGTACCACTCAAGGAAGCTACTGAAAAAGTGATCCTAGAATTTTTAGAAGGGATAACTACTCATTTTGGTCCTCGCACTATCATATCAGATAATGTGAAAGCATTCTTAGGGACTAGACTATTTGAGTTTGCTTTACAAAAAGGGATATATCTAAAAACTTCTTCTAATTACTATCCACAAGGCAATGGATTGGTAGAGTCTACTAATAAGAACCTGATTAGACTCATCAAAAAGAATGGGAGCTGATTATTAGAGAGAGTGGCACAAGTTACTTAACACAACACTATGGGCTGATAGGATTACACCGAAGCAAGTGACTAAAATGTCTCCCTATGAGTTAGTCTATGGCAAGAATGCAGTGATGCCACTAAGCATAGAGATACCTGCCTTACAGTTGTTGAAACAATTAGAAATTGAGGAAAATGGTTCAATGATAGTCAAACTTGCTGAATTGCTAGAGGTACACGAAAAGAGAGAAAAGGCACATGAATTAGTATTAAAGCATCAATAGATGGTTAAGAATTGGTTTGACAAAAAATCTTCCAATCCAAATTTTGAAGTTGGGGCTTTAGTGCTGAAATGGGATGAAAGAGCTACCAAATCGGGCCAACACAACAAATTTGAATCATTATTGACAGGTCCTTTTAGGATTTGTTCTTGTAAGCAGCAAAATGCATTCGAGTTGGAGACTATGGATGGAGAACCTGAAGAGATTCCAGTAAATGGGATCTTCTTGAAACATTTTACTTAAGTCTGAGACTCACCATGTATCATAGTTAGTTAGGTGCCTTTAAATTCATTTCCTGCTTTTGTCTTGCTTTCCCACTTTTTCCCTTTTAAATACGTGTTCCGAGAACACATGTCAGCAATACAGAGGTTCCTTTTCATTAGCAGTTACATTTATTCAAGTTGTTTAGTTGTTCCTTAATTTCAAGAAAGTACCCATCTTTTTAGAAGATCGCCACTCTTAGTACAGGTCTGGCACTCCGTCCAATATGGATTTCAAAAGATACACTAACTGTCTAATGGCATTAATGCCATTAATAAGACTTGATGTGTCATTTATTGTTTCATTATGCCTCACTGAGCTAAGTTTTATTCCCTTCAAGAGTTGCATTTGCTATTGTCATCTTGCATTCCTAATCATTGTCTGCATTTCAAAGCTTCATTCCCTACTTGCATTTCCAAGGTAAGTACAACTTCCTTTACAGTTCTTTCATCTTCTGTGTCAAGAGTATCCAAGTTTTAACAATAGATATAGAAATGTCAGAGACACAATCACGGTAGGAGGGGTTGGGGATTTTTGAACAATCTGACAAGTTAACGAACAACAAATCCTATGCTTCTGTACCTGCACAGCCAAGTAGAAACTATCTGAGGACAAGAGTCCCAGAAATCGGGGTATGCATAGATCCATTATAGGTAAAGGATTATGCTGATAATATCTTCAACACACACATGCAAAAGAATACCAAGAGTCTCTGAGAGGGAGCTCATCAGAGGTCCTTCACTCGTGTGTCAAAGGGATAGTGGGAGACCTTTGGGATGAGGATGTGGATGTCCCAATTGACATAGTTTCTAGTTCCTAATGTCCACCTGTACCTTGAGTTAATTGACATGTGTGTGGAATTGTTTCACCCTCCATCCAATTCTATTCAACATGGCCCATTTATGATTCAAATCACTCCCAAGGCAATTAGGGATATGTTGGCTTTACAACATGATAGAATGAGTACATTTCCTACTATTTCTAAGTTGCAGAGCACATGGGCAAACGTCAATAATAAGGTGAAGTTTCTAAATGCTGAGATGCATCTAGGTGAGGATAATACCCAGTTACCTCCTCTATCCACTGGTTGTGCTCAATGCCACACAGACATTCAAGATGCCCTTGCTATGCTGGCCTTTATCTTCGGCTAGAATGAGGATTCTACGATACATGATTGGTAGCTGGTGGTAATTTTTAGATTGAAAATTATGGATAAGTCCCAGGAGTATCAGCTAGATTTTGCAGAACAAATCTCTATAGCTACGGTAGAATAAGTCGCAAACTTCCCTTAGAAGCATGTTTTCAAGTACTTTGCATATCTGTTCCATTTAATGTTGTATCAAAATTTTGGTCTCTTCAAGCAATACATGTCTTTAAATATGTATGACCTAGAGTTTGGTAGTAATAGAACTATTCCCATGTGTGCATGGACACATGTTATGTCTGATGCCTCCAACCCCTATGAGCTTGCATAATGTTTTGTTGCTCCTGCTTTTAGTCAATTGAGTCCTGAGCCTATAGAAAATAGGATGACACAGAGTCTCAAAGGTTTCCTAACCAATTATCTGATTCCTTGTGATTATTTCTTTGGGGATCACACAACTATAATTAGAGTCCATGGTTTTAGTGGGGAACTTGTTTTACTGCCAATTTTTAGAAGTAGCTTGTCAGGTGTCTATTATAGACAATGACTTTGGATAGAAGAAGAAGAAAAAGAAGATGTATGATGTCCTCTGGACAAGGGAAAAAATAACAATTGAAATGAGAGGGACTAAGAATCTCCTATTGAGGAAGTTGGCTGCCTATGGTTTCTTGATTGTGGAAGATAAATGGAAGTATGATCCAGATAGCTTTTTAGCTTCATGAATTATCAAAAACAAAGTTTCTAAAAAAGTTGTTCATGAGGGGCGCCCATTCTAGGAGGATAGAAGGTCCCCAAAGGAAGATGACCCTGCTTTCTATGTGGAATTGAGTGACCTACCATATGAAGGGGCCAGGTCCTAGGAAACATTTTATGTGAAAGAACAAGAGTTTGATCCCAAAATAAAAATGACCCTAGGTCTGCAAAAAACTTTGAAAAGTAAAGATTGGAGTATAAAGAAGATTGAGGCCTATTAGAAATACAGATAGGAAATCTCTCAGTTTACTCACACCTTTGGGAATGTAGAACCTGATGAAACATGGGAGTCAATTTGGGATGAGTGGCATCCATCTCCAGTCTCAAGCCCAGATACTAGCAACATTCCAAGGAAGTCTCAAGAAGCTGAGGAGGAGATAGAAGAGGTCTAAGAAATTCAAGAAACAGGGCAAGCCTCATCTGCAGAACCTAGAGCTCCATGGCCTCCATCTCTAAGTGCCTTTGAGAAACAAAAAGAAATTGTATCATCGCCCTCTATCAGGACCCATATAGCTTCAGCATCTGGGGTCTTAGAGTGGCACCTTTGAAACAAACAATAATTGATGTTGAAGAAGACCTAGAGGAGGCATTAGGTAGGCCTCGAAAGATAAGAAGGTTAATTTTACCAGAGGAGGAAACAGAGGAAGAAGAGTCAATGCCCTAGCAACAACAAGTTCCAACCATCTCATCGGTGGCTCAAGTAAGTACTTCTTCTCTCTTCTCTCCTATCTCTATTTCTTTTTATTTAGGAGTGGCAACCCAAAGTGCCCAAGTTTCCACATCTCCTGCCACTTCTACTACACCTTCACAAACCTTTTCCCCAATTGCCAATGCATTGGCCATGTCTTCACAGGCCATATCTTTACCATTATTTTCCCCATCCATTCCCAAGAGGGCCTCACCACAATTTGACCCTAGCCAACAAATAACTGCCATTCGTTATGGTTTGCCGCAAGGTCGCCCATTTGATGGAGGATATATTGCATCACCTCCTACTTTCCAAGCCCAATCAGATACAACAAGAAAGGCTAGAGAAGCTCGAATGGAAAAGAAAAGGAAGAAAGAAAATAAAAGCCCTGTTGTGGCTCATATGAAGTCTTTGTTTGATCCCATTCAATAGTCTTTGACTGTCACACATTTATCTCCCAATGTGATCAAACTAAATGAGCAGATGTAGCCACAAGACTATGCAATGAATGTAGTGGCTATGGACATTTCCCTTTTCAGGCCATAAGACTGAGTTGAGTTAATGAATGAGACTACTACAATAGTTGCCACTAATTACTTGAAGGTGTTCAAAAGGCTCTAGAAAGTTGAAGCTGATTTGGCACATGAGAAGGTTAATAACAATAACCTAACTTGGGAGATATAGGCTCAAGTTGCAGCCTTAAAGACTGAGTTGGCACAAGAAAAAGTTGATGTTGCCACATTAAGGCAGGAGAAGGCCACAATAGAGAAAAGATATCAAGACAAGTTGTCAGAAGCAATACAATTGTAACAAACATTGTTAGAGTAGAATCTAAATAGTGCAGCTCAAGAACAGTACATGGCTGAACAACATAAGACAAAACAAATAACAATTGAGTTGGCAAATAGACCACAAAATGCAGGAGTTTTGAATTTGGTGAAAGAATTATATGTGTCTGTGTGGAAAAAAATCTTTGAGGAGATTATACAGCTTAGGCCATCTCTTACCTTCTTGTTGAATTCCCAACAATTGTGTGAGAAAGTGGAATCTTCTATGTAGGAAACTTTGTCTATTGTTTCATTAAGAGTTTCTGATTCTCAGCTTCTGTTACAGAAATTATATGACACAACTGATGAGACACTATCTGTAGTTGGTATACGTGACAGAATGGTTGCTGCAAAAAAGGTGAATGAAGTTTTAAGCTGCAACTCTGTTGCCATGAATTGTAAAGAGCTCCTAGATGTAGTCAAGGAAGAAGTCAAAAATATGAAGAAGCATTTTGAAGATCTAGTGCAGTTGGGTCTGCATTCACCTTTCCCTGACAATAATACAGTATTAATGATTGATGAGATAAAGGCTTTTCTATTGACAAAACAAAATGATCAGGCTATTTTTCAGGGTCTGAGTGATTCATCCAGTGTGGGAGAAGTGGAAGCTATGTTGGTGCCAATGGCTCAACTTGAGTTTCAATTATGAGTTGTAGTTCAAATTTTGCAATCCTTTTCGCATAAAGATATTATCAATTTAGATTTTGCTTTTCAAGATTTGTAGAGTAGACAAGGGCTGTTAGATTCAGAGTGGTTTGTATACAAGACTACATTGCAAAATTTATTATTGAGTTTTCATTGATAATGGCAGTGCCTTTTTGTTTCTATTTTTGGAGTTCTTTCTAAGCAGGCCCAGAAGTCCTAGTGATCACCATGAACTGTAGAGCTAAAACTCTACATTTTGTTTCAGCTATATTGTCTCAACATATTTCTAGTTGCTATGTATTTGTGGCTATTTGTTTTTTATTTTGCGAGCTTACAAATCCTGCCATGTGTCATTTTGGAGCAATAGTTAAGCAAATGCTGCCGCGTGTTTCTTCTAAGTTTCAAGCTTGTAGCAAAGTGAGCCACGTGTTGATACCAAAAACCATGTTTAAGAGTTGCTTTTATGCTGTGAGCTTGCAGGTTGTGCCGTGTGTCATTTTGTGCTATGATTGGAAGCTGCCGCATGTATATTCTTTTGTTGAAGCTTTGTTTGTATTGGCATGTAAGGTGGGCCAACAGTATAAAGACATAGTTTGTTTCTTGTAGCGAAGTGCACCACATGGCGGAAGTGGAGTATTTTAATTATTTTCTTTTGATGCTCTCAGGTGGAGACACGTTATGATTCTCAATTGCTACAGGAGTGTGAGAAGTGTCAATCTCTGTGGGATTCCTCAGGGCCTCTTTTATAAGCTATTGATATTGTTGGATGGCGTCGCGTGTCCAAATTTGCTTTTTGCTAGTCATGCCATGTGTCAAAGTTTTGTTTCTCTGTGCGGGTATTTTTAAAGGTATGCGGTGGGTCCCATAATTAATGTCTCAGTTCAAAGTGTAGCGGAAGGTTACAAATGTCATAGCGATAGTTTCTCAGGCATGAGGATAAAAGACTTCTAGTTTTAGCAGAAGCTGCCATGTGTCTCAGTGTTTTGTCGGAAGGCACCACATATCATTTTTCAAAGTCTTGCAAAGGGCGCTAAGTGGCACTATTTTGTGTACTTTGTTTTGAAGGTAAAGAAATTAATAGTTAAGGGGATGGTGCCGTGTGTTACTTTTTTTGAAGCTTTTAGAGCCCACAGGTGCCATCACGTGTCATAATAGAAATGCAGTTAGAGTGCCACATATTTCATTGCTCAGCCAATGAATGCACATGGAATAGTAGTTGTAGATTCAGAAGATCTTAGAATCAAAGGAGTCCCAGTTAACTTCAGTTCTATTATGCCGTTGAGATTTTGAGTGGTTGCAGGTGATCTTGAGCCAAGTTTGTGGCTATATATATGCAGGAATTGTAATAGATTGAGATAGAGTTAAGAGATATCAAGAATTAATTAGAAAATTTAGAGACTTTGCTATGACTAGACTATATCATTTTTCCTTAGCCTAGCTGTTTCTGATAAGAAAGTTAATATACCTATGCATGACACTGTGCCTTTTGTATTTGCTGAACTATTAATGAAAGAAGCTCTATTCTATGATGTTGTTGATATTATCTGTCTTTACAAAATCTTATGAGTTTAGCCTTTGATCTTTTGGTTCATTTACAATCTATTTATATTGATCATGCAACATTTGCTCTTTAATATAGTTGAATCTTAAGAATCTGTTCATTGTGCTAGTTAAGGAAACATAATTTATTCAGGTGCATCATCATAGTATTAGATTTTTCCTATTGTATTTGTAATCCTATTTCTTTCTCTCCCCTTTACTCAAAACCCCATTAAAATAGGAAGAGCCAGCTTCTTTAAAATTTGGAGGTTGTTCAAGTAGTAAGTCCCCCATTCTTCAAACTTCCCATGTTGGTGTTGGAACCTACACAATTTTACACATCAATAGTAAGCATCAATAAATAACATAAAATACCCGTCACCTTGGAAACTCTTTACTCTTGTAGGACCACAAAGGTCTGTATTTACCAACTCCAACAATCTAGTAGATTATTGATCCTTTCTCTTGAAGCTTCTTCTTGTTTTCTTTCCAAACTGACATTCCTTATAGACAACATTGATAGGCTTTGTTATCTTTGGCAAATCTCTCATAGCTTGAACTAAACTTATCCCTACCAGGCTATCAAATTTAATGTGACATAATCTTCTATGCCAAAGCCAACTCTCATTGATCTAAGACATACGACCAAAACTAACACCACCTTTGAGATGATAAACATTACCTCCTGTCTTCTTTCTAACAATAATTAGTATTCTAGAGCATTTTTTGATCTCACATCCATCATCCTAAAACATAAGATTGTAACCCTTGCCACACATTTGTCCAACACTCAAGAGATTATGCTTTAAACCTTTGACATATAGGACATCATCAGTGTTATGATTTCCATCAAAACTAATTGAACCTTTTCCACAAATCTTAGCAGCTTCCTCACCACCAAACCTAACTACTCCACCATCAATTTTTTTAAGTTTAATAAACTTACTCTTATCACCTGTCATATGATTTGAGCATTCACTATCAATGACCTACTCATCCTTTTCACTCCTAGCATGAAAAGTATATATTACAATGCCTTTAGGGTTAGTACATGCTTCCATATTCTTTTCCTTCACATAACTTCTAGGGATAGCATAATCAATTTCATCTCTTAAGGAATTAAATAAACATTCATTATCATTATCATCCTCAAAATCATATTCATCATCAGAAATACTTGCATAATAACTTTTCTTAACTATTTTACCTTTTTCCTTATTCTTGATTCTCAGAGCTCTATCTGAACACCTTGAAGCATAATGACCTATTTTTCCACAACTATAACATTTAAAAGGCAACTTACCACTAAAATTGCCAATATCCTTTTTCATTCTTATCACAAAGTTAGCTTCCACTTCATCAAAGTATTCCAGATTTGATTCAATAGCCTTCTCTATTTTGCCAGCTTCAAAAGTAGTCTCATCGTTTGTAGTTCCACTACTTGTGCCAAACTCTCTTATTTCAAAAGTAGTTAGGGTTCCAAGCAACTGATCTTTGGTAAATTTATTCATGACTTGTAATTCTTCAATAGTAGAAACCTTATGACTGTAAGCTTTAGGAGGAGTTCTAAGTACCTTCAATATCACTTCTTGATCATCTATATTTCCACCAAGTCCCTTGATGCCATTGACAACTTTGTCCACCTTTTGTAAATAACTTGTAATGTTTTCATCTTTGAACATTTACATGGTCTCATAAGTGAGCTTCAAATTCCACATTTTAGCCCATCTAACCTTCTCATCTCCTTCATAGATACTTTCCAACCTTTTCCAAATCTCATTAGTAGTTTTCAAATTCATAACTTTTACCAACTTAGAATTAGTAAGACCACTTAAGAGAGCATGTTTTGCCTACCATCTATTTCAGCAGCTTGATTTCATCTTTAGTATTTACACCATTCTTGGGTTCAATATAATTAGAATTGACACATTTCCAGACCTCATAACCAAGAGAAATTAGAAACGTTTCCATCCTTACCTTCTAGAGAGCATAACCTAATCCATCAAACAAGGGAGCATCCTTCTTGTGCGCCATCCCAGATCTACCTCAAGTTGTTAAGATTTCTTGAAAGGAACCTTTCTTTGATACCAATTGTTGAATGCACAAGACAACTGAGAGGGGTGTGAATCAATTGTATCAAAAATTTCAATACCTCATAAATATAATCACATCCACATTAGTTCACTTATACCCTTATTTTGTTATGGTGATTAAACATAAAAAACATATATCAAAAACTTAAACACATCAACACCATGCACAAGAGAACACCATATTTTTACATGGAAAACCCTAAAAGGGAAAAACCACGGTGAGGATTAGCTCACAATATAAATTTGTAGCAATATCGAATTACAAGAGGCTCACTACCCAAAAGAAAGAATGCTCATTGCAACAGGGCTCACTACCTAGAGGGTTAACCACCCAAAGGGCTGACTACCCAAGGACTCACTGTCTAAGTGGACTCACTACCTAATGAGAAAGAAAGATAGAAGAGAAGAGTGGCTCACTACCAAGATTTGAACTGATATAATTGCTTCTGACACATGCATGAGTTTAGTTCCAATAAAGCACAACAAACATCATCCTCACGAATATACTGAAAGATAGTAGAAGCCTTTTGCTCACTGCATCCAGTCTCCTAACCCATGAAAGATCTTACTACATTGATCAAATTCACATCACATCCATCATCATCCACATGCTCACACACACATGAACTCTTGACATTCATTTATACAATCCTTAGCCTTAAAACAATCTTCAAGGTCAGCAACACACTCTTCAACCCTTGAAACAATCTCCAAAGTTGGCAACTACACAATATTTGAATTAGGTCTGAACCTAAGCATTCCATGATAGAATGCAAACCACTCTACACCTTATCTCAGAACTAAACCTATCCAAGCACGCTACACAAACTCACATAATCATCAAATCACTCCACAATCAATGCAACCATTCTAGGTTAGCCAAACAGTGTGAACATAAGAAACTCTTGATCACACGCTTCCATGAACCCAACCATATATTGTAAACCACACACAAGGCTTGAATAAAATATAGAAACATCCATGAACATCTTGAAGTCACCTGAGAACCAAAAAATTCAACCACAACAAATTTCACTTGAAGATAGTTCACATAATGCTTACAAACAACGCTGTCAAACTCTGCTACACAAGAAAATATCTTTTCAGAGCATCAAATCCAAAATCCTCTAGAATGAAGATAAATAAGGCCCTTATAAACACGTATTTAGAACTGTAACACCTGAAACCATTCTATGAAGAAATGTAGAACAAAATACTTTCTCCCAGACACACTGGAAACACTGTCATCAAACTAGTGAACATAAATTCCACTGTACAACAATTCAGAGCACCAAATTATGGATTTAGCATCATCAAACACTTCTTAACAACATATACAAACTACACACTTAGATCTCCAACATAGAAGAAATGTGGAGTAAACAATAATCTGTAAGCCAAACTACTTCTTCAACACACTGTTTCCAATATAAATCATTTTTTCTCAAAAGCCATTGGAAACCCAATGAAAAGAACAATCTACTAACATCATCAACACCTCTACAAGTCATTCAAATCACTTTAACACAACAACTCAATAAAACAACAACAACAACATCAGAAGATACAATTGACACCAATAACAACACAAACATGTTGACATCAATGACAACACCAATTAGCACATACTTGCAACAATAGCTTGAACTCCCCCTGGACAAATCCATCACTATGCATCTTAGCAAGAAGAAGGGTAAATTACCCTAACCTCTACCAAAGATCCTCAAATATGTCCTTTGCAAGAGCCTTTGTGAAAATGTCTATAATTTGATCCTTAGAACATAATCCAACCTCACTTCCTTCTCTGCAACCTTCGCTCTTAAAAAATGACACTTTATTACTATATGATTGGTTCTAGAATGCATCACTGGATTCTTAGAAATATTGATGGCACTAGTAGTGTCACACAAAATAGGAATAAGATCATCTTACAATACCTTGATATCCTTCAGGGTTTTCTTCATCCATAACACTTGTGTGCAGCAAGATGTTGCTGTAATATACTCTACCTCTATAGTTGATAAGGACACTGAATCTCACTTCTTTCTCTCCCATGAGACCAATCTACTTCCTAAGAAGAAAGCACCACCACTTGTACTTCTTCTATCATCAACACAACCTACCCAATCAACACCAGTGTAGGCATTCAAATCAAAGTAATTACCTCTTGGATACCATAGGCCATAATCCAGAGTTCCTTTCAAGTGTCTAAATATCCTTTTCACCACCTTCTCATGTGTTTTCTTAGGATTGGCTTGATATATAGCAACTACACATACTGCATGCATGATATCAAGTCTGGAAGCAGTTAGGTACAATAATCCTCCTATCATAGATCTGTATGTAGTTTGATCCACCTTCAGAGGCTCATCATCCTTACTCAAATGACATCTAGTGACCATGGGAGTACTCACTGGTTTTGAATCCTCCATGCCAAACTTCTTCAACAATTCTTTGACATACTTAGTTTGAGAAATAAAGATACCATCATCTAGCTGAGCAATTTGAAGACCAAGGAAGAAAGACATCTCACCAATCATAGACATCTCAAACCCTTTTTGCATATCCTTTGCAAACTTCTTATACATGTCATAATCTCCACCAAATATTATGTCATCAACATATACTACAACTATCAATATCATATCTCCTTCGTTGATGTAAATATTTCCATCTGTAGTACCTTTCTTGAAGCTCTGTTGAAGTAAGTACTTATACAACCTAGCATACCAAGCTCTAGGTACTTGATTGAACCCATATAAAGCCTTCTTGAGTCTACGTACCATGTCTGGATCTTTTGATATCTAGAAACCATTTGGTTTCTCAATGTAAACCTCTTCCTATAGATTACCATTTAGAAATGCTGACATACCTTAAAGTTCTTATGAGCAGCAAGTGCAAGAAACATTCTGATTGCCTCCATTCTAGCTACTGGAGCAAAATTCTCCTCAAAGTCAATGCCTTCAACTTGAGTGTAGCCCTTACATACCAGCCTTGCTTTGTTCCTTACAAATACACTTTCTTCATTTAGTTTGTTCAGAAACACCCACTTTGTTCCTATGATGTTCTTATTGGCTGGTCTGGGAACCAATTCCCATGTCTGATTCTTCTCAATATGATCCAACTCTTCTTCCATTTCCTTTATCCATCCATCATCTTTGATAGCATCAGAAAATGTTTTAGGTTCTACTTTTGATAACACACATGTTTACTTGCTCATGTGTCTTGGCCAACTTTCTCCTTATTTGCACTCCATTTTTACCTCCAATGATTTGATCTTCTAAGTGGTTCTTCTAAACATACTTTGCTGGAGTCTTAGATACTGCTTTGGTTCTTGTTTCTTTTCTTCTTTCAAATCTTGTTCTTTTTCATCTTCTATAGTGCAAGGAAAGATGTCAAGTCTAAAGTCCTTTGATTCTTGTGAGAACTGATATGTCTTCATCTACTTTGACATTTGTTCTTTCAATCATCTTTTCCAACCTTTTATTGTAGCATCTATAGGCCTTGCTTCTGGTTGAGTATCCAAGAAAGATTCCTTCATCACTTCTTGAATCAAACTTTCCTACATCTTCTTCATCCCTTCTAATATAGCATTTGCTACCAAAAATTCTGAAGTATCTAACTGTAGGAGGTCTTCCATACCAAATCTCATAAGGGGACTTGGAGCTGTTCACCTTTAGCTACACTTTGTTGATTAAATAGACAATAGCATGAACTACTTCCTTCCAGTACATATCAGGTAGATCTGTATCTTTCAACATTTCCCTAGATATCTCTTGCATAGTCATATTTTTTCTTTCCACTACCCCATTTTGTTGAGGGCCCCCATCCTAGAGGCTGACAAATGTCTCCTAATACCATGATCTTCACAAAATCCTTCAAATTCATTTGAAGTAAACTCTCCTCCTCTATCAAACCTCAAGCATTTGATCTTAACATCTACTCCATTCTCAACCAAACCTTTGAACACTTTAAATTTATCAAGGGCATCTGATTATTCTCTTAAGAAAGTAACCCAAGTCATTCTAGAGTAATCATCAATAAACAACATAAAATACCTCTCACCTTGTTGACTCTTTACTCTTACAAGCCCACATAGATCAGTATGAATTATCTCCAATGACTATGAAGAGGATTACTCCTCGCTTTTGAAACTTGTCTTTGACTGCTTTCCCATTTGACATTCTCTACATATAGTACTTTTAGGCTTGATTATCTTAGGCAAGTCTCTCACTGTATGAGTGGAAATGATCTTTACCATATTATCAAAGTTGTTGTGATCCAATCTTTTGTGCCATAGCCAACATTCATTGGATTGAGCTAATAAACATGTTCTTACATTTACCTCCTTTAGATGATACATATCACCATGTGTCTTGATACCTTCTACAACTAGTTTTTCAAAACTTGTCTTTCTGATCTCACAACCCTTGGCATGAAAAGTGAGATTATACCCTTTGCTGCACATCTGATTGACACTGAGAAGATTATGTTTTAGTCCTTTAACATAGAGGAAATATTCAATCCTATTATTCCCATCAATAGTTATGGCACCTCTTCCACATATCTATGCTAACTCATCATTACCAAACTTGATATCACCACCATCCCACTTTTCAAGATTGATAAACTTTCTTTTGCCACTAGTCATATGGTTTGAACATCCACTGTGAGTTGCCCAAGCCTTGGATTCTTCTCTTGCATGAAAGGTAGTCCATACAACCATTGATCTTTCATTGTTTTGATTTGTTTTCAAGGCATTAGTCTTCTCATATTTTCTAGCATCATCCTTTTTGTTACCAACACTTATGGCCATGAAAAGTGTTTCATCATTTGAATCATCATGGTCTTCATCTTCTGGAGAATAATTGCTTTCTATAGAATACAAACTTCTCTTGAACTTGTCTCTTCTATGATTACCCCTTAATTCTTTAAAAGGACATTTAGAAGAAAAATGAACAACCTTTCCACAATTAAAACATTTGAAGGGTAACTTACCTTTGTATTTGCCAATGCCTTTCTTCAGTGTTCTTACAAAGTTTGCTTCAACTTCATCAAATCTCTCATCTTCATCAACAACTTCTTCTTTTGTCTTCACACTGGTCTTGAAAGCAACTTCTTTCTTTGGAGCATCACTGCCAAACTCTCTCATCTCAAAGGTAATAAGAGAACCAAATAAGTGTATTGTTGGGATATGGTGTTGTAAACCTTTGCATAATTTGATATATTAATGTTTGTGATGCACCTAGGTGGTGTGGTGAATCACACTAGGTAATTATTTGGGGGCCACTTTATGTTGTATGTAGCATTGGGATATTATTTGTAGTATTTAATTATTAGGAAAAAAATGTAGTACCAATATTAAATAAGTGGGTCAATGGTTTTGGGGCACATGGTTTTCTTAATGTAATGTGTGAGCTTGAATTATAAAAGCAAGCACAAGGTTATTATTTGAGGTTGGTTAGATAACTCATTGTCGATGAATGAAGGTTTTGTGAGAGGCTGTCATTGTAATGAGTTCTCTCCTGTAAGTGCATATTGTGAAGCATGGCAGGTGAGGTGTGGATTCATGCTTGTACACAATGGAGGATGCATTAGAGGAGCTTGATGGATTCAAAGGTATTCATGGAGTGATGTAGAGCATGCAACGAAGTGGTGAAAACATATCAAAATTTGGGACTATTGCTATGGTTGAACCTTTGAACCACATGAACCATTGAACCTCAACTATCGGTTCAACATACTCCCATCGCCCAGATTTAATTGTTGTCGGTAACTATCAGTTGAACCATTGAACCTCTTGAACCCATTTACACCTTGTTGAACCGGTGAATCAAATGAACCTTTGTATCTTGTTGAACTCGTTGAACTGGTTCAACTGTCGGTTCAACTATCGATAACACCTACTACTATCAACCAATGAGAATTCCTTCAGCTGATGTACCACTTACTCCGATGAACCAATGAACCTATTGAACCCTTTGAACCTTTGAACTGGTTCAACCATCAGTTCAATCAAGTACTTTCTGTCGCCTCAAAGATTCTTTTGATGGTTCTTTTCACCCTAGTGAATTACTTAAATTTCTATTGCCAATTCCCTCTACCGATCCTATCAGTCATTCATTGTATCCGTAGAAGGTGAACTTCCAACACCCTCTACATGAAATGTATATTTGCATACAATTGCGATATACACAAGAAATATATCTCTAGTGAAACAGCGCCAAAATCTCACACTGAGGACGTCCTCTGCAACCAAACTCGTAGATTCTATCTGTCGAGCCCTAGCACATAGAGATGCT
Source organism: Cunninghamia lanceolata (assembly GCA_027924645.1). Taxonomy (NCBI): domain Eukaryota; kingdom Viridiplantae; phylum Streptophyta; class Pinopsida; order Cupressales; family Cupressaceae; genus Cunninghamia; species Cunninghamia lanceolata. The sequence goes on along the minus strand of BSBN01001583.1, from coordinate 2,945,858 downwards.
AGGCTCTCTACTGGATCCTCTATTCCATTCTGCCATAAACATGAACAAAAAGAAAATAAAACAACAAACTATGTACAAGGTCCATTCCACTGATTTCAAAGAAATCCACCAGTGGAATGGTTTCAGTCCTGCATCTTCGACAACAAAAAAAACTAGATTATATACAGAACACTATGACACAAAAAATATATGCAGAACAACTTAGTACATAGGAAATTTACACAGAACACAGAACAAATTGACAGAATTTCTATTTCTTCAATCAAACTTCGTCCTCCCTCTCTTCTTCCAAGAATATGTTTATATCTCCCCCATTCAGTTCCAACCAGAACACCAGAAGTTGGAGTCGTTACAACTTCCAACCGAAATACCAAAACTCTAACTAATCACACGACACATGTTTGGCATACGACATGACTTAAACACATTAACAAGACACCTAAGTATAACGCACTTGATTTAATCATCCACATACCCCAATTGTCCAAGATGTTCAAATTGGCTTATCAGGATGCCAAATTTGTAACACTGGTTCACATGATGCGGGTTTTATTACAAACATGAAATCACAACACAAGTCCTACATAACAACAGGAACAAACATAGAAATGTATAAAACATAACACTATTCTGACCTTAGTCTTCTCCATCAGATGTATATTTGGCTTGTTGAAGAGGTGCTCCTGCACCATACTCCCCGGGAGAAGAGATCTCAAGCTCACTTGTGATTAGAGTTTGAAGGTCTACACCATGGTTTGTGATCTGATCTTCCGTCATCCAAACTGCTTTTAAATCAAGTTTCCCGTGCCAAGCCACCAAGTACTCCATGTACTCTTTGTTCCTTGTCTTCTTTGCCACTCTTGAGTTTAAAATCTTCTTCAATTTTGGTGGATCATGCTTAGGAATATCATTATCTATTGTGCCCTATAATGATTCATGTTCTACATATGCATTATGCTTGTATGGAGTTAAATCACATACATTGAAAATGGGTGACAATCCAAGATCAGGAGGAAGTTGGATCTCATAAGCATTCTACCCACACTTCTTCAAAATCTGACATGGTCCAATCTTCCTCTGCATTAGCTTGGTATGTTTACCTTTTGGGAGCCTCTCCTTCTTTAGATTAACCCACACCAAATCTCCAACATCAAATTGTACATCCCTCTTCTTCTTATCAGCATATGCTTTGTACTTCAATGTGGTTTGTTGGAGTTGGGTCTTGACTTGATCATGCACCTCCTTGATGGCTGATGCAAAAGTTTCTCCATCTACACTAATAGACTCTCCTATAGGTAGATCTCTCGGCTCCAAAATACCCCTTGGATGAATGCCATATACCACTTGAAAAGGTGAATTCCCTGTACTCCTATTGATGGTGTCATTGTAGGAGAATTCTGCATGTGGTAGGATGTTATGCCACTTCTCTCCATGCTGCCTTGTTAAACACCTTAGCAGATTTCCCAATGAATGGTTAACCACTTCAGTCTGACCATCTGTTTGAGGATGGTGGGCTAATGAGAAGGATAAGTTGGTTCCAAGATTCCTCCAAAGAGTCCTCCAAAAGTGGCCAATAAATCTCACATCTCTATCTAACACTATGCTCAATGGCAATCCATGTATTCTCACTATCTCTTTGAAAAATAGATCTGCAAAATATGAAGCATCACAAGTGGTTTTGCATGGCAAGAAGTGTGCCATTTTACTAAATCTATTGACTACAACAAAAACACTATCATATCCCTTCCTTGTCCTAGGCAAACCCAATACAAAGTCCATGTTTATGCTCTCCCATGGCCTAGAAGGAATGGGTAGTGGCTGATACAAACCTGCATTAGTGGATCTCCCTTTTGCATTTTGACATATCACACATACCTCCACAAATCTCCTCACATCTGACTGTAATTTGGGCCAATAGTAATGCCTCTTCACAAGATCAAGAGTCTTATCTAGACCAAAATGTCCTACCATGGCCCCACAATGCTTCTCACTAATGATATTCAGTCTCATAGAACACTATGGAATGCACAACTGTCCACCTTTGAAAAGTAATCCATTTTGGATCAGAAATTCAGAGAACTCAACATGATATTTGTCACCAATGGAAGTACATACCTTGTAGATCTCTCCAAAGTCTTCATCAGCATCATACATGGCCTTCAAAGATTCAATGCCAACACTCTCCAACTAGATCTAATTTATGGTTAGAGCCCTCCTGCTCAAAGCATCTGCTACCTTGTTCTTGACCCCTTTCTTGTGCTTGAGTGTGAAGGTGAAAGCTTGCAAAGTCTCCACCCACTTCATATGCCTATGGTTCAGCTTCTCTTGACTGTTTATGAAACTAAGGGCCTGACTATCTGTGAACACTATGAATTCTTTTGGCATCAAGTAATGCCTCCACTTTTTGGGTGACTGTACTAGAGCGTACATCTCCATATCATATGATGAGTATCTCTTCTTTGCATCATTGAGTTTTTTACTAAAAAATGCAATAGGCCTACCTTCTTGACTGAGTACTGCCCCAATTGCCATTTGGCTTGCATCACATTCTACTTGAAAAATCTTGTTGAAGTTAGGAAGTGCAAGGATTAGCTGCTTTGCCACCTTCTTCTTCAATGTTTTAAATGAATCATCTGCCTCTTTTGTCCAAGTAAATCTGCACTTCTGTCCTCCTTATATGGTGTCAAGCATGGGTGCACAAACATGACTAAACCCTTTTATAAACTTCATATAGAAGGTTGCTAACCCATGGAAACTTCTAACATCATTCATGGTTTTAGGAGTTGGCCAAGACAATATGGCACTTACCTTCTCTTGATCCATTTTCAGTTTTCCCTGTGAAATGACAAAACCCAAATAGGTGATCTCCTCCTGCATGAACAAATACTTCTTCAAGTTGATCATTAGCTACTCTTCATGTAACCTTTTGAGGACCAAGTCTATATCTTTGAGGTGTTCTTTCCTTGTATTACTGAAAATCAGGATGTCATCTAGATATAATATGACAATTTTTCCTATGAATTCCCTCAAGACCTCATTCATCAACCTCATAAAGGTACTAGGGGCATTGGACAAACCAAAAGGCATGACCTTCCACTCATATAACCCCTCATTGGTCTTGAATGCAGTTTTCCATTCGTCTCCTGGCCTAATCCTAATCTGATGATAGCCACTCTTTAGATCTATTTTTGTGAAATATTTAGCACCCCCCAAGCAATCAAGCAAATCTTCTATCCTAGGGATTGGGAACCTATACCTGATTGTTATTTTGTTGATTGCCCTTGAATCAGTACAAAGTCTCCAAGTGCCTTCCTTCTTTGGTGCTAGGACAACCAGTACTGCACATGGGCTTAAACTCTTGCCAATTAGGCTCATCTCCAACAATTCCTTAACCTGCCTTGCTACCTCTGCATTTTGTTCTGGGGTAAGCTTGTATGCTGCTTTGTTTGGAAGTGTAGATCCTGGGATCAGATCTATGCAATGGCTGATGTCTCTTATAGGTGGTAGGGACCTTGGCATTCCATCAGAGATGATGCCTTTGTACTTGTCCAATAGCTCTTGGACAATCATATCCATGAACCTTTTCCTCTTCTCTCCCTTGACTTCCTGCTGCCACTCCTTGGTTGCCTTCAGGCATGGAATTAGAGCATGTGCAACTGCACCTTCTTCTACCATCTCTTTCATGAATTGTTTGCCTTCTACCATCATCACCTTGACTTCTTTCCCCTTTGATTCCTCCTCATTCTCCATCAATGGTAGCAACTCTATCACCTTACCATCCTTGGTGATAGAATATGTGTTCCTAACTCCATCATGGTGTGCTTTCAAGTCATATTGCCATGGTCTTCCAAATAGGAGATGGCAAGCATCCATCTTAGCAATGTCAAACAATAATCTATCCTAGTATGTTCCAATTTGAAATTCTACCCAAGCCTGCTCTTCCACAACTGTTTGCTAACCTTGGGTGAGCCATGAGACCTTGTATGGACATGGATGTGGTAATCTTCTAAGCTTAATCTTTTCTACCATTTTAATGGACACAAAATTTTCAGTGGATCTGTAGTTAATCAAAACTTTACATACCTTTCCTCCTGCCTTGCAAGTAGTTCTGAAGAGAGACTTCCTTTGTGGGGGTTCCTTGTCAGGCACCTTCATGGTGGTCATTGCTCTCCTCATCATCAAAGCTTCTCCTTTCTCAGGATATCCATAACTATTAGGAGAATTCACACTTTGAAAAGTGTTTGAGCTTGTTACACTTTGACAATCAGACTCTTGGATCAAATTTGTCCTCCTTTCTCCCATTGAACTTGTTGCCTTTTCTAGACATCTATTGGCTATGTGGCATTCTTGATTGCAATTGTAACATCTGAGAGGTCCTCTGCCTTGAGATCTCCCTCTAAATGGTGGTCTTCCGCCCCTAAAATTTCCTCTTTGATTGTAACTTCCCCCTTGAGTTTGACTGTTGTCTCCTTTGCTGCTCTCCTGATTGTATTCACCTTGGTGTCCAAACCCATTTCCTCTGCCTCTGAAAGGACTTTTACCCCCTCTTTGTTGTCTCCCTCTTCCTCTACTATTCTTCTCTTGTCTTCTCTTTAACTTCTCTTCTACTTTGAGTACCAATTGGTAGCACTTTTGGACTGTATCTGGGTTATGCAGATTTAAATCTTCTTGGATGTTAAACCTCAATCCATTGAGGTACCTTGCCACCTTCTCATCCTCACCCTCCTTTACCTTTGCCTTGACACATAGTTTCATGAACTCTTCAGTGTATGAACTAACATCTAACTCCTTTTGCTTCAAGTTTTGTTTCCTCTTCTATAATTGGATGTTGTAATCCAATGGAACATAGGCTTCCTTCACTAAAGCCATCATCTTCTTCCAAGTAGCAACTCTGTTCTTTCCCTCTTTCACCCTGTCATCTTGGATGAAAGTCCACCAAGTTAGTGCATCCCCTTTCATTTTGGATTGGGCCATCTTGACCCTTTGGTGGTCTGGTATCTCCTCGGTCCCAAAAAAATTATTCAAGGAGTCAATCCACTCCATCATTGAATTAGGATCCATCTTGCCTGCAAACACAGGCAGGTCTAGTTTCATATTCATGGTCCTTTCCATGGATTTGAGGGCATTGAGCAAGGGTCTCTAGTCTGCAGGAACCTCCATCTCTTCCTGCCTAGGGATCTTCTCCTCATCCCCGTCTTCTTCATCACCAGAATCTTCTTCTCCCTTCTCTACTTTTTCCCTCAACTTTTCTAACTCATTTCTCAAGGCCTGATTCTGAGCCTTAACTGCTTTGTTCTTTGCCAATTGCTTCTTCACTAGAATGGCCAACTCAGCATTGGTCATCTTCACTAGGCACTCTTGTGACCCCTCTTCATCTGACATCTTGTCTTCTTCTTCTACCCAAAGGATACTCCTTTTCTCTAATACCACTTGATGTTGAGCACGCAACGAAGTGGTGAAAATAGATCAAAATATAGGACTATTGCTGTGGTTGAACCTTTGAACCACATGAACCATTGAACCTCAACTATCGGTTCAACATACTCCCATCGCCCAGATTTAATTATTGTCAGCAACTATCAGTTGAACCATTGAACCTCTTGAACCCATTTACGCCTTGTTGAACCGGTGAATCAAATAAACCTTTGTATCTCATTGAACCCACTAAATTCGTTGAACCGGTTCAACTGTCGGTTCAACTATCGATACCACCTACTACTATCGACCAACCCAGAATTCCTTCAGCCGATGGACCACTTACTCCAATGAACCAATGAACCTATTGAACCCTTTGAACCTTTGAACCAGTTCAACCATCGGTTCAATCAAGTACTTTATGCCACCTCAAAGATTCTTTCAATGGTTCTTCTCACCTTGATGCATTACTTAACTTTCTATTGTCGGTTCCCTCTGCTGATCCTACCGGTCATTCCTTGTATTCACAGAAGGTGAACTTCCAACACCCACTACATGAAATGTATATTTGCATACAATTGTGATATACATAGGAAATATATCTCCAGTGAAACAGTGCCAAAATCTTATGCTGAGGACGTCCTCTGCAACCAAACTCGTAGATTCTATCTGTCGAGCCCTAGCACATAGAGATGCTAGGCTCTCTACTGGATCCTCTGTTCCATTCTGCCATAAACACAAACAAAAAGAAAATAAAATAGCAAACTATGTACAGGGTCCATTCCATTGATTTCAAAGAAATCCACCAGTGGAATGGTTTTAGTCCTGCATCTTCGACAACAAAAAAAACTAGATTATATATAGAACACTATGACATAGAAAATATACGCAGAACAACTCAGTACACAAGAAATTTACATCAAACATAGAACAAACTGACAGAATTTCTATTTCTTCAATCAAACTTATTCCTCCCTCTCTTCTTCCAAGAATATGTTTATATCTCTCCCCATTTAGTTCCAACCAGAACACTAGAAGTTGGAGTCGTTACAACTTCCAACCGGAATACCAAAACTCTAACTAATCACATGACACATGTGTTGGCATACGACATGACTTAAACACATTAACAAGACACCTAAGCATAACGCACTTGATTTAATCATCCACATACCCCAATTGCCCAAGATGTTCAAATTGGCTTATCAGGGTGCCAAATTTGTAACACTAGTTCACATGATGGGGTTTTTATTACAAACATGAAATCACAACACAAACAAACATAGAAATGTATAAAACATAACACTATTCTGACCTTAATCTTCTCAATCAGATGTATATTTGGCTTGTTTAAGAGGTGCTCCTGCACCATGGAGGCTCATGGATTGTATTGTAATAATTTGTTAATGAATAATACATATGAGCATGGATGCTTTTGGAGGCTAGATTTTTCCCTTAAAAAGGTTTTCCCAGGGTATACCTTGTGTTATCTTATTGATTGTTCATTTGATCTTTCCATTATGGTTCATTTATGCATCTTATTCTCCTATTAGGTTATGTGGAATTGGTTTTATTTGACATGTGAATTCCTAACATGTGGTATCAGAACCGTGTTTATGGTTGAGGGAGGTGTGAGTTCCTTGGATGTGTATAACCCTTGTTTGTGTCTAGATCTAGTGCAAAATGGAAGCCATGGAAATGCATGTAAGGATTTGGGACATTACAAGGTTTTGTGCAGGTTGTATTGTAGTTTGGGGGTTTTGGGTATTGGAGATATGTTGTGTATGTTGCAGATTTGGTGATTGAAAAATCATGGCTGAAGAGGGTTTCTTGGTTTGGCTTCATGAGGGTTTTGAGAAGGAATTTTTACAAATGACCTCTTGGGACAAAATGGACCTCACCATTGAGTCGAGGAGGCCCGAGAGGCGAAGAAAAACATATAATTTTGCATGATTTGGCCACTGTGAGAAAAAAACAATTTTTTTAGCTCCCCGGGTATGCAGTATGACTGTACGACCATCACATGTATGCTGCATAATAAAAAAAATTTACTTGCAATGAAAATGTTTCTATAGTTTTGAAAAAAATAAATTACAAAAATTTATAAACTATAGGAATGGAAATAAATTCAAAAAGAAGCAAGATATGATTTAAAAAAAAAAATTGTGCAGGCAGGGGTCTGCAGACCCCCGTACCTGCCTAGTCGGTAGAGGGCACTGATAGGGTACACTATGACAAGGCCTTGTTGGCCCTCCCCACCTACTTGTGGTAGAGCTACTGTGGCCAGTAGGCACCGATCAAGGGGCTTAGAACCCCCGGTCCGGCAGCCTAGCTCGTCGGCCAGTCTGCCCTGACATGGGTGGCCAAAAGTCTGGCACCAGTGGACAGGAGCCCCCCATGGGGATTTTAAATATTTTAAATGGCAGTTGAAAATAATATTTGACAGTGAGCTTAAAATTAAATCAAACCTATAAAATATTAAATCCTCCTTGAAATGCTTATGGGTTCTGTGAGATGAAAAATAAAACAATTTTTTTTACATTTGCCAATCAAAGTCAATGCTAGCTTAGTGCCATGTTAGCATCCATTCACTTGCCCAGTCAGCACTTGTGTCAGCTCTTATGTCATGCTGACATCATCATGTGTGGATGGGTCCCACCAAGGGTCCCCTTTTAGCCCTCAGAGGACATTTTCTTCTGGGGGCATAACTTTCACATACAGTATCAGTTTTTTGACTTCTTATAGGCGTCAGAAAGGTTTCTCTGAGAACTATATAGTGGTCTAGGTTTTATGACTAGATTTTTCTATTTGTGTTATAAGTATTTGCATGAAGCTAGACATTGCTTTGGGATAATTTTATGCTCATAACTTTTGCATACGTAATCAGATTTTTGATTTCAGATAGGCGTTGGAGAGCTATTGTAGTGTACTACAGTTTGGATCATGTAGATTTTTAGTTTGGTGTGTAGAGAGAGTTTGGTACTTGTCTGATGACTTGTAGAAGCCTAAGATTCAGAGTTCATTTATGAGTACATTTAGATGGATTTTTTGGCACAAACTTTTGGGAGTGCATGTTTTTATAAGACCATTAAGATGGTATAGCATGTTTTTAGATTTGGTACTTCTAGATACAAGTTTACAGGTTTTTTCAGAGATTGGACTTTGATGGAGGTAGGTACAGGTTGTCTTATGGTTTGAGGACATGAATGATATGCATGTGAGACTTGGAGTCTTGTTTCAGTTAGAGTTGAGTATAGGTACAATGATGATGATGATTATGGTGTCATGGATATGTAGGCACACTTTTGCATTGGCACAACATGATCATGTATGCGATAGATAGGTATGGGCTATGATGTTTGTTTTATGATTATAAGTGGTGTTATTTTAGGAGATTGTTCTTATCTCCTGGATGCTTGATTAGTTCCTTGACTATGACTAGTAAAAGCACCAAAGGTACTATCAAATGGCTGATAGGCACAAATATTTATAAGCCTATCACCAAATAGATTTATATTTTGATATTGAAAGTGTAAATATTCTTTGTATGTTTTAGCCATTTTGATATGCGTAGTGTAACTATTCTTTGTAACATATCATCATGTGATTTTATTAGTTGATCATTTTAATTGTAGAGCATAATTTTAAAAGGATGGAAGAAAATACTTGCAATTCAACTCTCTTATTAAAATAATTTTAACCCTAAGCCTAACCCTAATTCCAGCCCTAACCCTGATTCTAGTTCTAACCCTAACCCTAACAAAAATCTTAATGAATGTGCAAATGAATGTTGACATTCACTCTATGTACATGCACACCTCTATGTGTTTGCGAAATGTTAATTTTGTCATTCACTTTGTTTGAAGTGCATGTGTATGTGTGTTTGAACTAACTTTCATGTTCATTATGTGTATGTGGCTTTGAAAGTTAACTTTGGCATTCACTCTATGTGCATGCACATGTGTGTGTGAAAAGTTAATTTTGACATTCAATTTGTTTAAAATGCATGTGTGTGTGTGTTTGAACCCTAACCTTAACAAAAATACTTTGCAACCAAAAAGATTTGTAGCATGGAAAGATCTTTGCAAGTAGTCTTAACAATAAATAATTGTTTGTCCTTGCTTTGTTAAGAACCATTCACAAATAGAAAAAAAAAAGTTTAATCATGGAAATTGAAAAGTACTATTTTGCTAAATGCAAATATAAGTAACAATTAAAAGAAACTTTTCATCTAGGAAACTGGTAGATCCTGTGTTCGATTCAATGTCTTTTCAAGCAGAGTGCACTCATATAACAATCATTTGCCTTTTAAAAAATGTGGTGGGTCTTTCCTTATAAAGATGTAGAGGCTTTAACAGTGGAAATGTTATAATTTTTTCAAGTCACCTATGTAAAGTTGAGAAAACATCAGTGAAGGGTGATAATAGTGTTTTTGGATGGAAAAAAATTATAGTTAAATTTAAAAATAGTATCATCATTATCATGGACCTAATGGACTTCATATTTACTATCTATTAAAAACTAAGAGAATATATATAATTACTTATATATTAGATTAGCTATATATTGAAAATAAAAAGTTTAAAAATATTTTTAGCAAGATTGTTTTGGGATTTAGCTATGTATATATTTCAGATCACACGCACTGATACATCATCACATAGAGGAAAGCTGTGATTTGGATTGTAGACTCGACACTTAAATGGAGATAGAGGTGGAGAGGTGATCGAATGACTAACTCTCCTCTTCCTATAATGGATCACTATGCGTAATTAGAAACATCAATGCAAAAATATAGGCAGTTGAATCTAAAAACAATTTTGCTATCTTCATGGATTGTGAAAAACTCATGACTACTATTTTCAGCAATCAACCTATTTTAACTTAATCTCAAAGAAATAAAAAAATCTACACATAAAATTTTCATATAAATTCAGAAAACCAAAACTACATAAAAACATACAATAGAAAAAGGTAGAAATTGTCACAAATAAATAGCAAGAGCAACTCAATGTTAGAGATAGGTGGTTTTGCCTATCAAGATTCCTACCCTCCACCTCCTAGATCCTTGCCAACATCTATAGGTTCCCATCCAGTAAGAGAAACATTTTCTCCATCCTCCAAACCATCCTACAACTAGTTCTAAACAATCCTCAATAAAGATATAACAATAAACAAGTTACAAAATTTCTTCTATCCAAAAGGGCCCACCGACACCATTGAGAAAATATAAAAATATATTATAAAACATAGGCTGACATCATATACAGACATATTTCTTCCATACAGAGAGGATAAAGACAACATTAGTGATTGAATGATTCCATTATTGGAGACTCTAATTAGAAGACGAGGACTCCCTGTCCCTTAAGTGGTTAGGAAACAAAATGGTTAACCCCTAATTTTTTTGCCTCAGAGAAGAAATAGGACATTCTCTCAAACTATGACATCATCTTAAATCTAACTATTTTAAACATGTAAGTTCCCCAATGTTGGAGGGCAATTCTTCTAACTTAAAGCAAGCCAATAAATTGAAATCTTTTAGTGACCTAAGTTGTCCTACACTAGAGGGCAAGGTTTTCAATTTCATGCAACAACTTAAATCTAAACATGTTAAAGAAATAAGCTACCCAAAGCTGACATGCAATCCTTCAGTTCTAGACAATTGCACCTCAACTTTGTTAAAGAGCTAAGCTCCCCAAAACTAGAAGGCAATTCTTTAAGATCATCCGACTGCAGGCTTAACTTCTTTAACTAAAATAGTTGCCCAAAGCTAGAAGGCAAGGCTTCCAATTTCCAGTAGCTTTCTAAATTTAAAATCTGCAAAGACCTTAATTTCCCAAAGCTTGGAGGAATTTCTTTTAAGTTAGATATGTATTTTGTGCTGGCCTGACAGGCCCAACTATATTGTAACCTTTTAGTAGACTATTTCCAATATATGAAATTTTCTTTTTAAATCAAGATCATGAAATAGTGAATCGTTCTTTTTTTTTCCTATAGAAATCATCCGAAGACACATACTGTCAAGGCATAATAGTCATCAAGATCTTCCAAAGCAAGCACCCAATAGCATGTCCAAAGATAATGCTAAATGGGGATGCTCCATCATCTTTATGAAAAATCATAAATTCAGAACTATAATGATGCACATTACACAATCATTCTTAAGAACATAAAAGATATAGGGATACATATGTCTATTCACTAATTCAAATACTAGATGATAACCAATTGTTGAATGCATAGTAGCCATGTCACACAAAAACAAAAAACAATAAATCTAAAAAGAAAGAAATGACATTTGAGCAAAAGAAAATTGAAAAAAACTAGAAAGTAAATTTACATCCTAAGCCTTAAAGGCTGGTTGAGTTTAACAAAGATTGGATAAACTGTCATAAACATTAAATTTAGGGAAATAAAATTCAAAAATTTAAGTTAGTTGAGTTTAGAGGGCAACTGATTCAACATTGACCCACTAAACCCAAAGGGCCAAAACCAAAATATGTTTGTTTTATTCACAAAGCTAGAAAAATAAAAATGATTCTTTTCCAATTTGGATTATTTTAGTTACATGATTGAAACCATATATTATTGGGAATTAGCAATAATTACCTAGAATTCATTGATTGTATACACAAGGTGCATAATAAAGCAAGCTAGAGAATGCACTGCATTTAAAATACAACAGATAAGGTTATCATTATTTTAATACTTTGCGTAATGCAATCGTCTAGCCCTATTGTCTATTTCTTAGAGGGTAACTAAAGCAACTCCTTAGTTATAAATAAAATGATATTCATAGAACTATTTTTCTAAAGGGCATATGGATGCCAAATTCATATCAATAAGATGAAGCACCTTGATTGGGTTTTTCAAGAGAATCAGACTGATATATATAGATCACACCAAAGCTAGGTAATACATGTAGTTGGATTAGCTAGTTCCTTAATCTCAACTTATACTGCAGGCCTCTCTTGTTTAGCTTTCATAACCAACACTTGTTTTTGAGAGCATGATAAGTACAAATTGAAGATTATATTCCATGCTTAATTACTTTTACTAAACATCTACACTCTTTCCAATATACCATAGTCATTTACTCCTTGGCACTTAAAGCGGCAAGTGAGGCTATACTTTCCATGTTTGTCTTACTATGATTAATTAGGGTACTAATTAAAAATTTACCTATCTTCAAAATTTTCATTTGATTCCATAAAGATTTATAGCAAGCATAACTAGTTTAAAATGTAGCGATTTAATCAATAATTGCTGTACAATGTACGCCTTCCCATAACTTCAATGAAATCTTTCCAATGCTTTCAATTTGAACAATGTAGAGACATTCAAAACAAATCCAATTCTTTTGAAGAAACAAGGCACTAGAATAGCCAAATGAATGAGGACCAAAAAATGTCCATAACCAACAATAGGTCACAATTATAAATTGTGCTGGCTTTAATACTATTTTCCTAATGAAGGATCTAGTAGCAAGCCCTGAAACATCTGAATATAAATTTACATACATGGTTGATTCAAGAAAAAATTACTAATGTGCAAAGGAACTGTGAATAGTGTATCCTAAAATCTAACGCATGGAATCAATTCAACATGTTGACTTTTTCCCAGACTGGATGCTTATTCCCAGATTTCCCTACAAGGTAGCCATCAGTGATCAACAGGATCTCTGGGCCAGGGGGTCAACAGTGTAGGAGATAGACTCTATATTTTATCTCCTCTTCTTCTTCAGGCTCTGCAAGACCTAGGGGGGTATTCCCTACTCAACATCCATGAGGATATGCATACAAGGCTGGGATGCTGACAGAAAGCAGATAGTCCTCCTGTAAGTAGACCAAAACTGAATGATAAGAGCAAAGGGGCTAGCTTTGGGCCTATTAGCAGTTGTAGACAGAGGACTGAGGATCCTAAACTAATTCTAAAGTCCTAATGGTTGTTTTAGATTTTGATTTGAAGTTTAAGTGTGGATGCAAAGCTGGACATGGTTATAACACAAGAACAAAGCATGATTGGTGCCTATCCAGGGCCTGGAGTCAGTAGACATACACCTGTGAATGATCAGCATAAACAACTAAAACTGGATTTCAAGGGGATATATGTGATACCTCCCTTACAGGTATCTCCCAATACAAAGTGTTAGGTTATCTCTACTTATGGTATCCCTACTGCAGTATATCCTTCCCAATGTTCAACCTGAAAACAGTTTAATCTACCCCTTGAGTAGAAGTTAAAAGATCAGACAGTCAACATAGGAATTCTATGCTCTAGAATCTAAACATTACCAAACATCCAGATTCAGAAGAAGAATACATGCAATACTGGAGACAGAATTAACACAACACATGCTAAACAGCATTTCTCATATAAGTTTAATCATGAAATCAGTGGGTTCATGCCAAAAACAAACAACAAGAGATACATAAACTCACAGGTAAGCTGTACAGAGCAACCATATCAGCTTGTTATGCATTACAGAGCCAAAATCTTCAACTTTCAACAACCTATCAAATGAGCAACATCACCTGCTTATAACAGCCAGGTAGGTGCTCAGCAATTAATTACAATGTTGACCAAAAATCCCGCCAGATACACAGTACCATGGAAATGGCGCTCAAACACAACCAGATTGGCGCCCAAACTTGAATGCAGCAGGTAGGGGAGGAGACAGGAAGATTTCTCGAGCCCTGCGCCACCATCCGCTGATGTACATCTTCAGTCGGGTACAGGATCCATCCACGCCATCGCCCATACCTCTGCAACAATCGCCATTGATGGCGCACCAACCCGCGGCCTTGGGAAGAACATCAAACAGACTATCGCAAGCATTTCCCGCCGAGACTCATCATCATGATATTTGAAAATGCAGGATATCAATATCCCACATGCACCCCGCGATGATCTCAATAACACTTTATATACTAGGTCATGAGCATATATCATGTCGGTGCTTTTGCTCCTGACGACACTAGTATAGACCTCATCATCATCATCCTCCAGCAGCATGATATCCTGTTGTTCGAAATATCACCCTGACGTCATCATGATATTTGAAATATAACCTTCATGATAATCAGCACAACCTGATCCTTCGGAGGAACATCCTCCTGCTGAGCTTATAACAAAAGTCTGGCCGATGAACATCCTGATGACGTCACATCATATCCTGCTGACGTCATCATCATATCTGCCTACTGCGCACCTCCTCATATCCGGATGACGTCATCATCATGTTTGCAAATATCAGGAGGTCTCTTCAAGATGATCAGTGTTAGAAATATGACCCCCCCGGACCTTAATGACGTCATCATCATATTAACATCATCATGATATTCGGAAGACAACCGGATATTTGGAAATATCCTCCTGATGCTCAAATATCAGGTTGCACTGTAGCTCCTCTATAAGATCGGGGCGATAATTGAATATGATGATGATGCTTGAAAAGATCACCCCCCGGAGATAATGCGCGAAGCCAGCAGGCGGATACCTCCTTGATATCAACATCATCATGATGTTCGAACAAACATATATCCGGGTGATATGAAAATATCACCCCTTCCTTCGAAAATATCATGATGCAGATAGGCAGAAAGAAAAATATCACCCTGATATACGGATGACGTCAGCATCATCAGGATGAGAAACAAAGAATAAGAAGTGATACAACATCATCAGGATGATATTGACTAAGATCATCCTGACGTTCAAAATATGATGACCCTAGTGAATATCGGGTCACAATTAGAACTCTTCAACGACATCATCAGGATGATCATAGCCAAGATCACCCGATGATAAAAATATCACCCCGGCGAAATATCATGAAGGCAGAAAATATGATGACCTCCGCAAGCAGCAGGATGATAACTGGAAATATCATGATGATGACGACCCTTAGGAAAAAAAACAAGTTAGGTCGAACAACTTAGAGAATAACCCCTTCAGGATAACGGGGCAACATCATCATCATGTTTGAGCAAGGTGATAAATGAAAGATCACCGGATACTTGAAAAATCACCCCCGCAAGCAACTGAGGGCGCACTGTAGCTCACCAGTATCATCAGGATAATAAGCAAACATCACCCGACAGTTGAAATATGATGATGACGATGAGAAAAACAAGTCGACGAAGAACATGCTGATGAAGATCATCATCGAAGACAAGATGATGATGACGACCTCCTCCTCAGAAAAATATGATGCTGCAGCTGAAAAACGCTGAGGAGGTCCAACACTTAGAAAAATTGGGCAAGAAGATGAAGGCTTCAGATGAAGAAACCTCCTGATCATGACAAATCAACCCCAGGTCAAAATAAGTGCTAACAGTGGCTCCGAATGGGGACGTGCAGGTGAAAACCTGCAGCGAGAACCAGATCTCCGGGCAGACCTGACAAAAAGCAAAAAACGCGAGCTGTACAAGGCGTTTACACTACATACATATTTTTACAAATGTGCATAGCAACCAGTCATTTATGCAAAATAGAACTTAAGGAATTGGCCATGCACAGGCAATTCCAGAATTTCACCATCTAGGGCCTGGAGGAAATAAGAATCCTCCCCATGAGTATTGTAAACCTGATATGGGCCCATCCATAAGGGCTGAAATTTACCATGTTTACCCTTTTCCTGATCTTTAGCATTCCAAATGAGCACCAGATCATTTACTTGAAACTTCCTTTTTGTAGTTCTTCTGTCAAACTGATATTTCATATCCTGTTGTCTCTTGAGATTTATCTGGTGGGCTCTCCTTCTGTCTTCATCCAATGCAACCAGCTGATTCACTCTTTTTGTCATGGGATCTTCAATGTCCTCATCATTTTCCTGAATGAACCTGTAAACTGGTAGGAGATTGTTTACGGGCAGTCTAGCTGATGCACCATACACTAGCTCAAAAGGTGACTTCCCAATAGCCCTTTTCACTGTCACTCTGTCAGCCCATACTGCTAAATTCAACTTTGAGTCCCAAGCTCTCTTGTTCTTGTCCAGTATCCTCTTGACAATTTTCATGATGCTCTTATTGCTTGATTCTGCTTGACCATTTCCTTGTGGGTGATATGGTGATGTATATGACAGATTTATCCCATACCTGTTGCAAAAATCAACAAATTCACCTGATCTGAAGCACATAGCATTATCAGTGATTATCTTAAATGGTACTCCAAACCTGATGATGATGTTCTCTAGTATGAAATCTGTCACCACCCTACTTGTAGCTCTTTTAGTTGGAATGGCCTCAATCCACTTGGTAAAGTAATCAGTTGCCACCAAAATCCAACTGTGTCCCCCACTTGATTTGTCTGCAATCTCCCCTATGAAGTCAATTCCCCATTGCTGGAATGGAGCATCCACAAGTACAGCTCTGAGGGGTAAAGCACCATCATATTTCAGCTTTCCTGAGAATCTCTGGCAAGGGTCACACTTCCTTACTAACTTTTGTGCATCTGAAAAGAGAGTGGGCCACCAATATCCTGCCCTAAGAATTTTATGAGCTGTTGTTTGGGCAGTATAATGTCCACCACACAATCCTTTATGCATGTCAATCAAAACATTGTTAGCCATGTCTTTATCCACACATCTCAGCAGCACACCATCAGGATTTTTCCAGTACAGCTCACCTTGAACAACAACATACCTGATTGCATGTAGCTTCAGAGTCCTCTTTTGATTGTCACTGAAATGGGAAGGACAATTCAGATTTTGCAAATAATAGACAATATCCTTGTACCATTCAGATCCTGATACACTTACATTCTCATCTTGGACTGCATTAACTTGGCATGCTTCCAAGTTTGACTGTGCCATCATCTTGGCTAATCCTTGTCCCCTTATCAACTTAGTAACTTGTATGTCTATGTTGAATTCCTGCAGTTTGTTTATCCATCTGCACCTTCTTCCAGTCACCTCCTGCTGAGTGAATATGTCTTTGACTGCTGCATGAGGCACATATGCAACTATATATGACCCTACCAAGTATGGTCTGAAACTTTTGATGGCTCTAACAAGTGCATATGCCTGCTTTTCCATAATGTCATATTTCAACTCAGAGGCCTGCAGGGACATACTGAAGAAAGCAATGGGCTGTTCAAAACCATCTTCATTTTTCTGCAACAAACATGCAGCAACAGTATGAAAGGAAGCAAATGAGAACACCTGGAATGGCCTAGAAAAATCAGGAGATTTAAGAACAGGGGCCATCTTAATTGCCTCTTTGATATTCTGAAATGATTCCATTGCTTCCCTTTCCCAGTTGACAGTTGCATCCTTCTTCATCATCTTGGAAATGTTCCTTGTAGTTTCTGCAAAGTTGGGAACAAATCTTCTAACAAAATTTATCTGTCCAAAGAAGGACTGAACTCCCTTCACAGTTCTTGGCATTTGAATCCTGTCAATAGCTGCCACTCTCTCTGGATCTATCCTGACTCCATCCTTGGAAACAATATGTCCCAGAAGTTTTCCTTCAACTACTCCGAAGGCACACTTCTTTGGGTTTAAAGAAATACCATATTCTAGTGCTCTTATGAAAATCTGCTCCAGATGCATACAATGCTGCTCCTCTTTCTTTGAGTAGGCAGTCAGCTCATCCTGATACACAGCCAGGATTGAATCAATCAGCCCTGCAAAAGCAACATCCATTGCTCTTTGAAATGTAGCACCTGCATTTGTTAGTCCAAATGGCATTCTAACATACACATATGTCCCCCATGGAGTGGTAAAGGCAGTCTTATACTGTTCTGATTCTTTTACCTTCACCTGATTATATCCTGAAAATCCATCCATCATGGATAGGAGTTCACAACCAGTCACTCTCTGCAACATAGCTTCCATATTAGGCAGTGGATAGTTATCCTTCAAAGAGGATACATTCAAGTTCCTGAAATGAACACAAAGCCTAATATCACCATTCTTCTTTCTGACTGGGACAAGGTTAGACACCCAAGTTGAATGTCTAATTGGCACAATTATTCCAGCTTCCCTGAGCCTTTTGAGTTCTTCTTGCATCTTGGGAGCTAAGGTAGGATTTATAGGCCTTTGCCTTTGTCTAAATGGCTTAGCTTCGGGCTTCAATGGGATCTCATGCTGGAATAAGTCTTCCCTATATGCTTTTAGGTCCTCATATGACCAAGCAAAAACATGTTTATACTTTTTTAGCAATGCAATCAGCATGCTTCTTATGTGTGGTTTGAGCTGTTTACCAATATATACTTTCTGAGGGGCCTGAGATGTCCCCAAATTTATTTCTTCTAAATCCTCCTTATTTGTGGGGGATGTCCTTGTGACCATTTTGTCTCTACTATCAAAGGCTCTTTCCAAAGCCACTAACCCTCTAGGGATCTTGTTAGTCCTCAACTGAATGATCTCTTTTCCCACAAGAGTCTCTTTTCCATTTACAGTTTCTACAAAAGCTTGGAAATCAATCTGTTGGTTCTCATATTCATCTATGCAGTGCAAAAATTTCAGCAAATCCCTATCATCATTAAAAACTTGCCAACTGCATATATTTTCTGGTATGGCAGGCCTAATTTTAACTTCTACACTTGCGACACCTGACAGAGTGATGTCATCTGGCCTTATTGCAACATTGGCTAAGAAATCAGCCATAACATTTTTTGACCTTTCTACCCAGCCAATTGAAAATGCATCAAAAAGTTCAATAGTATCCCAAACAGCATGCTTGTATTGCTTCAGTCTTTTATTCTTTGCAGCATACTTATTTCTGATTTGGGATACAATCAGCTCAGAATCCCCAAATACTCTTAACATCTTAATCCCATGTTTGAGAGCAATATTCAGGCCTAAGAGTAAAGCCTCATATTCTGCAATATTGTTTGTGCAATCAAACCTCAGCAAGAAAGAAAATTTGAGGAGCTTACCAGTTGGAGACAGGAAAACAACTCCAGCTCCAGAGCCTTCTTTTGCACAAGCTCCATCAAAAAACATGGTCCATAAGCCTTGCTGATCCAGCTCTTCAATGCAGATATTTTTCTTTTCATCTTCTGTATCATCTGAGACAACCCTGAAGTTATCACAGTCAGTGTCCACAAAGCATACCTGTTCATTTGCTTCTTGGTCTTCCACTGTCTCTGATGATCTTTGCTCTCTAATTAGCTTGACATCCCTGCCATTCATTGGAATCATGGCATATGACAGGTCCAGCTGCATACTTCCACCTATTAGTGCTGCCCATCTTCTTGACAGCAACATACCATATTGTGGCTTGATGTCAACCACTGTTATATTCATTGTGTATCTTTTTTCAGGAAATGCTGCCAGTTTGAAATCTACATCCTTCATGATTCCAATAACTGGTACCTCTCTGGCATCCATAGCATAACACTTCCCACATGCCTTGTCAATTTTTAATCCAGTTTGCTGCATGATAGCCAAAGGCATGACATTTATGGATGCTCCAGAGTCAAGCATACAATTTCTAATTATTTTACCATTTATAACCAGGGAAACATAAAATGGTTCCACCTGTGAAGGGCACTTTGTCATGGTCATTCCTAAATAGACTTCAGGAGTCTCATCTTCTTCACTACACATGACATGTTTCTCACCCTGGGTCTGATCATTTTGTTTAGCTTGAAAAGGTACCCCTGAGATTAGGGATATTGTCCTATTCTTGATCTCTTCCACTTTCATGAGTTCCATAAGTGGAACAGAGACCTTTACCTGAGAGAGGATCTGGGCTATATCAAATGGAGCATAGTTTTGTACAACAGTTGTAGCTTGCTCCACAATCTTGCTTCTATCCTGAGCTGATTTAGTTTTCATTTTCATAGTTCCCTGATCATCATTCTTGTCTTGGGAACCTCTACTTTGATCTTCAGCCTGAGGGGTTTTGTTTTCTGGTCCTTGAAAATCATGACCTGTTCTGTGTCTAAAGTTCTATTTATTATTTACCCACTGCCTTTTTTGTGGTTCAGTTCCTTTATGACCATGCATCAGCTGACCTGCAGAAATATCTTCTGGCTGATGTGGGCTGCCAACCTGATTTCTACCTCTGAGATTGTAATTGCTTTTGACCTGAGCAACTGCTGCAGCTGTGAAGGCTCTGATTTCCTCATCAGAAGGTCGTTGTAGGTTACTCAGAAAATTGTGTGAGTTCTGAGCATACACATAGTTATCTTCATTATCTTCATCATATGGGGACTGTTGGCAGGCCTGAACCTGATGATCTGTATTGTCATCAGCATCATAAAGAGTATATCCATTGCCTATGGACATCATGTTAACATCATCATCCTGCACATGATGTGGCTCATTGCACTCATTACAAGATGTAGCATTATCATACAAAGATTGGGCAATCATGCACTGTGACTGTGAATGTGGCATCTGACAAATTATACACCACGGAGCATCATCAGCAATATTTATAGTTTTCTTTAGGGGATCAGGAGTTTCCTTGACATGTTGAGCCCTCTGATTTGTGTTGTTACGTGGAAATACAGGCTTACCATCATGCCAATTGGTGTTATAAGGCATATCATGTAATGATGGCCTCTTTTCCTGCCTTTGATAGACTTGCCTATCAGGACCCATCCCTTTTTCACTTCTAGCCAATCTATAGCTCAGGTCCTTAACAACATTTGCCAGTTTGTCTATCTTATCTTCAGGAGCAGATGTACTACCTTGAGTGTTCTGAGGCTTATTTGGATTCTGCAGAATTTTTACATCATCCCTTCTATTTGTCTTGCCTGATGCTTTCCTATTGTTTTCAATATTTACTGCAATTCTGAAAGCATCCCTGAGAGTGGCAGGACCTTTATCTCTTAGTCCATACGCAGTTTTTGCATCAAAGGCATTGATGTACAAAATTATGCACATTGGTTCATTGGGCCTCATATGATGTGGCAATTTGGTCAACACTTTAGTAAATCTTGCATTAAAGTCTGCAACCTGCTCATTTGACCCTTTGGTGATGCTGGTGAACTCATTTACAAAGAAGCTAGGGTCAGTTTTATCACCATATTGCTCCTTGAATATCCTTTTAAAATCATCCCATGATGAAATACTCCGGTCAGGCAGATTCCTGTACCATTCTCTTGCCTCATCTATTAAGGATTGCATGAATGACTTCATGAAAACATCCTCATGCTCAACCTCAAAATTATCCATGACATTTTGAAAGGCCTTTAGATGATCTTCTCCTTTAGTTAAAAGATCAGACAGTCAACATAGGAATTCTATGCTCTAGAATCTAAACATTACCAAACATCCAGATTCAGAAGAAGAATACATGCAATACTGGAGACAGAATTAACACAACACATGCTAAACAGCATTTCTCATATAAGTTTAATCATGAAATCAGTGGGTTCATGCCAAAAACAAACAACAAGAGATACATAAACTCACAGGTAAGCTGTACAGAGCAACCATATCAGCTTGTTATGCATTACAGAGCCAAAATCTTCAACTTTCAACAACCTATCAAATGAGCAACATCACCTGCTTATAACAGCCAGGTAGGTGCTCAGCAATTAATTACAATGTTGACCAAAAATCTCGCCAGATACACAGTACCATGGAAATGGCGCTCAAACACAACCAGATTGGCGCCCAAACTTGAATGCAACAGGTAGGGGAGGAGACAGGAAGATTTCTCGAGCCCTGCGCCACCATCCGCTGATGTACATCTTCAGTCGGGTACAGGATCCATCCACGCCATCGCCCATACCTCTGCAACAATCGCCATTGATGGCGCACCAACCCGCGGCCTTGGGAAGAACATCAAACAGACTATCGCAAGCATTTCCCGCCGAGACTCATCATCATGATATTTGAAAATGCAGGATATCAATATCCCACATGCACCCCGCGATGATCTCAATAACACTTTATATACTAGGTCATGAGCATATATCATGTCGGTGCTTTTGCTCCTGACGACACTAGTATAGACCTCATCATCATCATCCTCCAGCAGCATGATATCCTGTTGTTCGAAATATCACCCTGACGTCATCATGATATTTGAAATATAACCTTCATGATAATCGGCACAACCTGATCCTTCGGAGGAACATCCTCCTGCTGAGCTTATAACAAAAGTCTGGCCGATGAACATCCTGATGACGTCACATCATATCCTGCTGACGTCATCATCATATCTGCCTACTGCGCACCTCCTCATATCCGGATGACGTCATCATCATGTTTGCAAATATCAGGAGGTCTCTTCAAGATGATCAGTGTTAGAAATATGACCCCCCCCGGACCTTGATGACGTCATCATCATATTAACATCATCATGATATTCGGAAGACAACCGGATATTTGGAAATATCCTCCTGATGCTCAAATATCAGGTTGCACTGTAGCTCCTCTATAAGATCGGGACGATAACTGAATATGATGATGATGCTTGAAAAGATCACCCCCCGGAGATAATGCGCGAAGCCAGCAGGCGGATACCTCCTTGATATCAACATCATCATGATGTTCGAACAAACATATATCCGGGTGATATGAAAATATCACCCCTTCCTTCGAAAATATCATGATGCAGATAGGCAGAAAGAAAAATATCACCCTGATATACGGATGACGTCAGCATCATCAGGATGAGAAACAAAGAATAAGAAGTGATACAACATCATCAGGATGATATTGACTAAGATCATCCTGACGTTCAAAATATGATGACCCTAGTGAATATCGGGTCGCAATTAGAACTCTTCAACGACATCATCAGGATGATCATAGCCAAGATCACCCGATGATAAAAATATCACCCTGGCGAAATATCATGAAGGCAGAAAATATGATGACCTCCGCAAGCAGCAGGATGATAACTGGAAATATCATGATGATGACGACCCTTAGGAAAAAAAACAAGTTAGGTCGAACAACTTAGAGAATAACCCCTTCAGGATAACGGGGCAACATCATCATCATGTTTGAGCAAGGTGATAAATGAAAGATCACCGGATACTTGAAAAATCACCCCCGCAAGCAACTGAGGGCGCACTGTAGCTCACCAGTATCATCAGGATAATAAGCAAACATCACCCGACAGTTGAAATATGATGATGACGATGAGAAAAACAAGTCGACGAAGAACATGCTGATGAAGATCATCATCGAAGACAAGATGATGATGACGACCTCCTCCTCAGAAAAATATGATGCTGCAGCTGAAAAACGCTGAGGAGGTCCAACACTTAGAAAAATTGGGCAAGAAGATGAAGGCTTCAGATGAAGAAACCTCCTGATCATGACAAATCAACCCCAGGTCAAAATAAGTGCTAACACAACACATGCCCTAAGGTCAGGACTACATAAAAAAAAATGCTAGATTCATGAAAGGAAACCTTGGAACCTACAAAAAATAAAACCTAAACTGAATGATTCATAAAGCTGTCATAAATTGACAGTAGAGAACACTTGTAAGAGTGTAATATAGGTCCAAATCCTCTCACTAAAAGAATGCCCACAAATGTTGTAATAGATAGAAAGAATTAAGATCAAATCACCAAACAAATTGGGTTAAATTAATTGTCCACAATGGTAATAGGAAGTCAAAATACACGTCACATTTATTCAATTTCGCAGGAAAACAGAGGGCAGGGCTCAACCTAGACCCTAAACCCTTAATTTCCCAAAGCTCGAAGGAATTTCATGATCAAGGCTTAAGGATGTAAATTTACTTTCTAGTGTTTTGGGATTTAAGAGTGGTCAAGCCGTTCGGGCAATCTCTGGAGACTTTTCAATTCCTTTAAATCTAATTCTTCCAAGGAAGAATTTTGGATGACGTTGGCGGGCTTGAACTCCTGCAAATTTGTAGATTTCTGAGACTGTGCAGTGAATTTGTGATGTCATGGATAGCTTGGATACATGGTTTTATGTGAGCTTTTGACAGTGATGGTTTTATCTTCTTGGTTGGAGATTATGGTTCTACTCGACCTTTTGGGAGATGTTGATGTTACAACAAGATTCCTTGATTGGTTTAGGGCCATGGATAATCTTCATTTAGGAGATGATTACTTTGTTGTCATGGATAGTTCGATATCATGATTCAGTAGGATGATCTTCTGTAGTGGTTGTGGGTGTACTTTGACATCCTGATTTCTATTGTTAGTAGATGGTTATCTTCATGTGATTGGTGATGTTGACATCTTGGTTTACCATGGAGGACTTCTTTGAGTCTTTGGTTGAGGTCTCGGTTTATGATTTGTCAGCTTGACATGTTTATCCTTGATTTAGAGATGTTGATATTGTGTCTTGATTACTCTGGATACTAGTTAGAGTTTTGGCATGATACAAGTTTTCTTGAGATAGGATGTATACACTGTTTGCATGTGATCTCTTTGGAGGAGATGCTTAGATCATGATGTCATGATGGGCTTCTTGTTTATGTAGATGTGCAGTAGGAGCATTGATAGTGGTCTTGTTTGTTCTCTTGGTATTGAGTACTTTGATCATTTACTTGATTACTTCATGATAGTGCGGTGTTGCATTTGGAGGTTGGCATGGATTGATCATGGAGGTACTCATGGATACTTGGAGACTTAGGTGAAACTGGAGTTCTCTTATGATTAGAGATACTTTTTGAGATGGTTACTCTTTGGAGGTTTCAACAGATAGACCAAGGAGCCTTACACCTGGATATGGACGTGAGTTCATTATGGACCTAGAGGAGATTGTTCTTGGTGAGAGTCATTGTGGCATGGTGTATCTTGGAGGAGCATTCTTATTCCCCAATCTTGGTCTACTCGGTAGTTTATCATCTATGAGGTATTGCCCATCCTTTTAGATGCATTTTACTTTATGCTTTGTCTTCTCATAGATATGGATCTTAAGCTACAGTTATTGGTTCTGGAAGGTTCATTTGAGGGATTTTAGCATGGTTATCTCCTTGTTCATATGATTTGATTTATGATGTTCATTATGAGGAGTTTAGGAGATGTGTTTGGGATTATTCCTAGTTATGGAATGGTTATGAGTTTGATCTACCTTGATTTGAGAGGCTTACATCCATGTTAGTTACATGTTACATATGTTCATTTGATCTTATGAGATTGAATGGTTGGGTGTTGTTGAAGCTTTTCATTTGGGGTTGTAAAGGAGATCATACTTGACACAACTTAGCACTTTGAGGTGTTTGTAGAAGGACATTATGATTTACAGGTTTTCTCTCTGTCTTATGGCTACTTCTTGGAGGATCATGTTAATAAGCTTGGACTTGGGAGAGTTATGGTGACATGTTGTGAGAGAGTATGTAGCGATTTATAATGCATGTGTGGATCATTGTGATTGTTCTTGATACTACATTGGCTTGTTGATTAGCTACACCTTGGTTTGAGTGTTAATTGTGTTGGAAACAAGGTGGATAACTAAAAGGGGGGGGTGAATCAATTATCTTAATTATCTAACTTTCTTTTCTTCTTTAACAATTAGTGTAACATCAAAACATATAAGCATACATAATCATGAGAGCAGAAAATAAATCAACACACATAACACAAAGATTTTTACATGGAAAACCCTGTTAAGGGAAAAACCACGGGGTGACTAACCCAAGATTGTATTCTTTATTAAAAGAATAAGAAGTACAAAATGACACTTGCCAATTAGAACTCACTGCCCGAGCACACTACTCACAAGAGGCACACTGCCTACAAGAGACTCACTATCTACAAGTTATAGAAGGTAACCAGATGTTTGAACTGAAGAGAGGCATCCACATATGCTAAGGTTCAGTTCTAGTTAGGCTCAATATACTGATCTACTACACTTCATTCTTCCTCTGCTTTAATGCTATTGTTCTGTCACATACCAGACTTGTATTGCTGCTTCCACACTTCTCTCTGCCTTTTCTCGCACATTATATCACCACATACACACCTTCATACTGAAATCCATCTAGTATATATATCTGCACCAAGGATTTTTACGTGGAAAATCCTGTTAAGGGAAAAACCACGGGGTGACTAACCCAAGATTGTATTCTCTGTTAAAAGAATAAGAAGTACAAAATGGCACTTGCCAATTAGAGCTCACTGCCCGAGCACACTGCTCACAAGAGGCACACTACCTACAAGAGACTCACTGTCTACAAGTTATAGAAGGTAACTAGATGTTTGAACTAAAGAGAGGCATCCACATATCCTGAGGTTCAGTTCCAGTTAGGCTCAATATATTGATCTACTGCACTTCATTCTTCCTTTGATTTAGTGCTGCTGTTTTGTCACATACCAGACTTGTATTGTTGCTTCCACACTTCTCTCTACCTTTTCTCACACAATATATCACCACATACACACCTTCATACCAAAATCCATCTGGTATATATATCCACACCAAGGATTTCAACATCTTTCTAGTCAGCAATCAAAGTACTCAAGATAAATACTAAACTCTGATTTGTCAGTTGAATCCATCCTTAAAATGTGATGTGTATCAAAAACATAGACATATAAGTCATCAATCATGTCGGTTAACCACATGTGATCCCTCAAATAGCTTGATCACCACCAATTTCTCATCCAGATTAAAGTCTGATGCTTCGTCAGTCAGTTTTTCCTCAGTCTACTCTGCCTGTCAGGAACTCAACACTTAGATGCTCATATCTTTCCACTCATTCATCACCAGAGGCTTAATCTCTGGAATGTAGTAGACATGATACTCCTCTTAACTTTCCCAAGTTCATACTTTGCTGAGCTACATCCTCTGAGAAATCTGGACTTGATTGTTGGACCTTGCTGCATGCTCTGTTCTTGCTCACCGGACCAAAACACTCTTCAATTTGACTTCTGGTATAGACATACTATGCTCTGCGGATGTGTGGGATAGACTTGGTTGCCATCAATGAAAACACTCATGAAGCCACACAGTGTCTCTTTCCAACAATCTCCCCCTTTAGCATTGATGGCAACACTTAGTGAAAAATGACTAAGTGTCGTAACAAACTCCCCCTTGGCTGATGCTCTGTCTTATGTACACTTTTATCGGAGCTCCCCCTTAGCTAGATTCCACATTTTTCACTACTCCTCACTCCCCCTTTGACATCAATGGAAAAGGGTAAAATCCGCACACCAAAATTTTGCAAAAAAACAACTTATACATAGTCGCATGTTATACTTACATGTACTTATGTATGTTTGCAAAAGTGGTTTTCAACTGGACAAATTATGTTACCCAACTTTGCTTCATCTTGTCTAGAATTGAGATGTGACCGCTCAACAAAAATGCAAAAGCTTTTGCCCTTCTTAAGTCTACTAGATCACTGGTCTGGGTTGTAGTTTGAGCATCAGTTAGGGCCTCATGCATTGCCTCTAACTTAGGGATAATTATCCCTCTTAGTTCACTCATTCTGCTTATTCTATTCTTCTTCTCCTTTTTAAACCTCTTTATTTCATTTATAGTGGCAATAGCCTAACACTCTTGATTCATTATGGATGAAGTGAGAGGATCAAAATTCTGAGATAAACTTGACAGTTTACTCTCTTGTTCTTCCACCTTTTTGGCAATGTCTTCTGTCACTGTGGACCAAGATAGATAAAATTTGTATATTTCTCTGCCATCTTTAAGAGAATTTTCTAGGCTCTTTATCCCAATATCCAGATTTCTCCTATCATTTGCTATGAGTCCCTGTACTTTAGAGAATCACTTTCCCAAAAATCCTTTCCAAACCTTTTCTTCTATTGATTTCTCTAAGGAATCAAAATGAGTGTTGACAGAGTTTATCAAAGATTTGAGGTTACCGGATGGAGAGGCTGAAGGATCCTTTTGGAAGGATGGCATGATCTTCTCCAGCATTCCTGAAGCAATTTCTATTAGCTCACAATCTTCCATGTGAGACTTCAGAAGTTTCTCTTTTGTTTTGGCTTGGGCAAAGGATGCAATCTTCATTGTCTGGACAGAAGAGAGAGAATCAAAATTGAGTGGTACTTGGAACAGTTCTAGTTCATCTATCTCCATCATTTCCTTGGTCAAGAAATTCTTCACTACTTCTGTAGTGTCTCTTGCCAGAGACTTCTTTCCTTTTGCAGCCTCAGAGCTATCATCAGAGATCTTCTTTGCTTGTTCTTCTTCTCTTCCCTTTTTCTCTTCTTGACTTACTTTCTTCTCTTTTCTTGCTTCTCCTTCAATTCCGGAGTCTGCAGGGGGATCCGGAAGAGAGATGTTTACATCTTCATGGACTTCCTCTTCTAGAACAGAGGAATCCAAGTTCTTAGTCCTCTCCTCACCTATCTCCTTTGACTCTTCTGCAGTTTTCTTAGAAGATTCTTCTTTTGATGCACTTAGTCCTTCGACATCCATGGTAGAAGGTTCTTCATCTATTTCCTGTATGACAGGAAGATTGAATCTCTTGTAGGCATTTTGGAGGACATCTTTTGTCTCTTTTGCTACCTGATCTATCTCTCCAAGCATAAGTTTGTTCATTCTGGCTTTGCTCTGGAACTCATCCTTGCAGTCCTTGAAGATCATGTTCATTTGTTTTGGAGTAATGGAAGGATAGAGCTGAATAGCTATCTGTTCCTAGATTTCTAAGTTCTTTCCCTTAGCATTCTCCTTTCTAAGTTCAAGTACTTGCTCTATGATTTTGGGAATTAGTGAGATGATTTCAATGAATGCTTTATTATAGATATTCAAATACTTGACTATGGCTTCCTCCAAAATTCTTTTGACAGAGTCATTATACTCATCATAAAATTCTGTTATGGGCTACAGATTCCCATCTATAGTGACTGCCTTGATGACATCATCAACAGATAGAGTAGGCCTTTCAACAAATTCTTCTACCTCTTCTTCTTTGTTTGTACCGGTAGAGGATTCCCCAGATGTTTTCTTCTTTTTCCTCATTTTCTTAACTTCCTCATCGGTCTCTATTTCTTCATCATCCTTTTGACTTATATAGGACCTTGTGGCCTTGGTTTTTGTTCTCTTTTCTGCCTTATCGGATGTCTTGGCTTCCAGTTTGGAGGATCTTGAGCTCTTAGAAGTGGCAGGTGCAGAGCTCTTGGAGGATCTAGTCTGGGAGGAGGCTTGCACCGGTACACATTATTTTTCTGCTTCTTATCTCTCTTTCTCTGCTCTTTCTACTTTTTCTCTATTTGCATCAACTACTTCCTTTGATATGCCATATTTCTTACCAATTTCCTCTACTTCCCTTCTCACTTTTCTTTTCATCTCTGGCTGTCTCAATTCAACATGTATTTTTACACTTAATTCTTGAAAGGTTCCAAACCTTTCTACCTCAGGGTACTTGGGCTGACTTAGCAAGTGTTGGACATGCAGCTCCAAAATTTTTTCATCTACCTCATAGCCCATTGGCATAATCTAGACTATTTTGGGCACCACTGCCTCCATTAGGCATTGATCAGTGTCTACCAATGAAACACACTGTATCCTTATATTTTTCAACTATAGATTGGGGGATTCTTTCTCTGGCCTGCATCATACTTTGGAAGTTCTTGAAGTATCCCTAGAGTGCTGTACTTTGAGCCTTGGCATCACCAAGCCCATACATATAATCTCTGATTTGTATGGCAACCGGTCTGTCATTTTGCCATACCCAACCACTTAATTTGGGTAGCTCATTCATATAGTAAAAGAATAAACACAGTATTAGCCCACCATACTTGAATGAGTTCTTCTTGTCCTTCTTGATCTTTTGCAGGTTTTCTAGTAGTTGGCTTAAGAGAAGCTCGCATAGATCATAGTCTGCATTTTCCCTTAGCATCTGATATGTAGTATATATTGCAGTTCTGGACACTAAATTCTACTTGCTGGAGTGATAGATTTTATAACCAATTATCATAGAGGCAAATTTGATATCTAGATCTGTGATGTCTTCTATTATCATTGCTCTTTTGTCAAACTTTGATTCGGTAGCCTCACTTATAGTTTGGTTCTTGACAGATTTGAGAGTAGGGAACCCACCCGATGAGTGCAAACTGGTTACTGCCCTAATGGCATCTTTTGTTATCTTGAATGGCCTCAACAACCTGATGCAGAGCATCCACCACTAAAACCTTAGCATACAATTTTGAGTGTATGTTTATACTTTACTTGCCTATCAGCAAGACTACCTTTATCAGCCACACTAATTCCTTTAGCACCGATGTCCTATCTCACACTGACGTGTCTTCAACACCATATCGCTAGGACTTACTACTATCGGCATAGCTTTATCTTGCTCTTCTGATGATACATCTTATACCGATAAACCCCTCCATCGGTGACACTTCCTCTATCGGCAAACTCCTTACCACTCCTACTGATCGCCACCCTCTCGCCGATCGATGTTCACTTTTGGTTGCCTATTGGCAACACCTTATACCATCGGTGCCACCTAAACTCCTTACTCCGACCGTGTTAGTCACCCTGACAGACCTAACATCAACTTCCATCGCCAAGACCTTCACTGTCGGCAACACTTCATTTCCTTCACCCAATTGCTAGCCTCTTGCTGATGGGGAATCGACTCTTCACCTATCGGCGGGACCTCTACTATCGACAACCTCCTTGGATCTCCTGCTGACACCTCCAGTCACCCTGATGAACCTTATGACCGCCTTCATCAGCCAAACATCCCACGTTGGGCTGACTTCCAACACATTCACCAATATCCAATTTCACGCCGATAATTCTTTGTCGGCAACACCTTACAATTGTCACCCCGACACATCCACTCGGTGAGACCTTTGCCGTTGGGCCAACATAATTCTTTTCCCCCAATGCCTTATCTCACGCCAATGACCATACTTCCATCGCTAAGACCTCTTTCTTTGGTGTGACATCCAACATTCACTGTGACCTTCCGCGATGGTCTAATTTGCTTCCTGGGTGATTTCTCTGACCCGATGCAACTTGCACAGCCTAGCACATACCCATGCTAGGGTTCTTCAACACTTCTCAACTGCGATCCTGCAAACTATATCACAGATAAAATGGAAAACAAAAAAAACCCTAACTACTATATACACAGCCATTCTACCGATTCTACGAATCAACCAGTGGAATGGATAAACGAATCCATGTACCCCCCAGAACAACAATTTGATTACACAGTGGGATCCAAAAAGAGAAATGACACAAACATAATCTCTTTATTGCTTGCAGAAAAGATTACAACTTAATTGTCTGATATCAGATTTCTCTCAAACTTGATATTAGACTCCACATATCCTATCATATCATCTCATCATCACAAATGACCTGATCTCAGGTATTTAACTACTTACAGTAGTACTATTTTTGCCTCCAAGTGGCTAGGAGACTCAACTGATCTAACAAACTAAACAGCTATCCAAACAAACTATCTAAAAATAGTAAAAGCATGGTCAATTCAGACCTTATTACATGCATTGGTCTTATAAGACCTTCTTGGAAACAACAAGACTTAAAGCTAACTAACTGCCTCATGGAGGCCACTATAAGGTAGGTGCTCCTGCACCATAGTCCCCAACAAAAAAAGAACTCATGTCCCATGAGTTAGGTTGTGGAAGAATTCCACCTTTACTCTTTGCCATCTCAGTGTTTTGACCTACTCTAGCTTGATACTCTGCTGTCTCTTGGCTATTCCAAGATTTCTGAACTATAACTTGCTGTCTTGCAAGTAAACCCTCCTACCTGTCAATGTAGGCTCTGTTCATGCATACCCTATGCTAGCTAGTTTGTCTTACCAGCACCTCTATTTGAATACCTAGTTGAATGACCTTAGTAATTGCCCCTTGAACTTTTGCAATGTTCAAATTTGTCTTCCTTTCAACTTTGATAGGACAAACAATAGTCCCAACTACAATCACATCCTTGTCTTGCCAATCAATCTTTGGCTGCTCATAAACCTTTTTCTGAAATTGCTGCTGACCTCTGTCAGTCAAAATTGAACCTTTCTTCAAATTGTTGTCATTAACAACTTCTTTCCCTGTAGTGTCCTCAACTACCTTTATGCCTGCTACTGTAGGCATCTGCATAAACTCCTTCTTTCCCACTAAAATGATTTTTGCTGCCTTCTGTGCTATAGCTTCTTCTTGTAATGGCATCAACATAATAGTTTTCCCATCTTTCTTGATGGTGTGGGTATTTGCATACCCATCATACAGTGCCTCCCTATCAAATTGCCATGGCCTACCCAATAGTAGGTGACAACATTCCATGGGCAATATGTCACACAAAACTCTATCATGATATGCCCCAATCTGAAAATTAACATATGCATGTTCATATACAAAAAGTGATTGACTATCACTCACCCAAGATGCCTTGTACAGGTGTTGGTGTGGAATCCTTTCCAAATTTAGTTTATCCACCATTTCCTGAGATACCATATTGTCTGTTGAACCAGTATCAATGACAACCTTACATACTTTACCTTTGCTCTTGCATGTGGTCTTGAAAAGAGCTTTTCTTTGCATCATATCCTTTGATGTCTTCAAGATTGTCCTTCGTAACATCAATGCTTCTCCCTCCTCAGGATATCCATAATTGTCAGGAGCTCTATCTCCTTGATAAGTGTTTGAACTTTGCACACTTTCCTCTACTTTCTCTTCTTGCACAAGTTGTACTCTCTTGTCATTCGTTCTATCATCTTTGGCTAATGAACCTTGTCTTTTTGGACATTTAAAAAATGGATGACCAAACTCACCACAGGTGTAACACTTTCCTAAAAATGTAGTAGAACCTCTATCACCTCCAAATCTGCCTCTGTTACCTTTCCATCCACCTCTGAAATCAGACTAGTCCTGTCCTTTACCAGTGTCTTCTTGACCCTCATTGGTTTGCCTTGTTGTAGGAGCTGATCCTCTTCCCCTCATATTGCTGCCTCTTCCTCTCATGGATTTATCTTGTCTTCTATTCATCTTTTCTTCAATTCTGATTGCCATTTGATAACAATCTTCCACACTCTTAGGGTTAGCTAAAACTAACTCATCCTATATGTTCAATCTCAAACCAACTAAGTACCTAGCCACCTTTTCTACCTCATTCTCATGATGACCAGATCTCATACTCAACTTATAAAACACCTCAGTGTATGCCTTCACATCCATTTCCTTTTGCCTTAAAAATTACAGCTTCTTGAACATTTAAATTTCATAATCCTTGGGCAAGAATTTACCTTTGATCCTTGCTACCATCTTATCCGATGAAGTGATCTTTGACTTTCCTTGTTTCCTTCTCTCGAATTGTACATAATCCCACCATACCAAAGCATGACCTCCTAACTTGGTCTTTGCAATCTTTACCTTCTTATCCTCAGCAACATCCTCACATTCAAAGTGATTGTCCAAAGCAGCAATCCAATCAAGTAACTCATATTCATTCAAACTTCCATTATACTTGGAAACATCAACCATTACCTTAGGTTTATCACTGTGCACTGCCTTTAACAGCTTTGCAAATCTCTGGTCTTCAGCATTCAGATCTTCAGCTACCTCTTCATACTCTTCAACAACATCTTCATCTTCTTCTGATTCACTATCTTCCACTTTCCTCTTTTTATTCTTCTCCAAGGCTACAAGCCTGGCTTGAAGTGCTTTAGCAAGCTCCTTCATCTCCTGCAACTCCCTTGTAGTACCATTACCTTTCGGAGGCATTTTGTCAACCTCTCAATCCTCTACTTCCACCTTCTCAGTGACAGAATCAACACACAAATAGCCCAGACCTTTTTCTGAGCTCTGATACCACTATGATGTAGAGCATCCACAACTAAAACCTTAGCATACAATTTTGAGTGTATGTTTATACTTTACTTGCCTATCGGCAAGACTACCTTTATCGGCCACACTAATTCCTTTCGCACTGATGTCCTATCTCACACCGACGTGTCTTAAACACCATATCGCTAGGACTTACTACTATCAACATAGCTTTATCCTCCTCTTCCGATGATACATCTTATACCGATAAACCCCTCCATCGGTGACACTTCCTCTATCAGCGAACTCCTTACCACTCCTACCGATTGCCACCCTCTCGCCGATCGATGTTCACTTTTGGTTGCCTATCGGCAACACCTTATACCATTGGTGCCACCTAAACTCCTTACTCCAACCGTGTTAGTCACCCCGACGGACCTAACATCAACTTCATCGCCAAGACCTTCACTGTCGGCAACACTTCCTCTTGTCTCTTGCTGATGGGGAATCGACTCTTTGCCTATCGGTGGGACTTGTACTATTTTCAACCTCCTTGGATCTCCTACCGACACCTCCAGTCACCCCGATGAACCTTATGACTGCCTTCATCAGCCAAACATCCCACGTCTGGCTAACTTCCAACACATTCGCCGATATCCAATTTCACGTCGATAATTCTTTGTCGGCAACACCTTGCAATTGTCACCCCGACACATCCACTCGGTGAGACCTTTGCTCTCGGGCCAACACAATTCTTTTCCCCCGATGCCTTATCTCACGCCGATGACCACACTCCCATCGCTAAGACCTCTTTCTTCAGCGTGACATCCAACATTCACTATGACCTTCCACGATGGTCTGATTTGCTTCCTGGGTGATTTCTCTAACCCGATACAACCTACACAGCCTAGCACATACCCATGCTAGGGTTCTTCAACACTTCTCAACTGCGATCCTACAAACTGTATCATAGATAAAATGGAAAACAAAAAAAACCCTAACTACTATATACACAGCCATTCTACCGATTCTACGAATCAACCAGTGGAATGGATAAACGAATCCATGTACCCCCCTAGAACAACAATTCGATTACACAGTGGGATCCAAAAAGAGAAATAACACAAACAGAATCTCTTTATTGCTTGCAGAAAAGATTACAACTTAACTGTCTGATATCAGATTTCTCTCAAACTTGATATCAGACTCCACATATCCTATCATATCATCTCATCATCACAAATGACCTGATCTCGGGTATTTAACTACTTATAGTAGTACTGTTTTTGCCTCCAAGTGGCTGGGAGACCCAACCGATCTACCAAACTAAACAACTATCCAAACAAACTATCTAAAAATAGTAAAAGCATGCTCAATTCAGACCTTATTACATGCATTGGTCTTATAAAACCTTCTTGGAAACAACAAGACTTAAAGCTAACTAACTGCCTCATGGAGGCCACTGTAAGGTAGGTGCTCCTACACCACAACCATATGAAGTTATCATGTATTCTGCTAAAAACATACCGGACCCATTCATCTTCTACGAAACAGGGAAAGTGGATGCAATGTCCAAAATGCTTATCCTGGATGGCCTTGTATTGAGGTTTGAGTTCAAAGGTTTCATCTATTAGTTGTTTATGGTAGATATCCATCAGCTTTGATTCTCCAAATTCCTCATTATTTGCATGGATGTATACCCTAACATCTTCTACATGCAGAACCCCATGCAGAATGCTAGAGAATGCACCTAAGGGACCAACTTCTAAGGATTTGTAGGGGTGTTTCTTGAACTTTGGGCGCAGTCTATCAATGATCTTAACAACATTTGGAGTAGCCATTTTGCAAAGAGATTCAGAGAGATATTCAAGAATGGAAATACCTTTTTACGCTTCTAGGGTTCACAATATGAGATGAAAAGATCCCTGGTTGAATCGAATTCTACGGTTGATCTTTGAGAGAGTTGAAACAATCTTGTTGCAGAGCTCTTCCTTTCTTCTTTTTGCATGCAAATGTGCAAATGATGAATAAAATAACCCTTATATTTCTGTGCAAACCCTAATTTCATATTGCAATAAATGCACACCTTAAGTCATTCCGGTTCCCTTGTTCTAACCTTGTTCTGAGAGATAGATCCTTCCAAATCACTGAGATGCATTTAGAATTATTCTTAGTGATAATTTACAATGTATCTCCCTTCCTCCAATCATGCCATTTATCCGCAGATCAATATATTTCAA
Source organism: Cunninghamia lanceolata (assembly GCA_027924645.1). Lineage (NCBI taxonomy): Eukaryota > Viridiplantae > Streptophyta > Pinopsida > Cupressales > Cupressaceae > Cunninghamia > Cunninghamia lanceolata. Next base: position 2,909,595 of record BSBN01001583.1, on the reverse strand, counting down.
TTTTGAAACATACCGGATCTAACTGTGAAAATCTTGCTTTTATCGGAAGGTTGTCAAACTGGATCAATCTTGGATGATTAGACTCTTCAAATCTCGTTATGAATCTTTCATATTTTTACCAAGGGTTATTTAGATATATATCTTATAACCCTTTAATTCGCAACATTCCATGTGCCAAATTTAGGCACCAATTGATTAGTTGGGGGGATTTATTTTACTTTGTGACTCCCCCTGAGCCATAGCTCATCTAATTTAGTTTCTGGAAGGAATATCAGCACCGGATTCTGCTACGGATCCATCCCCAACATTTTCTATATTTCTCTTCACCCAAATCTTGTTCATCTCCCTTTGAACTTCATCTGCATTCACTTTTTCTTTTCCTTTGTCTTGATTTTGATTATGATGCACTGAACCCTTCTTACCCTGATTCTTACTTCTGTAGAATTTGGCAATATGACCAGATCTATTGCAATTTTAGCAAACAACATTTCTTTGCATATTTGACTGATATCCTCTTGATCTACATTGATTAGCCATATCTCCCATTCTATTGCATGCAAAGCATCTACCATTGAATGAATTATTTATTTGCTTATTTCTACATTCATGAGATTTGTGACCATACCTTTTGCAGTTAAAACACTATGCAGAGAAGGACAAATTAGTCTGATTCATTCTTCTTCTACACTAATTTGCTTTATGACTGAAGTTATTGCAATTGTAGCAGTATCCATTGAAGGATGGATATCTTTGAGCATTTGGTTGCCTTACCAGAGGTCTTCTAGGCATGTTCCTTGGTTTTCCTAATCCAGAGTTCTTCTGACCAGATCTAGAGCTTTCACCTTTCTCATACCCTAAGCCATGCTTGTCATCTACCCTCTTTTGGATTTCAAGAAGAACTTCAAGTTGAGTAGAGCTTATCTTGAATTTCTCTTTGTAGTCATTTGCTGTTTGAAGATCCCTTTTAAGAGTGTCTATTTGATTCTTAAGTTGTTCTTCATTATCTCTAGCTTCTTCAAGATCAGATCCTAGATGTCTGATTATTCTATCCATTTTGTGGCAATCTTCTGACTTCTCCTTGAGAGATTGTTTTAGATTATCTTCAGTTTTTCTTTTCTCTTCAATTTCTTGGGTGAATTTCATAACCCTTGATTCCATTTCATGTCTTACCATAATGACTTCTTTTAATAGCTTCTCACATAACTTGTTTTTCTCATTTAGATCTTCATTAGTATTGTTGGCTTCACTTTGACTCACTAATTGTTGAAGTAGTTCCTTTCTCTTTTTCACAGAGATACTCAGTTTTTCCTTGAATTCATTTATGAAATCATCAACTTGTTTGAGTCTTTCCCTCAGGTTATTGACTTCAGAGTGAGATTGCTCAAGATCATCTAGGGTAGATTGAAGTTGTTCTCTCATACCATACACATCCATTGAGATTCCCAGATCTTTCTCAAACTGTTAGGCGCTGTTTGGAGGAACTTAGCTCTGATACCAATTGTTGGAAACAAGGTGGATAATTGAGAGGGGGGTGAATCAGTTATCTTAATTATTTAACTTTCTTTTCTTCTTTAACAATTAGTGCTGCATCAAAACATATAAGCATACATAATCATGAGAGCAAAAAAGAAATCAACACACATAACACAAGGATTTTTATGTGGAAAACTCTATTAAGGGAAAAACCATGGGGTGACTAACCCAAGATTGTATTCTCTATTAAAAGAATAAGAAGTACAAACTGGCACTTGCCAATTAGGGCTCACTGCTCGAGCACACTGCTTACAAGAGGCACACTGCCTACAAGAGACTCACTGTCTACAGGTTATAGAAGGTAACCAGATGTTTGAACTAAAGAGAGGCATCCACATATACTGAGGTTCAGTTCCGATTAGGCTCAATATACTGATCTACTACACTTCATTCTTCCTCTGCTTTAGTGCTACTGTTCTATCACATACCAGACTTGTATTGCTGCTTCCACACTTCTCTCTACCTTTTATCACACACTATATCACCACATACACACTTGCATACTGAAATCCATCTGCTATATATATCCGCACCAAGGATTTCAACATCTTTCTAGTCAGCAACCAGAGTACTCAAGATAAATACTAGACTCTGATTTGTCAGCTGAATCCAGCTTAAAATGTGATGAGTATCAAAAACATAGACATATAAGTCATCAATCATGTTAGCCAACCATGTGTGATCCCTCAAATAGCTTGATCACGACCAATTTCTCATCTGGATTAAAGTCTGATGCTCTGCCAGTTAGTTCTTCCTCAGTCTACTCTGCCTGTCAGGAACTCAACACTTAGATGCTCATATCTTTCCACTCATTCATCACCGGAGGCTCAATCTCTGGAATGTAGTAGACATGATACTCTTCTTAACTTTTTCAAGTTTGCACTTTGCTAAGCTACACCCTTTGAGAGATCCGGATTTGATTGTCAAACCTTGCTGCATGCTCTGTTCTTGCTCACTGGACCAAAACACTCTTCAATCTGACTTTTGGTATAGACATACTATGCTTTGCGGATGTGTGGGATAGACTTGGTTGCCATCAATGACAACACTCATGAAGCCACACAGTGTCTCTTGCCAACAGATTGATAGACTTGATATGCCTTGGATCTATTTTCAGATTTGACATTACCCATGCAGTGGGAGGTCTTGGATATTTGTGTTCTTCATTGACAGGTTTTATACATGGAGCTTGTGATTGTGGTATATGGGTTGTATATGTTATTGGCATGAGTTTATTGATGTTGCTTATACCTATGAGGTATGGATGGTTGGATGTATTAGCATATGTTGTGGGTGCTATTTCTAGTCATGTGGGGTTTTTTACCTTTGACAATAGCTTGGAGCCTTTTTGTTATCACTTGGATTTGATGCTTGTATTCTTTGGATTGGTACATTTTCACCTTGGCATTTTCTTTTTCTTCCATAGGTGGCACGTTGGAGGATGAGAGTAGTTCTTACTTGAGATGGTGGTTACTTTGATTTTTTTGCAGGATGGAGCATGAGAGCATGCTGGAGATTCATGTGATTTCATGTTTGCCTATGATGATGTATTTCATTGATTGACCCCTATGCAATGTATACAACAAGTGGGAGAATTTTGGGATATGGTGTTGTACACCATTGTATAATTTGATAAATTAATGTTGTAATTAAATAATTATTTAGTTATGATGCACCTAGGTGGTGTGGTTAATCACACTAGGTAATTATTTGGGGACCACTTTATGTTGTATGTAACATTGGGATATTATTTGTATTATTTAATTATTGGGAAAAAATTTAGTACCAATATTAAATAAGTGGGTCAATGGTTTTGTGTTACCCATGGTTTTGGGACACATGGTTTTCTCAATGTAATGTGTGAGCTTGAATTATAAAATCAAACACAAGGTTATTATTTGAGGTTGGCTGGATATTTCATTGTTGGTGAACGGAGGTTTTGTGAGAGGATGTCATTGTATTGAGCTCTCTCCTATAAGTGCATATTGTGAAGCATGGCAGGGGATGTGTGGATTCATGCTTGTACACAATGGAGGATCAATTGGAGGTGCTTGATGGATTTAGAGGTATTCATAGAGGCTCATGGATTGTATTATAATGATTTGTCGCTGAATAATACATATGAGCATGGATGCTTTTGGAGGCTGGGTTTTCCCTGAAAAGGGTTTTCCTAGGGTATATCTTGTGTTATCTTGTTGATTGTTCATTTGATCTTTGCATTATGGTTCATTTATGCATCTTATTCTCCTATTGGGCTATGTGGAATTGGTTTTGTTTGACATGCAAATTCCTAACATGTATGTGTCCAAGTCTAAATTTTCCTCAATGGCAGGTACCTTGTGACTGTAAGAACTAGGGAGAGATCTTAGAATATTCTTCACAATTTCATCTTCTTCTAATTTCCCATCAAGACCTTTGATTCCATTGACCACTTTATTCACCCAAAGCATATATCCAGTAATTTCTTCATCTTCTATCATCTTGAGAGTCTCAAATCTTCTTTTGAAGATTTACATATTTGCTTGTTTTACTTTACTATGTCCTTCGTAGATAGTTTCAAGTTTACCCCAGACATCTTTAGCCAAACTGCAACTCATTACCTTTGAAAGTTTTGAATCAGTTAACACTCATGATAGCAAACTTTACCCTGGCATTGTTGTCATACTTCTTGATCTCATCTGCATCTGTAGGAGTAGAGTGTGGAACTATGTAACCTTTCTTTACAGAGTCCCAAACACCACACCATAGTGAATTAATGTAGCCTTGCATCCTTAACTTCCAAAAAGTATAATTTGTTCCATCAAACCTAGGTATTTTGCTGGATCCACCTGATGCCATCTTGGACCTTCCTTAATCTATTAAGCTTTCCTCAGAGGGACTTGGCTCTGATACCAATTGTTGAACACACTAGAATACTAAGAAGGGGGGTAAAATCGCATCCTATCAAACTTTACTTTTCACAATTTCAACTTATCTGAAGCAGATTAAAACTTAAGCATCATAGTATGAACATTAAGATGAAAGATTAACACAATGCACATCAACACATAACACCAAATATATGTGGAAAACCCAAGAAGGAAAAAACCATGGTGAGGATTAACTCACAATATATAAAGCTCAAATAATGACTTTGTTTTAGGGCTACAACCCAAGGAAGTAACTACTCCTTGAAAATTTTCTTTAGAGTCACTCTCAAGGAAGCTACAACTCCCTACATACTTTGTTTTAGGGCTATAACCCAAGGAAGTAGCAACTCCCTGATCAGAGAACACACTCACAAAATATTACAGTATGACAGTCCTTTTACTATCTAAAAATTGACTTTGAAACTCACTCCTTCGATGATTGCAATTCTACCTCTTCATACTTTATTCTAATGATTGAATCAATTAGGCACACTCTATGCTTGATTAATATCACATATATGTATTCAAGATGAACCGGGACAACATCAATAAATTCTACTCTTTCTCCTTTAGTCGCACATCAAAATGTATTCAGTTTGCTTCTTAATTTACTTGCGAACCTTGTTAATCAATTTACAACCACACCTCGCCTCATTCAACTTGATTTACAATTTATACAAGATATTACATTAATTACATTGTTTGTCGGCAAAGTTACAACATGAAAAATACATATACAAGTCGGCCAAACAACACACAACATGAAACATGTAGAAGATAGGTCCTAATTAAGATCACACATTGCACTAGCAGAAGACCTATGCCTTGCAGACACCAACACTTGTTTAACCAAGTCCAAAACATCCTTCAAAAAATCATGCATTGAATAATTTCATCCACACAATTTGCTCAATTGAAAATAGGACAACCTTAAGTAAAGACATAAGAAACTTGAAGTATACTGAACACAACAACTTGAAAACCTTGTGCAGTGCTAGAAACAAGATAGATCTTCATGAAAATTTTCCATATGAGTCTATAGGACTCATAAAACATCCCCAAACACTCCTTTACCTATGCACTTCAATTATTTTGTGCTACACACCTTCAATCATGGACTTTGAGAACATCTTGTCAACAGGAACACACTCCACCATGCTGTCATAGGAAACTGAGCTTGCAGACCACCAAGAAGCTTGAGACTGCAAGAGAGAATGAAATGTACATCCAAGAATATGTCCATAGAAGTGCAAAGGAAAACATTCACTTCTAGAGGAATGTAGAGAATTCTAGTAGGTCTTCATCACTACTTCACTCTGCTAGAGCACATACTGGTACTCTATCATACATAAATTTTGCAATGGAGGGAAAATTTATCTAAAAATTTGGAAACACCACCTTCACTACCCTCTTAACACAATTTTAAAACTACATAGCAATAGCTACAAATCCATAGGAATGTGGAACATTCCATTACCTTTCTTGGGACACCTGCATAGAACCAACACTATCTTCAAACTGTCCACAGAAAAAAATCCTTCTGGTGATCAAAACATCATGAAACTTGGAATATACATAATATGACACTGTATGAAGCTATGTTCCAAACTGCAAAAGCTCAACATCAATATGATGAAAATGCAGAGCAATCTCCCAGACAGTCTTCAAAGAGAATTCATCTTGAAACAAAGACTATCACCAACTTCTGGAGGCCAAATCTTCTTTGTATCAAAAAATACAACTTAAGATTAGTAGGATAGATCATATAATAAGCTTCAAGCCACCAATAACACTTTGTCAACATCAGAAACACATCTGATCCTCTTAGTGCTTCTAATTTCCATATTAATATGGCTTCAAACTCAATTATGTATTGACCACGGTATGACATCCAACTATGAACTGCATCTTCTTTATGACATCCAATCATGATCTTTATCTTCTTTAGGAACATGACCTCCAACCATGAGCTTTATCTTCTTTAGGAACATGACATCTAATCATGATAGTGTTGACATCAATGACAACAACCTTAACACCATATGTGTAACACTGACAGCCTTAACAATCTCTCTCATCCTTATGATAGTGTTGACATCAATGAAAACAACCTTAGATATCATATGTGTAACATAGAGTTATAATGAATGCCTTATGACATTAGGGGGGATTTAGGCCTAGAAAACACTCTTATGAGTGCTCTTCATTATGCTCCACAATCATTTTACATGCTTATATATCTCAAAGTTGAAATCAAGTACTTATTGTCACCTCCAATTGACTCACTTTCAAGAATTTTTTAATATCAAACCATGCATATGCATACCATATTATACAAAATGTAAATGTTACAATCTCCTCTCTCAAGGCAAGAAACCTAAAACAAGTTTTATATTTCCTTCTTTAATATACGTTACATTTATTACTATGACCATGGACAATATGATGTTTAGAGAAAACTTGATGAAAACAATTGGAGTTCTAATTTAATGGGCTCCCCTTGCATATTATAGGTAGAGATTATTGGCTAACCTCTTAGAAGGTAACATTAAACCTTGAATTCTCCAAGGACAAAAATTAGATATCCATTTAATCTAATTCGTCATCACCTTGTTAGAATATTTTTTGTTAAAACATTTGATTAACCATATTTTTTGTTTTCTATTTATAATTATTGAAAGGAAGCTAGGTGTGCGGAAATCACTTCCTACACTAATCTAATGAGGAGAGGGCTATGCAAATTCAAATTAATCCTTACAACTACAGCAATATGAAACACATAAATGAGATATTGCAGCAATACACATGAACTAGAAAGAAGAAAAAAGAAGACAGACAAAGATTTATGATGGGGAAAACCCTTATCGGGTGAAAAACCCCACACTCATAAACCTGCACAATGTATTAACAAATCTAAAATATGTTTACAATACACTTGCAATGCAAGCTTCAATAGTCTTCGACACTCATGTCTGGAGTCAATCCAATAGCATAACAGTACCTGTAAAACCTGTAATACATCTCCTCCTCCAAGTACTTGTTTATATAGAATATACAAGGCAATATTGGACCTATCTTGGAATGGGCATCCAACTTGGCCTCATGGCCCAAAACCCATGCCTAAGGACACTTGGTCAACATTGTAGAATGTGTTTGACACTTGTCCATAACTCCCATCCCAAAGAGGTCACCTAATTCCAAAATGGGCTATGACAGATGCTCTTACGACTCTTACGACTGTCATAGTAGTTACAACTTATAGTTGTAAGAGAATCTGTCATACACAGGCTATAAATAGCATATTTTCTTACAACATGTCATAGTCCACCTTTGGGGCGCCCAAATATGCCTTTTTCAAAGATGCTTCATGACACATGTCTTCCCCTGTCTTACAAGCTTCTATTTCTAACTCTTACATGTCATAGACTCTGTCATAGGAATCTGTCATAACCGTTTTGGTCAAGATTCACTTACACACTAGTCAAGATGCTGATACATGCTAGAAAACCTATACCACACAAAAGGGATGCCTATCTCCACATGGAGTGAGTTGACCATCCTAGTCACCTTACAAGTGGAGTGACAACTCATCGTGCCACTTCCCACTAGATGACAAAACATGATGTGCAACAAATTACAACATAGGCTAAGTAAATAAATTACATTACAATAATAAATGCAAGGAATTTACAAGGTTGAGACACCTTAATTCCCAACAATTATAATTAAAAAGAATAGAATTCTTAACAAGTAGTTAATTTTTTATGTCTGGTGGTGTAAATTGGATTGACTTGACTTAATACTAAGTGCGTGGCCACTCCAAGAAAAAATACCATTCTTATGATTCAGTTTCAACTTTCCTAGGTCATTTAGATCTAGTAGAAATATAATGAAGTTGTTTTGATTTCTCATCTCCATTTGATTAACTTATCTGACAATCATATCATACTCATATGGTCCCAAGTATTATAGGACTATGGTAAGATGGCAATGGAAAAGCCTAGTACATACATCAAAGAGTACATAAATGGAAATCCTTTGATCACTAGAGCTATGAAAGTTGAAGGACTAACTTTAATGATTATAAACCTAACATCTCTTATGAGCTACTAAAGCTAAATGAGACAGACTCCATCATGCTCTATGTTTCAACATATTGAAACTAACTTTAGAAATATATACTATTATAATTGTTGATAAATCCTTGATATTGTTCATGTTTTAAAAAGATGTAAGCAACACCTAAAAATATAACTTTAATACTATTTCTATTATAACCATAGATGATGTTTTGTCTTGGATATTAAAGAGAATCCTCACATCTAAAAATAAGAGATGTCATATAATTTACATTATCATGCATATAATATATTGTCATACGTTAAGGCTCCAATTTTAGATAATTATCTTGTATATGAAATTTAATTTGATAAAAACCTTGGATGAGTTGCATGACTAGGGGATTGATAACATTTGATATTAGTTATATTGAACATTGTTATAATCAAGAAGCAATTTTATCCTATATGTCATGGAGAAAAGAGATCCATTAAGGGGCAATACTACAAGCTAAAAAGGTATGTACAAATGGTTAAAGACATCCAATATGACATTTTGATACAATACACCTATTTTTCACAACTATCTAAGGAGGTCGGTATTTGCTTTAAAAAAATTAAATTTCTTAGGTATAAAGCACCTACTTGTAATGGGTGGCTGTCACCCTAATACACTGTCTAGGGAGAAATCTTGGAAATGATAGCTCAACTATTGCTTTAATTTTTTTATGGATCATTACTATATGTTTAATAGGATGACTATTTATTTTCTTTGAAGAAACATGGAAAATTATGCATACTTATGCTTATGAAAATCCCACACGATCTCCTTGATAAGACCGTAAGATAATTTTTAAGTATTGTCATAGAATATTATATGTTAAATTACTACTTAATTATGGGCCTTATTATTATTGTATCAAAAATATAATTTATTATGTTACTGACTATTTTGGTGATCCTATTGATAGGACATATACCTCATCTATGTCTTCAAAATATGGTGTAACTGTTATCACATGGATGGAGTAATATTTAAACAACTATCTTCTATAGCGTTTTAATAAAAAGATAACTACAAAATAGCTACAAAAGAATCAATTTAGCTTAGGAAGATGACTTAAAGAGTTTTTTCATCTGGGTGCTTTTACAAGTCCCACTTTATTATGTGATAAAGCTATTTACTCTTACCAAAGACTCCTATTTCCAGAAATAAAACACACTTGAAGTTTATGGTCACTTCATTCAAGGGAAAATATTTCCATCCTAATATTATTCTTTAGTTCTACAAAGTTGATTATCAAATGACAGATATACTATGATTAAGAAGAATTGGGATAGGTTCTTAGTAATCATAGAAGAAATCATATATGCACTATAGCATCAAACCTTTGCGTAGTTTTAGATTCTCTAAATTCATATCAATGCTTGGCCATAAGGAGTTGCCATTGAGGGGGAGTGTGCATGGCAATGACATCTAGATGTAAGACCTTAGACATTTTAAAACCTCACAATGGCCAAATCCTTGGATGTAAGACCTAATAGGCATAACATAAGACCTCTAGGCATAATATGTAATCCCTATGGGCATATTGAAAATTCTTCTCTATAAAACTTTCACTTGTAAAAGAATTGTATTATATAAGACCTATGGGAACTATGTAACGAACCTAGGGGGTTGGTTTGAGGAGTTTCAGGCTCTAATAGAAACATTATAAGACTTCACTTAAGCATCATTTTTAAAACACCAAGACTATAAATTGTGAAAATATGAATTTCATGTAGTCTGGAATATATGTTGGTCATTTTGGCATATATTTGTGTCCCTGTTATCATTGTCAAAGAAGAACTATGTTACTGGGGTACTTCATTTTTTATTTTATAGAAATTGACATGTGATGCCCCTATTAACATTAATGAGGAGTGTTAGAACATAATGTTATTAGGGGTCATGCCCTTATAACATTTATATATTGTTATAATATACAATTATAAAACCTTATGTTATAAAGCATATACCATTTAATAGTTAATAATCTAATAGTTATAGATTATTAACTATTTACAAATTGTATAAAGCATATACTCTCAAGCAACTATAGTTTATCTTTGTTTATGTTTTCTGTTGTTTGCTATTTTTGTTTAACAATTTTTTGGTATGTTGTTGGTATGCTATGGCTTATGATATGTTCATGGTTGGCTGGGTCTTATATTATGTTCATCATTTTGTATTTGAACTTGTTGGTTCCTAAAATTACTACAACCCAAAACCCTAAAACATTTTACAATCACCAAGGCTAGGGGTGTCGTCAAGGTAATTGAAAGAGGTTTATTAATAGGTCAAGGGCAATTTTGGCAAACTGACAGGAGTGGGTATGCTCCTTTGCACTTCAGGCTCAACTAGACCTAGGAGGGATATTCCTAGAGGAATGAAATAGAACACAAATAAACAAACACAACCATAACCAATGTACACTTGACCCCCAAAGCTATCAATAGGTCAAGACAAACTGGCTGCACATGGCTCTATATTAAGATAATTACTACGCTATGCATTTGCACCCAAACATGGAAATATTACATTCTTTGAGATGACTTCATTTAACTTCAAATACACAAGATACATAGTGCAGGTATGCCTGTACATGATTCCAAAAGATTAAAATAGTTGTGTATCACTTTAGATCTATCCCTAGTTATTACAATGAATCATGAACAACATGAGAAACCCTAAACCAAACCTACTCCTACTCCTATAGCTAACATGGTGAGGGTTTGATTAAAAAAGTGATTGATCCATCCCCAATATGGACTGGTGCCTACTTCACTGGGCAACTGAGTCATAGAGTGCAAGGAGGAAAGAAAATATGCAGTAGAAGATCAATGGAACCAAACATATACTCACATACATATCATAAATAGACCTTCATGCGATGGACATACTTAATAATCCAAGAAAGAACTGCAATGATTCATATGCAACAAAAGTAATAGAAAATACAAAGCCTTGTATTAACTTGAATGTTGTCACACACTTCCAAACCTTAGTTACAATCATGTCGGCAAATGTGGCAAGGGAAAACATATAACTGTGACCATACATTCATCAAAATCATTACAAAATCCCATGGACACATACTATTACATGTAGATCTTCTTTACACATCCTTCCTACACCATGTCAAATACATGCCTTCACTTGCAGACTAGATCAATGTGATTTGATGCCCTAAAATCAACTTGAGGCACTTACACACTAGATAATTGGTTCAACAACCAACCCTTAGAGTGAGTTTCAATATTCCTTTTATAGCCTTCACAACTTGGACTTGAGAATGAAATGGGTGGGAAAATCATAAAAAACCCCACCAACTACAATAAAAACATTAGTTTCAACTACCCATTTTGTATTAATGGTGATATTGGGGGTTGTTGGCATGCTTTCAGATGACAAAAGGAGTAGGGAAGGCAAAACAGTCAGGCCCTAATCAATCGGGCTTCCACCAAGTCCCTTAATGCCATTGACAACTTCATCTATCTTCTATAAGTATCTTGCAATGTTTTCATCTTTAGACATATGCATGGTCTCATAAGTGAGTTTCAAATTTTGCATTTTATCCCTTTTGACCTTCTCATCTCCTTCATACACTTTCCAACCTTTTTCAAATCTCATTAGTAGTTTTCAAATCTGCAACTTTCACCAATTCAGAATTAGTAAGTCCACTTAAGAGAGTAGTTTTTGCCTTACCATCTACTTCTGTAGCTTTGATTTCATCTTCAATATTTACACCACTCGGAGGTACAATGTAATTTGACTTGACACATTTCCAAACGTCATAACCAAGGGAAATTAGAAAGGATTCCATCCTTATCTTCCAGAGTGCATAGTTTGATCCATCAAACAAGGGAGTATCCTTCTTGTGAGCCATCCCATATCTACCTAAAGCTGTTAATCTTTCTTCAAAGGAACCTTGCTCTGATACCAATTGTTGAATGCACAAGACAACTGAGAGGGGGTGAATCATTTGTATCAAAAATTTCAAACCCTTATAAACATAATCATATCCACATTAGTTCACTTAGCCTCTTAATCTTTTATGAAGATTAAACATGAAAAGCAGATAACAAAAATATAATCACATCAACACCATGCACAAGAGAACACCAGATTTTTACGTGGAAAACTCTAAAAGGGAAAAACCATGGTGAGGATTAGATCACAATATAAAGTAATAACAATACCAAATTACAAGAGGCTCACTGCCAAAGGGCTCACTGCCCAAAAGAAAGAATGCTCATTGCAACAGGTCTCACTACCCAGAGGGTTAACCACCCAAAGGGCTAATTACCCCAATGACTCACTGTCCAAGTGGACTCACTACCCATTGAGAAAGAAAGATAGAAGAGAAGAGGTGGCTCACTACTATGAACTGATATATAATAGCATCTATCACATGCTTGAGTTTAGTTCCAATGAAGCACAACAAACATCTCCTTTGCAGCCTCTTTGAAAATTGTAGACAACTTCTGCTCACTGCATTAGGTTCTCTACCACATGAAAGTCCTTACTATCTCTGATTCAAATTCACATCACAGACATCACAATCCCCATGCATCCACACACACATGAATCCTTTACACTTATTTATATCAACATCAACCTTGAAACATTTACCAATGTTAGCAACACATTCTACAACCCTTGAAACAATCTCCAAGGTCGGCAAACATACAAAATTCAAATTATGTATGGACCTAAACATTCCCGTAGAGAAAAGGGATGAAGGTAGACCACTTCACATCTTATCTTGGACCTAAAAACATATTCACATGCTTCAACATGCTTCCACAATCCACGAAGCACATCTGCAATTAGTGTTAACACCCAAGTTGACTAAACTTGTGAAAACACCAAGAACACTTAGACACATGCTTCCAAGAACACAACCATAACTTGCAGACCAAGAACAATCCTTTAACATGATCTAGAAACATCCATGAACAACATGAATTCACCTGGGGGCTAACAAATCTAGCTACAACAAATTTCACTTGAAGACAATTCACATACTGCTTACAACCAATACTACCAAGCTCTGCTACTCAAGAAAACTACTTTTCAGAGCACCAAGTCACACATCCTTTGGATGGAACATAGATAAGGACCTTATAAATACTCATCCAAAACTACAAGAACAAAAACCAAACTATGGAGAAATGCGGATCAAAATACTTTCTCCCAATCACATTGCATGTACTGCCAGGCACAATCTTCAAATTGGTTAACATAACTCTCAAACCACAACATTCTGGAGCACCAAATTCTAGATTTAACATCTTCAAACACTTCTATAAAACATACACAAACCTCACACTCTGGTCTTCAACACAGAAGTTCAATGCAGAGAAAAAACTAAGACAATATCCTGTAAGCCAGAATACTTCTTCACAACATTGTCTTCAGTATAAATCAAATTTTCTCAAAAGTACTTGGAAACCCAACAACAAGAACAATATACTAACATCATCACCACTTCTACAAGCCATTCAAATATCCTTAACACAAGCAATCAATCAACCAACAACAACATCAGAAGATACAATTGACACCAATGATAACAAACATGTTGACATCAATGACAACACCGATTAGCACATACTTGCAACAAAAGAGACCACCATGCAGGTAGAAGATTTAACTTACAATGAAAGAAAATATAGGAAGTTAGTTAAAGAGATCAAATCAATATAATCCACCATCTGGTATTGAAAATAGGTCACTATTTTACTAGTGTCCAAACACAAAACTAAATAATAATAAAATATTATTGAATTGATGGCTAAATGGGATGTTCTCACTTGACTTCTTCCTTGCATCCATCTAGTCTTCCCTTGCAATTTCTAAGACTCTACCAAAGTTCCTATGCCTTGAAAGCATGAGTAATTTTAATTAATGATTCCATATGTAGAAGAAATTTATCTCCATATCTTAGCCATGGCCCTAAAAAATACTCATGGGCCTAAATTCAAATGTTAATAGCTAAAGATTTGCATGAATTCATGGGCAAATTGATCCAAGAATATTCAAACAAATAGATTTCAAGATACTTACAAAATGTTAGAGTGAAGCGATAGAATACACAAAATAAGGATATGTTTTAAACAACATTAAATGGCATAAGAGATTGCCGAAATAGATATGCATATAGGACGACAGACTAGGTGCATCGCTGGAAATGATCTAGTAGACATATGAAAAATGTGGAAGCATAAAGGAAGGACACGCGAGGGTTTGACAAAATGTTCCAAAAGAACAACCAAAACCCTATGCAAGCATGAAACTCTACAATGATTAAAAAAATAAAATGTTACAGACAATACTTATCATAGGAAAAAAAATTTCTACAAGATATTGCCCTTGTTCAATTTTCAAATGAAATCCCAAATATTCAATACAACAATTGTACCTGAGTCTGCTTGCAAAGAAGTCTAAAAAAATTTCCATATAAAAGTGATTAACTTCTGGATTTTCTCCTGCAATCTCATCTTTTCTCCCATCTGAATTTTCATTTTTTTCCCATTCCTTCCTTTCTTCTTGATTCTATTTTTATATCCTCAAATTCCTACAGAACATCATTTTGAAAACATACGTTCCAAAACAAAATGCAATAAATTTCCATAACTCCACTTCTCCCACTTTCTCCTCGTTTATAAAATTAATCTGCCTGAACTTAGAAAACTAATAAAGAATCTAAGATTCCTTCTAGAAATTAAATGCCTTTATGACAAGAAAATGCCACTTCAAAATTATATAGAAGCAAGTAAAATCATATAATGAATAAACATATTTTTCCAAAAGATATTAAAATATCATAAATATTTATTTAGAAACATTGCATTTAATTGATTTATTTATTGTGACTAAATATTTAATTCAGTCTATCCTTATTATTCTATTTGCAATAATTATAAATGCATCAATTCAAACACACACATATTCACACACATTTATGCAATTTAGTCTACATGAAACTATGTGTTTTGTGTGGATTCACTTCAGGCAATTCACCCTTAGTCGGCTAAATGCCCTCTACCTTGATGATACTCTCCCTCCATTGATAGAGTGTTCCTGTTGCAAACATAGTTGTAATTAGTCGACAATCAATTAAATAATAATATTTAAATTCATAATTAATTTTTGAAAATAAGGGTTATGACATAGTGCCCTCTCTTCATGGAGGATAAGGATATAATTCAAGGTGTCACATACCCATTCTTTATGCCTAGTTATAAATACTTTTTGTAATGTATTTAAAAGTTGATTGGCAAACAATCAAGAAAAATAATTATGATTATGTTGATTATTATTATTCAGCTTGCTAATGATAAGGATTGCAAGTAACTATTTATACATTTTGTGAATATTGATGTCGAGTTATGACATGATTTAATTGTTATTTTAAATGTTAGATCAAATAATGATTTGATGAAGACTAACTAATACATTGTTTATGTTTTGAGTGCATTAGGAAAGGAATCAACACTCTTAGACTGGAGAGAGAATATCATCAAGGAGAAGGTATCTAGAAGGTTAGTAAGGTGGTACAAACTAAAAAAATCTACACACACGTACATAGATCACATACATAGGTTGCATAAATGTGTGAGTACGATTGGTGAAAAAAATTATTTTAATTGAGATAGATCAATGATTTGAGTTTAGCCATTGCATTGTTTATTGTCATGATTATAAATCGCTTTGTGGCTACATGAGTTCTAAGACTAAAAAATAGACACTCAAATTGTTAAACTATTAGATAATTTTATGCCATTTATTTATGGCTATAAATGTGTATTCCATGCTTTGTAAAATATAAATATTTAATTCATTTTTAAATAAAAGATAATAATAAAATTTTAAAGCTATTTTTTATTGAATTAAATTAATTATGGGATAAGATAAATTATGATAGAGGTGTTGGGATAAGGTGCCATTAACCTTGTAAATCCCAATATTGTATTTATTCCATTTATTATTTGTTATTTGTAATTACCCATAAGGAGATGTAATAGTTTCACTCGCAGTGGTAATTTTGGAGTTACTGACGGTAGTTACGGAGTGACATTTACTTTTGGCAAATGTAAAAACTCAAAGTAAATGAGTGTAGGTGCCACCTTTAGAGAATCTACTATTTTTAGCATGTATGACGCATGTCATAATGTTTGGTGGGTGCATGCAAAGAATCTATGATAGCTGCAAGTTGACATAAGATTCTATGACACTATGATGCATATGACAGATATTAATATGACGGATATTAATGAGTTGTAAGTCTCTATGTTTAGCTCAAGGTTCCTATCTTGGAAAGATACTCTTTTGTGGATTCTATGATGGTTATGACATGTCATAAGATGCTGTAAGAGGTCAGATTTAGTCTTGGGCACCCAACCTTTGCATGGCTGTTTTTGGACAAGTGTAAGATGCTTGTAAGATGGTAATTAATGTTTACAGGTTGGAGAATCTTAGGAGAGAGAAGGTGAATGCCTAGAATGGAGTGGAAAATATTTCTTTAAGTATTTTTCCATGTATTTGTTGCTGCAATATGGATTTTAGGTACTCAGGTTCTGTCGGAATGCTGTCAGATTAAAGAATGAAGGAGAGATTGGTGGTGTTGCTGTATTATAAATCATTTTCAGATTAATACAAACATTGGGCCTCTTTCCTATGTGGAGTTTTTTACCTGCAAGGGTTTTCTTCATGTTAAACACTGTGTCATTGTGTCTTGTGTTGAGTTCTTCATGTTTGGCATTTTCTCTATAGTGGGTTTTATAATTTGTTACAATCTCCATTGTTAATGCACACTTAAATATTGCTGAAATTTATCTTGAATTAGATTTCCATTGAAGTAGTGTTTCTTTCATTTATAACATTTGGTATCAGAGCCTGGCCAACTTTGACTCTTGGGTTGTAGTGTGGAAGCTGTAGCTGCAGTGGGAGATTTGGTTGTGTTTGTTTTGCAGATCTTGTGTTGTTATTATGGCTGCATCCATCGTTGCATCAACCTCTCGAATGGACATTGAGAAGTTCAACGGAATCGGGTATGAGTTGTGGAAGTTGAAAATGAAGATTTTTTGGAAGAAAGAAACTAATGGATGGATGTTCAAAAAGAGAAGAAACCCGAGGATGTCTCTCTGGATGAGTGAGCAAAATTGGATAAGAAGGCACAGGGAACCATTCGTATGTGTCTATTAGATTTTGTCCTCTTGAATGTCACAAAGGAAGAGACCGCACACAAGTTGTGGAAATGATTGGGTGAGATTTAGCAAGCCAAGAGTATGGTAAATAAACTTTACTTAAAAAGAAAATTATTTTCCTTGAAAATGAAAGAGGGTGAGTTAATTGCAGAGCATTTAAATTCATTTAATTTGTTGATGAGTCATCTTGCTTCAGTAGATGTTGAGGTTGATGAGGAAGAACAGAGTTAAGTGTTGGAACTATGGTAAAAGGGGACATGTGAAGGAGTATAGAAACCCCAAGAAACAGTGGGAGAGTGCTTTCGATAAGTCCTTGAATGCAGGTGAAGATGTTTTACTTTCTGTATGTAATGTTGTTTCTAATGATCATTGGTTGGTTGACTCAGGAAGCTCATTTCATATGACCCCTCACAAGGAATGGTTCTCCACATATGAAGAATATGATGGAGGTAATATCTACCTTGGTGACAACTCTTCATATCTGATTGTCATGAAAGGAAAGGTATTGTTGTGTTTCAGTGATGGGAGGATTAAAACCCTCCCTAATATTTTGTATGTTCCTGGATTAGATAGAAATCTGATTTTAGTTTCAAAGTTGAATGATTTGGGAATGTATGTGACATTTGACAAGCATGGCTATAGATTGGTGAGAGGGAACTTGGTGGTAGCGAAAGGGAAGAGATTCAGGAATTTGTTTAAGCTTGAAGCCACTATAGTTTGTAATGCCTCTTATGTTTTTGAGGCTTCTAAAAATAATTGAATGTTGTGGCACTGCAAATTGGGCCACACAAGTAATAATGTACTGAAAACTATTAAGAATAAAAAATTGTTGGATGATTTCTCTTATTCTGATGAGCATTTTAATTTATGTGAGCATTGTGTGTTTGGTAAACAGAATATAAAATCATTTCCTTCAGGAAGCAATAGAGAAAAAGAGAAATTAGAAATTATTCATACAGATGTGTTTGGACCTGTGGATAATGAATCTATTGGAAAATCTCATTATTTTGTCACCTTCATTGATGATGTATCCAGATATACATGGATTTATTTTATGAAACATAAATATGAAGTTTTCACTAAGTTTAAGGAATTCAAAGTCTTAGTAGAGAACCAATCATGTTTAAAGATAAAAATATTAAGATCTGACAATGGAGGGGAATATTGCTCTAAGGAATTTGATGAGTTTTGCAAGCATGCAGGTATAATCAGATAAAAGACAACTCCATATACACCACAGCAGAATGGTGTTGCAAAAAGGATGAACCAAAAATTATGGAAAGGGCCATAAGTATGCTTAGTGATGCATAGTTAGATAAATGCTTTTGGGTAGAGGCCACGTGTACTGCTTGCTACTTGATAAACAAATCTCCTTGTAAGGCTCTTGATTCAACACCTTATGAAGTGTGGACAAGTAAGAAACCTTCTATTTCACATTTTAGGTTTTTTGGCTGTGAGGCTTTTGTTCATGTGCCTAAGGAAAAGTGATCTATGTTGGATCCAAAGGCTAAAAAGTGTAAATTCATTGGATATGGTTATAATGTCAAAGGTTATAAGCTTTGGAATCCACTAACCCACAAGATTATCTTTTCTAGAGATGCTATTTTCAGGGAACTTAGAGTTATTTATGAACTTGAGCAACCAAAAGAAAAAAAAGAAAAGGTAAAGAAGGTGCACTTTGATTTAGAGAAGCAAGATGCATCTCGGGAAGAACAAAATGATAGATTAGGGGGTGAAGAAGAAGAAGATTCAAGTAGTTCTGATGAAGATGAGTCTATTGTTATAGAAGATGTTGGTGCAGATGATCATGCAGAAGAATGAGTAGAGTCTCTTACTCCACCCTTGAGAAGATCCACAAGACAATGGAATCCAATTGAAAGGTATAGCCCACTAGATTTCCATTGTGTATATGCTTTATTGAGTACCAGCGATGAACCTAGTTCCTACAGTGAAGCTATTTCTGTAGATGATAGTGAGTCTTAGCAATTAGCCATGCATGAGGAGATGATGGTTTTAGACTCTTGTAACACCTGAGATCTTGTTCGTTTACCCAAAGGAAGAAAGGCCATAGGTTGTAAGTGGGTCTTCAAGAAGAAGTTTGGAGTAGACGGCTCATTGGAGAAGTACAAGGCTAGACTAGTAGCCAAGGGCTACTCCCAGAGAGAGGGAGTTGATTTTGGTGAGATATTCTCTCCTATTGCTAAATTGACTTCTATTAGATTTCTCTTATCCATTGTTGTAGCTTATGATTGGGAGATTAAGAAAATGGATGTTAAGATTGCATTCTTGCATGGAGATCTTGAGGAAGAAATTTATATGCAAAAGCCTATAGGTTTTGAGGTAAAAGGAAAAGAAAAATGGGTTTGCAGGTTAAATGGGTCTCTCTATGGTTTGAAACAGTCCCCCAGAATGTGGTATCAAAAGTTTGATTCATTTGTTTTGAAATTGGGTTTTGTTAGAAGTGAGGAGGATCATTGTGTTTACATTCATTGTATTGATGATTCTATACTGGTTATTGCTTTGTATGTTGATGGCATGTTATTTTTCAGCAATACTATGGGTATGATTAGTGAGATTAAAGCCCAACTTTTGGGTGCATTTGATTTGAAGGATCTTGGAGCTGCCAGGTATATTCTGGGAATGGATATCAGAAGGAACAAAGTTAACAGAAATCTTTGGTTGTCACAAAGTAAGTATGTGAATACTATTTTACAGAGGTTTAGTTTGCAAGACTGTAACCCAGTTAGAGTTCCTTTACCCATTGGTACTAAGCTTTCATTAGATATGTGTCCAACGACTGAGGATGATTTTGAGGACATGTCTAATGTACCATATGCTAGTGTTGTAGGGAGTTTGATGTATGCAATGGTTTGTACTAGACCAAATATTGCCCAAGCAGTGGGAGTTTTAAGCAGATTTATGTCTAATCCTAGTAGACAACATTAGAATTATGCAAAGATGGTGTTTAATTATCTTATAGGTACTCCTAATCACTGTTTGGTTTATTCTGGTACTGATAGTGCTGATAAATCTTTGGACATACATGGTTTTGTTGATGCATATTGGGCAGGTAACTTGGATAGTTGAAGGTCCACTAGTGGCTATGTGTTTACTCTGTTTGGAGGTGTAGTGAGTTGGATGAGTAAGAGGCAGCCCACGGTTGCTTTGTCCACCATAGAAGCAGAGTATATGGCTGCAACTCATGTCTCTAAGGAGGTAGTTTGGTTGAGGAGACTATGTACAAGTATTGGATTTGATTGCAAGATCATTTAGATTGGTTGTGATAGCCAGAGTGCTATCTATTTGGCCAAGAATCCCATGTATCATGCTCGAACTAAGCATGTTGATGTTCAGTATCACTTTGTTTAAGAGTTGGTTGAAAATGGAGAGATTGAGTTGAAGAAGATAGACACTCAGGAGAATGTTGTAGATTCATTGACCAAACCTATGAGCACAGATAAGTTCGTGTGGTGTAGAGAGGCCATGGGCCTTGTTTCTAGTGCTTGATTATTTTTCATTTGATTTCCTATGGGTTGATTTATAATGTATAATGTCAAGTGGGAGAATGTTGGGATAAGGTGCCATTAACCTTATAAATCCCAATATTGTATTTATTCCATTTATTATTTGTTATTTGTAATTACCCATTAGGAGATGTAATAGTTTCACTATCAGTGGTAATTTCAAAGTTACCAGTGGTAGTTACGGAGTGATATTTACTTTTGGAAAATGTAAAAACTCAAAGTAAATGAGTGTAGGTACCACCTTGGGAGAATCTACTATTTTTAGCATGTATGACGTACATCATAATGTTTGGTGGGTGCATGTAAAGAATATATGAGAGCTGCAAGTTGTCATAAGATTCTATGACACTATGACGCATATGATGGATATTAATGAGTTGTAAGTTTCTATGTTTATCCCAAGGTTCCTATCTTTGAAAGATACTCTTTTGTGGATTCTATGACAGTTATGACATGTTATAAGATGATGTAAGAGGTCAGATTTAGTCTTGGGTACCCAACCTTTGCATAGCTATTTTTGGACAAGTGTAAGATGCTTGTAAGATGATAATTAATGTTTATAGGTTGGAGAATCTTAGGAGAGAGAAGGTGAACACCTAGAATGGAGTGGAAAATATTTCTTTAAGTATTTTTCCATGTATTTGTTGCTACAATACAGATTTTAGGTACTCAGGTGCTACTAGAATGATGTCAGATTGAAGACTGAAGGAGAGATTGGTGGTGTTGTATTATAAATCATTTTTAGATTAATACAAACATGGGTCTCTTTCCTATGTGGAGTTTTTTACTTGCAAGGGTTTTCTCGATGTTAAACACTATGTCATTGTGTCTTGTGTTGAGTTCTTCATGTTTGGCATTTTCTCTGTAGTGGGTTTTATATTTTGTTACAATCTCCATTGTTAATGCACACTTAAAGATTGCTGAAATTTATCTTGAATCAGATTTCCATTGGAGTAGTGTTGCTTTCATTTATAAAAAAAAAGGAATCCTAGAAGGGGTTGAAAATGTGGGAGGGAATATAGGCATGGGAAAAAGATGGTGGCTAAAAATAGAAATAGTTGTCTTGGGAAATTATTATTTTTCATTTTTGCAAAATTGGATATAGCTATCTTTTTGGGGAAAGGGATTTAGATTGGAATCCATATGCCTCTGCATGGAAAATACAATGGAAAGGGGAAAGTAGAGTATTTTCACTATAATTTGGAGAGACCAATGATTAAAATTTTACCAACTATTCTGCTAGCATGTTGCTATTGTGGTGTTGGCATGGTGTTTATATGGAGTCCATTCTAGTTTTCTTTTTTTCTCTGGATGATTGTTGTGGGAAAGGGATAGAAGAGGGAACAAAAAAGACTCAACCTAAGTTTCACACTTTTCCAAGTTTTGAAGTCATTGGCATCGGCATCTTGCAGCCTAGTATGATAATTAATTTTATATATACATTGGTTTTCCTTTAAGAACTTTCTTAATAAATGGATTATAATTGTCTAATAAAACATCTGTTGATAACAAAAACTATGTATGTTTGTGTTGAATTTTATGATTAACATGAACTTAACAATGGTATTGTTTGAAACGATTTATATGTAAAAAGATTTTTTAAGACTATGATGTAAGTTTCAACCCTCATGGGTTTCAAACCTATTTTCTTTCATAAATTCATTTTATACACTAATAGAAATTCACCACTATGAGAAACAAATGTTGCAAACTACGTCTTTGTTCTGTGTGACAATCCTCCTTATGCATGTAGACTTTTTTATATATATTATTATTTCCTTATGGTTGAAGAACTCCTTTATGGGCATTGGACTTGATATGCATCATGTTTGGTGAGTATAAGATGAGTGAACCATGTTTGGCCTACCCCAACGGGTACATGATTCATTAAATGATGGTCTAGAATGTTTTAGACACTACTATAATGATTGCTTAATTAAACCCTATTACAAGTTGTCCTCTTATCTAGATTTGAACTTCTTGTAACCTTTAAAGGACTATGGTTTGTCCCTAATAGAATAATAAATTTGTTGAGAATTGTAGGTTGATATTATATTGTTTTCAATACCCCATGTATTATTGGAATAAGGAGTAATCTAGAATAAGGAAAACTAATAATTTTTTGGCTTATAAAGTTTCTAGACAAAGCAATATAGTTTAGCAAGCTTCGAGAAAGGGGGGAAAATATTAAATACGATGTACTAGTAATCTATTGTAAAGTTCTCTATGTATTGAGGCATGTTGTAATAATTTTTCATCAAGCAATATAAGTATTTTATGAATACTATAGCATTTGTGTGTTGTGTGTTTCTTCTATCCTCCATCAGAATGGTACCAAAGAATGGTGGTTTGAAGAGATTTTGGATTGTTGTGATTTGCATCAGAAGGTGTTGTTGAAGAAAAAAGTAGTTGTTGAGATATATTTACAAAAGGAAGACACATGAATAAATAACTCAATCGCATGAGTGAATATTTTAAGCCACAAATAATTCCAAGGAGATCATGGAGGTCACAATTGGGCACATGAAGAAGGTTATGAGTTAGACAATGTTGGAGTTGCAGAATAAAAAGAGGAATCCGTCAATCCAAGTTTGAAGTTAGATCCCTAGGAAACCAAAAAAAGGAGGATCACCAACAAGAAAAAAGGGGGTTGTTGAATTAAATAAAGCTACTAAAATAAGGCATTGTCAGTAGAAACCTAGCTCATAGGAAATAAGGAAATAAAAGATATTATGGATCTATAAATTTGGAGGTTTTTTTCTACTAAAGAAAGCACCAAAGTAAATCACCCAAGTCTATGCCCTAAAAGGGATCACAGAAGCCACTAGCAAGGAAAAAGAAATCCCAAAATTTTAAAGTGAGTCATTGATAGAATAATTATCCAAATCTAAAGAGTTGTCATTGTCAAAAAGGTGAAACTGTAGATTTGAAGATTCTGCCACCTAGGATGATAATCAATGTCCAAGAAAGTTTGAAGGAGATTAATTATTGAGTCAGGTTAAGAAGAACCCATGGATATTTGAATATTATTGTTGCTAGAAGGAAATTAGCAGGCATTTGTGAAGCTAACAAGACAAGTGTGAAGAGATCGTACAATAAAGGAAAGAAAGGCGTGCAAAGCCATTGAACAATCATGGAATTTGGATCTAGAATTGTTGTAGCAGAATGAATCACAACTAAGTGCACAAGAAGCAACACCATGTAAATTTTATTATATAAGGAAATTAATTATTCCAATGGGAAAGAATGGTAAAAGAGTGAAAAATAAAATGAAAATTTAATGTGTGAATTTAAGGATATTTTAGAAGAACTAGTGAAAGTTAAGAAAAAAAATAAAGAATTGGAAGAAAATTTGAAGTGGTTTAATAAACAATCTAAAATCCTTGCAAAGGAAAATAGTTCTCAAAAGAATAAAATATCAAAATTGAAAGGAACAAAATAATTAGTTGGATCAATTAATTGTAGCATACCTAAAGGAAAATGAGTATCTAAGGTTTAAGCCTTCACTATGTGATGTCTCATTTGATACAAATGATTTGTGTTATTCATTTGATATATGTGATATTTGTCACATCTCAACTTTTTGATTTCATTTATAATTGAGATTATTAGACAATTCATTATGATTATATTACTATTGGATAATTACATATGCGTAAAGGTAAATTGTCGTTAATGTTAAATTGCATAAATTTGAAAGTCGATATAATGATAGATTATTATGCTATGATTATGGATGAATATCTTACTCATGCTTCGGCTATGATTATATGGACTAACCCATTGACGATAATCTAAGTGTGATAGAGTGTAGGAACATGTTGAAGATGGGAACATGGTTGAGGTTGAAGTGTCCTAGCCACTAGAAAGAGTTGGTATGACAAAAAAACCTGATGCATGCACACACTCACTTAGTTCATATTGCATCATGATATATTGCATTAGTGAATGGATTTATTATGCATTCACTACATGGTTGCATAGTCTTGTTTGTGTATTTTACATTGGATATTGGTTGTGGTTGATGTATGATGATTAGATAATTATGCAATTTTGATTTCTAAGTACGTTTATTTTAATTGCATAAGTTTGCCATGTATTCATGTTCTCTTTTCATCTTTTAGATTTAATAAAATTGTATAGGTTAATTTCAAATATATTTACTAATAATTATTTAAAGTGTTTATCTATATATAATTTTATATATATATATATATATATATATATATATACTCTTGCATAATACGATAATTTAGATAAGAGTTAAAAATAAGCATATATATTTATCGATATATATATATATATATATTTAATTTAAAAATATATTAAAAATCTAAATATAAATATATAAACGTATAGCATGCAATGTTAAAAAGAGGGTAATCATAGTTTTTAGGGGAGTTTTGAATTAAAAACTTGAGAATAAAGGCAATTTGGGCACCCCACACCTTCCTCTCCATGCAAAACATAAAGACAACTACAGTTTGGAAGAAAAAAGAAAAATCTGAAGCTAAAAACAAAATG
Source organism: Cunninghamia lanceolata (assembly GCA_027924645.1). Lineage (NCBI taxonomy): Eukaryota > Viridiplantae > Streptophyta > Pinopsida > Cupressales > Cupressaceae > Cunninghamia > Cunninghamia lanceolata. Next base: position 2,883,792 of record BSBN01001583.1, on the reverse strand, counting down.
CCAATATTAGAGTAGGGAGGATTCATTAAAAACTAGATAGAGAGAAAGGAGAAATCATTAGCGATAGAAGGTAGAAAAAGAATACGAAGATAGAGAGAAAGGAGAAATCATCAGCGAAAGGAGGCAGGAGATTAATCTATAGAGGAAATTGTGTATAACCGGGTACTTTTCTTTTCTGATTTATATTTGTAAAGTTTTCTTTGTGTATGTTGTTAAAGATTGTGTTTTGTATACTAGCCTACATATTAGTTTCCTCTAGGCTATGTAATACCCTTTTGGCCTATTTTATACTCTTATTGGCTTGTTTTATTGTTCTCAACATGTGCTTTGTTTAATTCTTATCACTATTCTTAAAATGACTTTATGACATTTATATCGGCTTATGCTTTTTAAATCAGCCTATTTATATTCTCATTAGCCTATGTTTGTTTTCTATCAACCTATTTATTATTTTATCATCCCAAGTCAACTCCATGAGTAGTATGATGGTCTTCTAAATTGCAATTCAAGTCACATATTGTATTGATGTTCAAATTACTTGGTGTAGTCACAGTAGGAGGGTTCACAGAATAAACTGTCTAGGCCATGCAACAAGAGTAAACACAATGGAAACAACTCAAAGAAATGAAGCAAATGCAGATTCAGCCATTCAATATATTAAAGAATCTAGCTAGCAACATGCATGCTAACAACTAGGGCTCACAAACCTAATTACATATATGCGCAAGATAAAGATTTGAAGCTCCTTCGCAAAGAATCTAACTATCAAATTTTTAAAATCATGAGAACTTGTTAACTACTTTCCTAAGGATCTATTACATTATTATATATCATTTCCAAACCAATAGATTCCTCTGTGTCAGCCAAGGAAGGTCACAAACTCCAATGAAGAGCTGTAACATGTTCACAGATAGGTCAAACCTAAATGCATAGAACATTTCCTCAAATGAATAGAACAATGTGCGGACCTCTGGGGAAGGTCGGCCATGAACCAAGGATCATTGAATGATGTGTCATTAGGATTCACAAGTCAAGGAATGATCCACAAGCCTTCTCCTTAAGTTGATTGTCTGAGACTGTTAGGATGCTCTGCTCTGAGAAAATAGTTGATCTTCTGATAGTGATATCTTTCCGGTAACTAATCCAAATGCTCTAAATTCTTGATATGATGTAGATGAATGAATTTAGATGCTAAGTCTAAATCCACAAGATGTGAAATGCCAAAACCAGACCACAAATTGAAAACTACTTCTGACTGAACTACCTGAACTGACTGGAAAATGAAAGAACTGAAATGCAAATGTTTTTGGTTGATGCAAGATTGCTCTTGAACCAGGGATGCTCCTATATCAGACATCCAGGGTTATTGAAAAAGTGAGTCCCTCACTTTACTAGGGCTAGGGGAGAACCAAGATGGTCCACCTCAGCCTAAGAAATCCATGATGAATCTTCTTCCGGTCTACCTTTCCACTTCACAAGATATTCTTTGTATTGTCTTCCTCTAGTGCCGCGTCCAATTCTGCTGTCCAAAATGTCTTCTATCTGCTCTGGTGCTTTGTGTGGTAACTACTTCTTCAAGTCTTCTTCCATGTTGTCACTGAACTCTACTTCATGATACTGATGTAAGTCCGTAATGTTGAAAATAGGTGATATACCCAATGTCTCTGGTAACTCTACTTCGTATGCATTTCCTGAATCAAAATTTCTGAGTATCTTACAAGGTCCAAACTTCTTCATCTTCAACTTGTTATATGTCCCAACTAGAAATCTCTCTTTTCTCAAGTACACTATCACTTCATCTCCAATGTCAAATTCCTTGTCTTCTCTTCTCATCAGCCTTTTCTTTGTAATTACTATTCATATCCTCCAAATGCTTCTTCATCTAATTATACACTATCTTCATATGTTCTACAAATTCTTCTACTTCTGCACTTCTCTTTTCCTCTGTACTGATGTCTCTCAATTTTGCAACTCCTCTAGGATTCACTCCGGTCACAATCTCAAAAGGTGTTCTTCTGGTACTCCTATTTATTGGATTGTTGTATGCAAACTCTGCTTGTGAAAGAATCAAATCCCAACTTCCGGTCTTCTCTCCAACCAAACATCTCAACAAGTTCTCCAAACTCCTATTCACTACCTCTACTTGTCCATCTGTCTATGGATGAAAAGTTGAACTGAACTTCAAATTTGTCTTCATCTTCTTCCAAAGTGTCTTCCAAAAGTATCCAACAAACTTTGTGTCTTTGTCTGAAACTATACTCTTAGGTAATCTATGCAATCTCACAATCTCCTTAAAAAATAGGTCAGCTACATGTACTACATCAGTTGTCTTCTTACAAGGTATGAAATGGGCCATCTTAAAAAATATGTCAACCAATACAAATATTGAATCATGTCCTCTATGTGTCTTCAGTAATCCCATTACAAAATCCAAGCTTATGTCTTCCCAAGGTCCCTTCGGTACTATCAAAGGTTTATACCGGTGTTCTAACTACTCCCTTTTGCAACTTGACAAACTCTACAACTTTGCACAAATCTCTGAACATCCTTATGTATCTGAGGCCAAAAGTAATTTTCACTCACCAAAGCCATTGTCTTATCAATGCCAAAATGTCCTGCCAATCCACCACTGTGCTTCTCCTTGATCAAGTTATCCCTCATTAAACTTCTAGGTATGCACAACTGACTTCCTTTGAACAACATATCTTCTTGAATGAAATAATCCAACCACTTACTCCTATCTGTCACAACAGGTTCCTTACATGATTTCCAAGGTTCTGCAAAATTAGTGTCTCCCACATACATGTTCTTCAATTCATCAAAACCCAACACCTCAACTCTCACCTCTATCAACAAGTTTCTTCTCCTACTCAAGGCATCAACAACTTTGTTTGGTTTTCCACTCCTATGCTTCAACACAAAAGTATAACTTTGCATGAACTCTACCCATCTCATATGTCTCTGATTCAACTTACCTTGACTATTCAAATATTACAAAGCTTGATGATTTGTATACAACACAAACTCCTTAGGCAACAAGTAATGTCTCCACTTCTTCAAGGCTTGAATTATGACATAGAACTCTTGATCATAAACTGAATATCTTCTCCTTGCATCATTCAACTTCTCACTAAAATATACTACTGGTCTACCTTCTTGACTTTAAACTACTCTAATTGTGTTTCCACTTGCATCACAATCAACTTGAAATACCTTAATGAAATCTGGTAATGCCAAAATAGGTTGCTCTGTCACTTTCTTCTTCAACAACTCAAAACTTTTATCTGCTCCTGATGTCCACTTGAAATCTTTTGTGTCACCTCTCATTGTCTCTATCATAGGGTTACAAATTGAACTAAAATTTTTTATGAACTTCCAGTAGAAACTAGCAAATCCATGAAATGGTCTAACCTCTCCAATGCTCTCTGGGCCATTCAACAATTTATTTCACTTTCTCAGGGTCCATCTTCAATCATTCCGTAGAAATCCCAAATCCCAAATATACCAACTCTTCCTTAATAAAACTACACTTCTTGATGTTTATCAACAACTTCTCTTCTCTTAGTCTCTGCAAAACTTGTCTAATATGCCATAAATGTTCATCTTTTGTCTTACTAAAAATCATAATATCATCCAAATATACAATCACAAACTTACCCAAGAATTTCTTTAGGACTTCATTCATCAATCTCATGAAAGTACTTGGTGCATTTGTCAACCCAAAAGGCATCACTAACCACTCATACAATCCTTCATTTGTCTTAAAAGTAGTCTTCCATTCATCACCTTCTCTAATTTTGATCTGATGGTATCCACTCTTCAAATCTATCTTTGTGAAATATTTTTCTCCACTCAAACAATCCATGAAATCATCCATCCTAGGTAAAGGAAATCTATACTTAACTATGATCTTGTGTATTGCTCTAGAGTTAGTACACATTCTCTATTCTCCATCCTTCTTAAGTGCCAAAACTACAGGTACTGCACAAGGACTCAAACTTTCTCTAATCAAACCTTTCCTTAACAAATCTTGTATTTGTCGGTTTAATTCTTCATTTCTGCTGGTGTCATTCTATGTGCTGCTTTGTTAGGCAAAGTTGCTCCCGGTATAATATCCATGTGATGACTGATACTCCTTATAGGTGGTAATCCTCTAGGTACATTATCTAATATGATGTCTTCATACTTTGTCAGCAACTCCTTTATCTCCTCCGATTGTGATTCTTTAGTCTCTTTCTTCAATGCTTTAGGCTTCTTAGGAATCAAGGCATAACACACATTCTCATGTCTCAAACCATCCATAAATTTTCTTCCATCTACCAAACAGATTCTAGCATTCCCACATACTTCACTCTTAGGATCATCCTCCAAAGGAATCAAAGTAATTCTCTTTCCATTTGTTGTTATAGTATATGCATTCTTTCTCCCATCATGTATAGCTTTTCTATCATACTGCCAAGTCTACCCAACAAGATATAACAAACATCCATAAGCATAATATCACACAAGACTTCATCATGATAAGATCCAATATGAAATTTCACCAAACATTGTTCACTTACTAGTACCTTATGATCATCCTGAATCCATGCTATCAGATAGGGTTTAGGGTGTTTCAATCTTTCCAACTTCAACTTAGTCACCATCTCCTCTAAAACTAGATTATCTAAACTACCACTATCAATCACAACTTTACAACACTTACCTCTTGATTTGCATCTAGTTCTGAACAGACTCTTCCTTTGCGGCGGTTCCTCTTTTGTCTCTATTTGAAATAGTGCTCTCCTCATCACCAATGATTCTCCTTTCTTAGGTTTTTCAATAGAACAAGGCGATTCAATAGGTTCTTCTTCAACATAGGCTGCTCTTCCACTATTTTTTGTCCTCTTACTTGTACTACCCTGATTACATTCAAATGCTCTATGTCCTTCATCTCCACACTTGAAACAAGTACCTCCGAATGCCCTCTTATCCAATCCTCTTCCTTCTCTTCTGTATCCTTCATTCCGGTATGCACTAGGGTTTCCTCTTTGGTAAAAATTTCTATCATCTCTCCGGTAAGCACTGTTATCTCTGTCATCCTTCATAAATGGGCTGTCAAACTTGTTCTGCTCTGGATATGATCTGTCTGCTTCGGAATGAGTCCTACCTCTCTAAAATTTACCTCCTCTGCCTCTTTGTCTCTAATCATGTCTCTTATTCATCTTCTCTTCAACTTTTAGGGTAAACTAATATGCTTCTTCCAAAGATGTCATCCTTACCAAACTCAGTTCCTCTTGAATGTTCAATCTTAGTCCATTGATATATCTAGCCACTTTCTCCTTGTTTTCTTCACTATGTCCTATCGTTATGATCATTTTATGAAATTCTTCAATGTACTCCTTCACAGATTTCTCCTTTTGTCTCAGGTTTTGCAATCTTTTCAACAGCTCCAACTCATAGTCTGCAGGTATAAACTGATTCTTCAACTTTGTCACCATCCGGTCCCACTTTGTAATCTTTTCAAGTTCCCCTTCTGTTTCTTTCCAACTGAACTTCTTTCCACCAGATAGTAGCATGTCCTTTCAAATTTGTCTTTGCAAATTTCAACTTTTCCAGATCTTCAACCTCCTCATATTCAAAGTATTCTTCCATGTCATTTATCCAGTCAATTAACTCTTCAGGGTTCAAATTACCAGTATAATTCAACACATCAACTCTAGGTCTCTTTCCAATCTTTGAAATAGCTCACAACATCTTTACTTGATTTGATTCTTCCTCTTCATCATCTCCTAGGGTTTCGCCAGTTTGTTCACCAGATTGAAATTCTTCTTCATCATCACTTTCAACATTAGGTCTAGGTGTCATCCTCTTCACCTATCTTCTTCAACAACATCCAAATGGATTCACATTGTTCTCATCAATTCCATCATCTCATCCATTCTATTAGCCATTGTACCAACAACAACAACTCTCTTCGGTGACATTCTTCCTCGGATCAAGTGCAAACTGCCTCAAATTCAGTGATCGGGCTACAAGCGATAACTACCTCTCAATCGGTGATCGGTTGTACACAAGTAACCTACCTCAGATCAGTGATCTGCTTACAATAAGATCTTACAAAAATCCCTTGCCAACTCACTCCAAGGGATCAAACTTTCTCTCTGATACCACTTGGTGCAGTCGTGGTAGGAGGGTTCATAGAATGAACTGTTTGGACCATGCAGGAAGAGTAAACACAACTGAAACAACTCAAAGAAATGAAGAAAATACAGATTTAGTCATTTAGTATATCAAAGAATTCAAATACAATATGGCTGGCAACATACGGGCTTACAACTAGGGCTCACAGGCCTGATTACATATATGCGCAAGATAAAGATTTGAAGCTCCTTCACAAAGAATCTAACTATCAAACTTCTAAAATCATGAGAACTTGTTAGTTACTTTCCTAAGGATCTATTACATCATTATGTATCATTTACGGACCAATAGGTTCCTCTGCGTTAGCCAAGGAAGGTCACAAACTCTAATGAAGAGTTGTAACATGTTCACAGATAGGTCAGACCTAAATGCATAGAACACTTCCTCAAATGAATGGAACAAAGTGCAAACCTCCGGGGAAGGTCAGCCACGAACCAAGGATCATTGAATGATGTGTCATTAGGATCCGCAAGTCAGGGAATGATCCGCAAGCCTTCTCCTTTAGCTGATTGTCTGAGACTTTCAAGATGCTCTGTTCTAATAAAATAGTTGATCTTTAGATAGCGATATCTTTCCAGTAACTAATCCAAATGCTCAGAATTCTTGATATGATGTAGATGCTAAGTCCAGATCCGCAAGATGTGAAATGCCAAAACTAGACCACAAGCTGAAAACTACTTTTGACTGAACTGCTTGAATTGACTAGAAAATGAAAGAACTCAAATGCAAACAAACTAAAATTCAAATGTTTTTGGTTGATGCAAGATTGCTCTTAAACTAGGGATGCTCTTGCATCGTTACTTTTGTTGTCCTTCCTCTCTGATTTCAGTAGCTTATTATATTTTTTATTGCAACTTACTTTATTCCCTATCATAGCTTACTGTATTCCCTATCACAACTTACTGTATTTCCTATCATAGCTTACTGTATTCTCTTTCATAGTTTACTATATTTCCTGTGGCAACTTATTGTATTTCCTATCACAAATTACTGTATTCCTTGTCGTAACTTATTATATTCCCTTTCATAGCTTACTATATTTCTTATTGCAGCATACTATATTCTTGTCGCAACTTACTGTATTTCTTGTCACAACTTATTGTATTTCCTGTCATAGCAGACTATCTTCATATAGCTTACTATTTACCTATAGCTTACTGGATTCCTGTAGCAGCCAGCTGAACCCCTGTAGCACTTATTGCCTTCTCTATGTGTGCTCGAGTGATTAACCATAGTACTAGTCTTCTCTATTATGTTTTCAGATCTTATATTTATGTGAATAAATTAACTTAACTTATCTGTTATGCCTTCAACAATCATGACTTAAGATTACTTTATTGGCAATGTTTTCTCAATCATAGGAAATGAATCCCCCACTTAATGGAGTTTTTGTTTATTTTACCCAACTTATATAAATATGAATTGATACAAAATATGATTCTTCTCCAAATCCTTATTTAAACAGATAGTACTATAAATCTGATCTTCCATGCAAGTATGAATTCGTAGAACTAGCCTTAATTTTGAGATAATTGTGAATGCAATATGGGTTATGTAAATAACCATATATATATATATATATATATATATATATATATATATATATATATATATATATATATATATATATATATATATATATATATATATATATCTTTTAAATGTATAAAGTTTGAATAAATAATGCATGGAGTTGTTTGTTAGAATTATTTGCTTGAAAAGTGTATTCATGTTGATTTTTGTAAAAAAGTAAATAGTAACTGTTGTTAGGCAAATACACATGTTACTTGAATTATTTTGAAAAGAAAAATAGTTTATATTTCTATGAGTGTGTTGAGCTTACCTTCTAGGATAGGGTGCTGAATGTGGGCTAACAAAGAAGGTTGATCTACTTTTCAGGATCTATCAGTTTATGCATGACTGCTTTGGCCAAAGTTATGTGTTCATTAAAATAGATGAAATTACCTAGTTCATATTTATTGATATGTTTCTCTGCCACATCCTGATTGTGAGATATTTCACCTTCTAGTTAGAAATGCATATAGACATCAAGTTGCACTAGGGTTTCCCTCCTACCTATTATTTCTAGGTTGCTAGGCACTTCGTGCATGGTCAGGTATCCTTCATGTTAGGAAGGATTCTAGGGAAGCGTAATGCTTCATGGGTGGGCAAAAAATCATTTGGGCCATGTTTCCATCTTTGGCTTGCGGATGACCATGTGGGTTAGTGGTGGTTGGCGACAGTGACTTTATTCATTATCATTACTTGTATATTTACTTTATTATTGTACTAAGATGACTATATGGCATGAGATCTAGAGATGCATTATTGTATATTATTTTCTTGTGCTAACACTTGGATATGGCATGTGTATTTGTAAGATGTAAAGTTGATATTTTTACATATGTATAGAAGATGTATCTTTTCCATTTTATATTAATGTGTTTTTGTTGGTTATTTATTTTAGTATTATAGTTTATGGGTTGCGTACTTTACAATATTGCTAAAGCTTCTTTAGATAAAGAGTGTAAGTTTGGAGATAATAATGTGTTTAAACCTGCAAATCTTGGTAGATGTGATGATAATAACAAAGGATGTTTTGCAAAGAATGTTGGTTATAAGATTATGAAAGGAAAGGGTTATGATAGAAAAAGTTTGGGAAAGTATGGGAAAGGAATTAGAGAGCCCATTGAACCAAGAGTGAGGATAAAGAATGAAGGCCTTGGATATGTTAGAGGTAAATAAAATACAAATGAAGTTATAGGTAATATAGTTAGTTACAAACAAGTTTGTTTCCAATATTCTCATTGTAATAGGAAAGGACATAAAAAGAAAACTAATTGGCAAAAGGTTACAAATATGTTCAAAAATTTGTATAAGCATAATATCCACATGTCAAATAAAATAGCAATCAAGCAAGGTTTGAATGTTTGATTTGTGTGGCTGATGATTGTTATGACTCAAAGGAATTCACTAGTCAACAATGGAGAAATCTACTTGCACTTTTGTAGATTTGAAGACCAGTTGGCAGACATTTACAAAAGCTAGAATTTTGAATATTTAAGACAAAGTTTGGGCATTGTAGATGTTGAAGTAGTTAGTGGTAGAAATTAAGGGGGAGTGTTGGAATAAGGAGTAATTTCTCCCACCAATATTAAATAATTGTCATTATAATTAAATAAAAAGATAAAATTGTAAATGATTGGATTAGTAAATTCTAAAAGAAGGCAAACTAGTAAATGTTTGGTTTAGAAAGTTTCTATATGAAGCAAGATAGTTTAGGAAGTTTTGAGAAGGGGAAACTATTAAATATGATGTACTAGTAATCTATTGTAAAGTCCTCTATATATTGAGGCATGTTGTAACATTTTTTCATCAAACAATAGAAGTATTTTGTGTGTTGTATGTTGCCTCTATCCTCCATCATGTATATTGCTTCAAACTGCAACTATTATGGGCATGGACCTTTGACATCCTTGTAACTTTCCTTACCTAAACTATGCACTTTTTCTTGAAATTTTATAAAATCCCTTTTCAAAAAATCTAATTGTGTATAACCTACAATCTTTGCATTCCTTGAGAGCTCATCTCTTTGAGGTATTTTTTCAAACCTATGTTGTGCTTCCACATTTTCCATACATATCTACCACAATAGTTGCAACTACAACATCTGTACAAATTTTTTCTATCCTTATGCTTTGTGGATTGTACATGTTGTCCAGGCCCTGCGTAGGTTGGGAGGCTACAGGCTAGGGGAAAATAATTTAGCTTTACACTATCAATTATTTTTTCCTGGCAATTGTTCTTAGATAATTATTAAAACAAATTTATTCTTCCTTGTATTTGAAGGAGCATCGATCTTTTATACTTGCATTCCTCTTGACAAAGAATAATTCATCAATGATCTCCCAAGAAAATGAGACTTAAATAAATACATGAATTACGATCAAATCAAGAAAATATGTGATCTTTCCAAAATATAATGGTCACGATTTTAACTACGTCAAATGATATCATTTGGAAGTGCAAACTAATTTTAAATGGGTTAAGGATTTTTACATCAAATGCTATTAAATAGGGTTTATGCATAGACTCTATACAAGGGTATTTCATAGGAAGCTTGTGAAAAAACTCCCACCTCTATTTCATATTAAAGAGGTATAATAATATTAAGCCTAGCTCAACCTTTCCTACAAAAATATTTGAAAGGAGGACTTGTAAAACAAAAAGAGAGACACCAGAATGATGCTATGTGGAATGTTCAAATTACCACTATAGCACATGGATAATAAATGATTGTTAGAACTAGGAAAAGGTAGTTCTCAAACTTGATCAATAGTATGATTATTGTTAGAGATGGTTATGATTGGAGCCACCCAAGATATTGGACTTCATGAAAGCACAAGAGAGATCAAATGAGAGAATAATTTTATTCTATCAATGAATGCAAAAGATTGTTATTAGATTGTTCAATGTACATGATATGCCTTACTTATAAAGACAAGGATGAGAGACAAGATGTTGTAGTCATGTGACAAGTGTCTTAATCCTATGACATGTGACAACTATAGGATAAGATGTCAACTATCAACAACTAGAAACAACTAGAAACATCTAGTAGACTCACTAACTCAACTTCACATGTGAATTATGTGTGATGTGTGAATATTATTTAACTAATAAATAGTTAAATAATATGAATTATTCACACAAGGGTAAATTGGATAGGTAATAACCTTGTTCACATCAACACCCCCTTAAGTGCAACTTAGGGAGTAGTTGACTAAAGCAATATGAAATGATGGATGGGTCCCAACTACTAGGCCATGTTTGGTACATATGTACAATGAATCTCAAGTGGATAAAAGGAGAAAACCTCATGGGACAAAACCCCTCTCCAAAAATGAGAATGCATAAAACAATGAAAGTGAAAGAAGAAGTGATAGTAGGTGGACTCAACATGACCATGAGCCTAGAAGGACTACTTCTATCACATATATACAATCAAATACCCTCTATAGGAGAGAAAGAGTGAGACTATAGGTCCCCCCCACAATGAAGTAGCTCCTGTGTCGATGGTGAATACCTAAAGATGAAATATGGAAAGTGTCATCTATCTGCAAACAACATTCCTCCCCTTAGGAAGAAACCAATCCAAAGGTTGATGTAGAAGAAACTCCATATCCAAGAAGAGAGATGAGGGAAAAGTCTCAAGATGGGTGTCTCTGAAAACTATTGAAGTCTCAAGTTAGAATCAAAGAATGATACTATATAATGAGGTGTGACCAATCCAAAATCCTAGGTAGACTCATGAAGAACAACCACGAGAGATGAAGTAGATGGGACAATAGTTGTGTTGTAACTGTCATCAAAGAGGAGAGATATCCCTTCAAGCATGTCCTCCAAATCTACAATATCAGACTCACAAAATAAGTCTAATATACATGTCAAGAAAGTATCCCACAAAGCTATGTCTGAAAGACTTGAATGATCCTGCTCAACTAAAGTATAAGAAACCATGTTGATGTTAATTTCTAAAGAAGCATGAGGTTGAGGTGATGGAAGCTCAACACTAGTCTCATGAACCAAAGTAGATGAAATAACTCCAAGGTTCAAGTGACCAAACTTCTCCTTAGAAACATGATTAACACTTGATGCATGAGTGTAAATATCAATCAATGGATCTACATCATCAGAAGAAGAAAAATGGGAGAATTTATATAAGCGAGATGCATGATCAACCATCCCAATAGAAATGATCACTAAATTAGGAGTGAACTCAACTATCTTGCCTGTACCACAATGAGTAATCTGGTAGATGGAAAGGAGATTGGTTGAAAAGGAAGGCACACACAATACATTGTTGAAACTACCCTCACCAATATCAATAGCCCCTTTACCAGTTGCATGCATGTATATTTTATTACCCATTAAAATAGGTGGCAAAGTACATGACTCAAATGAAGACAACATCCCTTGTGAAGATGCCATATGATGAGAAGCTCCATAATCAAGAAGCCATCTCTTTGAATGAAGACTTGTAGAAGCAAAGAGTGCTTGTCATTTTTCCTTGTTTGTCACATTTGTAATGTCTATTGTCCTTGTATGTGTAGATGATGATGGTGTCGAAGAAAAGGATGTACTAGATGACATGGATGATGGCATTTTGATGTTGTACTTTTGAATAATGTGAGTCAACTAATCAATTTTCTTCTCATAACACTTATGCTCATCACATCCTAGTTTCTTGCAATATGCACACTTTGGTCTCTCCTTCTCATAAGATTCCTCCTTGGGAGATAATGAGGACTTAGGTGATTTGGTTGATTCTTTTTCTTGCTCATTGTTCTTGAAAACCTTGTTATTTTGTTTCTTGCCTTTGCTAGTTGAAGCCTTTTGATCCTTTGTACCTTGATTAGGAAGAAGAGCTTGAGGTCTAGGAGACTTCAATGTGCCCATGTATACTAACTTAGCTTTCTCCCTTATGAGTGATGTGGCAAACTCATCAAGTGAAGGCATTGTGAAATCTTTCCCAAGTGCATCCATAGTAGCATAAATGGTAGAAACAAAAACTGAATAGTCAGGACCAATCTTGGCAAGGATTGAAAGAATCAATTGAGTGTCCTATTTTTTAATTCCACATTGTTTGAGCTGCAATCTAAGTGATTTTATCTTTTTTAAGAAGTCTTGGATTCTTGCAAAGTCAGTTGGATTCAAACCAATTAGTTCATTATCCAATTTGAAACCTCTCATAGCATCTTTCTTACCAAAGAGATTATCTAAGGTAGTCCACACTTCATTAGGTGTTTTACAAGATTCACTATGAAAAAGAAGATCAAGAGAAATAGACAAGCATAGTGTTCCATAGGCTTGATTACATCTATTGTACCACTTTCTCTTTTCTATAGCTGTTGTTAGTTCAATTTATGTACCCATTGTTACTCTATGAATTTTCAAACTTCTTAAATAGATCTTCATTTTAGTTTTCCACTCATGATAGTTATATGGCATGAGTAGAGGAAGTTTGTTTAGATCCATGATTAAAGAGTACAAAAAAGAACACAAGTACAACCTGTCAAACTCCATTATTAACCAATACATTGATGCAGAAAGGGCATGCACACTACTCAACAGACCAACAGATCATATATCAAGCATCCTACTAATTATATAATATGTTACATTTACATTGTCAAGCTAGGGAATTGTAATCTTCTTGGATGATGCTTGTATTGTGTGTATAGTTAAGGATTCCTGAGTTTTATTCTAGAGGTTGTGTAAGGGAACTAAATAAAGAAAACACAATTCTAACTGTAAGGATTTACAATACTCTAAGTAAATGGGAATGATGGAAAATAACTAAGTTTATTCAACACAGCAGTAATCAAATGATCCTATGCAACTTTTAAATAAGAGAGCAACTAACAATTGGTTCAGTCAGCGATCACCTTAACTCAATAAGACTTATAACATAGATTACCAAAATCTAACTATTTCTCATTACTCATCACAACAAATATGAATTGTACATATACAGAAGAATACAATTATAAACTGAACATATAAACAAAGTGGAGAGACACAGTACCTCAAGTGGCCTGCTTGACTAACTGTGATCCCACAATACCTATCTAAATCTGTTACTATATCTTTGTAGTCACTAATGTAAAAGTCAAAACATTTATTCATTTATTGAATGCTGAGGTTAAATGATATAGCAACAAAATTTTATACTTTATCTTTGTCTAATCTATATAAAGCAAAATCTAATCTCTACTACATGGTAATTTACCTTCATGTTTGTCCTTCTGTAAAACATAATGAATTTAATAAATTTAGGGATTCTTGGGATTACCCTTTTGTTTATTATTCATTTTAATATATATTATTGTCTGAAAAATAATATCTTAGGCATGAGCTTTCCACAGTCCATAGAATTTTAGATTGATTGCTTTTAGATTTCACTGTGTGTATTTTTGTCTCAACATTTCGAATCACACTTAGTGATCCATCATCAGGAAGAGGATACAAATGAGTAGGATTGCAGAACTTAGCCTTATAAAAAGGGGAGAGAGGGGGATTAGGGATGATAAGGTTGAATGGAATTTCAATACCTAATTAAAGACAAGAAAATAAAATAAGAAAAATAGCACCAAAGAGCAAAGTAAGGAGAGACACAAAGGTATAATGTTATGATATGATATGTAACAATGTAAATAACGTAAATATGTAAAGCATCATGCAAAATATAATAAAACTAAAGAAAGAATTATATATAATTCATCTAAATAATGTAGTAGATGTACTATGCCATGCAATATATAATATATGTTAAAGCTAAATAAGTAATATATATCATAAATCTAAGCAAAGCCATATATGTAGTATATCATGCAAAATGTAATAAAAACACTCAACAAGTTAATGAGTAAAACATATTAAATCAAATTAATACATCAAAACACATAAAATTAGCTCAATAAGGTCAAGCCAAAGAAACCTGAAAGTAACATAAAATTAGATAACAAGTAAATGAAATTATATAAAGAAAGACAAGTCACAAAAAATATAAATCATGCCTTGTAATGAAAAATCATGAAATATGTAGTATATCATGTAAGTTATAATAATTCAAAAATTATAATAAGCCTCACTCAACAAGTGAATATGTAATATATTATGCAAAATAAAGTAAATTAGAACATATAATAATTAGCCCAAAAAATTCACGCGAAAGAAACGGAGAGTAAGACAAAAAAAGAAAAATTAATATATGTAAATGAGTAAGAGACAAAAGAAAAACAATTTAGAAGTGCTAAATGTCCTAAATAAGCAAAACCTAGAAAGAAATTAATAACCAAAATATTTATAAGAAAGTCAATATATGAAATAAATAAGAGAAATCAACACAAACCCAAAGCAAAGGACAACACTATGAGCAAAGAATGAAGAAAAAAAGAAGGAAGAAGAACAATGGGAATCACAAAAAGAGATAAGGTAATAAGTGGAGAAAGCAATGGAAGTCTAAAGTTTACTCATAAAAATAGGATGAAAGATAGGGAAACCTAGCCACAAGGAAAGTAAGGAAACCGAAAAGGAAAGAATAGGATGGACCAAAGACTAAGAACCACGAGGATCTATGCCCAGGAACATAAAAGAGAGTTAAAGACACAGACACAAAGGAGAAACAGAGAGATGCCAAGGAGGAAGAGGAATAGAAGGGGAGGGAAGGGAGGGGGTGAAAAGAGGAAGAGGGAACAGTTGGCACCTCTTCTCACGAATGCTTCTCTCACAGTGACTAGGCTCTTCCTACTACCCCAAAGGTTTTTGGGCTCATCTATCCTCCTCGTGCATTCTCTATGGTGATTCCTACAAAGCCTAGGGAGCATGTGGCTATTGGCATCGTAACTACTGTTCGTAAACCACACAACAGCAAGACGACTTCTTCCTTTGTGGTTGTTTCTGAGTTCATAAAGCCACCTCAACTTGTGTTGCTCCTTCATCTAGTTTTAATGAAAGCCTATGTTTAAAACAGTCAGCGATTCCCTCTGTCTTGCCCACTGCACCTTCTGCTTCTCTTTCTCACACTCTAACCTCCTCACCAGTGGTAGATCTAGAACACAGATCTCATAGAAGCATTGTGAACTCTTTAAACAGTTCCATCCATCCTCCTCCAATGCCCTTAGTTGCGATTTATTCCCCATCTTCTAACGTGTCTGCAGTTGGCACCTCTTCTCATGAATTCTTCTCTCGCAGTGACCAGGCTCCTCCTACTACCCCAAAGGTTTTTGGGCCTGAGTATCCTCCTCATGCGTTCTCTATGGTGATTCCTACAGATCCTGGGGAGTGCGTGGCTGTTGGCATCGTAGCTCCTGTTCGCAAACCACACAACAACAAGATGACTTCTTCCTTTGTGGTTGTTTCTGAGTCTGTCCATCCTCCTTCAACATCTTCAACGATGATACCTTCCCCATTCTTTGGTGATCTAGTGAAGAATGATGCAGTGCCTGTAGAGAATGTTGTAGGTGGCTTCACCATTCCTGTTCATGAACCACACAATAGCATGACACCTTCTTCATCTCAGTATGTTTCTGAGACCATCTACCATCCTCAAACAATCTCAATACTGATACCTTCTCCATTCTCTAGAGATCCAGTGGAGAACAATGCAGGTGAGTCACCATTGACCGTTGCAGATGATAACGTTCATGTTCTTCTGGTTAGGTCGATGTCCTCTCCCAGCATTAATTCTTCCTCGTCCTCCGATGTCATTCCCAATAGCTCTCCCTGTCCAACCACCTTATTTAAACCCATGCCTTCACCACCTATTAACCATGCTAATCATCTTCCCTCACTACCGCCGTCAATTAACTTCATGTCCCATCCACCATCCATGGCTGATTCATCCTTTCCTCCACCGGTTCTCCCCTCTCCACCCACCATTAATGATCTAAACTCTCAGTCACCATCCCATCACTACCCATCCATCCCTCACTTTTATTAAGGCAACCCCTTCCACCAATCACCACACTTCTCGTGGGCGCAGTTTTCCTTCCTCAAATCTGCCCTCTTCCTTTTTCAATAATTCTGCCTCAGACCCCTCAAAGTTTTCTCACCAATCCCCTTCTCCAAATACTATAGAAGACTAGGAAAACAAGCTTGTCCTCAACTTGTCCTCATCTTTTATAGACCCACTAGCCATCAATTTTTTAAAAAGAGGCTTGGGTTTTTCTCTCGCTCCATCTAGCATCCCCCAGTTAGACTTCCTGGTTGAAATAGAGAATGCCATTCATTCTCTTCCCAACACAGTTGCTGATGAGATTTGACAAGACTGTGTTGTATCCCTTAGATGTGCTAAACCCCCTAAGTGAAATGTTCCTAAAGAGGAGTTTTTTGCATTCAAAAAACTTGTGAGAAATAATGACGTTATCATTGTTAAAGCTAACAAGGGTAATGCCACCGTTATTCTTCACAAGAATGACTATGCATCCAAAATGATCAACCATCTAACCAATAGTGGTAATTATAAAGTCCTCCCCCTTAACCTTGTTTCCAAGATCATGAGGCTTCTTAAGAATTCCATTGCTCATTCCTCGTTTGATGACGCCACTAAGAAACGTCTCACTCCTTGCAAAGAAATCACCCCGCGTATTTATGGAGTTCCTAAAATCCACAAACCTGGCATCCCTCTTAGACCTATAGTCGACACCACTCATTCCCCTATGTACAATCTTGCTGCCTTCCTTGCTAAACTAATCTCTCCCTTAGTAGGGAAGTCAGATTCCTACATCAAAGACTCTACCCATTTTGTCAATTTCATCCGGGACAAGCACATTGAAGTTGATTATATTCTGTTCGATGTGGTGTCCTTATTCACCAAAGTTCCCATACGTGACTCCTTGGAATTGATTAGACGCAAAACCAATGATGAAATTACTTCTCTTGTAGAGTTGTGCCTTCATTCAACTTTCTTCTCTTTCCAAGATGTAATCTATGAACAATCCGATGGGGTCGCCATGGGTTCTCCCCTTTCCCCTATCATAGCCAACCTTTATATGGAGTATTTTGAGGAAACTGCTCTTAACTCCTTCCCCTCAAGCCCAGATGGTGGAAACGCTATGTTGATGACACCAACATATGTTGGCCTCATGGCCGTGATCAATTAGAACTCTTCCACTCCCATCTCAACAATTTGGTCGAATGCATTCAATTCACCAAAGAACTTGAAGCCAACAACCAACTTCCTTTTCTTGATGTCCTAATCATTAGAAAAAAGGATGGTTCTCTAGGTCGCTGGGTCTATAGGAAATCCACCCACATTGATCTTTACCTCCATGCTTCCTCTCTTCACCATCCCAGCCAAAAAGTTGGTGTCCTCAAAACACTAGCCACCTATGCTTATTGCATCTATGATAGGGAGCACATTAACCTTGAGCTCTCTCACCTGTCTCAAGTTTTTAAACTTAACGGGTTCAACAATAAAACCATATCGAGAGCCTTTACCTTTGCCAAAAATCATACCAACTCGAAGCCCAAACCTGTTGATGTCAACCCTTCCTTTGTCACCACTCTCCCTTACATAGGAGGCCTCTCTAATAAGATCTCAAAAATTTTACGTAAGAAAGGCCTCAAGTGCACCTTTAAACCCTACTCCATGGTTAGGAACCTCATCCCTTCAGTCAAGGATCCTAGACATAGTTTGCTCAACTCAGGAGTCTATAAAATTGTGTGCTCTTGTGGGACCCCATATATTGGAGAAACTAGTCATTCCATCAACATGAGGATTAAAGAGCACAGTACTGACATTAGGCATGATCGTATTTCAAAATCTACCCTCATAGAGAACTCCTTTCAAACCAAACACCATATTTGTCTAGAGGACACCCAAGTTCTCACCAAAGAGGATAATTTTTTTAGGAGGAAACTCCTTGAAGCTATCTTCATCAGGAAACACCCTACAAATCTTAATCATGATGAAGGTTGGCAACTAAGTCCTACTTGGCAACCCCTGTTGATCTCTATCCACACCTCACCTCTTTAAACCTTTTCCTTCTCCTCTCCCCATCTTTGCCTTACTTGTACCCTCTTCCTCTTTTCACCCCCTCCCTTCCCTCCCCTTTTGTTCCTCTTCCTCCTTGGCGTCTCTCTATTTCTCCTTTGTGTCTGTGTCTTTAACTCTCTTTTATGTTCCTGGGCATAGATCCTCATGGTTATTAGTCTTTGGTCCATCCTATTCTTTCCTTTTCAGTTTCCTTACTTTCCTTGTGGCTAGGTTTCCCTATCTTTCATCCTATTTTTATGAGTAAACTTTAGACTTCCATTGCTTTCTCCACTTATTACCTTGTCTCATTTTGTGATTCATGTTGTCCTTCTTCCTTCTTTTTTGCTTCATTCTTTGCTCATAGTGTTGTCCTTTACTTTGGGTTTGCACTGATTTCTCTTATTTATTTCATATATTGACTTTCTTATAAATATTTTGGTTATTAATTTCTTTCTAAGTTTTGCTTATTTAGGACGTTTGGCACTTCTAAATTGTTTTTCTTTTGTCTCTTACTCATTTACTTATATTAATTTTTCTTTTTTTGTCTTACTCTCCATTTCTTTCGTGTGAATTTTTTGGGCTAATTATTATATGTTCTAATTTACTTTAATTTGCATAATATATTACATATTCACTTGTTGAGTGAGGCTTATTATAATTTTTGAATTATTATAACTTACATGATATACTACATATTTCATGATTTTTCATTACAAGGCATGATTTATAATTTTTGTGACTTGTCTTTCTTTATATAATTTCGTTTACTTGTTATCTAATTTTATGTTACTTTCGTGTTTCTTTGGCTCGACCTTATTGAGCTAATTTTATGTGTTTTGATGTATTAATTTGATTTAATATGTTTTACTCATTAACTTGCTGAGTGTTTTTATTACATTTTGCATTATATACTACATATATGGCTTTGCTTAGATTTATGATATATATTACTTATTTAGCTTTAACATATATTAGATATTGCATGGCATAGTACATCTACTATGTTATTTAGATGAATTATATATAATTCTCTCTTTAGTTTTATTATATTTTTTAACTTATTATATTTTGCATGATGCTTTACATATTTACATTATTTACATTGTTACATATCATATCATAACATTATACCTTTGTGTCTCTCCTTACTTTTCTCTTTGGTGCTATTTTTCTTATTTTATTTTCTTGTCTTTAATTAGGTATTGAAATGCCATTCAACTTTCTTATCCCTAATCCCCCTTTCTCCCCTTTTTATAAGGCTAAGTTCTGCAATCCTACTCATTTGTATCCTCTTCCTGATGATGGATCACTTAGTGTGATCTGAAACGTTGAGACAAAAATACACACAGTGAAATCCAAAAGCAATCATTCTAAAAATAATATCTTAGTTAGATTTAAAAACATTTTTTTTAATTTAAAATAGATATATTATATTATTATATTTAGAAATCCAAATAAAGGAATTAAAAGAATAAGCTTCTATCATGCAAGCGACAAAAATAAATAAGTTTATTTTATTTTCAAAAGAAATGGGAGGCTTTTAAAAGGGAAAACACTCATGCAAATGTAAGTGACCTGGAAGTTATCAAAGACTTCAATCTAAATTTATGAATGCCAATATTAGAGGAGGGGATGGGAATAAAAACAAAGCACATTAGAAAGGTAAAGGACCACCATTATTCAGAGTGTCGAGAGGAGAAAGGAGAGCAGTGACAAGAGAGGAAGAAGTGATCAGCAATAGAGGCATGAATCAACCTTTTTCATCAGCTAAGGAACCAAGTATTTTTCTTGTTTATTTGAAAAAGTAATTGGAAGGAGTTTATTGTTAAAACCATGTTTAAATACTAGTCTATTTCATGATAATTTTTTGGTCTATGTGATGTCTTAGTCGACCTGTGTGACTACTGCTTAAGCATTGTTATTTTCTATCTCCTGCATTTCTTTTTCCTTCATGTCGTTTGGGATCAACCTTCTTGTTGGCAAGAGACACTGCTAGGCATGTTAGGTCTTGTCATTGATAGAAACTGATTCTATCTTACACATCCGCATTGTATCATTTGATCATACCAGAAGTCAGGTTGCAGATTTGTCTAAGTTCAGATAGACAGGAACAGAGGATATGACAGGGTTCAACATTTTGGTCCACATTTCTCCACAAGTAATCATACTTTGCTGCAAATCTAAGGGAATGTTAAGGGATGTTAGGACTAGCTAAATCCAAAGTTTTAGCCTCCGGTGATGAAGGGATTGAAAGTTACAAGCATTGAGTATCAAGTTTTGATTAGATAGTTCAGTCCGGTGAAGAACAGGTCAACTTGGTGTTTGATCCTTGTGTGGATCAAGAGAATTGGTTGGTTGAGCAATTTATGAGATCCAGTGGTATTGGCTGACATGTGTGGTGACTTGAATACATAGGTTTTGGTCCACATTGATGTTTTTGCATGGATTCAGCTGATAGAATAGTAATCTTGAAATAGTTTCTAAGTTTTCTTGAGGCCGACTGCAGCTGATGTAATTTCATGTTACAGATATATATGATCGATGGGTGCAAGTATTTTGAGGTATGTTTGTGCAAATATGAAGTGAGGTGTGAAGTGTGGCAGTATCAAGTGCGAAGCAGAGATCTGAGCCTTGGATCTGTTAGCGTATTGTATTACATTGCATTGTTGGTTGGTTCAGTTCGATCGGTTTAACTATTGTAACTGATTGTAACTGTCAACTCAACTCCCTCATAGTTTGTTTATATATATTGTTGTATCTCCATTTTAATACATCAAACAAATGAATAAATTTTTTTACTATTTCTTCAGTTGGTATCAAAGCGACTTGCATCGCCTTGCTGGGATAAGTGTTAGACTTCTCAAGATGGCGATGGAGTTCTGCCGAGGTGTGCACAAGCATTGAGAAGAAGCACCCAAGTTGTAGGCTAGATGCATTGGAAGGAAGTTGTTTGCAGGCCCGTCAGCAAAGAGAGGTTCGTTTCATGAATTGGTGAATTTGCAGTCATTTCATGGAAGATTGAACTCATTCTTCGTCCATGCCATATAGACTTGAAGATGCTGTTGAGATCTTAGACTATTTTTTTAATCAAAAGGTAGAAGATAACAAGAAGTCTGAAGATATTTTTTTCGGTGGAATTGCAAAATACTTTGAAGTAGGAAATTTAGAGACTTATCTATCTTAGGCCCAAAAATGTGTTAGAAGACATCCTTGGAGACGTGGACAAGGTATTGTGGATAATAGAAGATTGTTTGAATCTATTGTGCTGGCCGAATGCTTAAGAAAATACATTTTAATACTGTGTAGAAGAGGCATTTCACTATTTTGGAAAAGGGTGTGTAAGGTGTTGATTCATTTTAGAAATCTTGAAGGCATGATTGTATGTTATTATCATGTATAAGACCAGGTATGGTTATAAAGATGTTTGAATGATTTTGCATATGCCTGTGAATTGAAATTTGTAGGTTAGTGTGATGAGGCATTTTTTTTGTCACATTATTTCTTTTGTAGATTTTTTTTTGAGATGGAGATTCCATTAGACAAATACTCTAGATTTAATTTTCATTCTTGGAGAACAAAAATTCAAATACAACTAATGAATAAAAATTTATGGGGAATAGTAAGTGGAAAGAAAAAGGCACCTACAGATGCAAATAAGTTATTAGATTGGAGTAGTAGAGATGATAAAGCCAAGGCTATAATTGGTCTTGCTCTTTCTGACACTGAATTGCACCACATTGATTTGGATAAATCATCATCTAAAATTTGGGATAATCTGAATAAATTGTTTGGAGCAAAAGCCGTTAATGCAAAGTTTTCTCTAAAACTTTAATTATTTAGATTTAAGATGGAAGATGGAATCACAATGTCAAATAATATAAGTAACTTACAGTCTCTCATTAGACAACTAGTAGAGGTTAAGGTTATGGTAGATGATGATGATGCCAGGGCCATCCTATTAAATAGCTTGCCTTCAAAATACAACAATGTTATTTTTACACTCAGTCAAATACTTTCACAAACTCTAGAAGGTATGATTTCTGCTCTTCTAGCAGAAGAGAAGAGAACAACATAAGATTTAGAAGATGATCCTCAGGAGAAAGCATTATTCTCAAGAAGCAATTACAAGAGATTAGAGAGAATCAAATGTTTTTATTGTAAGAAAAACGGTCACACAACTTGGGATTGTAGAACTTGAGCTAGTGATGTTCTTAAAGGAAAGGTCAAAAATGAAGGAAACCTTGTTTGCATTGAAGATGATAAGGATCCACCAGATATTGAGGATGAGGATCCACTAGATGGTACTATTAATTTTTGTGGATACGCCCTTTAAGCAGGGTCATATTGGAGGCAGGCGACATCGGAGGATGGAGGATTTTCCATCATCTCAAGTTAGCTTCTCACTTTGAGATGATGCTTT
This sequence comes from Cunninghamia lanceolata, assembly GCA_027924645.1. Taxonomy (NCBI): domain Eukaryota; kingdom Viridiplantae; phylum Streptophyta; class Pinopsida; order Cupressales; family Cupressaceae; genus Cunninghamia; species Cunninghamia lanceolata. The sequence continues at coordinate 2,860,648 of BSBN01001583.1, read as the reverse complement.
GCATGAGAAGCATTTTTGGTTTTAGTTGTTTTTTCTTTTCTTTATTGATGCTGACGGATTTGAAGAATGTATGTTTTGGAGACAGGTTTGGGATTTGGTGTTGAGCTCAAGATTGTTGTCCAGCGAGCTTCAAAGAGTATATGATCTTGAATTATACCATTTCATGGTCATTAGACAATGGCAGAGATCTGTCGTATCTCTTAGGGTTCACTGTCAAATAATTCAAGACTATGATTTGAGAGCTTGGGACTAAAGAGCTCAAGAACACAGCTCAAAGCTACGCCTTTCTAAGGGTAGACAAGACAACATGATGGAGCCCTACTTGGTTCAGGATTTGTTCTTTGGGAGAAGATATTCTATAAAATATGTATTCATACTATGTAATTAGCTTTGTTGAGTATTTTAGCATTAAGGGGGGGTTCCCTTGGTACTATTGCAGGAACAATGTAATAAGGGGGGCAATGTTAGCGTATTGTATTACATTGCATTGTTGGTTGGTTTAGTTTAGTCAGTTTAACTATTGTAACTAATTATAACTGTCAACTCAACTCCCTCATAGTTTGTTTATATACATTGTTGTATCTCCATTTTAATACATCGAAAAAATGAATAAAGTTTTTACTGTTTCTTTAGGATCATGGAAGAACAATGAAACAGGGCAGTGAGAGATGAAGTGTGTGAAGTCAGTATATTGAGCCTAACCGTAACTGTAATCTTACATTATTAGATGCTATTCTTCAGTTCAAGTATTTCAGTGAACTCTTGTAATTAATCTTGTAGGCAGTTAGCCTCCTTTAAGCAGTGAGCTCTGGGCAGTGTGCCCGAAGGCATGTACGTTCCCATTTTGTAATACTTTTAACAGAGTATAATATCTTGTGGGTTAACCCCCATCGTGGTTTTTCCCTTAACCAGGTTTCCATGTAAAAATCCTGGTGTTCATGTGTGATGATCTTTTTGTTGTTGTTCTTAAGTTCATGCTTCTTTCATTTGAATGTATGTGGTAAATTTATAAAGGAACATATTAATAAGTTTTGCAGAACATTGATTCACCCCCCTCTTAGTGTTCCTTAATTTCAACACTTCTTTTTGTAGGCGTTAACCTCTTAAATCTTGTTTGACTTGCCTGTGTATACCAGTTTGATCACCTTTTGATTATCCCTATATATTATGCTTGGATCGATCTCTTCTTGGTTTGGCATTGACCCAAAGTATCCTCTAGCCGATGTTTAGTTTAGCTCATGCCTGCATTTATTTCTACATTTACCTTAGACTCAACCTCCTCTCCAGGTTGAAATCAACCTTAACTCATGACAACCTATCTCTTACTGAGTGACGACCTATTTCTTGTTGATTAACGACCTGATTTGTTTGGCCTGGTTGTGGGCAATGACCTGTTAAACTCTAGTCAGTTGACTTGGGTTCATGTCATAGTTTTCCTTATTCTTATTTTTTGATTTTACTACAACTCTATCGCTTCCAATTACTTCTTATTATATTAGATCTATCTTCTTGTAATTAGAGAATTAATCGTTGCCTTGAAGCATTCTAGATCAGTTCTTTAGTAGAGAGATCATTAATTTTGTAGCTGTTGATTAATTTACCACTATTGTAGTCTACTTTTTTGTATCTGACTTCTTGCAAAGATAATATAGCTTTCATCTCTATCACCTTATTGATCATTCTTGTCGCAGACATGCTCTTATTTTCTATAGCTTGTTTGTAAGTTCCTATAGCTTGATTGTTATGATCTTGTAGCTTCATTTAAAACTCTATGAAACAAATATATTATTTCTCAGAACATAGACCATGTGTTTTTCAGATTATTACCTATGCTTATTGATGCTGAAACCATTTATATACTCTTATTAAGTCTTTATATCAAATGAATTGCTTGAATCATGAACCAACATTGAATATGAAGTAGTTAACATTAGATTTCTACAAACTTTTCACAGTTAAGGGATAAAACTAGATTATAATAATTATATTTATATTTTTTTGACTAATTGATGTTCTTCTTTACTACTTGCTTGAAAGTGTGTTTTCATGAATAAAGCAAAGGAAAGGGATTACATATGGTTGTAGGCTAATATGGGTTGTTATTTATTTTGAAAAGAAAGTAGATTATTACTTATGAGTGTTTGGGGTTACTTTTGGGCTAGGATGTCGAATGTGGATTATGAGAGATAGTATTTTGTCTTTACGAGAATTGAACCTGTAACTCTTTTTCTAATGTTTAGGCCTAAGCAAGGAGTCATTGAAAAAGATGATTATTTATCTAGAAAACTTTATTTATATATCTCTACCACATCCTATTGTGAGACAATTTGCATATCATTATTTAGATTTGCACATTAGACTTCAGGTTGCATCAGGTGTTCCCTCCTACCAGTTGTTTCCAAGTAGCTAGACGTTTCATGCAGGGCTCAGTTTCCTTTGTGTTATGAAGGGATCCGGGGAAGTGTAATTGCTTCATGGTTGGGTGGAAAAGCACCTGAGCCATGTTCTTGTCTCTCAGCTTGTAGAAGAACCATGTGGGTTCATGGTGACTAGAGAGTTTGTTTGATTTATTATACTTATTGTACATGTTTATTGTAACTTGTAAATTGGATGAATTATGGCATGAAAGCCAATAGACATTGTATATTCTTTTATAGTGCTATCACCTAGATTAAGCATGTGATTTTGTAAGATTTAATGACTTTTATTGATTCATATTTATGAGATTTATCTTTTACTTGAGATGTTGTAATTAAGTTGATTATTTACTTCTTGTAACTTTTGTGATGGAATGAGTACTTTATAGTTGGTATCAATGAGTAATTTACATTTGGTATCAGAGCCCTAGGTTGAAATCTAGGGCCTATTTGGGACTATTGTGCTAAGTTGCAAACTTGATGCAGATTATTCATCATGAATACTATAAACACTGATCATAGTGGAGGATCAGGAAGTGGTCAAAATAGAAGAAACTATGGAGGTGCAAATAGTGGTCAAAATGCAAGGAATTGTAGAGATGCTAATAATGATCAAGATGGAAGATTGGATAGAATTCTTTCTCTTTTAAACCAATAGGCTACGAGAATGAATGCTCTTGAGTAGGAGATTAGAGGGAATCATAGAGAGTAGAATCAGAATGAAAACCCAAGGGCAGAGGCTCAGAATGAGAACCCAAGGATAGAAGTCTAGATTCCCGAGGTTGGAGAGAATGCTAACAATCGAGTAAGGATTGTAGAAGAGTTGGGAAAAGACCTCAAGAAGGTCTAACCACCTAAATTTGATGGAAAGACAATTGGAGATGGAGATGAAGCATGGATAATAGAAATGGAGAAATAATTTGAGCTCTAAAATATTTCTGATCATACGAAAGCAATGTGGGGATCATATTAGCTGATTGGTGAAGCAACAACATGGTGGGGTAATGAGAAGGCATACAAGAAACTGTTACCTGGTGAAATAAATTGGGTAATTTTCTTGCAAATGTTTAGGAAAGGTGGTTACCATAGCTCTTCTTCGATAAGAAGATGATAGAGTTTTAAAATTTGAATCAAGGAGGAATATCTATAACCAATTATTGGGACAGGTTCTTGCATCTACTTAAGTATGTTCCACAGTAGAAGATAAACGAGAGATTCTGGATCAGGAAGTTTATATTAGGATTAAGACCCCAAATTGGAGTAGAGGTAGACATTCATAACCCACTCACTATGGATGTAGTTTTTGAGAAAGCAATTAAACAAGAACAGAATTTGCAGCAAGTAGCTAGTTACCATAAGTAGAGAGATGCAAAGTTTGCCAATAAGAGACCTTCGAATAATTAGTAGAAATATCAACAGAATAACAATCGATAGATTAGGAATTTGAAGAGAGGTAATAACTCTCAGGATGGAAATGGTGGAAACCAGCATGGAGGAAACAAAAGAGGTGGCTATAACAACCGAAACAAAAACCAGTGGAAAAGGATTGAAGGACTGAAAGCACCTAAGGGTGGATGCTATGTTTTTGGAGGAGAGAACTATGCTACTTCTTGTCCCCAGAGATCAGTGGGAAGAGGAAATAGAAATCAGCAAGGAGCACCTCAACATCAGATACATGTCGCAGTGGATAATTAGCAAGCTGACTTTCAGGCAGTACCCACATAGTTTCAAGGTAAGCTCTATGGACTACCTGTTAGTAATCAATTTGGTCAAGGGTTTGGGTTTCTGGTGTTTGCAGGATTTCTCTTTTGATCCTATGTTCTTTCTAACTCCATCGGCATGAGGTCACGTATGTCTTGGCAATCATGTTGGTGCATGGTGTGTTTTCTTCCATCGCCAAGACTTGGTCTGTCGGTGAAGAAGGTTATTGTCGTTCCGATGGGGGATGGGACTTTTCTATCAGTGTGATTTTTGTTATCGGCAGGGGAGTTTTGAGCTCTGCTGATGTGGTTGGTTTGACTGATGGAGGTGGCTATTGGAGTAGCATTGTGTATCAGCTAGGCAGGTGAAGGGTTTGCCAACGGTCGTGGTCTTGCCGACGAAGGCAATTTGGATGTTCATCAGGGTGACCTGGTGCATCAGTTGAAGATTTTCAGGGTTGGCCGATGGGGTTACTCTAGCTGATGAAGGTTGGACAATGTATCGGCAATGTGTGTGGTCGGCGAGGGAATTTTGGGTCATCCTGATGGTAGTAGTTTGGTCGACAGGATGTGTTTTGGTGGTCATCGGTGTGATGAGTGTTGTTAGAGGAAGTATTCTATGGTTTGCTGATGCATTTGGTCTAGCTGATGTTGTTCATCGGTGTATGTGTGGTCATCAACGAGGGAGTTTTGTCATGGGCTAATGGTAGTGGTCTCGCTGACGAGGGTAGGCTAGTGACCATCGAGGTGACATAGACTATCGGGTGAGCCGGTGAGGGTTTCACTGATGATCAAACTCTGGCCGACGATGGGGATGTGAAGTAAGCATCGATGTGATCGGCATGTCAGCTAGAGGGTTTTTGGTTGCTTCAATGGTGTATGTCAGAGCGATGGGCTTTTGGTGAAAGTTCGTGGGTCGAGCGGGGCAAAATGCTCCACACTTGGTTTGCTAGCGGTCTTACTTATATGGTGTTAGAGTGGTCTCTGTAGGACAAATGTGGGATTTTAAATCATGCGGACATAAAGGTCTTCCCGATAGTCTTGGTCATGCTGATGGCGTGATATGCAGGGCAAAACATGCATTTGCAGGGTGCCTACGTGGCACATTTTCATAGGACGGTGACTTTTCAACATGAATTTGGTGCCATCGATTTTCAAGCGATGGAAGGATCGACAAGCATGTTTTAAAGTTGGGACATTGGTTTTCTTTGTGTCCTCAGGTGTGTTTTGAGCGGGAGATTTCCATATGAGTGCTACGACAGTTTCCAGAGGAAGACGTGGGCAGTTAGAGCCTTTAATGGCAGGGTTATGCAGAGGCATTGGCCAGCGATTGACAGCCATGTACCTGATTTATGGCAAAAAAATCTCCAACAGTGGCACAAGGCTCGAGTTCATCTACTTCTTGTCCTTCTTTTGCTTCTCCATGTTTTGTCCCCTGCCGCATTAAATCTTTGAGCGCCATTCTTTCTCATGAATGTATCTGGTAAAATTTGAATGACATTGTAATTAATGCTCAGGACCTTCCTTGCTGTATTTAGCAAGTTGTGTTTCTCATTCTATGGTTGTTGAAAATTGGACATATCTGGGTTTGTAATAAAATACAACTGGTTTTGGTTGCTTTGTATAGGAGGTCTTGTGAGTTTATGTATCTCTTGTTGTATGTCTCATGCATGAATCTACTGATTTCATGATTGGTTTTATATGAGTAATGTTATATTTGCATGTGTTTTGTTATTTCTGTCTCCAGTATTGCATGTGTTCTTCTTCTGAATCTAGATATCTAAGGGGTGTCTGGTATTCTAGAATATAGAATTCCTGTATTGAATGCTTGATCTTTTAACTTCTTCTTAAGGGGTAGATTAAAATATTTTCAGATTGAGTATTGGGAAGGGTATACTGCAATAGGGATGCCATAAGTAGAGATAATTTAATGTTAGGGTAAAATGTGGATTAATCAAATGAACAATATCAAACCCAAACATCAACAGAATAATGAAAACAAGAAAGATTGAAAGGAATGAAGCAAATGAATAACAATGCAAACCTTCCCTGTTTCAAGGCTTCTATTGTTCGCCTATTACAACCATCCTTTGCTGATGAAGTAGGCCCTCAGTGAGTGCATTATTTTAGCTGTTTTGTAGGATGTCGATAGTAAATGGCTGTGATAATGAATATGCTGAGAAGATGAGCTTCGAAGAAATAATGGTGATCTCAAGCAAATAGTATTGGGGTGCCAAAGGCATGCGGATAGAATTCTGTAGAGTAACAATACGAATAGCCTAGATGAATAGAATGGGAGGATGAGGTTTCTCTTATAGACTTAGAAGAATGAGAATCAATGGTTGAGAAGAAGTATGATGATCAACGGTTGAAGATGGTCGAGGAATGTGCAACCAGTAGAAATATGACAAGTGTCCCAACTCCATCATGAAAGAGGGGATGTGACAACATTGATTGGAGAGTTAACTCTTTTAACTGAACAGTTAACAGACTTGATTAGTCAGTTGGAAGAATGAATTATGGAATTGACTGAATTGATTGAGGGATTAACTCACTTGACTAGTTAGTTAACACTTTTGATTGATTAGTTAACTAACTTCTAATTTGAGAAGAAATAGGCCATGTGGGTGAGGGAAAGTAAGGTAATTAAATATTTAATATATCTAATTACATATGCAACCCGATGAGGTGGACAAGGTGAGGTGGAAAAGTGAGGTGTAAGTGTGAGGTGGATTTTTGGAATTTAGAACTTGGGATAGAGGAATTTGGATTAATTAAATAATTTAGGATTATTTAATTGTGTAGGACATTTAGAAGAATTTTAATTAAATAAATTGAATTTATTTAATTATGGAATAGTGAATCGATTAAATAAACTTAGAATATTTATTTAATTGGTAGAAGAAGGGAATAAATATTTAGAATATTTATTTAGAATGAATCATGTCATTTTTAGGCGTATACATTTTGCCCCTCTTTGATGCAATGCAATTTACAGCATTGCTTCAAAGAAATTGATAGTCTGATAGTGATACATGCCCCAGTTTGCCCTTGGTACAGGTTTAATGACGATAGGATGCCCCCTCGGGAGATTAGACAGGAAAAGGGCGAAAGATGTGGAGACAGACAATCTCACAAAGATGAAGGCGTTAGGTTAGGTTGTAGGAAAAAAGACACGTTTCTGGGAAATAGGAAGAAAAGTGGAGGAAAAATGAATGCAGGAAGTAGTCACAGTCATCACCTAGCCAGAATTAGGGTTTGTAGGCTATAAATAGGAGCTAGGTCCACAAGAGTATTCATTTGTACACTTGTTTGATTTGGATTAGAGATAGAGAGCATAGAGCAAACTTGGAGCAGCATGGCAGCCAGAGCAGTAGACATTCCACGCGAGGAGCACCGATTCAAGTGAGTCCGTCGATTCGGACGGCCAGCAGAGGCAGGACCCCCGGTATGTGCTTCAAAAAATTTCCCCTAGGGTTGAATTAGGGTGTCATAAATGTAATTATAAAATAGGTCAAACATATGCACCAAAGTGCAGAATGACGTATATGCAGCACGAAACGATGCATCTGTAGTTTCGTTGCGCATATGTCGAGTTTGGCGGCGCATATGTTAAAACTGTGCATCTGTGCATTTTAGCGACGCATTTGTAGGTAGGCAGTGCTTTTGTAGTTTGGTGGCACATCTGTAGAGTGTAGCAGCACATATATGAAAGCTGCACATATGTGTAATTGGGCAGTGCTTCCATAATACGACAGTGCACATGCTAAGTGTTGCTATGCATATACTAAAGCTGCGCATATGTGAGATGTAACGGTGCATCTGTGCTTAAGCGGTGCATATGCTAATTTTAGCGGTGCATCTGTCAAGAAACGATGCTTATACCACCTGTAGTGCCGCATTTGCTTTGGATAGCCAATTACTTAGCCAAATTGATTTGATTAGCGTCCTATTTGATGTGAAAAATTGATGAGCTATCTCTGAGATTGCAGGAATCTAGTCAAGAGATGTAGTGTGCTATTTTGATCAATTTGAAATGCTAAGTTTAGTTGATATAGTTCAGTAGATATGTTGAGTATGGTATATGCCGCTTTAGAATGATGCCTTGCTTTGCTTGATTGCAGGAGGAGATTTGAGACACACTGCAGTCGAGGGAGACGTTTCCCATGCCCCTATTGCAGAGGTACATGCTTACAGAGATTGACAGGGAGGCACTTGGTGCCATGGGTTTGGACTATGTTTGCTTCATGCCTGAGGTGCGAGCGAACTGGGGATTGTTGACAGCTGCCATGGAGAGATTCCACGGTGAGGATGGGACTTTCCACTTTCTGACTGGCGAGATGACTGTGACTCTAGAGGACGTCTACAGGATACTGCACTTACCCGTTGTTGGTGAGTTGGTAGAGTATGACGCACAGCGGGATGTGGGACTCACCAAGTGCACGCAAGTATTCGATGACCCTAAGTTGGTTAGACAGGTCATCCCTTGGCACGATATACATGACTGCTACGACTACTTCCCTGGGATCATGGCTGGATTGATCGGAGGCATTGTATGCCCCGACAGGAGATCACATGCGTCACGCAAGGTCACGCACATGCTACTTCGGCGCATTTGAACATTTCTACGATGCATATACCCAGTGTTACGGTGCTTCTATTATTTTTGCGCATCTGTGCTTTTTAGCTACGCTTTTGCGCACTGTTACGGTGCATCTGTCATTTCTGTGCTTCTGTGTATTCCTGCGGTGCTTTTAAACACTGTTACTGCGCATTGATCATTACTACGCATTTGTTCATTATTATTGCGCATTTGCAGACTATTACGGCGCATTCATCATTACTGTGCATCTGTTCATTTATGCTATGCATATGCGTACTATTACAGCACATTTATCCTTGCTGCACTTTTGTTGATTATTTCTGTACATTTAATCACTGAAGCTACACTTCTGTAATAAGCTATAGTTTTAGTACTTTTCTAGGAAAATTTGCTAACGCTAACCTTTTCGCAGGTGTTTGCTGGAGCTGTTTTGCAAGATAGGCTCAGGTTTAGTTCCATATAGTTGCATTTAAATAGTTCACACTTCACTTTCTGAGGGATAGTAAAACTGATGTTCATTCAAATCCTCACCTAGCTCTAATTAGGAAAGAAGTAACTGGATCATTTGTTTCTTGCATTGCAACACTTTCCAAGTTATTGCTATCTGGGATTAAAACTGAACTCACCTTTGATTTTAGGATTAAAATTGAACTACTGCTATCTCGTTGGACCAAAACTTCAAACTTAACTATTTCGTGCTACGAGGATTAAAATTGAACTCACCATTGATTTCTGGGTTAAAATTGAACTACTGCTATCTCATTGGACCAAAACTTCAAAGTTAACTATTTCGTGCTACGAGGATTAAAATTGAATTTACCATTGATTTCTGGGATTAAAACTGACCCAATGCTATCTTGCTAAAATCACTTCAAAGTTCTGTGCTTGCCCAAGTAGATTAGCCCATTCAGTTTTTCTACTTTTAACTAGGTTGGATTAATCAGTGTCTTCTGTACTTGACGAATGACAATAGGCTTATGCTCTCCCCTTTTCTGGGTAATCAGAGTGCCAGAATTGTCATTCTATTTGTTTAACCTTTAGGAGGGGCCTGCCCTTGGATGCACGCTTGTCCAAGTGGGAATGACCCTGAGTGGTAACAGGCTAAAGCCAAGCCCTACCAAGCCACTTAAAATAAATTATGCTTGAGGTGAAAACTTCTTGCAACAAGTGCTGCTATGTTACACCGACGGCCAACCTCCCCCAGAACCCTCTTAGGCGCAACCCTTTGAGGTTGGGAGACTCCACAACAGAGAGTAGTGCCACCGCATGTGTAACCACTTGAATGGTTGCCCACATTAAATACCTCTTGTTCTAGCGGCCCAAAACCCTTGTAATCCATTTCTCGCCTAGGATCTTTGTGCTTGCTTTTGTTCAGTTTAGTCCAAAATAGAGTCGAAAAAACCATAAAAACAATGAAAAACTATAAAATATTCTTTGTGCTTGCTATGTTTTCTTGTTGTTAATTCATAAAATCAGACCATGAAGGCCTTTTTTTCAGCCAAAAAATACCAAAAACAATAGAAAAATCCAAAAATTTTGCCAAAAAATCAGAGCTGCGCATATACCCTATTCTGCTGCGCATTTGTATCGACTTGTTGCGCATGTGTATAGACTTGCTACACATATACAGACTATTGTTGCACATTTATCTTGCACCAATGCTGCGCATATACTGCGACTTAAGGGGCATATGTTTATTTCTGCTGCGCATTTGTTTCTGCGCATACACGACAGTGAGCATATGCACTATTTTTGAGAAAATATTTTTACCTGTTTGGAGCACCCATTTCAGCCTAGCTTCACTTTCTGAGATCAGATTCAACCTTGCAATCAGTCTTCATCCATTTCACCCAAATCTCTCTCTTTCGTCAATCGTCCCATTCACTTTCTATCCAAACCCCTCTTGTCCCAAAGTCAGTTTATCCCATACCGGTTCGACATAGGTCCCTTTTCGTGTCATTAGTGAATTCATGTAAGCCTAGTAGGTCACAGTACATTTGCTAGTAGTCATGTTGAATGACTAGTCCATATATAGTAAGACGGGTATTAACTACCCTTACTAGTGGCTACCGTCTTGTGTCAACTGTCTTACTTGAAATCATTGAGCGAGAAAATCCTTTGTCCAAGTCGTGTCCTAGATATCCCATTCACAACAGTCTCAGTCGGCACCTTGTCAAAATTTCTAAACCTAGTCCACTTCATCCCGCATCACCTTGCATGGTTCTTACTTGATCCCAGTACAACAAGCAACTTGAAATGGCTGGCTCATCCAATCGTATCATCACACCTCATGATAGTGACGAAGAGATCTCTCGTGAAGATTATGAAGGGAGCATTCAAGATCAAAAATTCCAATGTTTAGTAGAGAAGGTGCTCCGTGCCGACCCTCATAAATACTTCTATCATCTTGCTAGTCTCTGAATTAAACTCCCCGCAGACTCTGATATAAGTACAATCATGGAAAATGTAGACAATGATCATGAGAGGGGTATGAATGACACAAACCCACATGCAAATGAAAGAGAAAGGAATACTATATACCCAAATGCAAATGATAGAGGGAAGAGACCCATCGATCACACTACCCCTATGGAGGAAATGAGAAAACAACTTGAGAGCCTCACACAACAAATATCAGACCTTAAGATGGGTACAAGTACCAAGAACTACTCCTTGGAAGATATAGCACCCTACCCCTTTGACAAAAGTCTGAACATGAGACCATTCCCCTACAGATTCGAGGTTCCAAAATTTGACAAATATAAAGGGAAGGGGGACTGTAGAGATCATATCCAGGAATTCAATGCAGCATGTTTAGAAGTAGCTCACGATGAGACCTACTTGATGAGACTATTCCCAAGATCTTTAGGTGGTCAAGCTATGGAGTGGTTCTCGCATCTCCCACCAGGAATCAAAACTTTTGATGAACTTGTTAATAAATTTATAACACACTTCTCTTACAACATTGAACATGAGGTATCCATGCTAGATCTATGCAACACCAAACAAAAGAGTGGTGAGTCATTCGCCACCTTCTCACAATGATGGAGATAGCTAGCTAGTAAGTGTTCTTACGATATGCCTGAGAAGCAGCTATTGGAGATGTTTGTCCACAACCTAAACACTAATCTTAGCTATCAAATACAGATACAATGCCCTACATCATTCTCAAAAGTCATTGAAATGGGCTTATTCATCGAAAAGGCTATGATCACTAAAGGAGCTATCATGATCTACAAGAACACACCTACTTCCAATTACACAACAGATAAATCAAAGTTTTGGACCAAGAACAAGAATGTGGTCAACGATGGGGTAGTGGATGCCAAGGCGGAAGCTCCCAAGCAACAACCCATATTCACTCTTAAGGGAGAAACAAACAATGGTACACTCACCAAACCACCTTCTCGGGAGCCCAGACCTTGGTTTAATTCAAATCCAAGGAGAAAATTCACACCGTTGGGTGAGTCTCAAGAGTCTGCACTAAGGAAGCTGTTAGCTAACAACGAAATTTGTCTACTGCCAACAAGTGATTATGAGCCTATAGTCAAACCTCCCTACTGGAAGGACATTGACTATTGTGAATATCATCGAGGAAGGGGGCATACAACTAACAACTGTATCCACCTAAAAAATGTCATCCAAGATATATTAGATCAGAATCAGGGAGGGACACAACAACATACCTCCAATGAAACTCATGTGGCCTACAGGGATCCACTTCTGAATCACAACAGGCAATATAACAACAACAACAACGCCAATGGCCACAACAACAACAGCAACAACAGTAATGACAACAACAAAAATTGCAACCGGCCAAATCAGAATAGCGGGACTAGTAATGCCAACTATGCAAGTGTGCCATTTCACTACACCATAAACTGCATTTTCGAGCAAATCCCATAGGTCAATGTCATCTCACCCAACCAACAACCAAGACCTAACAGAACTAGTTATAGTATAATTACCTGCAGTGGTAAAGTCATGCTCAATACCACCCCTCCAAGGTCATCACCGTCTCCATCCAATTTCTATCAGTACAATGTCATCAACCAGTTACAGAAAACTCTGGTTCACATTTCTATATTGGAGCTATTGCGTCTATCTCCTTCTCATAAGGAGATTCTTGAGAAAGCCTTAGTGGAAACCACTGTCCCCACTAATTTGGCCCAAGAAAAGTTTCAGACCATGGTAGGCAATTTGACATCCTCCAACTCCATATCGTTTACTGAGCAAGATGACCTCTCTGTATCCCAACCTCATAACACCCCTCTGCACATTGTCGCATTCATACATAAGCACCGCATCAAGAGGGTTCTCATTGATGGAGGTGTTGGTTTAAATATTTGCACATTAAAGCTAGTCCTTGCACTGGAGTTCTCCGAATAGGCAGTTGATGCAAGGAGGAAAATTACCATCAAAGCATATGATGAGGAAGAAAGAACCACAAAGGGAATAGTTGTCCTACCCATTCAAGTGGGACCAGTAATCAAAGATGTGGTGTGTCAAGTCCTTGATTGGGAGCTTTCTTATAATATCCTACTCGGGAGACCGTGGATTCACGCCATGAAGGCTGTCCCCTCAACCTATCATCAATGCATTAAATTCCTGCACAATGGCAAGCAAGTCACCATTCAAGGCAACCCTGACCCCTACCTGTTAGATCTAGGGCACACAACTGAGAGGGGGGGTGAATTAGTTGTACAAAATCCTTGCTTCTACTTTAAACACTTGATTCTTCTTTATTAGTTAACAGCATATCAATTAATCATTCATGAAAGCAAAAGGCATAAACACCAAAGCAGATAAACATCAACACATTAGACACCAAGATTTTTGACGTGGAAAACCTAGTTAAGGGAAAAACCACGGGGTGATTAATCCAAGGATTATTCTCTGTTAGAAGAATAAGAAAAATGAATGGCACATTCCAATTAGGGCTCATTGCCCAAGCACACTGCTCACAAGGAGGCACACTGCCTACAAGAGACACACTGTCTACAAGATCATAAGTATCACAAAATTAAACTAGAGAATGACATCTTTACCATGTTTGGATCAGTTCCATTTAAGCCCGAAACACTTCTGCTCTGCCTTTTGCTCTTTCGCTATACCACACTCATCTGCTCCACAACACACACTTTGAAATGAACTCACAACCCTTTATTTTTACAAGACATCGACTTAGGAACAATCATCTAAGTCGGCAATCAACCATAAGACATTCGCAAGATGAACAACTCATCCAGTCGGCTAGTCTGAACAAGAACTTCATCCGGAAGAATATCTTCAATTCGGGGCTCTACCACCAATGCGGACCAACAACACAACCTCAACATGATCCAAGAACCTTCATAGGCTTGCCTGAATGACCAGGTACATCTGCACTTCCTCTACTCACTGGAATCTCTTCTCTTCTTCATTCGAAACATCAAGAACATAGTCTATCGCCACTATCATACTGCAAGAGGTGCTTTCAGAACAAATCAAGATGACACATCACAAGGACATCCCAAACACTCTGTCCAATCCACAGAATATGACAATGCACTTCCGGATCTCACCGGACCTTTTTGTAACACTCTGTCACTCCGGAGCATCTCCTGGAACCGGTTCTACTTGATCGATCACAACTTCTTCACATCTTCATGCGAAACTCTGAAATCTTAATTGGATCATCTCAAGACTCATATCTTCAAACCCTTTAATCCACATCCTCTAAATCTCAACCTATTGAGTACTTTTGCCTTCTTCTCATCACTGTTCTTGATTGAGATTAATTTTCTCAATATCCTTAGCACACAGCTCATCCAATCCTTCTTGTCAATGCAATATGAGTATGTTGACATCAATGACAACACTGATTCACCTCATACTTGCAACAATCTCCCCCTTTGTCATTGATGGCAACATATGATGTGAAAAACCATCAAGAGAAGAGCTTCTCCTTTTTATCACAGCTCCCCCTATCAACAACAACTCTTCACATGTCTTCTCTTCCTTTACTACTCCCCCTTTGATAATTAGCCACTTATTTTTCACATGTCTTCTCTCCCCCTTTGACATCAATGGCAAAGGGCTTATACTTGCAATTTTAACATATCAGAATCATACCAGCTACTCCCCCTTAGTAGCAGCTCCCCATCATCAATCTGAATCACAAGATATGACTGTGATATCCATCAGACTGATGCACATTAGTGCATCCTAGTTCATCTCTGGAGGGGCCATGACCCCTAACTTCTCCTTGAGATACTCAAAAGAGTCCTTGGGAAGAGGTTTAGTAAAGATATTTGCAATCTGATCCTTGGATGATACATACTCCAATCTGACTTCATCCTTGTTCACTTGTTCTCTTAGAAAGTGAAACTTGATAGATATGTGCTTGGTCTTAGAATGCAACACCGGATTCTTAGAAATATTTATTGCACTTGAATTATCATAGAAAATTGTGATAGGCTCCTCATATTCTACTTTAATGTCTTTTAGCATCTGCTTCATCCATAAGATTTGAGTGCAACTACTTGCTGCTGCAATGTATTCTACTTCAGTTGTACACAGAGATATTGCATCTTGTTTCTTGCTTAGCCAAGAAACCAATCTCTTTCCCAAAAAGAATGATCCACCACTAGTGCTTTTCCAGTCATCCACATCTCTTGCCCAATCTGCATCTCATGAAGAGAGAAATCATGATCTCTAGGATACTACAAACCATACTCCACTGTCCCTTTTAGATATCTAAAGATTCTCTTGATTGCCATGACATGAGATTCTCTGGGATCAGCCTGGAATCTAGCAACATGACCAACAACTTGCATAATATCCGGTCTAGTTTGAGTGAGATACAACAATCCACCAATCATTGATCTATACTTTGTCTAGTCTGCCTTAGGAGAGTCATCATCTTTGCTCAACTTGCATCCAGTTGCCAAGGGAGTATTCATTGGCTTTGAATCTTCCATCCCAAATTTCCACAACAATTCTTTCACATATTTGGTCTGAGAAATGAAGATCCCTTTCTTTGTTAGAGTAATTTGCAAACCCAAGAAGAAATTCATTTCACCAAGCATGGACATCTCAAACTCACTTTTCATCTGATTTGCAAAAGTTTTACACATACTATCTCTTCCTCCAAAAATGATATCATCCACAAACACTTCAACAATCAAAATGTTTTCATGATCAATTTTGAAATATAAGTTACTATCAGCAGTACCTTTGTTGAATCCAATCTGCACAAGATGCTTATCCAACCTTTCATACCATGCTCTTAGTGCTTGCTTTAGACCATATAGTGCCTTCTTTTATATGCAGACCATATCACCATGCTTAGATAACTGAAATCCATTCGGTTGTTCAATGTACACCTCTTCTTCTAAGTCACCATTCAGGAAGGTAGATTTGACATCCATATGATATACTTTGAAATCTTTGAAGGCAGCAAATGCAAGAAATAGTCTGACTGCTTCAATTCTTGCCACCGGAGCAAAGGTTTCTTCAAAATCAATTCCTTCTATTTGAGAGTAGCCTTTGCATACCAATCTAGCTTTGTTTCGGATTACTTCACCAACTTCATTTAGTTTGTTCCAAAAGACCCATTTGGTTCTAATCACATTCTCGTTTCTAGGTCTGGGAACAAAATCCCAATGTGATTTTTCTCAATTTGCATCAACTCTTCTTCCATAGCTTTGGTCCAGTTTTCATCATTGCAGGCTTCATTAATTGTCTTAGGTTTAATCTTTGAAATCAGACAGTATTCATTTGAATCTTGAGCAATTCTCCTTCGTATTTGTACCCCTTTGCTTTTGTCACCTATGATCTGATCTTCATAATGGTTTAGAGTTACATACCTTGGAATTTTGGGAGTTTCTTGCACTATTGTTTCTTGATTAGGCTCATTCAGACAAACCTCTTCTTCCTGATTTACCAGATCAATCTGTATCTGAATTTCAGAGGAGGATTGAGCTCCTTGCACCTGGGAATCATTTTGATCATCTTCATCATATTCATAAAACCTTGAGGGCTTCTCAATTCCTTCATCAACTTTCACATTTGTACTTTCTATCATCTTTCTCAATCTCTTATTGTAACACCGGTATGCTTTGCTTTGAGTGAAGTAACCCAAGAAAATTCCTTCATCACTTCTAGCATCAAACTTTCCTAGATCTTCATCTCTTTTGATGTAACATTTGCTACCAAATACTCTGAAATATCTCACAGTAGGAGTTATCCCAAACCAAAGTTCATATGGAGTCTTAACAGTATTGCTTCTGATTTGAACTCGATTGAGAGTATAGACTGCAGTGCTGACAACTTCTCTCCAAAACATCTGGGGAACATTTGCTTCCATCATCATTGTCCTGGAAGCTTCCTAGATGGTCCGGTTCTTTCTCTCAACAACTCCATTCTGCTGTGGAGTCCTAGGAGCAGACAACTGTCTCCTTATGCCATGCTTCTCACAAAAGTCTATGAATTCATCGGATGTGAATTCACCATCTCTATTAGACTTCAGACATTTCAGTTTCAATCTAGTTTGATTCTCTACCATTGCTTTGAAGATTTTAAACTTCTCAGTGGCTTCAGATTTCTCTTTTAGAAAGGTAACCCACATCATCCAGGAATGATCATCAATCAGTAACATGAAATACCTATCACCTTGCATACTTTTGATTCTTGTCGGTCCACATAGATCAGTGTGGACTAATTCTAGTAATCTGGTAGTGGACTGATCCTTGCTTTTGAAAGAGACTCTGCTCTGTTTACCTAGCTGACATTCTTTGCACAAACTATTTGTAGGTTTCACCAATTTAGGAAGATCTCTTACAGCCTGAGTATTGCTTATCTTGATGATGTTAGCAAAATTCACATGACACATCCTTCTATGCCATAACAAACTCTGATCAACTTGAACAAATAGACAACTTTTATTAGAACCAACTAGATGGAAGATATTACCTTTTGTTTGAGTACCGGATGCAATCTCAATTCCGAAGCTTTCCAAGATTCTGCATCTTCCATTCTTGAACCGGAGATCATAGCCTTTGTCCACCAACTGACCAACATTGAGAAGATTCTGTTTCAATTCTTCAACATATAGTACATTACCGGTTTTGCTCTTTCCATCAAAAGAAATAGTTCCTCTACCTCTGATTCTACCAGCAGAATTATCACCAAACTTTACCATTCCTCCTTCATACCTTTCCAAATCTAAGAACTTGTTCTTGTCACCAGTCATGTGGTGAGAGCATCCACTGTCAATAACCCAATCATCCTTTTCTTCAACTTGGGTAGCCAAAGCTCTTTCCACAACCTTATGATTGACAGATTCAGAGGATATTGAATCTTCTTCCTTGATGGCAATAAACACCCATTCATTTTCAGATTTGCTTCCTCTTTCAGATTCATCATCTGTTACTCCTTCATTATCATCTTCTTCATGAACATAATAACAGTTCTTTTGGAACCTTTGTCTATTAGTATTTGACCTTGCAGATCTTTCCAGACATCTTGAAGCGCAATGACCAATCTTATTGCAGTTGAAGCACTTAAAGGGTAGTTTTCCTTCATGCTTACTAGATCCTCTTGGCAGTCTCTTTGCAATGAGGGCTTCAAGTTCAGCTATTTCTGCTTCTTCCTCTTCCATGTCTTTCCTTGCTTGATCATACCATGACAGCTTCCTTGAAGAGTTCTCTCCCGGATCAAATCTTTGTTTGCCTTTCACATAGGCACTAGCTTTGAATGCAAATTCAGTCTTGGGGTGATCATCTCCAAATTCAGTCATTTCAAATGCAGCCAGTTTGCCAGCCAATTGCTCTCTTGTGATAGTTGTATGGGCTCTAAATTCATCAATGGTAGCAACCTTGATTTTGTAGGCAGTAGGAAGGGATCTGAGAATTTTGCAAACAATTTCATTTTCATCTAGAACTCCATCAGCATTCCTGATTCCACACACTAGCTCATTCACTCTTGGCATAAAGGTAGTGATATTTTCATCATCTCTCATCTTCAATCTTTCAAATTTCCCTTTCAGACTTTGCAACCTTGCACTCTTAACAAACTCATCTCCTTCATGCATAATTTCCAGTTTAGTCTAGAACTCATATGCAGTTGGTAGGTCAATAACATTTGAGAGTTTTGAGTCATTCAATGTGCTTAGAAGAGCTTCTTTGGTCCGCAGATTATTTTCAGCATCTGTGATTTCATTTAGAGTTGTCAGACCACCCTGTGGAGGTACATATGATTTTGAGACCATGGTCAAGTATGCTTTTCCCATACACTCCAAGTGACATTTCATGTGACCTTTCCAGAGAGTGAAGTTGGTTCCATTGAACTTCGGACTATCCTTCTTGTAAGACGACATCCTAGATCTCCTCAAGTGGTTAAGCTCCTTTCAGAGGAACTTAGCTCTGATACCAATTGTTAGATCTAGGGCACACAACTGAGAGGGGGGGTGAATCAGTTGTACAAAAACCTTGCTTCTACTTTAAACACTTGATTCTTCTTTGTTAGTTAATAGCATATCAATTAATCATTCATGAAAGCAAAAAGCATAAACACCGGAGCAAATAAACATCAACACATTAGACACCAAGATTTTTGACGTGGAAAACCCGGTTAAGGGAAAAACCACGGGGTGATTAACCCAAGGATTATTCTCTGTTAGAAGAATAAGAAAAATGAATGGCACATGCCAATTAGGGCTTACTACCCGAGCACACTGTTCACAAGGAGGCACACTGCCTACAAGAGACACACTGTCTACAAGATCATAAGTATCACAAACTTGAACTGGAGAATGACATCTTTACCATGTCTGGATCAGTTCCATTTAAGTCCAAAACACTTATGCTCTGCCTTTCGCTCTTTCGCTATACCACACTCAACCGCTTCACAACACACACTTCAAAATGAACTCACAACCCTTTATTTATACAAGACATCAACTTAGGAACAATCATCTAAGTTAGCAATCAACCATAAGAACATTCGCAAGATGAACAACTCATCTAGTCGGCTAGTCTGAACAAGAACTTCATCCGGAAGAATATCTTCAATTCTGGGCTCTACCACCAATGCGGACCAACAACACAACCTCAACATGATCCAAGAACCTTCACAGGCTTGCCTGAATGACTAGGTACATCCGCACTTCCTCTACTCACTGGAATCTCTTCTCTTCTTCATCCAAAACATCAAGAACATAGTCTATCGCCACTGTCATACTGCAAGAGGTGCTTCCGGATCTCCAAACCATGAACAAATTGAGATGACACATCACAAGGACATCCCAAACACTTTGACCAATCCGCAGAATAGGACAATGCACTTCTAGATCTCACCGGACCTTTTTGTAACACTCTGTCACTCTGGAGCATCTCCCGGAACCAGTTCTACTTGATTGATCACAACTTCTTCACATCTTCATGTGGACCTCTGAAATCTTAATTGGATAATCTCAAGACTCATATCTTCAAACCCTTTAATCCGCATCCTCTGAATCTCAACCTATTGAGTACTTTTGCCTTCTTCTCAGCACTGTTCTTCACTGTTCTTGATTGAGACTAATTTTCTCAATATCCTCAGCACACAGCTCATCCAATCCTTCTTGTCAATGCAATATGAGTATGTTGACATCAATGACAACACTGGTTCACCTCATACTTGCAACACTGCAATTCTTTCCATGCAAAACCCAAGTGTATCATACCCAACAACAGAGCATACATTTCCCCTACCCTGCAATAGGACCATACCACTGAAGCTTCCTCCTCAAGACCCAAAGTGCAGAAAGTTACCATAAAAGAAACTGGAGTGGGAGAGTACTCAATTGAGCACAGTCTCAATCTTGCCAAATTGTCCTTGTCTCCTAGATCTCTTGGCTGACCCAAACATTTTCCAAATCCATCTGCTCCTCTTGTAGCTCCCGCAACTCCCTTTGTAAAATGGGGGACCTTATCTGATGAAACAGAGGAGCGAGATCTCCTGCAATGGCTTTATGTTGAAGAAGAAAACACACCCCAAGATCTACCTAGACTCCCAACAGAACTCTATGGGCGAGGTGAGACTATTTTGCACAGGATGGGGTACGAAGGACAAGGCCCCATCAGCCTCAGAAAAGAAGGAATCATTGGACCTATACAACTTTCTTCATCCTCATCATCTAGAAACACAAGTGGCCTAGGATACAAAGGCAAGGGTAAAGTGAAGGAAAATGCTTGCCTTGTGGAAACAATCAAAACACTCCAAGTGGACAGCGACACAGATTCAAATGATTCAAATGAGAATGAGTGGGACAAGCTAACAGAGCACTCCTACGATGACAAAGAGGTTGACACCATCCAAACTCTTAGCCCCTACCGTGAGGGACAAACGCAATGGAACAAACCATTGGAGTTTGATTTGCCCATCCCTGAGATTATGGCTTTCGAAGAAAGTTTAAATTCCATTGCAATAAACAACTTGGAGGAAAGTACCACCCAGAAAACTACCCCTGCCAATGCTCCTAACATTTCCATTCACACCATCAATGAATCAGGTCTATCATCCAACTCCCTTCACCTCTTGCACCCTAAGCTTATTGACTGGGATCTACAAGGAACTCCCCAACTAGATATGTTCCAAAACGACGATGCTTACATTGATTATATGGAACTTAGGGACCACTTACCCAAGGGAGATCATAAAGCTAGTTTTTCTATTGAACTAAATACCGTGGCTTACTTCGGGGAGGGTGCCAAACCTTCTAGTCATAAAAATATCAAGATCAAAAATGGATCTGACAGTGAAAACTACCTTGCGGCAGTGTCAGATCACAAAATAGTAAAAAGAAAGGACGCATCCGAAGGTGAAAACCCAATTGTGGCACCTGACGATGGAATGCTTAACACTCTCCCTAGTGATATGTACCAAGAAAGGTCACAGATTGTTGTGGAACCGACAGAGCCCGTGAATATTGGAATAGAAGAATAGCCCAAGATTATCCACTTTGCCAAATCTCTTACGCCACTAGAGAAAACTAGGTTTGTACCATTTTTTAAGAAGAAGAGAGGCAGCTTTGCTTGGTCATATGCAAACATGCTAGGTCTAGACCCAAACTTAATTCTACATCATCTGCCATTGGATCTAGGAGTGAAACCAGTAAAGCAGAAGCTGAGAAAGATGCATCCTCACATAGCCCTTTTGGTCAAAGAAGAAATCAAGAAATTGCTGGATGTGGGGTTCATTAGAGCCATAGATTACCCAGAATGGATATCCAATATTGTGCCAGTGTCTAAACCAGATGGCCAAGTTCGACTATGCAATGATTTTTGAGACTTAAACAAAGCATGTCGCAAGGATGACTTTCCATTGCCAAACATCGATATCATAGTCGACCTAACTGTAGGACATACAATGTTATCACTCATGGATGGATTCTTAGGGTATAATCAAATCAAAATAGCACCAGAGGACCAACACAAGACAACTTTTACTTGCCCATGGGGTACCTTTTGCTGGAATGTCATGCCATTTGGGCTGAAAAATGTAGGTGCTACATATCAGAGAGCTATGACTACTATATTTCATGACATGATGCATGTAACTATGGAAGACTATGTTGATGATATCTTAGCAAAATCTCTCACAAGGGACTCACACCTGGATGTATTAGAAAAAGACTTTAAGAGATTGGACCAATTCCACGTCAAACTAAACCCAAAGAAATGTGTGTTTGGGGTAACTTCAGGCAAGCTACTAGGCTTCATCGTGTCGGCAAATGGAATAGAGGTAGACCCCGCCAAGGTCAAAGCTATAATGGACATGCCACCACCCAAGACTCTAACCCAGTTGAGATCCCTAAAGGGCAAGTTGCAAGCCATCCACAGATTCATATCACAGCTGGTAGACAAGTGCCAATCTTTTAGCCATCTCCTGCATAAGAACATTCCATTTAGGTGGGATGAGCGGTGTGAAGAAGCATTCAACAAGCTAAAGGAGTACCTTATGAATCCACCCATTCTCATGCCTCTGATCCAAGGAAAGCCTCTAATTCTCTACATATCGGCTACACCTACTGCTCTTGGAGCTCTTCTAGTACAGCAAGATTACAAGAACAAGGAAAGAGTTGTACACTACATCAGTCGAACCTTAGTGGGCTATGAGTTGCAATACTCGCAGATTGAAAGATCATGCCTTGTGGTAGTTTTTGCTTCACAAAAACTCTGACATTACATGCTTGTACATCCAGTCAAACTCATCACAAAAATAGACCCACTAAAGTATCTCCTCAGCAAAGCAGCTCTCACAGGTCACCTAGCAAAGTGGGTAATGCTTCTCAGTGAGTATGACATCGAATATGTGGATAGAAAAGCCATCAAGGGACAAATCATAGCTGACCAACTAGCAGATGCACCATTACAAGATAGCAAGCCCATGCAGTTTGACTTCCCCGACAAGTCCTTATTCACTATGTCAACATCTTCCTGGAAACTCTACTTCGATGGGTCTTACACAAACCATGGATCAGGGGCAAGTATCCTGTTTATAACTCCTCAAGGCGACACAATTATAAAGTCTTACTGTTTGTTATTTCCATGCACCAACAACATAGCAAAATATGAAGCCTTGGTAATTGGTCTCAAGATGGCAATTGAGTGGAAAATCCAAGAACTACATGTCTACGGTGATTCTCAACTTATAATCAATCAGGTCAACAATGAGTATCAAACCAAAGATGAAAAGCTCATCCCATACAAACAGATGGTTGACGACTTCAAAGAACACTTTGGGACCATCTCCTTTGAGCAAATACTCAGGATCGAGAACAAAGCAGCAGATGCAATGGCTACCATAGCCTCTCTCCTGGACATACTTGAACATGAGTCATGGTATGAGTTCTTAGTGGAAACTATCCAGCAACCAGCTTATGATCTTCTTGAAACTGATTCCATCTACCTTCTAGTTGGATCTGATTCACCTTGGTACGGTAAGACTTACACTTACCTCAAGGACAACCTTCTCCCACCTGACCTCTCTCCCAACCAAAAGTGAACTTTCATACGACAAACCTCTCGCTACACCATCATAGCCGATACCCTTTACCGATGTGGTCTGGATGGTACTTTACTCTGTTGTTTAGAACAAGAAGAATCCATAACTGCCTTGTGAGACGTACACGAAGGGATCTGCGGAACACACTCTAGCAGTCCTTCGTTAGCCAAGAAACTCATGCGTTTGGGTTATTACTGGCCAAACATGGAAATGGATTCATATCAGTTCATCAAAAAGTGCAAACAGTGCCAAATACATGGGAAACTGATCCATGCACCTGCTCAAGAGTTGAGACCTTTAACGACACCCTGGCCCTTTTGCCAGTGGGGACTTGACCTTGTGGGAAAGATTCATCCACCCTCTTCCAACAACCACAAATTCATCATAACCGCCATTGAGTATTTCACAAAGTGGATTGAGGTCGTTCCCCTAACCACCATCATAGGTAAGCAGATTTCATCTTTCATTCTAAATTACATTATCTGCAGATATGGCATTCCTTCATCTATTATCATGGATAATGGAAGACCATTCAAAAATTAGGATGTCCAAGAACTCTGTGATCATTTCAAAATCCAACATCGTTTCTCCACTCCATACTACCCCCAAGGTAACGGCCAAGCTGAGGCATCGAATAAAACCATTCTAAAAATCCTAAAGAAGACTGTCAATGAGGCTGGCCGTGATTGGCATGTCTAACTCAATCCTGCTCTGTGGGCCTACAGAACCAGTATATGCACTCCCACAGGTGCTACACCCTAGGCCCTTGTCTATGGTTTAGAAGCCATCCTCCCCATTGAGGTTGAACTACCATCTCTCAGGGTGTCATTGAAAGGTGTCATATCAGACGAAGAATACAGAGTCTCTAGGTTACAAGAACTAGAGCTACTAGAAGAAAGGCGCTAGAAAGCCTTTGATCATCTCAAAGCATATCAACAGATGATGTCAAGAAGCTATAACCACAAGGTTCACCCAAGATGCTTTAAGGTTGGGGACCTCGTTCTCAAAGAGAATCCTCGCAATCAATAAGATAGAGAAAAGAAAGGCAAGTTCAAACCTAACTAGCTTGGGCCCTATGTGATTGTAGCTACTTACGGATCGGGGGCATAGCAGTTGGCAACATCAAAGGGTGAGTTGTTTGATGATCCAATCAACAACATGCACCTTCGCCGGTTCTATACCTAGGAGAACCCCGATGCACGGTGGGCGCCAAAAATGTTAGGGTAAAATGTGGATTAATCAAATGAACAATATCAAACCCAAACATCAACAGAATAATGAAAACAAGAAAGATTGAAAGGAATGAAGCAAATGAATAACAATGCAAACCTTCCCTATTTCAAATCTTTTGTTGTTCGCCTATTACAACTGTCCTTTGCTGATGAAGTAGGCCCTCAATGAGTGCACTCTTTTAGCTGTTTTGTAGGATGTCGATAGTAAATGGCTATGATAATGAATATGCCGAGAAGATGATCTTTGAAGCAATAATGGTGATCTCAAGCAAATAGTATTGGGGTGCCAAAGGCGCGTGGGTAGAATTCTGTAGAGTAACAATACGAATGGCCTGGATGAATAGAATGGGAGGATGAGGTTTCTTTTATAGACTCAGAAGAATGAGAATCAACGGTTGAGAAGAAGTATGATGATCAACGACTAAAGATGGTTGAGGAATGTGCAACCAGTAGAAATATGACAAGTGTCCCAACTCCATCATGAAAGAGGGGATGTGACAACATTGATTGGAGAGTTAACTCTTTTAACTGAATAGTTAATAGACTTGATTAGTCAGTTGGAAGAATGAATTATGGAATTGATTGAATTGATTGAGGGATTAACTCATTTGACTGGTTAGTTAACACTTTTGATTGATTAGTTAACTAACTTTTGATTTGAGAAGAAATAGGCCATGTGGGTGAGGGAAAATAAGGTAATTAAATATTTAATTACATGTGCAACCTGATGAGGTGGACAAGGTGAGGTGGAAAAGTGAGGTGTAAGTGTGAGGTGGATTTTTGGAATTTAGAACTTAGGATAGAGGAATTTGGATTAATTAAATAATTTAGGATTATTTAATTGTGTAGGACATTTAGAAGAATTTTAATTAAATAAATTGAATTTATTTAATTATGGAACAGTGAATTGATTAAATAAATTTAGAATATTTATTTAATTGGTAGAAGGGAATAAATATTTAGAATATTTATTTAGAATGAATCGTGTCATTTTTAGGCGTATACACTTAACACTCTGTATTGGGAGGTATCTGCAAGGCAGATATCACACAAATCCCCTTGAAATCTAGTTTTATTGTGTTCATGCTAATCATTTATAGGTGTATGTCTACCGACTCCAAGCCCTGGATAGGCACCAATCTAGCTCTGTGTTGAGGTTATACGCCAGGTCCAGGTTTGCATCCAAACATCAAATCAAACCATTTAATCCTTCCACCTGTTAGTTGTAGGAGTAGGAGTAGGAAACCCCTGCATGCTCTCATACCTAACCATACACATGTGTCCAAGAATGTTGCCAACCTTGTGATTTGTTACACAAATCTTGGTCCATACATGAGAGTATTCTGCCTGTTGCAGTCAAGTTAAATCCTTATGTCATTGAGCTAGTCAAGGTCATATCTTTATCAAATAGGGACACCCCCCTTGGTGTGGTAGAACTAGAAGTGAAGGGGAGGAGCTCACGTAACCTCTTGTATTTACTTGGCTGAATCTACCTGTGCATTAGAACTAGCAAACCCTAATGTTGATTCAGAAGAAAAACCAACAAATTGGCGACTCCGCTGGGGAGAATTGATAAAAACATAATATATTTGTGGCCCATCCGAGTCGCAACAAAATGGCGACTCTGCTGGGGAAAACAATGTCATATCCATGAAGGTGCGAGTCTAAAGGATTGAAGAATCATACCTGGAAAGTGTTCTGTTGCAGCAAGCAAAGGAAAAAGTTGTATGAGTGACTCTACTGGTGGATGACCCAGAAAGCAAAAGAAATCAGTTTTCAGCTTCAGCCTGTTTGAAGCTTATTCCTCTTTAAGGAGGTGGCAACTCCACATCAAAGTACCTAATAAAAGAACAAAATCAGTCAGAGGAGAATTTGCAGCTGCTGCAACATATCTAGGTATTTGTACAAGTTTTTGAAAAGTTCCCTATTTGGTGAAATAGCACTGGTTAAAAGGGAAACATTGGTGAAAGCAGAGCTTGCATGCTTTTGTTAGAACCTACTCTGTATTTCAAAAGAGCATGCAATATTGTTAAAAGACTCATTTAGAGGACTTTAGGAAAGGCTGAAATAGCAGTTTGTATTTTAAGGGCCTAAGGTCATATTGTGATTGAAAATCTAAGTTGAAAAGAAGAGGGTTGCAGAAACACATAAAAGATGTATTATCAGCCCATGCACCCTTGTGAAGTGTCAAGTGCAAAAATGTATAGTAGTCAGTCCCAACCATGTAATAAAAGAGGCTTCAACATAGACAGATATAAGCCCATAAATTTCAGTGGCATTTGTGGCTACCCAAATGCTTTTCCACCTAAAATCAGAAAGTATTTGCCCAAATTCAATGGTATAAAGGATGAATCAGCTAAGAGACACTTGCAACAGTTTTTAAATGTGGTAGATGATTTTGAGATTGACCATGAGGATGTAGTTATAAGGCTATTTGTTCAATCTCTAGATAAAGATGCAAGGAACTAGTTTTCTTACCTTCCAACCCACTATGTCAACTCTTGGCATGATTTTAAATCTATATTTCTAGTACAATATGGTGAAAGAATTTCTGAATATGCAGTCATTAGTGATTTTATGTACATCCATATTGAAGAAAATGAGTTAATTCTAGCCTTTAACCTCAGGTTTATGAAGGCATTGAACAGAGTACCAAAATGCATAAGACCTAATGATGCACTGTGCTTAGTTGTCTATTTGGGAGCCTTTGATAAGAAAATGAGTTATAGATTGAGAGATAAGGAGCCCACCACATTGCATCAAGCACATCAGTTTGCAATAGATATTGAAAACAATTGGAGGTATGGAATACAAAAGGGTTATTTTTCTAAAAAAATTTGTTGTCCTGTAGCCCCCAATGTTAATGAAAGATTTAATTCAGGAGTTGACAATGAATGTCAAAGTACTCACACCCCTGTTGTCCCAGTTTTTGCATCATTCCAAGTTGATGATGTTTCTGTTATAGAGGTGGATGTCTTGTTTTGCCCAACAAATGAAGTTGACAACAGTCATTCCCAAGTAATATTTTCATGCCAGTCCTAAACAAAGAGCATTCATGTTTAAATGATCCAGTTATGCAAAGTTGTCATCATATGGATCAACAGTCAATATTAGTTTCATCAGGAAGTATTAGAGGGCTAGAAAATGATACAGATAGTTCAACTTCAGAGTGCATTGAAATAACAAAAATCTTGTATGTTGGGCAATCAGGTAAATTAGTTGGTAGTGATGATATCCATGACCAGTGCATGGATCAGGTTTGTTCTTCTTATGACTCTGGATCTGATAATAATGAAGAAGAATTGGACTATCATGAAGAAGCAGAGAACTTTGCAGTGAGTATCAATCCCCTTTATGATGAGCCTGCGGATGCATTTGATACTATGAGTCTTGACCTTCATTGGTGCAGAATTAACCCTCTTTTTGAGGATGATGATGAATATGAGGAGACAGTTGACCTAGGTGATACATCAATTGTGAGAAGAGGACATATGAATCAAATATCTTCAGTTCTTGTGAAGGTAGTATGGATTTGCAAACTATGGATAATGTATGTTCATCATCATTTGATCTAGACATGTGCAACTATGGGTGTGTGGATCTAGATTTGTTTTCAATATCAATAAATATTGGGGGTCTCATATTTTCTAAGTACTTTCAATTTTTGGATCAGCTGGATGAATGCCTGATGATGTGCAGCAGCCAGGTAAATGATGAAGAGTGCCAAGAGCAATATGATGTACTGTCTGAAGAATATAACATACACATGTTACTTAATGCTGAAGAATATTATGATGTGTATGGTTATATACCTAATTTTGAAATCCAAAGTGACAGAGGCAATGCTACAAGTGGCAAGTTGTCAAAAATGATGGAATATCTAATTGAGCAGATGACCTTGTGGGCAGACTATGCCAATCTTTTCAGTTGGGATTGGGATCTTTCAGTTTGGAATCAGGCATTTGACAGGAAAAAGTTTTGGTTTTTCCTTTTTGGCTGCCCTGGGCCGCCAAAATAATTTTTGAAATCTAGTTTGTGATGCAGGTTGGTGTAGGTTTGACTCTGTAGCCCAATGGATAGGGACTGGTCTGCATCCCAGAGATCTGAGGTTCTTGCTGTAGTCTTCCACCTGCACGTCCCTAGACAGAGCCTATGTTAGTAATCATTTTGGTCAAGGGTTTGGGTTTCTGGTGTTTCCAGGATTTCTCTTTTGATCCTATGTTCTTTCTAACTCCATCGGCATGAGGTCGTGTATGTCTTGGCGATCATGTTGGTGCATGGTGTGTTTTCTTCCATCACCAAGACTTGGTCTATCGGTGAAGGAGGTTATTGTCATTCTGACGAGGGATGGGAATTTTCTATCGGTGTGTTTTTTGTTATCGGCAGGGGAGTTTTGAGCTCCGTCGATGTGGTTAGTCTCACCGATGGAGGTGGCTGTCGGAGTAGCATTGTGTATCGGCCAAGTAGGTGAAGGGTTTGTCAACAGTCGTGGTCTTGCCGATGAAGGCAATTTGGATGTTCATCGAGGTGACCTGGTGCATCGGTTGAAGATTTTCAGGGTTGGCCGACGGGGTTACTCTAGGTGATGAAGGTTGGACAATGTATTGGCAATGTCTGTGGTCGGCGAGGGAATTTTGGGTCATCCTGATGGTAGTAGTTTGGCTAACAGGATGTGTTTTGGTGGTCATCGGTGTGACGAGTGCTATCGGAGGAAGTATTTTGTGGTTCGCTGATGCGTTTGGTCTGGCCGATGTTGTTCATCGGCGTATGTGTGGTCATCGGCGAGGGAGTTTTGTCATGGACTGATGGTAGTGGTCTCGCCGACGAGGGTAGACTGGTGACCATTAGGGTGACATAGACTATCGGGCAAGCTGGTGAGGGTTTCACCAATGATCAAACTCTGGCCGATGATGGGGATGTGAAGTAAGCATCGGTGTGGTCGGCATGTCGGCCAGAGGGTTTTTGGTTGCTCCGATGGTGTATGTCAGGGTGATGGGCTTTTGGCGAAAGTTCGTGGGTCGAGCGGGGCAAAACGCTCGACACTTGGTTTGCTAGTGATCCTGCTTATATGGTGTTAGAGTGGTCTCTGTAGGACAAATGTGGGATTTTATATCATGTGGACATAAAGGTCTTCCCGATAGTCTTGGTCATGCCGATGGCGTGATATGCAGGGCAGAACATGCATTTTTAGGGTGCCTACATGGCACATTTTCATAGGACGGTGACTTTTCAACATGAATTTGGTGCCATCAATTTTCAAGCAATGAAAGGATCGACGGCCATGTTTTAAAGTTGGGACATTGGTTTTCTTTGTGTCCTCAGGTGTGTTTTAAGTGGGAGATTTCCATATGAGTGCTACGACAGTTTCCAGAGGAAGACGCGGGTGGTTGGAGCCTTTAATGGTAGGGTTATGCAGTGGCATGGGCCGACGATTGACAACCATGTACTTGATTTATGGCAAAAAATTCTCCAACGATGGCACAAGGCTTGAGTTCATCTGCTTCTTGTCCTTCTTTTGCTTCTCCATGTTTTGTCGCCTACTGCATTAAATCTTTGAGCGCCATTGTTTCTCATGAATGTATCTGGCAAAGTTTGAATGACCTTGTAATTAATGTTGAGGACCTTCCTTGCTGTATTTAGCAGGTTGTGTGTCTCATTCTGTGGTTGTTGAAAACTGGACATATTTGGCTCTGTAATAAAATACAACTAGTTTTGGTTGCTCTGTAGAGGAGGTCTTGTGAGTTTATGTATCTCTTGTTGTATGTCTCATGCATGAATCTACTGATTTCATGATTGGTTTTATATGAGTAATGCTATATTTGCATGTGTTTTGTTAATTTTGTCTCTAGTATTGCATGTGTTCTTCTTTTGAATCTAGATATCTAAGGGGTGTCTAGTATTCTAGAATATAGAATTCATGTATTGAATGCTTGATCTTTCAACTTCTGCTCAAGGGGTAGATTAAAGTGTTTTCAGATTAAGTATTGGGAAGGGTATACTGCAATAGGGATGCCATAAGTAGAGATAACTTAACACTCTGTATTGGGAGGTATCTGCAAGGTAGATATCACACAAATCCCTCTAAAATCTAGTTTTATTATGTTCATGCTGATCATTCACAGGTGTATGTCTACCGACTCCAAGCCCTAGATAGGCACCAATCTAGCTCTGTGTTGAGGTTATACACCAGGTCCAGGTTTGCATCCAAACATCAAATCAAACCATTTCATTCTTCCACCTATTAGTTGTAGGAGTAGGAGTAGGAAACTCCTGCATGCTCTCATACCTAACCAGACATATGTGTCCAAGAATGTTGCCAACCTTGTGTTTTGTTACACAAATCTTGGTCCATACATGAGAGCATTATGCCTGTTGCTGTCAAGTTAAATCCTTATGTCATTGAGCTAGTCAAGGTCATATCTTTATCAAATAGGGACACCCCCTTGGTGCGGCAGAACCAAAAGTGAAGGGGAGGAGCTCATGCAACCTCCTGTATTTAGTTGGCTGAATCTACCTATGCATTAGAACTGGCAAACCCTAATGCTGATTCAGAAGAAAAACCAACACTACCTAATTCTATTTTGATTTATACTAGTGCCATAGAATCTTTTGTAGATCCTAGAGTAGTAACTAAGTTATCTATTAGACTTGGGCATATGGAAAACTCTTGGATGGTACAATATGGCAATAGAGCAGAAAAAAGAGTAGAGTCATATCTATCATGCAGTGAATTAGAGCTTCCAAATTTTTAATCTGTATGTAGCACCTTTAGGGTTTTATGATGTGATTTTGGGAATCAACTGGTTAGCTGAACATAAGTCTCTAGTAAATTGTGAAGACAAAGTTGTTAGATTTTTGAATGACCTAGGAAATCAAGTGGAAATTAATGGATCTAAGAGACCTTTAGAGCTTAGACAAATCTTAGCTATGCAATTAAAGTAAGCCAAGAGGAAAGGGTGTGCCATTTATGTTGTCCAAGTAAAAGACCTTGATAATGAAGAACCGGGATTCAATGACTACCCAATCCTTAGAGATTTCTGAGATGTATTCCTTATAGAGTTGACAAAGTTACCACTTAAGAGAGAATTTGACTTCTCAATCAATTTGCTACTAGGGACCAAGCCTCAATCTAAGGAACCATATAGGATGACTCCTATAGAATTGTATGAGCTTAAAGCACAATTGCAGGGGTTGCTAAATCAAGGGTTCATTAGAACTAGTGTGTTGCCATGGGGCACATTGAATATCTTTGTAAAGAAGAAGGATGGGACTTTAAGGTTATGCATTGATTATAGGATGCTTAAAAAAGCTACTATAAAGAATAAGTACCCACTCCTAAGAATAGATGAACTCTTCGATTAGATGAAAGGAGCTACAGTGTTCTCAAAGATAGACCTTAGATCCGACTATCACCAATTGCAGATTAAGGATGGGACATCTCTAAAATAGATTTTAGAACTCGCTATAGTGGTACCATTTGGGTTGACTAATGCTTCAGCAACCTTAATGAATTTGATGAATAGTATATTCAGTGATTGCTTAGATGATTTTGTGTTGATCTTCCTTGATGACATATTGATATACTCTAAATCAGTGGAAGAGCATGAAAAGCATATGATGGTAGTCTTATAGCACTTGAGAGAGAGGAAGATTTATGGTAAACTATCTAAGTGTACTTTCTTTCAAGATAGAGTGCACTATCTTGGTCATGTGATCTCAACAGAGGGGATTGTAGTTGATCGTGAGAAGATTAAAGTGATAACAGAATGGCCTAAACCTCAGAGTGTGATAGAAGTCAGAAGTTTTATGGGACTTGCAGGTTATTATAGAAATTTTGTGGAAGGTTTCTCAACTACAGCAGCACTAATTACCTCACTACAAAAGAAGGGTAAGAAATCTGAATGAACAGAAAGGTGTGAGCAAGTTTTCCAAGTGCTAATGGAAAAGCTCACAACTACTCCTATCTTGACCATACCAGATCCTAATGGTCACTTCATAGTTATAACTGATTCTTTGAGAGGAGTAGGAGTGTTGATGCAGAATGAGCAAGTGGTTGCATATGAGTCAAGGAAGTTAAAGCAGTATGAGTTAAACTAGATGCACCACATGATCTTGAATTAGTCACCATAGTTCATGCACTTCAGATGTGGAGCAATTATCTTCTAGGTAATCCTTTTGAGTAAAAGATAGATCATTTAGGGATCAAGTATATATTTACTCAAACTAACCTTAATGCATGGTAGAGAAGGTGGTTAGAATTCCTTAGTGAGTATGACTTTGAAATTGAGTATATAAAAGAAAATGAGAATAGAGTAGTAGATGCTCTTAGTAGAAGAAGACATCTGGCTACCATAATTACAACGAGATCCAATTTGAAGCAAAGAGTAATTTAGAATCTTCAAGGGGATGAGCATCATGAAAGAGTGAAGCAAGCTTTGGAAGTAGACCCCTTAGATCGCAGGTTTGATGGTTATGTAATTGAGTCGGATGGAATTTTGAGATATCAGGGAAGGATGTATATTCCTAACTCAAGAGAGTTGAGAACGTTAGTGCTTGAGGAGACCCATAATGCACCTTATTCGGGGCACCCTAGAGTGACCAAGATGGTCAAAGGTTTGAGACCCTTATACTTTTGGCCTAGACTTAAGAAGGATGTGATAGAATTTGTGGCTCGATGTTTGGAGTGCCAATGAGTCAAAGCTGAGCATGTGCATCCAGCAGGATTGTTGTACCTGCAGAGTGTTCTTGAGCACAAGTGGCAAGTGATAAGTATGGATTTTATTTAGGGGTTACATATGTCTAAGAATTGACATGATTTCATCTTAGTAGTAGTGGACAAGTTGACAAAGGTAGCATATTTTATTCCAGGGAATCTTTCTGATGGTTCTTTGGCATTAGCGAAGAAGTTTGTTTAGGAGATCTTTTGATTGCATGGAGTGCCAGAGATGATCATTTCAAATCGAGACACTCACATGACATCCAGGTTTTGGACAACTCTAAATGCAACTTTGGGCACAAAGTTGAATTTTAGTTTGGCATATCATCCTCAAATAGATGGTTAGATGTAGAGAGTCAATCAGGTTGTAGAAGACCTTCTCAGAATGTATTGTATGGATCAACACTACAAATGAAAGGAGTATATTCCATTGGTGGAGTTTACATACAACAATTCATACCATGCATCTTTAGGAATGGCACCGTTCAAAGATTTTTATAGACGTAGGTGTTGAACACCTATCAGTTGGGATAAGGTGGAGGACATAATTGTGATTGGTCCTAATATGTTAAGAGAAATGGATGATCAGATGAGATTGATCAAAGAAAAATTGAAGCAAGCTTTAGATTGTCAGAAGAGCTATGCAGATAGAAATAGGACACCTAGATAGTTCTTAGTTAGTGACAAAGTCTTCTTCAAGGTTAAACCTTAGAAGGTTTTAGTTTCATTTGGAAAAGAGTCCAAACTTGCTCCTCAATTTGTAGGATTGTTTGATGTCCTAGAAGTGATCAATCCTATAGCTTATAGACTTGCTCTACTACCTGCACTTTCTAGAATCCATAATGTTTTTCATGTGTCCTTACTTAAGCATTATCATCCTAATGTGTCACACATTCTTGATTGGCGTGCTTTATAGGTTTAGGATACAAGAGTGGTGCTGGTGGAGCAATTTTGGAGAGGTGCAATATTAAGTTGTGTAGCAGGGATGTAGTACAATGCAAGGTCTAATGGGACCAATATTCAGAGGACAGTGCCACATGGGAGGATGCATAGGAGATTGACAGATCTTTTCCACATTTGAGGATCTTAGCATAGTTTTCTTCATCTTGCATAGATAATGATACTTTGAGTTGCTCTTATTGTTTTCATGATACTTTGGATACATTATTATTTTTAGTTTGTGTAATAAGACATCGGGATGATATTTTTTCCTAGTGGGGAAGGATGTCACATCTCATTTTATGGACTATATTATTAATTTATATCATTGAACATTTACTATGGTTGTTTTACTATGAGTGATTCCACGTGTGTTAAGGTAAATATCGTAAAAAAGTTATGAATGCATGTTTAGGAAAGTTGATTTAATAATTGAATATTGTCGGTAAGACTATGGATATACATTATGATTTGTTTCGGCTATAATTTTGGGGAACTAACCTATTGACATGGAGTTAAGTGCAACTGAATGTAGGTACTCATCGAAGATGAGAACATGGTTGAGGTAGAGATGTTCTAGCCACTCGGCAAGAACTATTTGGGATGGATAATCTTGATGCACTCACACACTCACATAGTCTCATATTGCATTTTGAAAGGCTTTAATATGCATTATTGTATGGATAATAAATGTGATTGATGTTTTACGAGTAGATAAATATGTGTTTGAGTTGCTACAGTAAGTCTTTTGAATATGTGAATTAATCATGAAAATATTATTATTCCTTTTATTTATATATAACTATTGTATATTATATTGTTTAAATTAAAATAAATAATAAAAGTGTTTCCTATTTATATAATATATATTATTATTTGAAAATCGATATCTTAGTTAGATTTAAAAACAATTTTGTTTTATTTAAAATAGATATATTATATTATTATATTTAGAAATTCAAATAAAGGAATTAAAAGAATAAGCTTCTGTAATGCAAGCAACAGACATAAATAAGTTTATTTTATTTTCAAAAGAAATGGGAGGCTTTTAAAAGGCAAAAACTCATGCAAACGTAAGTGAACTGGAAGTTATCAAAAGAGACTTCAATCTAAATTTAGGAACACCAAGATTAGAGGAGAGGAGGGGAATAAAAACAAAGCACAACAAAAAGGAAAAGGACCAACATTATTCAGAGTGTCAAGAGGAGAAAGAAGAGTAGCAGTAGAAGAGGAAGAAGTGATCAGCGATAGAGGTAGGAATCAACCTTTTTCATCAACTAAGGAACTGGGTATTTTTCTTGTTTATTTGCAAAAGTAAATGGAAGGAGTTTATTGTTTGTGAGGCTGACTATTTTACCTTCCTTATTTTGATCATTAAGCATTTTAGTTGATGACATTATCAGACTTTTAGTGACTATGGTTTCATTATGCAGACTTGATTTTATCTTCTGATTATGATAGGACATTGATTTGACATATGTGATTCGATTTGATCATATTGATGCTATTCTGTGATTCGACACATGAGATATACTAGATGATGTTTGGTGATGAGATTCTAGTATTTATGTGATGTGGACTATTTGACATGTGATTGAAAAATGTAGTTTAATTTGGAATTATGTATTGATGATTATTGTTGTATTCGATTGCATGAATTTAATTCCAGGTGCTTCGGCTATGATTTTTCATGATATGATTGACACTTGATCGAGATGTGCAGGTTTTACATTCCCTAGCCACGGGAAATTGGAGGTAGAATTCACACTATGTTATCCCCTATAAAACCGATCCATTCCCAAGAGGGATAAGGATCACGTTTGAAATCGAATGTGATTTAAGTGCTTGATTTAATTTTTAATCTTTTGGCCTAGTACCCCTTGTTAAATTAATCAATAATAAGTGTTGTATAAATTTTACTTGATTTACACCACTTGGTTTTTTTTTTTTTGAGGCCATTTAAAGTAGATTTATGACCCTTTTGTGAACCTTAGTGTCCCAAAAGTTACCCTAGGTGGTTACCCATGGGTCTAGGGTCAACTTGGACTATCTAACCCTTGGATTAACTCACGTTTGGTCACTCTAAACTATGGTTTAGTCAAAGTGACGAAATTTAAAATTAGGGAAGGTGGGAGATGAGTCATGCCTTGGGAAAGACTCATCTCCCTTCCCAAAGTTTGGGAATCCTTTCCCAAGGAAGACTTGGGAGGTCTCCAAGACTCCCAAGTGTGTGGGAGCTTCCTCCAAGACTCTCACACACATGTGAGAGCATCTTGGAGGGAGATGGCTCTTTGAGAGAATAAGAGGATGCCATATAGCATCCCTTATCCTCTTGAAGGTGTGAGTGGGAATGCCACCTCACCGCTTGTCCTCTCACACATGTGTGAGAGCACAAGTGGATAAGGTGAGGATTGAGATGGAATGAGAGGATGACACTTGTCATCCTCACACTTCCTCTCCCTTGCAAGTGGAATTGGAGGAGGAAGGAGAAGGTGACAAGTGTCACCTTCTCATTCCTCAAAGCCAAATTGATGGCCTATATTATCTCCTCTTGTTGAGGAGTGTGGGGTTCTTTCAATTTTAATTTTTCTTGCTATTTTGGAGGAGTTTGGGAGAATTAGAGGAATTCTTGGAGATTGGAAGGTTTGGGAAAAGCTTGGAGCTCTTCACCAAATGTGCTTCCATTATAGGGCTTTGAAGGTAAGCCTCTAAAACATTATTTCTTCACCCTTGCTTATTTTAATGTGTTGTGTTGTAATTTTTGGTTGTTTTGTTGTTGCATTGTTTTTGTGTGGGATGGGACTATGGGGAGAGCACCTCCAATGGAGGTAATGCTCAACTTGTTTGGGTAGGGGAAAGGAACCTCCTTGAGGTCACTCCCACATTGTGTATTTATGCCTTGAGGGCTATTGTTTGTTGAGGAGATTATTGAATGGCAAGAGTGCCATGGAGGTTATTTTGTGATATTGTGGAGAGTGGTGTTTTTGGAGATTTTTTGGCTTGCGGCCATGAGCTTGATATTTTATCATTTGGGTGACCTTTGAAGTAGAGGGGTCCATTCTCTACCCTCAACAAACTCATTTTCATGAGTTGAGTTTTGTGTTAAACCTATGGGCTGATTTTTGTGTTGTTGTGTTTGATTTATGTTGTGGAATGTCATACCCGTGTTAATCCCTACCTCCCTAGCTCAGGGGTGACCCACTTGCGGGTCTATAGTAGGGAGGAGAGCATTTCATAGTGCCTAGAATGTTCTTCTTTTGGTTGTGCTTATTGCAGGTTTTGAGTGAAGAGATGGAGTTGTTGTGGAGCTCATTTTAGGTGGTTTAGTTGTATTTTCTTGGTTGTTGAAGCCATGGCCATTGTGGCCTCATTATTTTTCATTCTTGTGAAAGATTGCTAAGTTATTGGCCATGGAGTTGGCTGTGATAAATAAAGAAATGTAAACATTCTGTTATTTATTTAATGCTATTTACTTCCTATTTCATGAGTTAAAATTTGAGAAATGTATGAGGAATGTTATCTATATTTCTATCATTTATCTTTCAAAAAGAAAATATGTAAGAGTTGTAATGTTGGTGTCTAGATATTATTGTAGATGAAAGAAAGGGAAAACTTCATATTTGTATCTATTTGTGTTTTGAAAGTTTCCTTTGCAATAGTTGTGTTGGAAGAAAACAAAACTAGATTAGAATGAATCTCCTACCTTAAATGCTATTCAAAAAAAAAGAGGGAAATTAATTCAGTTTTCTGTTTTGTGCAATGGAAGCTTATAATATTGTTGTGTCAAAAAAAAAAGAAAAAAAAGAAGTTAATACTAGCTATCTAATGGTTATTTAGAAATGGAATATTAGTTTTAATATATATATATATATATATAAGGCTGAGAGTAATATTCTGATAGTTAATACATTGTTTTATGAAGTTAGTTATTGATTATATATTTGAACATACATATATACATATGGAAATATGTATATATGTGTATATAAATAAATAAATAAATATATATATATATATATATATATATATTTGAACATACATATATACATATGGAAATATGTATATATGTGTATATAAATAAATATATATATATATATATATATATATTTGCATCCTTGTTCTTAAAATCTAGTTTGCTGTTAGTTGTGTTAATTCGGTATTTACCCAGTATGTAGTAATGAAAACAAATAATATGTAAGTTTTGTATATGTATTAAAATATATACATACAAAATATATATATGTGTATGTATATATATGAATATATATACATAGGTAGTGTAAATACTCCTACAGAAATATTAAATAGACTAAGATTTTTAGAGTTGGATATATATATATATATATATATATATATGTATATATATACATATACATATATATATATGTATATATATACATGTATATATGTATATATATATATGTATATGTATATATACATATATACATGTATATATATACATATATACATACATTATTTATGTATATATATATATTTATTTATTTATACATATAAAACAGAGTATATTCTGAAGCTGTTGAAAGTGAGTCTTGGCGGACTGTTTGGGGGGGCAGATTTAGAGTGAAATATATAAAAAAAAATTACATTTGGACTGTGGGCGCTGCCCACAGTCCCTTAGTTTTGTTGCAATAAAGGGATGTGGGTGGAGGCACCGCCCCCCCCACACCCCCAAAACCCCTCAAAGCCACTCCTTCGCAACCTCGCACCTCGCGCCCCTCGTAGACCACCGCATCCTTCACCCTGCGTCCCCCTCAACCCTACTCTCTGCCTTATCCTCATCCATGACCTCCTCTCGGCCGCACCGCTCCCTTGGCCTCCCTCTCCACCCTCTGCCGTTCATCTCTGCGCTCCGCCCCCTTCCACCTTTCAGCCCCCGTAGCACCACCGTCCACCATTCGAACTCCCTGTGCCGTCGGCTCTCAAGCCTTTCTACCCTGCTCAACATGTTTGGAATACACAATGTCATCTAATGTTTATGCATTTAGATATATATATATATATACAGATTAGTATAAGACAATGAAAGCTCTTGGAGCTTGGATGTATACCTCCAGGTATCAACCATGGCTTCCATTGTAGACTCCAAACCCTAACCTGTAGCATGAAACAAACAAACAAACACAAAGAAAGGAGAAATGGAAATTAGGGCAACAATAAGAGAGAAAACAACATAATGCAAATTAGGGCTTCCTTAGAGGTGACTAATTTTAAAATGGATTTAGGTTTGTTTATAATTTTGATATAACAATCCTTTTTGGAGAGGACTTTATTTTTGTGAGGATTTATTTTTACACTTATTTAAAACATCTATTACCCTTATTTGTTTTTATCTTATCTCTTGGGATCTTTTTTTTATTGCTCCTAATTTTATTTAAATGGGTTCATCTTTCTTTTGATTTTTTGTCTTGTGATTGGAATTTATTTTTGGAAGGGGTTTAATTTTATTCATCTGGGAAGAGATTTTTCCCTTGAATTTATTTCTTTCCTTGGCGAGATTTGAACATTTTTAATTATTATCTATTTTACTAATATTTTACGGGAATGAGTATCTTACTCTCTTCCCTTCCATATTTTTTTTTGAAATCATCGATAAATATAATGTCAAATTTATATTTATTAACGGGTTCAAATTTGGAGTCCATTTGGCATTTTATTATTAACTTTATTCTATTTTATTTTCAAATTTTTTTATTCCTTTATGCCAAGTCAATTTATTCGACCTTGGCAGAATATTTATATTAATATTTTATTATTTTGTTTTAAATCGTTTGAAATTTGTTCTTAAGTTTTAATTCAATTTTTTTTTATAATTTACTTAATTTCCTTATGGGTGATTTATTTTTAAAATTCTTTATTTTGCATTTATCAAAAACGCGTTATGCTGCCGAAATTTTGCTAGATTTCTAGGGTTTAATTTATGCGTTGTTTTAATTGTTTTATTTCCATCTTTCCACTTCATTCATGTGCCATCATGCCATATTAGTCAATCACTTTTCGATCAGAGTTAAATTAGGGTTCGATGTTGGCAGAATCTTCTTCACCTAGGTAACTAGGGGTACAGATTGGAATCAATCTAACCCTAGAAGCAACACACTTCGTGTCACTAACCCTAGACAGCTTTCATCTTTGTGGTTAGGTTGACATGTTTACGCCTTAGGCGTATAGCCATCGAGTATGCAGATGCGCGCAAGGGGGGTTCCTAGGGATAGGTAGAAAAGTTTTTTGTAGTTTGTGTCATGACCACATGACAAATGTGGACATGACACGTGTGTTGTGTGTCGTGACCGCATGGGAAATGTGGGCATGACATTGTTAAAACCACATTTAAATACTATCTATTTTCATGATAATTTTCTAGTCTGTGTGACGTCTTAGTCAACCTGTGTGACTACCGCTTGAGCATTGTTATTTCCTGTCACCTGCATTTTTTTCCTTCATGTTGTTTTGGTATCGACCTTCTTTCTGTAGGCATTAGTCTCTTAAATCTTGTTCAACTTTCCTACGTATACCAGTTTGATCACCTATTGATTATACCTCTATATAATGCTTGGATTGACCTCTTCTTGGTTTGGTGTTGACCTAAAGTATCCTCTAGTTGATGTTTAGTTTAGCTCATGCCTATGTTTATTTCTATGTTTACCTTAGACTTAATCTCCTCTCCAGGTTGAAATCAACCTTAACTCATGACAACCTATCTCTTATTGAGCGGCAAACTATTTCTTGTTGATTAACGATCTAATTTGTTCAGCCTAGCTATGGGCAACGACCTGTTAAACTCTAGTCAGTTGACTTGGGTTCCTGTCGCAGTTTTCCTTATTCTTATTTTCTGATTTTGTTAAAACTCTATCACTGCCAATCACTTGTTCATATTATATTAGATCTATCTTCTTATAATTCAAGAATTAATCGCTGCTCTGAAGTGTTCCAAATCAGTTCTTTAGCAGAGAGATCATTAATTCTATAGTTGTTGATTAATTTACCACTATCCCAGTCTATTATTTTGTATTGGACTTCTTACAAAGATCCTGTAGCTTTCTTTTATCTTTGTCACCTTATTGATCATTCCTATCGTAAACATGCTCTATTTTTCTGTATCTTGACTGTTATGATCTTGTAGCTT
This sequence comes from Cunninghamia lanceolata, assembly GCA_027924645.1. Lineage (NCBI taxonomy): Eukaryota > Viridiplantae > Streptophyta > Pinopsida > Cupressales > Cupressaceae > Cunninghamia > Cunninghamia lanceolata. Next base: position 2,818,867 of record BSBN01001583.1, on the reverse strand, counting down.
CATTTAAAACTCTTTGAAATAGATATATTATTTGTCAGAATAGAGACCATGTGTTTTTCATATTATTATATACTCCTATTAAGTCTTTATATCAAATGAATTGCTTGAATCATGAACCAACATTGAATAGGAAGTAGTTAACATTGGATTTCTACAAACTTTTCGCAGTTAAGGTATAAAACCAAATTATAGTAATTATATTTATATTTTCTTAACTGATTGATGTTCTTCTTTACTACTTCCTTGAAAGTGTGTTTTCATGAATAAAGCAAAGGAAAGGGATTAGATATTGTTGTAGGTGAATATGGGTTGTTATTTATTTGAAAAGAAAGCAAATTATTAGTTATGAGTGTTTGGGTTACTTTTGGGCTAAGATGTCAAATGTGGATTATTAGAGATGGATTTTCCTCTTTTCAAGAATTGAACATGTAACTATTTTTCTAATGCTTAGGCCTGAGTGAGGAACTTCATTGAAAAAAATGACTAGTTTTCTAGCAAACTTTATTTATATATATCTCGACCACATCCTATTGTGAGACAATTTTCATATCATTATTTAGATTTGTACATTAGACTTTAGGTTGCATCGAGTGTTCACTCCTACTAGTTGTTTCTAGGTAGCTAGATGTTTCATGTAGGGCTCAGTTTGCTTCATGTTATGAAGGGATCTAGGGAAGTGTAATTGCTTCATGGTTGGGTAGAAAAGTGCCTGAGCCATGTTCCCATCTCTCAGCTCACAGGAGAACCATGTGGGTTCATGGCGACTAGAGAGTTTGTTTGATTTATTATACTTATTGTACATGTTTATTGTATCTTGTAAATTGGATTTATGGCATGAAATTCAATGGAGATTGTATATTCTTTTATAGTGCTATCACCTGGATTAAGCACGTGATTTTGTAAGATTTAATGACTTTTATTAATTCATGTTTATGAGATTTATCTTTTACTTGAGATATTATAATTAAATGGATTATTTACTTCTTGTAACTTTTGTGATGGAGTGAGTACTTTACATATGGTATCAATGAGTACTTTACAGTTGAACACTCAGAATACTGAGAGGGGGGTGAATCAGTATTCTATGAAACCATTCACACATTAAACCTTTGATTCATTTCACAAATTCAATAAATGTAAAGTTAATCACAAAAAATATGACCACAAAGCATAACATGTGAACACTAGGATTTTTACATGGAAAAACCAAAAAGGGAAAAACCATGGTGAGTGTTAGCTCACAATATATTATAACTGGTTAAGATAATACATAAATGCTCACTACAGGTGGACTAATTGTCCAAGTAGAATCACTACCCACTGAGTAAGAAAGAGAAGAAAGTACTCAGTGCCCACTAAGAAAGAGAGAAAAGAAATGCCTCACTTCCAAAAATGAACTGCTACAATTACATCTACACATGCATGAATTACAGTTCCAATGAAGTACAGTCAATATCTTCTTTTACAAATTGTAGTCTATTCTACAATCGCACAGTCTACTTTTCTCTTCCTCAATTCACATCTATAGGTACTTGTCACATCACAAACATATGTAATTCCTTTGCATCACATCGCTAGTTCATCAAAATACCAAAATTAAACCTTCTTTTATATTTGTTTTACTCATATCATCAACTAGGTTAGCATGCTTGAGAGTAGCATGTAGAACATCATGGGTTGGCCTTAAACTTCAATGAGGACTGAACCAAAGCATAAACACATTCTCCTAGGTTGGCTTGACCTATAAAACCACCTTAGATAATATCACAATCTTTGGAATGCACCGCACAAGTAAACTTCTTTAGGTCAGCTTGCATGAGTTGAGTAACATAGATGCACACTAACTGTCAGAGCACAATTCAACAACCAAAACTTCAAATCATGTCAAACTTGGAACTAACCACCTTTAGGCATCTACAATCATATCCTCAGAACCACAAAGCAAAAATTTTACATGTAGTGAAATGCAAAGTACTGGAACTCAATCTTTGTCATAGTCAAACACTATATATTCATGTAGCAATACTCAGACAAATTTATCTCTCTCTGAAGATCTTCAAACTATGAAAATTTGGATTTGGAAAGTCCAAACATATGTCAACAACCCCTTAGAACTATAGAAGAAAGTATATCACATCAGAGATATGCAGACCAAAACAATCAGGTACTTTGCTTGCTTGAGATTGCACTCTGTTAAGCTAAACTTCTTCAACAAGAAGCCAACCTTCTGGAATACATAGGAGGATGATGCTATGTAGAAATTTCAGGATATAAAACTAGAATCAAGAAGAAAGGAAGGAATAGGAAAAAAATGAAAATTTGGATGGGAGAAAAGATGAGATTGCACTAGGCAAGTTAATCACTTTTATAAGGAAAATTTTTTAGACTTCTTTGCAAGCAAACTCAGGTATAATTTTTGTCTTGAATATTTGGGATTTCATTTGATTACTGAACAAGGGCAATATCTTGTAGAAATTTCTTTTCCTGTGATAACTCTTGTCTGTAACATTTTATTTTGTTAATCATTGTGGAGTTTTATGCTTTCATAGGGTTTTGGTTGTTCTTTTGGAATGTTTTGGCAAACCTTCATGTGTCCTTCCTTTATGCTTCCATATTTTGCATATGTCTACTAGATCATTTCCAACTATGCACCTAGTCTGTTGCCCTATATGCATCTCTATTTTGGCAATTCTTATGCTATTTAATGTTGTTCAAAACATATCCTTATTGTGTGTATTCTACTGCTTCACTCTAACATTTTGTAAGTATCTTGAAATCTATTCATTCCTATTCTTGGACCAATCTGCCCATGAGTTCATACAAATCTTTAGATATTAAATTTTGAATTTAGGCTCATGAGTATATTTTAGGGCCGCAGCTAAGATAGGGAGATAACTTTCTTCTGCATATGGAATCATTAGTTAAAATTACTCATGCTTTCATGGCATAGGAACTTTGGTAGAGTCTTAGAACTTGCAAGGGAAGACTGGATGGATGCAAGGAAGAAGTCAAGTGAGAACATCCCATTTATCCATCAATTCAATAAATATTTTTTTATTATTTAGTTTTGTGTTTGGACACCAGTAAAATAATGACTAGCTTTGAATATCAGATGATATTATCATGGTTTGTTATAGCCATTGGATTATATCAATTTGATCTCTTTAACTACATTCCTCTAATTGCTCTCATTGCAAGTTGGATCTTTTGCCTACATGGTTGTCTCTCTCCATCATTGGTTACACTTGATAACATTATTTTCCTTGCATCAAAAGAAAGCAGTCCTTGCGCTAGCATTTAGGCTTGTCGAATATTGATCCATATCTAACCTGTGATCAATTTCCTCCATGATATGATGTCTCTGAAAGGCATTCACTCAATGAGTTGCAAGCTTGTAAGTTTTATTGGTGACATGGCATTGCTAGATGAAGTCAAGTTTCTCATCTTCATACCTATCTTTTGCATTGGTAATAGTCTTTAAACAATTTTTATTAATGAAAATCTAGTAGAAACCATTGCTTTGAAGACCCTTGGCCAACCTGAGTTTATAAGGCTGACACCCATTATACTCTAATGGAAGTCCATACCCTACTCCTAAGTTTGCAGAATTTGGTGTATCTTTCCTCCTATTATGATCTATGTTATACCAAGATATTATAACAAGTAATGACCTATGAGAACATTAAGTCTTTAGATGATAAAATAAATAGTTCATGAGTTCAAACCCAACATAGATAGAAATTATCTTCTTATTATACAATAAGAAAGGCAATATTGAGCTAATTTGTATTTATTATTATTGATATTATCAAGTGTTGTTCAAAGAATGATGTTAAGGGATAACATAGATAGTTATTGGGTTATATATTAATCATGTTAGGATCTATTTGACCAAATAGTTAGTAGAAAATAGTGGTTTAATTTACTAAACTTCTTGATAAGATGGTACTTTTTATTATTAGAATTAGTTGGTATTGAATTACTTAGTAGGTGTAAGGGTAAGTGCACAAAGATGAGGGACCAAAATGGGGTCTTAAGATGCCACTTTTTTTTTTTGAAATTAGGAAACATTGATGTTGGATGAGAAATTAAAGATAGCTACACTCAAAATTTGAAGATCGAACAAAAACAAGAGTCATAGTACTTTGAATCTAGTTTCTAAACTACTAATTTTTTCCAAAAATGGTTGAGATTAAGGGGTTCAAAAAGGGGGAGCACACAAATTGGTCCTGTTTTTCTCAAAAAAACATAACATAGCGTCTGGTGTGCCCCCCCTAAAATGTTAACTTTTTTTTAGTATTTCAATAATCACTTTAGTGAGAAATTAGCTAACACCATGTAGTTTATCCCTAATTTTTCTGATAATTTTTTCATGAATAATTAATTTTTTAGTAATTTTTAAAGTGGACACATCTTGAAAAATAGAAATTTGAGCATGCTCCCCCCTAAAATGTTTGAAAACTAATCAAAAATTGATTTTTTTTTTAATATGTGTAGAATGGAGTCTAGTTTCTAAAAATGTAACTTATCTCAAATTTTGATGAATGGTAAAAAAAAAAATTCAAAAATACTAGACACTAGTTTTTGGTAAAAAAATAGACACTAACCAAAGAAATTCAAGATGAAACCCTTAACGTACTCAAAATATGAAAAAAATTATATGGTTAGATAGATAACAGAGAGCTTAAGATTATGATGCTATTTTTTTGAGTTTTCATTGAAAAAAGTGCCATCCCGATGGGGAGCATGCTCTAGATTATCTCTAGATTTTGCTAAAAACTAATAAAAACATGTCAAAGAAAGATGAGCATAATGTGAGTGCATTATACGCACTTGCGTTATGCTCAACATAACTGGCTAGACACATGCCAATTGCATTTTCTTGAAAGTTTCTAAAGCCTTTTCAACAAATCCATTTTTTGCATATCTTGCAATCATTGCATTCCATTACAGAACATCTCTTTGAGGTGTTACATCATATAATTAACATGCCTTGTTTATGCTTCCACACTTTACATACATGTCTACAAGGGCAGCTGCACTTCCTATTGTCTCTCACTCTCTACTTCCCTCCCCTCTCTACATCCTACCCTCTCCTTGAGTCTTTGCTTCCCTACCCTCTCTACCTCCTACCTTCTCTCTCACTCTCTTCTTCCCTCCCCTCTCTACCTTCTACCCTCTCTCTCACTCTCTACTTCCCTCCCCTATATACCTCCTACCCTCTTTCTGAGTCTCTTCTTCCCTCGCCTCTCTACCTCCTACCTTCCCTCTCACTCTCTTCTCCCTCCCTCTCTACCTCCTACCCTCTCTCTCAATCTCTGCTTCCCTCCCCAATCTACCTCCTACCCTCTCTCTCAGTCTCTGCTTCCCTCCCCTTTCTACCTCCTACCCTCTCTCTCTTCTTCCTTCCCCTGTCTTCCTCCTAACCTCTCCCACTCTCAACTTCCCTCTTATATCTACCTCCTATACTCTCTCTCAATCTCTACTTCCCTCCCCTCTCTACCTCTCCTCATCATTCTTCCCATCCAATGAAATTTCATAAATTATCTTGTTTCCATTTCATCATCCCAATTTATATCCTTGTCCCTCTTTTCATGTCCTAGTTTTCTTATTTCCATATTCTTTGTCGACATGGGAGAGGAGAGGGAGAAAGAGGGAGAGAGGATGGAGACGGAGGGTAGAGAGGGGAGAGATAGGGTGATAAGGAGAGAGAGAGAGAGAGGGTTGGTCGGGTTTATGAGTTTAGGGTTTCTTAAGTTTCATTGAAGAGTCTCCTACCATAAGTCCAAGTCAAACCCCATCATGTAGCCATGTTGTCAAACATCCAAAGATTATTGATCCCATCCAAGAACCCATCACATCCATTTAAGAAACCCAATAGCTATGTTAAGACCCTAGTCCAAAGCATGTGGAAACACCAACCACCCATCCTAATCAAATTCTAAACATCCCATCTAATCCCATCTCAGTTCCCTTACCATCTCATGGTTAACCCCTCTGTACATTGACCCCATCATTGATCCTCCAACATCTCCTAGTGAACCCCCATCACACTTCTTACTCCCTAATCCAATGAATATCAATGCATCCCCACTTACCCTATCCATATCTAATATCATGTTATCCATGCTTATCTTCCCTATGATCAAGATATTATCTATGATCAAGATCTTATCCATGAGCAAGTAACCCACATCACTCCTATCCATCATCCCATGCTAGTCCTATTCATTATTTGTATCAATATCCCATGATGAGACACTTGGTCCCTAAGAAAACATAGATAATCAAACAAATAACTTGGATGGATATCAAATCACATCCCAATGAGGATAATGATAATCAATATCTAAGAATTATACATCCATTTCCCATTGATCCTCCATCATCCCCTATCAAGCTATATGTTTAGGTGTTTAGCCTGGTTGCTTGAGTTTAGGGTTTAGGGGTTAGGGGCATTATTTGAGGTTTACATGAGTTTAGGGTTGCTCAAGTAAATATGGTTTAGGGTTTAGGGTTAGGGTTTAGGAGAATTATTTAAGCTTTAGGGGTTTAGGGATGCTTGATTTTAGGGTTTAGGGGTTAGGGGTTTAGGGTTGATCAAGTTTAGGGGTTAAGGTTTAGGGTTTAGAGAGAGATAGAGTGAGGGGACCAATAGAGATTGGGAGAGATAGGGAGATAGAGGTTTAGGTTTGCTTCCAAGTTTTATGTTTTAGGGGTTAGGGGTTTAGGGTTGCTCATTTTTAGGGTTTAGGGTTTAGGGGTTAGGGGTTAGGGTTTAGGGGCATTATGTAGGGTTTAGGGTTTAGGGTTTAGGGGTTAGGGGTTAAGGTTTAGAGGTTTAGATTTATGGTTTAGGTAGAGAGGAGAATAGGGAGATATAGAGGAGACCGAGCCTAGGAGAGATATCTCTATCTCCTCTCTCTCTCTCTCTCTCCCTCCCTCTCTCTCTCTCTCTCCCTATGTCTCTATTTTGCTCTCTTTTGATCCCCTCTCTTTAACTCTACCTTTCTATCTCTCCCTCCCTCACTCTCACTCCCCCTCTCTATCACTCTCCCAATCCCTCTACCTCAAATCTATCTCCCTATGTCTCTAGAAGTTGTATCTCTTGATCTCTTTCCCTTTCTCTATCTCTCTGGACATATCCCTATCTCTTAATCTATCCCTCGTTACCTCTCTCTCCTCCTCTCTATCTCTCTCCCCATCCCTCTACCTCTTGAAATCTCTCTCCCTATGTTTCTAGACATCTCTCCATCTCTTTCCCTATCTCTATCTATCCACATAACCCTATCTCTTAATATATCGCTCTCTACCTCTCTCTTTGTATTTTCCTATCTATCTCTCCTTCACTAGATCTATCTCCCTATATCTCCCCTCCATAAATATATGTATCTCTATCTTTCTCCCTCTATAGACCCCTTTGTCTATCTCAATCCCCCTCTCTCCCTCTCCCCATCTCTATCTCCACCTATCCCTCTCTATCTCTCTATTTGCCCCTCTATCTCCACATTCCAAGGGGTCGATAGAGAAAGGGAGAGATATAGAGAAATAGAGGAAGATAGAGTTATAGAGAGGGAGGATAGAGAAATAAAGAGAGAGAAACTCTCCCATGTAGATACAAGGTTACATTTGTCCCTCCTAGTATAGACAAGTTCTATTTCATGAACCACATGGATATTTGAGTCTAGGGATACTCTTGGACCATCACTTGATTACCTATTTGATGCACTACATGCATAGTTACAATATATTTTATGTGAGAGCACGACATCCTAGACCATGATTTTGGCACCAACATTGAGAAGGTTATGATTTTTGCATGCATAAAGCTTTATGTTTTCATGCTTCCTAGAACACGCTAGCATTATGGGAAGCATGAAAAATAGGGAAAAAAATATGTGGGATCCATGCTTCAGACCCCACATGATTGTTATTCCTGCTTTTCATGCAATATATCTGATAAGAAAACACTTTTCATGTTGTTTGACATATTGAGAATAATTTTTAGATCAATCCACCACCTTTTTTGTATTTTCAACATAGAAGAACTGATTTTGCATGTTTTTGGAGAAAATTTGATTATTTAAACTGAAAGTTTCATGTTTCATGTGTGATATTGTTTGAAAGCTAATTACCATTGATATATAGATTGAATTTGATGATATATGTTTAATTTTTCCATAAATTTCACTAATCCTATTCTAGAGTTATATAGAATTCATAATCAAACTTGCAAAAAAGAAGAAATTGAGGATTTTGAAGCCATATTTTGGAGAATTGGTCAACTATAATATCGAATTCTAAGGTATGTTCAAGTTATGTCCATTTTAATTCATGCATATATGTTCTTATGTTCTTTATGTCTTTATGTTCTTTATGTTCTAAGATATACATGTGTCTAGGTATATCAGCTAGTTTAGTCAAAGAGACTCCAAATTCCTCATGTTTCCACCTTGTTTCGACCCTTCATTCCTTCATTTCACCTATTTTCACCTATACAAGAGAAAAAACAATATCAAATACTTCATAAAATAATTTTAGTGAACAACTATTTGTCATACTCATATTCATGATCAATGGAGCCAAAATTGATTCTAGAAGACTCTTAATTTTTGACCTAGAATGATATAGAAGGATTTATTCCTTAATATGTATAATGATTCATTCAATAGAACCATGCAATGGCTTGAATCTTAGACTATCCTATTCCCCCTATTATGACAATCCTACTTGTCTCTATTGATCATTTAGACATAATTGTTAGGTGTCCTTTTGATAACTTCTCCATGCATGTTTCATAGTATGAATTCTCTTGGAGAAGGTTGGAGGATGCGGGGACCTCTTTAGTGTCTTGGGCGAGGAAATTCCTTATGCACCTATTCATGATAATTTTTATGCACATGACACAACATTTCAAAATTTCCTAATTGTCCTTTGTTAGTACATGATGGTGGTTACCTTGATTGATTATATACCTTTCAATACCCTAAATTACAGAGATTAGTTTAATGATTTTTATGACACTCCTAAGTATGGCTACCCTAAAGAAGTCAAGGACCATACTCTTTGACCATATTGGGTTGTAATAATCCCTCTCACTACATATGTAGTTTCCTTAAGGGTTTTAGGGCCTTTAGTAATGTTGTACCATTCCCATAAGTCCTTAGGAATTTGACAACTTGGGAGACCTTTGTATATGAGTGTCCTAATGGCTTGGGTAGTCTTTTGTTATTTTGGATTGTGATAGTCCCTTCTTGACTTGTTCATGACTATATAAGACAACAAAATACCTCTTCATCTACCCTTTCAATTACCATCAAAACATTTCCTTCTTCCTATGAAAGCTTCATATTGTTATGGCACCATTTGGATGACCTTATCATGACATTATCTTGACTAATAATAGCACTTGTTATGGTTGTCATGTGAATAATCCTCTATGAAACCCTCATGTAACTTGTTGAAATTGTGAAGACATATTGACCTAAATTACAACCATAGAAAGAGCCATTAGACTTGTCATGAAACCATGTTAATCGAAGAAAATGCATATGAGATAAGGCATTTAAATCCTTAGGAAGACAAGGATCTTGAGGGGCATACTTAGTAATAGTCCTATGACACTTTGCAAGATAATCCTCATGGAAGAAGAGTTAAATTAGTGACTGTCCAGTATATTAGTGACTGTCCAAGAGTATAGTCAAATTAGTGACTATCCATCTTATGCTAGGGTCATATTTTAGGTTGCCAGACAAGTTTTGAAGGATTGTCTTGATGTTATTAAAGTTAGCAAGTGTGGTCATCAGTGCAAATGTCATTAAAAGCCTTTAAAATTGTCATTTCTCAATGTTGATCAGTCATTTATGATTGTTATTGTAACATCATAAAATGTCCCCTTAGGGGCTTTTCCCTCATAAGGTTTAGCTCCCAGGTTTTTAGAGTGCATTTAGGACATTTTAGTTCATATTTTAGCATCCCGATGGAATGAGACCTAAGTCCCATGCAAAATAGGACCTAGGAGGACCCCTTGAGCTGTACCCTACCCAAAATAGGGTGGGAGGACTTGGGCGTCCATGCCCTAGTCCTACCATATTTTGGGGTAGCCCCAATTTTTGGGTGTCAGTTTATGACCGTTAGGAGGTTCTTTTGCCAACATGGTTAAGTTTGATTTTTAAACTCTTGGTAGGAATGCTTGTAGGTGCATATATAAGCATGTGTAGGCATTCATTTGTAAACTAGATGATTACTAGCAAGCTATTGTGTTCTCAAGGTGATTCAAGGCTTTTTATTGTGTTGCAAGAGCAGACTTGTGTGTTTTGTGTGTTAATATTTGTAGATTTAAGCATCAATTCCTTCATGGTATGAAGAGCATCTTCCTCCATGAGAGCTTCACTACAAGGTGACATAATATTATGTTTTTATCATTGATTCCTTTAGTTTTTAGCCTCTGCCTCACAAGGGCACGCCCTCTCTATCTGACAACGGTGTTTGGAGACTTAAGTGTCCTCTGAGGTTTGACTGAGGTAAACCTCTAAACACCACAACCCCCAAACCAAGTCTTGTGATTGCACGTTACAGGTGTCGCATATGGGAAAAGTGGAGTTGTAGGAAGGCTGGGAAGACATTAGGGACTTAGGATCTGAAGGAAAAATGAACAAAGGAGCACTTCCAAGACTAGGGTGCTCGCTCTAGTGTCCTCCACAGACTGATTTTGGAAAATAGAAGTTACAGGGTTGATCAGTGTCTAAAGGAGGTCCAGATTCCCCAAAAAACTAGCTACCTTGGACTTGGGCACCTGCTGTAGTGTCCCTGACTGTTCCACTTCAGAACCCCAAAAATAGGTATTCTATAATTTGGCATTTTACTCTCGTCTGTAAGAGCTTTTCTCGTAATTCATTAATTTATTGTCGTATTTGCATAATTAGGGTTTCAATGGTCAATTGAGCATAGGAGAAGGAAAAATTGATAATTAATTCCCTAATCCAAGTTTTCCTACATCTGATTGTGACTCTAGGGTATGATAATGCTTGCCATTTGACCCTAGATCTTTCAATGCATAGTGGAGAGGCGGATTTAAACACCAAAACAACAAAAGATTAATGAATCCAATTTTCCACTAAACATTTTGGTGAACCCATGTCTTTGAACTTAAATTGCAAATTTTTGAGTGTTTGTCTGCAGATTTGGTGTGATTTCATTCATTCATTTGGTCATTTAATTTATTGCATTGACAAAATTTCAAAAAATTGGAAAAATTGGAAAAATACAAAAAAATTGCATTGTTGGGCTTACTAAATTGTGTTAGTTCTTCCTAAATTTTCCTAATTCATTATTTTTACATTAGATCTGATATAAAATACAGAAAAATTCAAAAATTCAAAATTTTACCTTGCATTTGCATCATTTAATTGCTAGGGTTTTGTGAAAATTTTGTCAATTTTATATAACCTAGTAATTCCAAAATCTAGGGTTTGTAGGAAAAATATTTTAACAGATTTTTCTACTTATTTTAGAGGCTCATTCAAATTTTCATTTGGCTTTAGTCTTGCATTTTATTGTGAATTTGCATTTAAATTTAAATTATTTGCATTTTTGCATTGAAAATTTCAACAAAACTAGCAATTTTGGTGCAATTTCATTAAATTTGCATGGACATTTTGCATGTTTAAGTTTGAAAATAATTTTCAGATCTAAGATTATGTAATTTCCATCATAAATCAGACATTAAATCATTCACATAGTATTTGTTCCAAAACTTCAAACCTAGGGCTTCAAAAACAACAATTTTCACTAAAATTGGCCTTATCGACTCTCCAAACTTGCACCACAAGAGTGTTGTGAAATATATTTTCACATTAATTTTCTGTTATTACAGTAATCATTTTCTATGCCTCATAAAAATCTTCTCAACACCCTTTTAGCAAGCTCTTGTAGTGAAAATTTTGCAAAAAATTACACATTTTGGCTATTTTGGCCCTAGGGTTTGACCTAGCTTGCATTCCAAGTGTGTTACGATCAATTTTATGGATTGAGGTGACTGTATTATTTATATTATTCATTTTACCTCCTAAAAATTCTTACAACAACTCGTTTCCTAGGTCTTGGAGTTGAAAAACAATGAAAAATAGCCTATTTTTGCTATATTTTCACTAGGGTTCTACCTTAAGTGCTACTAAAAGCATATTGTGTTGGATATTTTAGCACCAAGTGGCTGTTATTACTGATATTATGTTCTTTCAATCATCATTTTCCTCACAACACCCTTTTTTATGCTCTTTTGCATTGAATTTTGGTGAAAAAGTACCTATTTTGACATATTTTCGCTACATTTTGACTTGGCATTATCTTGGATTTGCATCACGAGTGTGTTGAGAGTGATTATACTATTGTTTTGGACTGATATCAGACATATAACCTGCTTCCCTTGACTGAAATCCTCATAGCATCCTTTGCTTCATTCATTTGCATCGAAAAGTATCGAAAAACCAAGCGTTTTTGCATATATTTTGCACTAATGGGTTCTCCTAATGGTACATCTTTAGAATACTTATATGAGTACATGTTAAACTATTATAAATTTTTCAAATTCACTAACAAATATTCTTAATTTTTGCATCAAATTGCATACATCTATGGCATTGACATAACCAACACTACTACATGTGATATCCTTCAATCAATAGCTTACTTCGATAACTTTCATGAGACTATAGATGTTTTCCCTTCAATAATGGAAAATCTCAAAAATTATATAGCTGAAAACCACCATGGGGAAAGTAGTGATGATAACTTTACTCCCACTCTCCCTTTGTTTCATGATGATATAATGCAAATCCTTTCTGAGACCTATGAGAATGAAATAGCAATGGGTCATTTATCAAACAAAGAGACTTGTCGCAACATAACCCCACTTGATGAAGATATATTGGTACAACAAAAAGACATCATTGATACATTTCTCCACACTACTTTTCCATCCCTTCCTGCTCTACCTAAACAGGATGAAGCTTTGGATGATGCAGATTCTCTTTGTGACCATTTTCTTGAATCTAATGATAACTAGCTACCTAATGTTCAAGAACTTCTCAATTACATTCTAAACAAGAAAATCAATCATGAACCGTCACATATTTTGGAAAGCAATGAAATCCAACATGATGTGGAAGAACAAGCTATCCCTCTAATTCAAGCTATTCCAACACCCTATATAGGGACTAAAATGGGTATCTTTCAGATGCCTCCACAAGCTCATTTAAATGGCATTTCAAATGCTCCTATAGATGACATAGACAATGGTAACATCCCCTCTCAACCATCATTAAGATAAACCTTTCCTACATGGTTACGCTCGCAAACTCATGAACATATGGAAGAGAGAAGAAGTGATAACACCTTAACCATTAATATAAAGATCAAGATTCGTGATACCCACTAGCCTAGAAGGGGCCTTACAGGTAAATATCTCTAACTCTTTATCTCTCTCCTGATGTGCTTCCCCCGTGATGTGTTATATGTTGTTTAGGCCTCCTGGGATGACCTCGGATTCTCCCGTAAGGTTCAGGATACCAGGAGATCGCCTCTGTTGCGACCTTCTATTTGTATCATCATTCTTCTATATTGCCTCTCTCTGATTTCATTGTTGCGTGTTGTGTCTTATGAACATAGCGTTGTGGTTGGTGACTTGGGGGCACCCTCCCATGTGACTATCTCTAAGACACTTTTTTTCTCCTCTCTTATTATTATTTCCCTTCCTTTAGTGTTTCCATCTAGCTGGCAGATGACAACAAACATTTATACTGATGTGGACCTAGCGTCCCTTTTGAGAGCAATAAAAAAATGGACTTAGTTCCTAATATGACAATGGGGTTGTATATTTTATCTGACGCTTGGCTAGTTGAAGCACTCATGCTTTCCACGTAGTGAATGTTACGATGTTTCTATTGCATTTACAAACCTTAACAATACTACTACTCCATGCACCTTTGTTTTCCTTTGAGTCTAGCCTTGGTGGTACTTGATTTGGAGAGCTTCATGATATAGCCCCTGGTTATCCCTAAACTCTGAATTCATTGTATAACCTTGGCTCTTTGTGTGGTTAATCATATGCATTGATGTTGTTTATAATGATCTTGTAGACACTAACCTCGGGGGGGCATGGGCTTTGTGAAAGTCAGTGTTCCCTTGTGTGTTTTCTTCCTACCTTAACGTGCTTGATATCAATATCTAATATCAACCACCTTAAGGTGGGGGCATATAAGGTAAGTTGTCTGTTATAGATGTTAGCAATATGTTTGACCTCAAATGCAGTGACCTGTGCTCTTGAGTAGTGCATTGTGCATCTTGAGTTTGTTTTCAATCAATCAATTAATCATTTAAGCCCTCTACGGAGGTGGGGTATCGAGCATATCCTTTTTCTTAAGCCCTCTACGGAGGCAGGTATGGTGTCTTTGTCAGAGTAGATTGCATCATCCTGTCATTGTCAAAAGTCCTTTGTGGAGGTAGGGAGCGGTTCTCTGACTAATTCAACCCTTCAGCGTGTCTTTGGCAGTTGTTGTGGCAAATCACAATCATCGATGTGTGCTTGTAATGTGCCTGAGATGATGATGAGCCTAGAAATAGGGAACACACCATCGCTTGTCTACTGTGTTTTCTCCATGTCTTCAAGTGTGTGTGTTTTGGCGTGCTTGTTTTGTATGGCATGTTTGTTGCCTCATATGTAGTGACCAGTGCTCTTGGGGTGTGCTTTATGCATTTTGGGAGGTTTTGCGTGTATTGTGTGTGTGTTACCCCATATACAGAGACCTGCGCTCTATGGTAGTGCATCATGTATTATGGGAGGTTTGTTTACTTTCCAGTACTTGCATTTGCATTTCATACATAAGAGAAAAAGAAAATAAAAGATATCATTTTTGTCTTCCATGCATTAATGTGTCTTCTATGCATTAACTATCTGCTCCGTGTTCTGTGTGACTGTAACTGTCTTCTCCATGTTTTGTGTGCCTGTTAGTATTTTCTATGTGATTGGCATGTCTTCTCCGTGCTTGATGTGTTTGTTGTGTTTGTGGCCTTACTTTAATACATGTATTGGCCTTGCATTTATACATACATTAAAGTGGGGGCTAAATGTAACGTCAAAAAATGTCCCCTTGGGGGCTTTTCCCTCATAAGGTTTAGCTCTCGGGTCTTTAGAGTGCATTTAGGACATTTTAGTTCATATTTTAGCATCCCGATGGAATGAGACCTAAGTCCCATGGAAAATAGGACCTAGGAGGATCCCTTGAACTATACCCTACCCAAAATAGGTGGGGAGGACTTGGGCACCTGTGCCCTAGTCCTTCCCTATTTTGGGACATCCCCAATTTTTGGGTGTCAGTTTATGACCGTTAAGAGGTTCTTTTGCCGACACGGTAAAGTTTGATTTTTAAAATCTTGGCGGGAATGCTTGTAGGTGCATATATAAGCATGTGTAGGCATTCATTTGTAAACTAGAGGATTACTAGCAAGCTATTGTGTTCTCAAGGTGAGTCAAGGCTTTCTATTGTTTTGCAAGAGTAGACTTGTGTGTTTTGTGTGTTGATATTTGAAGATTTGAGCATCAATTCCTTTATGGCATGAAGAGCATCTTACTCCATGAGAGATTCACTATAAGGTGACATAATATTGTGTTTTTATCATTGATTCCTTTGGTTTTTGGCCTTTGCCTCACAAGGGCATGCCCTCTCTATTTGACAACGGTGTTTAGAGACTTAAGTGTCCTCTGGGGTATGACTAAGGCAAAATCCAAACATCCCATCTAATACCATCTCGGTTCCCTTACCATATCATGGTTAACCCCTCTGTACATTGTTCCCATCATTGATCCTCCAACATCTTCTAGTGAAGCCCCATCACCACCTCTTACTCCCCAATCCAATGAATATCAATGCATCCCCACTTACCCTATCCATATCTAATATCGTGTTATCCATGCTTATCCTCCCTATGATCAAGATACTATCTATGATCAAGATCTTATCCATGAGAAAGTAACCCACATCACTCCTATCCATCATCCCATTATCTCTATCCATCATCCCATGCTAGTCCTATTCATTATCTGGATCAATATCTGATGATGAGGCACTTGGTCCCCAAGAAAACATAGATAATCAAACAAATAACTTGGATGGATATCAAATCACATCCCAATGAGGATAATGATAATCAAGATCTAAGAATTCTACATCCATTTCCCATTGATCCTCCATCATCCCCTATCAAAATATATGTTTAGGTGTTTAGCCTAGTTGCTTGAGTTTAGGGTTTAGGGGTTAGGGGCATTATTTGAGGTTGACATGAGTTTAGGGTTGCTCAAGTAAATATGGTTTAGGGTTTAGGGGAATTATTTAGGCTTTAGGGGTTTAGGGATGCTCGAGTTTTGGGTTTAGGGGTTAGGGTTTAGCGGTTTAGGGGTTAGGGGTTTAGGTTGCTCGAGTTTAGGGGTTAAGGTTTAGGGTTTAGACAGAGATAAAGTGAGGGGACCAATAGAGATTGGAAGAGATAGGGAGATAGAGGTTTAGGGTTGCTTCTAGGTTTTATGTTTTAGGGGTTAGGGTTTTAGGGTTGCTTGTTTTTAGGGTTTAGGGTTTAGGGGTTAGGGGTTAGGGTTTAGGGGCATTATTTAGGGTTTAGGGTTAAGGGGTTAGGGGTTAAGGTTTAGAGGTTTATATTTATGGTTTAGGTAGAGAGGAGAATAGGGAGATATAGAGGAGACTGAGCCTAGGAGATCTCTCTCTCTCTCTCTCTCTCAATCCCCTCTCTCTAACTCTACCTTTCTATCTCTCCCTCCCTCACTATCTCACTCCTCTCTATTACTCTCCCAATCCATCTACATCAAATCTATCTCCCTATGTCTCTAGAAGTTATATCTCTTGATCTCTTTCCCTATCTCTATCTCTCTGGACATATCCCTATCTCTTAATCTATCCCATGTTACCTCTCTCTCCTCCTCTCTATCTCTCTCCCCATCCCTCTACCTCTTGAAATCTCTCTCCCTATGTCTCTAGACATCTCTCCATCTCTTTCCCTATCTCTATCTATCCACATAACCCTATCTCTTAATATATCCCTCTCTACCTCTCTCTTTGTATTTTCCTATCTACCTCTCCCTCGCTAGATCTATCTCCCTATATCTCCTCTCTCTCTCTCTCTCGATATATATGTATCTTTGTCTTTCTCCCTCTATAGACCCCTTTGTCTATCTCAATCCCCCTCTCTCCCTCTCCCCATCTCTATCTCCACCTATCCCTCTCTATCTCTCTATTTGCCCCTCTATCTCCACATTCCAAGGGGTCGACAGAGAAAGGGAGAGATATAAAGAAAGAGAGGAAGATAAAGTTGTAGAGAGGGAGGATAGAGAAATAAAGAGAGAAAAACTCTTCCATGTAGATACAAGGTTACATTTGTCCCTCCTAGTATAGACAAGTTCTATTTCATGAACCACATGGATATTTGAGTATAGGGATACTCTTGGACCATCACTTGATTACCTATTTGATGCACTACATGCATAGTTACAATATATTTTATGTGAAAGCATGACATCCTAGACCATGATTTTGGCACCAACATTGAGAAGGTTATGATTTTTGCATGCATGAAGCTTTATGTTTTCATGCTTCCTAGAACATGCTAGCATTATGGGAAGCATGAAAAATGGGGAAGAAATATGTGGGATCCATGCTTCAGACCCCACATGACTGTTATTCCTGCTTTTCATGCAATATATTCGACAAGAAAAAGCTTTTCATGTTGTTTGACATATTGAGAATAATTTTTAGATCAATCCACCACCTTTTTTGTATTTTCAATGTAGAAGAATTGATTTTGCATGTTTTTGGAGAAAATTTGATTATTTAAATTGAAAGTTTCATGTTTCATGTGTGATATTGTTTGAAAGCTAATTAAGATTGATATATAGATTGAATTTGATGATACATGTTTGATTTTTGCATAAATTTCACCAATCCTATTCTAGAGTTATATAGAATTCATAATCAAACTTGTGAAAAAGAAGAACTTGAGGATTTTGAAGCCATATTTTGGAGAATTGGTCAACTGTAATATCAAATTCTAATGTATGTTCAAGTTATGTCCATTTTAATTCACATATATATGTTCTTATGTTCTTTATGTCTTTATTTTCTTTATGTTCTAAGATATATATGTGTCTAGGTATATCAGTTAGTTCAGTCAAAGAGACTCCAAATTCCTCATGTTTCCACCTTGTTTCGGCCCTTCATTCCTTCATTTCACCTATTTTCACCTATACAAGAAAAAAACAATATCAAATACTTCATAAAATAATTTTAGTGAACAACTGTTTGTCATACTCATATTCATGATCTATGGAGCCAAAATTGATTCTGGAAGACTCTTAATTTTTGCCCTAGGATTATATAGAAGGATTTATTCCTTAATATGCATAATGATTCATTCAATAGAACCATGCAATGGCTTGAATATTAGACTATCCTATTCCCCCTATTATGACAATCCTACTTGTCTCTATTGATCATTTAGACATAATTGTTAGGTGTCATTTTGATAACTTCTCCATGCATGTTTCATAGTATGAATTCTCTTGGAGAAGGTTGGAGGATGCGGAGACCTCTTTAGTGTCTTGGGAGAGGAAATTCCTTATGCACCTATTCATGATGATTTTTATGCACATGACACAACAACGTTTCAAAATTTCCTAATTGTCCTTTGTTAGTACATGATGGTGGTTACCTTGATTAACTATATACCTTCCAATACCCTAAATTATAGAGATTAGTTTAATGATTTTTATGACACTCCTAGGTATGGCTACCCTAAAGAAGTCAAGGACCATACTCTTTGACCATCTTGGGTTTTAATAATCCCTCTCACTACATATGTAGTTTCCTTAAGGGTTTTAGGGCCTTTAGTAATGTTGTACCATTCCTATAATTCCTCACTTAGGAATTTGACAACTTGGGAGACCTTTGTATAGGACTGTCCTAATGGCTTGGGTAGTCTTTGATTATTTTGGATTGCAATAGTCCCTTCTTGACTTGTTCATGACTATATAAGACAACAAAATACCTCTTCATATACCCTTTCCATTACCATCAAAACATTTCCTTCTTCCTATGAAAGCTTCATATTGTTATGGCACCATTTGGATGACCTTATCATGACATTATCTTGACTAATAATATCACTTGTTATGGTTGTCATGTGAATAATCCTCTATGAAACCCTCATGTAACTTGTTGAAATTGTGAAGAAATATTGACCTAACTTGCAACCATAGAAAGAGCCATTAGACTTTTCATGAAACCATGTTAATTGAAGAAAATGCATATGAAATAAGGCTCTTAAATCCTTAAGAAGACAAGGATCTTGGGGGCATACTTAGTAATAGTCCTATGGCACTTTGCAAGATAATCCTCATGGAAGAAGAGTTA
This sequence comes from Cunninghamia lanceolata, assembly GCA_027924645.1. NCBI lineage: Eukaryota > Viridiplantae > Streptophyta > Pinopsida > Cupressales > Cupressaceae > Cunninghamia > Cunninghamia lanceolata. The sequence continues at coordinate 2,799,395 of BSBN01001583.1, read as the reverse complement.
AATTAGTGATTGTCCAGTATATTAGTGACTGTCCATATTATGCTAGGGTCATATTTTAGGTTGCCAGGCAAGTTTTGAAGGATTGTCTTGATGTTATTAAAGTTAGAAAGTGTGGTCATCAGTGCAAATGTGGTTATAAGCCTTTGAAATTATCATTTCTCAATGCTAATCAGTCATTTATGATTGTTATTGTAATGTCAGAAAATGTCCCCTTGGGGACTTTTCCCTCATAAGGTTTAGTTCCCAAGTATTTAGAGTGCATTTAGGACATTTTAGTTCATATTTTAGCATCCCAATGGAATGAGACCTAAGTCCCATGGCAAATAGGACCTAGGAGGACCCCTTGAGCTGTACCCTACCCAAAACAGGTGGTGAGGACTTGGGCGCCTACCCCAATTTCTGGGTGTCAATTTATGGCCGTTAGGAGGTTCTTTTGCCGACACAGTAAAGTTTGATTTTTAAAATCTTGGCGGGAATGCTTGTAGGTGCATATATAAGCATGTGTAGGCATTCATTTGTAAACTAGAGGTTTACTAGCAAGCTATTGTGTTCTCAAGGTGATTCAAGGCTTTCTCTTGTGTTGCAAGAGCAGACTTGTGTGTTTTGTGTGTTGATATTTGTAGATTTGAGCATCAATTCCTTCATGGAATGAAGAACATCTTTCTCCATGAGAGCTTCACTACAAGGTGACATAATATTGTGTTTTTATCATTGGTTCCTTTGGTTTTTGGCCTCTACCTCACAAGGGCACTCCCTCTCTATCTGACAATGGTGTTTGGAGACTTAAGTGTCCTCCGGGGTTTGACTGAGGCAAACCTCTAAACACCACAACCCCTTAACCAAGTCTTGTGATTGCAGGTTTTAGGTGTTGCATCCAGGAAAAGTGGAGTTGAGGGAAGGCTGGGAAGACATCAGGGATTCAGGATCTGAAGCAAAAATGGATAAAGGAGCACTTCTAGGGCTAGGGCACTCACTCTAGTCTCCTCAAAAGACTAATTCTAGAAAATAGAAGTTACAGGGCTGATCAGTGTCTAAAGGAGGTCTGGATTTCCTGAAAAAGTAGCTACCTTGGACTTGGGCACCCGCTCTAGTGTCCTCAACTGTTCTGCTTCGAAACTCCAAAAACATGTATTCTATAATTTGGCATTTTACTCCCTTCTGTAAGAGCTATTCCCGTAATTCATTAATTTGTTGTCGTATTTGCATAATTAGGGTTTCAATGGTCAATTGAGCATAGGAGAAGGAAAAATTGATAATTAATTGCCTAATCCAAGTTTCTCTACATTTGAAAGTGACTCTAGGGTATGATAGTGCTTTCCATTCGACCCTGGATCCTTCAATGTATAATGGAAATGTAGATTTAAACACCTAAACAACAAAAGATTAACAAATCTAATTTCCCACTAAACATTTTGGTGAACCCATATCTTTGAACTTAAATTGCAGCTTGCTGAGTGTTTGTCTGTAGATTTTGTGTGATTTCATTCATTCATTTGGTCATTTAATTTATTGCATTGAGAAAAATTATAAAAAATTTGAAAAATTGGAAAAAAAAAAAAATTTGCATTGTTGGGCTTACTAAATTGTGTCAGTTCTTCCTAAATTTTCCCAATTCATGATTTTTGCATTAGATCTGATACAAACTATAGAAAAATACAAAATTTCAAAATTTTGCCTTCCATTTTCATCATTTAATTGCTAGGGTTTTGTGGAAATTTTGTCAATTTTATATAACCTAGTAATTCCAAAATCTAGGGTTTGTAGGCAAAATCTTTTGATATATTTTTCTACTAATTTTAGAGGCTCATTCAAATTTGAATTTGGCTGTAGTCTTGCATTTTAGTGTGAATTTGCATTTAAATTTAAATTATTTGCATTGTTGCATTGAAAATTTCAACAAAACTAGCAATTTTGGTGCAATTTCATTAAATTTGCATGGACATTTTGCATGTTTAAGCTTGAAAATCATTTTAAAATCTGAGAGTATGTAATTTCTATTAGAAATCAGACATTAAATCATTCACATAGCATTTGTTCCAAAACTTCAAACCTAGGGCTTCAAAAACGACAATTTTCACTAAAATTAGCCTTATCGACTCTCCAAACTTGCACCACAAGAGTGTTGTGAAATATATTTTCACATTAATTATCTTTTATTAGGGTAATCATTTTCTTCCCCTCATAACAAGCTTCACAACACCCTTTTAATGAGCTCTTGTAGTGAAAATTTTGCAAAAAATTACACATTTTGGCTATTTTGGCCCTAAGGTTTGACCTAGTTTACACTCCAAGCATGTTGTGATCAATTTTATGGATTGAGGTGACTGATATTATTGATATTATTCACTTTCCATCCTAAAAGTTCTTACAACACCTCTTTTTCTAGGTCTTGGAGTTGAAAAACCGTGAAAAATAGCCTATTTTTGCTATATTTTCACTAGGGTTCTACCTTAAGTGGTACTAAAAGTGTATTGTGTTAGATATTTTAGCACCAAGTGGTTGTTATTACTAATATTATTTTCTATCCATCATCATTTTCCTTGCAACACCCTTTGTTATGCTCTTTTGCATTAAATTTTGGTGAAAAAAGTGCCTATTTTGACATATTTTCGCTACATTTTGACTTGGCATTATCTTGGATTTGCATCAAGAGTGTGTTGAGAGTGATTATACTGCTATTTTGGACTGATATTAGACATACAACCTGCTACACTTGACTGAAATCCTCATAACATCCTTTGTTTCATTCATTTGCATAGAAAAGTATTGAAAAACCAAGCGTTTTTGCATTAATGAATCCTCCTAATGGTACATCTTTAGAAGACTTATATGAGTACATGTTAAACTATGATAAATTTTGCAAATTCACTAACAAATATCCTCAAGTTTTTCATCAAATTGCATACATCTATGGTATTGACATAACCAACACTACTACATGTGATATCCTTCGATCAATAACTTACTTCGATAACTTTCGTGAGACTATAGATGTTTTCCCTTCAATAATGGAAAATCTCAAAAAATTTATAGCTGAAAACCACCATGGGGAAAGTAGTGATGATAACTTTACTCCCACTCTCCCTTTGTTTCATGATGATATAATGCAAATCCTTTCTGAGACCTATGAGAATGAAATAGCAATGGGTCATTTATCAAACAAAGAGACTTGTCCCAACATAACCCCACTTGATGAGGATATATTGGTACAACAAAAAGACATCATTGATACATTTCTCCACACTACTCTTCCATCCCTTCCCGTTCTCCCTAAACAGGATGAAGCTTTGGATGATGCAGATTCTCTTTGTGACCATTTTCTTGAATCTAATGATAACTGGCCACCTGATGTTCAATAACTTCTCAATTACATTCTAAACAAGAAAATCGATCATGAACTGTCACATATTTTGGAAAGCAATGAAATCCAACATGATGTGGAAGAACAAGCTATCCTTTGATTCAAGCTATTCCAACACCCTATATAGGGACTAAAATGGGTATCTTTCAGATGCCTCCACAAGCTCATTTAAATAGCATTTCAAATGCTCCTATAGATGACATAGACAATGGCAACATCCCCTCTCAGCCATCATTAAGAGAAACCTTTCCTACACAGTTACCCTCACAAACTCATGAACATATGGAAGAGAGAAGAAGTGATAACACCTTAACCATTAAGATAAAGATCAAGATTCGTGATACCTGCTAGCCCAGAAGGGGCCTTACAAGTAAGTATCTCTAACCTTTATCTCTCTCATGATATGCTTCCCCCGTGATGTGTTATATGTTGTTTAGGCCTCTTGGGATGACATTGAATTCTCCTGTAAGGTTTGAGATACTAGGAGACTGCCTCTGTTGTCACCTTCTTCTATTTGTATCATCATTCCTCTATATTGCCTCTCTCTGATTTCATTGTTGTGTGTTGTGTCTTATGGACATAGCATTATGGTTGGTTACTTGGGGGCACCCTCCTACGTGACTATCTCTAAGACACTTGTTTTCTCCTCTCTTATTTATTGTTTCCCTTCCTCTAGTGTTTCCATCTAGTGGGAGGATGACGACAAACATTTATACTGATGCGGACCTAGTGTCCCTTTCAAGAGCAATCAAAAAATGGACTTAGTGTCTAATATGACGATGGGGTTGTATATTTTATCTGATGCTTGGCTAGTGGAAGCACTCGTGCTTTCCACATAGTGAATTTTATGATGTTTATATTGCATTTACAAACCTTAACAATACTGCTACTCTGTGCACCTTTGTTTGCCTTTGAATCTAGCCTTGGTGGTACTCGATTCGGAGAGCTTCGTGATATAGCCCCTGGTTATCCTTGAACTCTGAATTCATTGTATAACCTTGGCTCTTTGTGTGGTTAATCATATGTATTGATTTTGTTGTTTATCATGATCTTGTAGACACTAACATGTTTCTTGCAGGGATGTGTTTGTGGGAACATTTGGCAATCGTAAGTCACATGTCACCTCCGAGGGGCATGGGCTTTGCGAAAGTCAGTATCCCTTGTGTGTTTTCTTCCTACCTTAACATGCTTTATATCAGTATCTAATATCAACCACCTTAAGGTGGGGGCATATAAGGTAAGTTGTCTATTATAGATGTTAGCAATGTGTTTGACCTCAAATGCAGTGACCTGCGCTCTTGAGTAGTGCATCGCACATCTTGAGTTTGTTTTCAATCAATCATGTAAGCCCTCTGCGGAGGCAAGATATCGAGCATATCCATTTTCTTAAGCCCTCTGCAGAGGCAGGGATGGTATATTTCTCAGAGCAGATTACATCATCTTGTCATTTTCAAAAGTCCTTTGTGGAGGCGGGGACCGGTTTTGTGACTAACTTAACCCTTAAGCATGTCTTTGGTGATTGTTGTGGCGAAGCCCAATCATCGGTGTGTGCCTATAATGTACTTGAGATGGTGATGAGCCTAGAAATAGGGAATACACCATTGCTTGTCTGCCATGTTTTCTCCATGTCTTCAAGTGTGTGTGTTTTGGCATGCTTGTTTTGTATGGCATGTTTGTTGCCCCATATGCAGTGACCAGTGCTCTTGGGGAGTGCTTTGTGCATTTTGGGAGGTTTTGTGTGTATTGTGTGTGTTGCCCCATATACAGAGACATGTGCTCTATGGTAGTGCATCGTGTATTATGGGAGGTTTGTTTACTTTCCAGTACTTGCATTTGCATTTCATATATATGAGAAAAATAAAATAAAAGATATCATTTATGTCTTCCATGCATTAATGTGTCTTCTATGCATTAACTGTTTGCTCTGTGTTCTATGTAACTGTAACTATCTTCTATGTGTTTTGCATGCCTGTTACTATTTTCTATGTGATTGGCGTGTCTTCTCCGTGCTTGATGTGTTTGCTGTGTTTGTGACCTTACTTTAATACATGTATTGGCCTTGCATTTATACATACATTAAAGTGGGGGCTAAATGTAACATCAGAAATGTCCCCTTGGGGGCTTTTCTCTCATAAGGTTTAGCTCCTGGGTCTTTAGAGTGCATTTAGGACATTTTAGTTCATATTTTAGCATCCCAATGGAATGAGAGCTAGGTCCCATAGAAAATAGGACCTAGGAGGATCCCTTGAGCTGTACCCTGCCCAAAATAGGGGGGAGGACTTGGGCACCCACACCCTAGTCCTTCCCTATTTTGGGGCAGCCCTGATTTTTGGGTGTCAGTTTATGACTGTTAGGAGGCTCTTTTGCCAACACGGTAAAGTTTGATTGTTAAAATCTTGGTGGGAATGCTTGTAGGTGCATATATAAGCATGTGTAGGCATTCATTTGTAAACTAGAGGATTACTAGCAAGCTATTGTGTTCTCAAGGTGATTCAAGGCTTCCTATTCTATTGCAAGAGCAGATTTGTGTGTTTTGTTTGTTGATATTTACAGATTTGATAATCAATTCCTTCATGGAATGAAGAGCATCTTCCTCCATGAGAGCTTCACTATAAGGTGACATAATATTGTGTTTTTATCATTGACTGCTTTGGTTTTTGGCCTCTGTCTCACAAGGGCATGCCCTCTCTATCTGACAACCGTGTTTAGAGAATTAAGTGTCATCTAGGGTTTGACTGAGGCAAACCTCTAAACACCACAACCCCCAAACCAAGTCTTGTGATTGCAAGTTACAGGTGTCGCATCTGGGAAAAGTGGAGTTGTAGGAAGGTTGGGAAGACATCAGGGATTTAGGATCTCAAGGAAAAATGCATAAAGGAGCACTTCCAGGACTAGGGCACTTGCTCCAATGTCCTCCGCAGACTGATTCTGGAAAACAAAAGTTATAGGGTTGATCAGTGTCTGAAGGAGGTTCAGATTCCCTGAAAAAGTAGGTACCTTGGACTTGGGCACCCGCTCCAGTGTCTCTGACTGTTCTACTTTAGAACCTTAAAAAAAGGTATTCTATAATTTGGCATTTTACTCCCGTCTGTAAGAGATTTTCTCGTAATTCATTAATTTGTTGTCGTATTTGCATAATTAGGGTTTCAATGGTCAATTGAGCATAGGAGAACAAAAAATTGATAATCAATTCCTTAATCCAAGTTTTCCTACATCTAAAAGTGACTCTAGGGTATGATAGTGCTTGCCATTCGACCCTATATCCTTCAATGTATAGTGGAGAGGCAGATTTAAACACCTGAACAACAAAAGATTAACGAATCCAATTTTCCACTAAACAGTTATAAATAGCACAATTATGTTTTGAATTGAAAATATAGGCTATAGATATAGGGGATTGTCATCATGGGGGTTTTAGTATTTTCAATAATAATTGATTATTGATCCAATGCTTGAGAATTTTCCCAATAAGACCTAATGTGCATGTCTCTTTCTATGACAATGGAAGAGGGTTTACCACTTAGCAAGAACACACATCATTCATTTTACAAAATGACTATTATACAAAAGAGTCACCCAACCACCTGGTGAGAGTCATGTTACTAATTAGTTATAGCAACCATAGCATAGAAAATGGTCCAAGGTCCTATCATTGAGTTGAAGAAGCTATCCTTGTGCAAAATTTGAAGGTGCTAGGTCATGCAAATGTTGCATAAGACTATCATAGATAGTGTTCTTACACATTTCTCAATCATGCTCCTAGGTGCACTTCACTAGGCCTTTAGCATTGACCTTATTTGGGGCTTTGAACCAATTTGTTTGAACAAATGTAGATGACATGGTAGACTTGCCTTGGGGCTCAAAAGATCTTGAAGATGATCTTGGACACTTCTATGTGGTGATGACCCAACCATACTACAACTCATTGGCTCACAACTTCTTGTATTGATGCTCCTAGCATAGATAACTTCATTGGATTAAGAATCAACAATAACAAATGGTTTTTAACACTTAACCACTGATGTGGGAACCATTACACCTTGCATACAAGTGCTTTCAAGGAGGTTTCAAGGTCTACACACACCAAAAAGGTTCACACTAGACTGGTCACAATTTGAGGGCATCAATGTCTCATGCAAGATGCTTGGGATAGTCTTGACATTTTGTCAAATAATTGCCAAGAAAGCTCAAAAAACTCCTTGGAAAGGTCTGTAAGACCTTCATACACATCCTCCACACCTTCTCCTATCTCAAAACACTCTGATCTTGCTTTGATAGCATTCAAACTACCCTTCACAACCCTCACAGTCTGATACATTTAGAATATTAGACTTACTGTCCATTAGAAGCACAACTTGGGCATCATAAAAATGACTTTTATCAAACCTACAACAACCATGAACATGAAGAACACGTTTATGATTTGGTTGAGAAAATGTGTATAAATCAAGCTAGTCTTTCACCACAAGGGGAGGTGCATGATATTTGTGCATTTGGATGAGTTCAAATGTATTTTAGAGACCTCCATGATACTTCCCTAGCCTAGGAAATGCTCACACATGAACATTTAAGCAAGAATTAGGGGAGTTTTAGATCATGATTTTGATGTTGTCAATTCAAGGAATTTGAGTGCTTTTTGGGACAATTTTTTGGTCTATCATATCTTTTAATGATTTTTTTCCTATTTATGATGACTTTGATTGACTAGTCTATCATATCTTAATAAACAAGGATAGCGATGAATTTCATGAAATTGGAGCTCCTAAAGTGATGCAAATCACCAAACATGATAACTTATTTTGTATTTTTCATTGTGACCATTATTCATTGTCATTATAAAGGTTCTAATTATCATTGTCTTATTCATCATGCTTATAGAAATCATCATCATGCCGAGGAAATGAGCAAAGACTAACACCAGAAGAGTGTGAAGTTGAGAATGAGAGGAAAAGAGAAAGAATGAGGCAAATTCAAGAAAGTAGGAAATTGTCAACCATACAAGAAGACATTCCACCATTTCCAATTGAGGAGGAACATGACACATCTAATGAAGCTAAGAGAGAGATGGAATTAGCGACACAAAGGGAATGAATGTAAAAACTCCGTGCAATGAGGAAAGTGAATCTCCAATTTGGAGGAACTCCATCGTCCACAGGTCAAGTTGAAGGAACACCATCATTATCTTCTCAAATTGGAGACACTCCATATTTCACAGGTGAAGTAGAAGGTACATCTTTAGTTTCTTTTCAAGTTGGTGGCATGCCATCATTCACACGTCAAGTTGAAGGTACGTCATTTTCATCTTTTTCACCTCCAATTGAAGGTACATCATCTATCCCATCTCAAGTACATATTGAAGAAATTCCTAATGTTGAGTCAACTTTACCAATTAAAACGCCTCCTAGAATTTTGCATAGGAAGCTTAAGTTTCTAATCGATATTGATGGGAATGTATTAAGCCCATATAGGATAAGATTCCCATGCACACTTGCCAAAGATATGTGAATAAGATATGGAAATTATTCTTTGAGAATTTAAATGAAACCAAAAGATGTCAACTATTTGTTGAATTGATGAGAAATCTAAAATTTAGGCCTACTATGAAGATTCCTAGCTTAAGAACATCAAATGCCTCAAGTGAAAAATCAATTGTCAAGAATCTAATGAGTGCATATGACAGTGTGCGTTCCACCTCACGCACCAAGGATAGTAATGTCAAACTACGTGTCATTACATTGACAATAGTAAGCTAACAAACAAAGAAAGCTTGCCTCATTAGAAAGACAAGTCAAGCATTGAAAATAAGTAGAAAAACTCTAATGAGAGCCGTTGGAAGACGTGAAAGAGTTGAGGACCCAAAAACTAATGAATTGTGGGCATTCTCTGGGAGACTCCCACAGAAAGACAAAGTTGTTGTTGAAGTTTTGAGATCACTAATTGAAGACTTTTGGAAGAATTACCCAAGGGTATCTCTGAATCAAAGGGATGTGGTAATAAGGAGAATCGGTAGTCGAAACCGTGAGCCACATCCAAAGCATTTTTTGGATATGACTCAAATATAGTTTTTTGGTAAATTTCTAGAGATGTATCGTCAAATTAAAATTTCTCAAAGATATTTTGATATGCTAAAACCTTTCTATATCAAAATAAATCACACACACTACTTCTTGTTGTAGATTACATATTAAATTTTCTATCCATTTTGATGTTTATCAGTCTATATATTTAGATTTGCATACTAACAATGTTTTGCAAGATTGTGGCATATGTGCCCCACCAACCACTTCAAGAGACTTCATATCAATAATTTTATGTGAAATAGAGGAAGGTCAAATATTTTACAGGAAATTGTGCTTGGATGGCACATGTCAGCATTATGGTGGCTTGCAACATATGCCAATATGTGAACATATGGAAAGCACACATGCAGTTGGAAATGAACTAGTATAGATTGACAAATATAAAATAGTGGCCTACAATACAAAAGATGGTAAAGAAGCAAAAAGGTGTGAATTGGTTATTCAAAACATTTGAGTGTATCAGTTTATGTCTACATTTAGTGATAGTATAGTGTATGAGTATGTAAGGCATACCCATAGAGATTGATGGTTGGACTTGCAATTCAAATTATGTAAGGACACATTTCCACGTGGTAGCATTATTTCAGTCATTGACTTTGCAAAGAACTATAGTCTATAGCCACAGTGCGAGGTACAATCACAATATTACAACTCAACATAGGTTTCTATATTTGTGCACATCGCATTCATTCATGCAAATGATATTACAGAGGATGATAGAAAGATCATAAGGGAGTATCATTTTTATATCAGTGATGATCGCATGCATTCTATGGAGTTCATGCAAGGTTTCTTTCAGGTGTTCTACAATGATTTGGCTAGAAGGGGCATATCATTCAATTAGCATATCATATGGTCAGATAATTGTGCATCACAATTCAAGAACTCATGGAATTTCTAAATGCTGAGCAGGAGGCATAATATTACAGGTGTTCAGCATATGTGCAACTTTTGTGAGGCTGGGCATGGAAAGGGGGATCATGATGGTGCAGGAGCATGTATCAAAAGAGCCATATCATGAGAAGAGTTAAAGTATAAAGGCAATGCAAAATTGACAGATGTAAAATCAATCATCAAGTGGTGTAATTCTTCGATGGGTCTAGCTAATGAAGATAAGTCTTCAGTTCATAGATTTTTTGGTTGATAGATGATACTAACATTACACCATATGAGGATTGTTGTGCATTGACAGGATCAAGTGAGCTACACTTTTTCAAAAGCTCAATTGCAAGTTCATGGAGTATCCATACGTGAAAGATGGCATACTTTTGTTCTTCATGTACAATGCAAGCATGGGATGAGTGTGAGTCAAAGGAGTGGGTTGATGAATGATGGTTAAGTTATCTTAACCCACTTGACACGTATCGACCCCGGACGGCACTGGAACTGACAGAGATGGAATCATCAGTTGACTTTGACCACATATCAAATCTAGTTCAACCAAATAATATATGTACTTGCATAGTTTTTGAAATTCCTAATGTTATCTTACTTTGTAGTGTTTTTGTAATGTTAACTAATTTCATCTAATTTGCTACACATATCAAGGTAGGGCATGTTTATGTAGTTATTGTAGATGAAGATAACGAAGAGGGAATAGATTATTACTTGTGTCATTGTGTTGAGGCCAAAATGAAATTAGAGGCCCCAGTTACAAATGGAGAAAATATTGAATACCCTATAGGCTCAGTGGTTGTTACTAGAACATGGATTAGAAGGTACCCACATAAGAGTGTTAATGTTTGGCTATTTCAAGACTTTGACATGCATCAGAAGATTCTTCATTACTTGAACCTTATCATGGCAACCAATGTTCATTTGATATAATTTCAGGGTAAACCTTTGAACAAGACCTTGTGGAAGGTGTGTGAGTCTGACCATGAGACAATACTTGACACAATAGAGAGTAGAGAAGACCTAGATGGTTCGTTGGATTAATTTGTAAGTATGCATAAAACTTTTCTAGATGGTTACTTGTACTTTGTTTTGTATATAAACAGTAGTATGAATTACTTCCCTCCAATATACATCTGGTAGGTTTGCTTCTCTTATCATTGTCCTTGTAGCTTCTTGAACAATCCTATTCTTTCTTTCAACCACTTTATTCTTCTTAGGATTCCTATCCTTTGACTGAGGTATGAGCCAATAACATGAAAATGTCATAATTTTGTATTTCTTTTTTTATCTCATGTCATTTGATGTACATAAATGATATTCATGTTTAATCAATTTTGCTTCTTGATGCTTCTCACAGGAGGTCACAACTCTAGCCCATCCAACTAGGGACAAAGAAGCTGGAGACAAGATGATGGAGAGTGATCATCAAGCGATGGTAAGTGATTGATTACATATGTCATGTTATATATTTCACACATTTTTTATACTAATGTGCATATATTGTTTGATTGTATTAATAGGTGGAACTGGATGAACTTCTATCGAAGAGGTGTACTTAATGATAGAGAGGATGAGTAACTGATTGGATCTACATCTTCATGGTCAAGCAAGGGCCACTGATTATTTCATAAAAGTCCATAGGAAACTAGTTTTTGGGACTTTTTTGTATGCCTAGATGGCTTTGTATACATACTTTTGTATGAACTACCGATGTATATTTTTGAATATATGCCTATATGGCTTTGTTTAGACATGCCTATATGGATTTGTATGTAAACTAGATGTTATGTTCATGACATTATGTATATGATAGTTTATATTAAATATTTAATATGATGATCAATTATCATTACATGATATTTGGTTTTACTTGTGCCAATTGCATTTTCTTGAAAGTAAGGAATGCATAATTGTGCAGGTCTATTGGTTTTCTATTATTTGATGATACCATTATGCTTTTAGGATATGTTATTGGGTTTTGTGATATAAAGACACTTACTTCTTCATAGAGTATGTGATGTGATGCACAAAGTTGTAGTGATGCATCATCATCATGTTATGCTTCATGGGGTTAGATCTAAGTGATGGATGAAGTTGATCCTTATTGGTCTTAATCATGTTCACTCATGTCATATCAAGATTGATGTCATAGGGTTTGGATGTTAGTTCATAACATTCATGTTTATTATGTTACAATAGCAAGACATAGTTATTTATGTCATTGGTTCATGCCATTGGATCATTGGATTTGGTTGTGATTCTTCATCATAACATGTCATGCTTTCAGGAGTTGGATTGGGTTGTGGTTCTTCCTCATGACAGGAGTTTGTTCATGTTTTCATGCTTCTTTGTGCTCCATGTCTTCAGTGTTCTCAGTGTCTTCATGTGTCAAATATTTCTTTAGTGTCCTCATGATGTTGGTGTTGATCACAAAATATGGTGTTAAGGTCATGTTGATGTTGATTGATGAGTTGTGGTTGTTGTTGGAAGTTTTAGAAGTCTAAAGGATGTCATGGGAACAAATGGTCTTCACCAACGCATCGAGGTGTGTGGGTAAATGCAAGGGGAGGTCTCTTTTCATGTACCAAGCACCCTAATCATTCAGGGCAGTAGGCTACTGGCAAAGTCCCTTAAGATCCCTAAGACACAAAAACTACCAAACTTTGATGGAGTAGTTCTTGGAATTCATGGTAGATGGGAATGTTTTGTTTGGACCTATAGGTGCATGTGGGATCTGTCCACAATAACCTCTCTTAGTTTTGGTCAACTCCAGTCTATTGACTGTGCTGAAATTAAATGCATTATTGCAAAATGTTTTAGTTTCATGCAGTGGAAAGGTGCTAGGAGTAACATTTTGCATTCCATAGATTGTGGGACTGAATGGACTTCTCCAATGCATTGGGGTGGGTGGGTAAATTCCAAGGGAGGTCTCGTTTCATGTTCCAAGCACCCCTATTGATTGGGGCAACAGGCTACTAGAAAAGTCCCTTAAGATCCCTAAGACGCAAAAACTGCCAAACTTTGACAGAGCAGTTCTTAGAATTCGTGGCAGCTGGGAATGTTTCATTTGGACCTATAGGTGCACATGGGGTCCATCCACAATAATATCTCTCAATTTTGGTCAACTCTAATCCATTTGACCGTGTTGAAATCAAATGCATTCTTACAAAATGCTTTAGTTTCATGCATTTTGCATTTCATAGGTCATGAGACCAAATGAACTTTGCTAACACATCAAGATGGGTGGGTAAATGCCAGGGGAGGTCTCATTTCATGTGCCAAGCACCCCAATCGTTCAAGGTAGCAGGATACCGACAAAGTCCCTTAAGATCCCTAAGACAGAAAAATTGCCAAACTTTGACAGAGAAGTTCTTGGAATCTGTGGTAGCTGGGAATGTTTTGTTTGGACCTATAGGTGCATGTGGGGTCCATCCACAGTAACCTCTCTCAGTTTTGGTCAACTCTAGTCTATTTTCCCTTGCCAAAATCAAATGCATTCTTGCAAAATGCTTTAGTTTCATGTAGTGGAAAGGTGCTAGGAGTGACATTTTGCATTCCATAGGTCGTGGGACCGAACAAACTTTACCAACACATCAGGATGGGTGATTAAATGCCAGGGGAGATCTCATTTCGTGTGCCAAGTGCTCCAATCGTTCAGGGCAGCAGGCTACTGACAAAGTCCCTTAAGATCCCTAAGATGAAAAAACTGCCAAACTTTGACGGAGCGATTCTCAGAATTCATGGTAGATGGGAACATTTAATTTGGACCTACAAGTGAATGTGGGTTCTATATATAATAACCTCTCTCGATTTCATTCAACTCCTGTTCGTTTGACCATGCCAGAATCAAACACATTCTTGCAAAATGCTTCAGTTTCATGCAGTGGAAAGGTTGCCAGGTGCCATATGTTGTGGTCTACTCATCATGGGGCTGAATTGACTACTCCAATATGTTCAGGTGGGTGGGTAAATGGTCGGGAAGGTCTCGTTTTGTGTGCCAAGCATCCTAGTTGTTCCAGGTTGTAAGCTACCGACAAAGTAGAAAGTTGCTAACACTAAAATTTTGTATTCCACAGGTCTTGGGGGTGAAATAATTACATCAAAACATTTGGGTGGGTGAGTAAATGCTAGGGGAGGTCTCGTTTCATGTGCCAAGTGTCTCAGTCATTTCAGATTGCAAGCTACCAGTAAACTTGAAAGGTGCTAGGAGTGACATTTTGCATTCCATAGATCATGGGGTCAAACGGACTACGCCAACACATTAGGGTGGGTGGGTAAATACTAAGGGAGGTCTCATTTTGTGTGCCAAGTGCCCCAGTCATTCAGGGAAATAGGGTACTGACAAAGTCCCTTAAGATTCCTAAGATGAAAAAATTGCCAAACTTTGACAGAGCAGTTTTCATAATTTGTGGTAGTTGGGAACATTCTGTTTGGACATATAGGTGCATGTGGGGTCCTTCTACAATAACCTCTCTCAGTTTTGTTCAACTCTGGTCTGTTTGACCATGCCAAAATCAAACACATTCTTGCAAAATGCTTTAGTTCCATGTAGTGGAAAGGTTGCCAGGTGCCATATTTTTTGTTTTGCTCATCGTGGGACTGAACTAACTATGCCAATAGATTGGGATGGGTGGGTAAATGGTAGGGAAGGTCTCATTTCATGTACCAATCATCCCAGTCGTTCTGGCTTGTAAGCTATTGACACCTAGGACCTTTCAAGTTTACAGATAGTTTGTAGCCTGGAATGACTAAGACACTTGGCACATGAAACGAGACCTCCCCTAGTATTTACCTACCCACCCCAATGTATTGGTGTAGTCATTTTGGCCCCACGATGAGCAGAACAAAAAATATGGCACCTTGCAACCTTTCCACTGCATGGAACTGAAGCATTTTGCAAGAATGTGTTTGATTCTGGCATGGTCAAATGGATAGGAGTTGAATGAAACTAAGAGAGGTTATTATAAATAGATCCCACATGCACCTGTAGGTCCAAATGAAACATTCCCAGCTACCACGAATTCCAAGAACTGCTGCGTCAAAGTTTGGTAATTTTTTCGTCATAGGGATCTTAAGGGACTTTGCCAGTAGTTTGTTGTTCTGAACGATTGGGGAACTTGGCACATGAAATGTGACCTCCCCTGGCATTTATCTCCCCACCCTAACATGTTGGCATAGTTTGTTTGGCCCCCCAAGCTATGGAATGCAAAATGTCACTCCTAGTACCTTTCTACTACATGAAACTGAAGCCTTCTTGACTGTGTACGATGATAGGATTTAGATAGATGGAAATTTGTTGTTGAAATTCACAACATCTTGATGGTATTATGGCTATGATCTCCTCATATGACATGACAAGATCTATTCCATAACCTTGTTGTCCCATAACCTTGATTATTATGATTAGAATCATGGAAACAAACCCTACAAGAAACAAAGCAATGATTAGATCTTAATATGATCATGAAGTACCCAAGCATCTATATTAGTCTAAATCATAAAATCTCTTCAAATAAAGATTGATCCAAGGGTTTGGTGAGTTTCCATTGGCATCGAAACCCTAGGTCTTCATTAGAAATCCTTAAATGCTAATTATTTCCATTATACTTCTTTCTTGTTAATTCTTACTAATTAGGGTAATCATATAGAAATATTTAGTATCTCATACATATTCTTACAAAATGAAAGGAAGCTAGTTGTGCGGAAATTGCTTTCTACACTAATCTAATGAGGGGAGAGCTATGTAAATTCAATTTAATCCTTACAATTACAGCAACATGAAACATATAACATAGATATTGCAACAATACACATAGAACCAGAAAGAAGACAGAAGAAGAGAGACAAGATATATCGTGGGGAAAACCCTTATCAGGTGAAAAACCCCACACTCAGAAACTTGCACAATGTATTATCAAAACTGAATATTGTTTACAATACACTTGCAATGCAAGCTTCAGTAGTCTTCAACACTTGTGATTGGAGTCAATCTAGCAGCATAACAGTACCTATCAATCACATACTACATCTCCTCCTCCAGGCACTTGTTTATATAGAATATACAAGGCAAAATTGGCTCTATCTTGGAATGGTCATCCAACTTGACCTCATGGCCCAAAACCCATGCCTATGGACACTTGGTCAACATTGTAGAATGTTCCTAACACTTGTCCATAGCTCCCATCCCAAAGAGGTCACCTATTTCTAAAATGGGCTATGACATGCTCTTACAACTCTTATGACCGTCATAGAATCTGTCATAGCTGTCATAACTTACAGCTGTAAGAGAATTTATCATACACAGGATATAAATAGTATATTCTCTTACAACATGTCATAGTCCACCTTAGGGCACCTAAAGATGCCTTTTTCAAAGATGCTTCATGACACATGTCTTCACCTATCTTACAAGCTTCTATTTCTGACTCTTACATGTCATAACTTCATCATAGGAATCCATCATAAGCATTTCGGTCAACATTCCCTTACACAATATCCAAGGTGCTGACACATGGCAAAATACTCCTACCACAAAGTGGGACACCTATCTCCTCATGTGAGGACAAAATTACAAGTTGTCATCTTCCATGTAGGATGACACACCACCGTGCCACATCCCACAAAATGACAATATGAAATTTACAATTGATTTACATAATAGGAAATGAATAAATAAATACAATCAAAATAATGCACAGAATTACCAAGGTTGAGACACCTTAAATCCCAACATTCTCCCACTTGTCGAACACCTTGTAAGAGCCAATAGAATAATAAGATTTAACTGCTATAGGCCGAGAGGCCCATAGACTCCAAACACCATCTAAACTTCTCTATGCTAACTGGTTTCATTAATGCGTCTGCAACATTCTTCAAAGTATCTACCTTCTCCAATTTTACCTTCCCATCCTCTACCATGTCTCACACGAAGTGAAACTGAACATCAATATGCTTTGTTCTGGCATGGAAAGTTAGATTCTTCACAAGGCAAATCGCACTCTGACTATCACAATTGATCATAATCTGACCTGCATCAACACCAATATCTGAACACAATTGCTTAAGATAAATGACTTCCTTGTAAGCATGAGTTGCTGCCATATACTTAGCTTCTGTCGTGGACAAACCAACCACAGGTTGTTTCTTACTCATCCAACTAATAGCACCACCAAACAGTGTAAACACATAAGCACTGGTGGATCTCCTACTGTCAATGTCACCTACCCAATCTAAATCCACAAATCCATGAATATCAACAGAATGTGGAGGTTCTGTAACATTACCATGATAGCATATGGAATACTCGGAAGTACCCCTCAAATATATGAACACTCACTTAATTGCATCCTAATGTACTCATCTAGGATTAGCCATAAATTAACTAAGGACTCCCACTACTTGGGCAATGTCTGGTCTTGTGCAAACCATAACATGCATCAAACTGCCAACATCACTAGCATAAGGTACTCTGCTCATGTCCTCCACCTCACTAGGAGATTTTGGACATTCCTCAACAGACAACTTTATCCCCAAAGAAACAGGAACACACAATGGTCTACAATCTGCCATGCTGAACCTATCCAACACGGTCTTCATATACTTACTCTAACTTAACCAAAGTTTTCTAATTTCCATTCCTAGAATGTACCTGGCTGCCCCTAAATCTTTCATTTCAAACTATCCTAACAACTAAGGCTTAAAATTAGAAATCATATTCTTTTGCTTCCCAATGAGCAACATATCATCAACATACAGTGCAACAATGAGAATACAATCACCATCAAACTTAAAATACACACAGTGATCCAATTTTGATCTCACAAATCCAATTGACAACACAAAGGCATCAAACTTCAAGTACCACCTCCTAGGAGACTGCTTCAAACCATACAAAGACTTCTTTAACTTCTAAACTAAATTTTCTTTACCTTTCACCATGTAATGCTCTGGCTATGACATGTAGATTTCTTCCTCCAAATCACCATGAAGGAAAGTTGTCTTCACATCCATCTATTCTACCTCTAAGTCATAAGTTGTTGCAAGAGATAATAGGAATCGAATGGATGTCAGCTTTGCAATGGGAGAGAAGATCTCACCATAATCTATACCCACCACTTGTGAATACCCCTTCACAACTAATCTGGCCTTATACTTCTCAACATTGCCATCTGCACCAAATTTCTTCTTGAACACCCATTTGCATCCAACGGGTTTCCGTCTAGGAGGAAAAGGCACCAAGTCCCAAGTTTGATTCTTTTCCAAAGAATCCATCTCATCCTCCATGGCCTCCTTCCAAGAACCTGCATCTTTCATATCCATAGCCTCTGATACAGTTCTAGGTTCATCATTATTAGTAAGCAAAGAAAAAGCACAACTAGAATCAAGCAATGTATAACCAAACCTCTTAGGTTGCTTTCTTATTCATGTAGACCTCCTCAAGAGCTGAGGTTGAGGTTCAACTTCTTCATCTGAGCTTTTAGAGCTGCAAGAGCTCTCCTCATCATCAGGTCCAACATTGTCTTTCTATTTAGTCTTCTTAGGGGTAGCGGGAAACTAAACAACATCCTCTTTCTTTTCTTTTTCTTCTGGCTGTAAAATAGTGGAAGACATTCTTAGCTCTCTAAAGATGACACTTCTATTATACAACACTTTTTCAGCCATAGGGTCCCAAAGCTTGTATCCTTTCACACCGACACCATATCTAATGAAGATACACTTAACAACCTTGTTCTCCAATTTTGACTGCTTCTCCCTAGGCACATGTGCATATGCCTCACAACTAAAGACATGAAGATGCCTTATTGAAGTCTTTCTAGTAGACCACACCTCCATGGGTGTTTTACCAACAAGAGTTGATGTAGGAGATCTATTTACAAGATAGCAAGTAGTGGTAACAGCTTCAGCCCAAAACTTTTGTTCTAGGCCAGCTCCACTAAGCATACTCCTAGCCTTCTCCATCAATGTCATGTTCATCCTCTCTACAACTCCATTTTATTGCGGGGTGTATGGAGTTGTCTTATGTCTTTCAATCCCAAGTTCCTTGCAATATTTATCAAATTTTGTAGAACAAAACTCACCACCATTGTCATTTCTCAAACATTTAATCTTTTTACCAGTCTAATTTTTAGCAAAGGCTTTAAACTCCTTAAACTTACTATACACTTCAGATTTGCTTCTAAGAAAATAAATCCATGTCCTACTATAGTCATTTATGAAAGATACAAAATATATAGATTTTGATAATGAAGGAACATTAACAAGACCAAATACATCAGAATGAACAAGGTCCAACACACCAGAAGACTTATGAGAACTTGAGTAAAACTAAACACGGTTTTGTTTCCCATATATGCAATGTTCACAAAAATTGAACTCAAGATTACAATCATCTAACCCCTCAACAAGGTTTTTATTTTTTAGGGTACGTAGACCCTTCTCACCAATGTGGCCAAATCTCTTATGCCATAACATTATCTTTTCAACAGGAAGCTTAACTTCCAAGGCATGAATACAACCATCAGGACTAGATACAACAGATTTCTTCACTACTCGTTCAGATGGTGGGGATGAAGTGACTACTACTCTCTTTCTTGAGTTAGAAGAACTATTGCATTGTGAAATGCATGCCTCTAGCTGAAATAGAGTACCTCTCCTAGTACCCTTATCAAGCACCATAGCTCCTCTAGTCATCTTGCATCCTTCTTTTGAAAAGACAACCTGCACACCTGCATCATTCAACATACTTACAAAAAGTAGGTTTCGTGCTAAGCCTAGGATGTGTATAACCCCAGAGATCCCCTTCAATCATCCATCAGGGAATCAGATAGAGACTCTTCCATGACCAACAATCTTCAGATGAGAGTTGTCACCTAGGTACACCTTTCCACTATCGAACTCCTCATACTTAGTAAACTAGTCTTGATGCGAGGTCATGTGGAATGATGCACCAGAATCAATTAGCCACACATCATCAAATGCATGGGTTTCCAAGGCTACGATGAAGGCATCACCATCATCTTGTGACTTGTCAGAATCTGAATCTGGGTTCTTCTTCTTCTTTTTCTTTTCCTCTTTGCATTCCTTACGAAAATGCCTAGATTTACCATAGTTCCAATAGAGAGCCTTGGACTTTCTAGGAGATTTGGATCTTCCACAAGATTTGTATCTACCCTTCTCAGCTTTCTTTTCCTTCTTTTTCCCTTTCTCCTTGGGTCTTCCACTAACTGCAAGAGCCTCTTTGGTTGCCTAAGAAGACTTTCTCCGCATCTCTTCAGACAACAATGAAGAAACCACATCATCCATTTTGAATGTGGATGTGGTGCTTCCAATAGCCATGACAAGATGATCCCACGAGTCCGGCAAAGAACAAAGCAAGGTCATACAATGATCCTCCTCTTCACACCAATGGGTATCAATTATGCAACCAACATGTTGAAAGCATTCATATGTTCTGCAACAGATCCTCTATCCTCCATTCGAAGAGAATACAACTTCTTTCTCAGAAAAAGTTTGTTAACCAAGTATTTGGCTTGATACACATCTCCCAACTTCTTCCAAAGCAAGTTTGCAGTAGTCTCATCATGGACATTTAACAAGACATAATCAATAAGACTAAGTCTTATGAGACCCTTAGCCTTTCGATCCTTGAGATTCCAATCAACTTGTGACATTGCAACTGGTTTTATTCCACTAATAGTTTCCCAGAGGTCTCGATCAACAAGCATGTCTTCCATTTTGAGCTTCCACAGCTTGAAATTAGTGCCATTGAATTTCTCCACCTTTATCCTTCTGGATGTGTTTGCCATCTCCTTGCTGCAATTAAGATTTAGAAAACTCTACATAGACTCCCACTCAACTTAAGATTAGCTCAAAAAAACCCTACCCAACAACTAGGACCAAAGGTGATCAAGCTCTGATACCAACTGAAAGGAAGCTAGGTGTGCGGAAATCATTTCCTACACTAATCTAATGAGGGGAGAGCTATGTAAACTCAATTTAATCCTTACAGTTACAACAACATGAAACATATAATAGAGATATTGTAGCAATACACATAGAACCAAAAAGAAGATAGAAGAAGAGAGACAAGATATATCGTGGGGAAAACCCTTATCGGGTGAAAAACCCCACATTCAGAAACCTGCACAATGTATTATCAAAACTGAATATTGTTTACAATACACTTGTAATGCAAGCTTCAATAGTCTTCAACACTCATTTCTGGAGTCAATCCAGTAACATAACAATACCTGTCAATCACATACTACATCTCCTCCTCCAAGCACCTGTTTATATAGAATATACACAGCAAAATTGGCTCTATCTTGGAATGGGCATCCAACTTGGCCTCATGGACCAAAACCCATGCCTATGGACACTTGGTCAACATTGTAGAATGTTCCTGACACTTGTCCACAACTCCCATCCCAAATAGGTCACCTATTTCTAAAATGGGCTATGACAGATGCTCTTACGACTGTCATAGAATCTGTCATAGTTGTCATAACTTGCAGCTGTAAGAGAATATATCATACACAGGCAATAAATAGCATATTCTCTTACAATATGTCATAGTCCACCTTGGGGCACCCAAAGATGCATTTTTCAAAGATGCTTCATGACACATGTCTTCACCTATCTTACAAGCTTCTATTTCTGACTCTTACATGTCATAACTTCATCATAGGAATCCGTCATAACTGTTTTAGTCAACATTCCTTTACACAGTATCCAAGGTGCTGACACATGGAAAAATACTCCTACCACAAAGTGGGATGCCTATCTCCTCATGTGAGGACAAAATTACAAGTTTTCATCTTCCATGTAGGATGAAACATCACCGTGCCACATCCTACAAAATGACAATATGAAATTTACAATTAATTTACATCATAGGCAATGAATAAATAAATACAATCAAAATAATGCAAGGAATTACCAAGGTTGAGACACCTTAATTCCCAACACAAAATGCATATGGGAATTTTATCAAATGTTTGCATTGAATGATGCCTCAAAAAAATGTGGTCTATTGGAATTTTGAAAAATGTTATAGTTGCAACTACCCTAGAAGACATGTATGCAAAATGCGGAAGCATAGACAAGGTGAGTGAACTATTTGACATGATGCCTCAAAGAAATGTGGTCTCATGGAATGGTATGGTTGTAGGCTATGTAAATAATGGATTTGTTGCTAAGGCTTTAGAAAATTTCAAGCAAAACCAATTGGTGGGTGTAAAGCTAAAATCCACAACCTTTGACTACATCCTCTTTGCTAGTGCCAAACTAAGATCTTTGGAACATAGTACATGGACATCCATCAAATCATAAAGGATATGGGAATTTTGTAAGATGTTGTAGTTGCAACTGTCGTAGGAGACATGTATGCAAAATGTGAAAGCATAGAGAAGGCAAGTGAATAGTTTGACATGATGCCTTAAAGAAATAGAATCTCATGGAATGCCATGATTATACAGGATATGCACAAAATGGTTTTGTTGATAAGGATTTAGAAAATTTCAAGAAAAAGAAATTAGTGGGTGTAAAGCCAAATTCCACACTACATCCTCTCTACCTGTACCAAAGTGGGATCTTGATGTAGAGGAAGGACCTTCTTTAGGACAACAACACAAAATGACAAAGTATTCTTACACCATCTTCATTTATGATCCTGGGTGTACCTCTATAGGACCCTAACATTGAACTCTTTTTAGACTCTTGATCCAATAGACCTTGGGACAATGTACTTGTCATGGGGCAGGCTTGACTTGGTATTTAAATGATCATAACAACTCCTATGTGATGACTCAACAATGCAACAATTCATGGGCTTACAACTCTTACACCCTAAGACTATGAAATTAGTCCTCTTGGGACAATCATGCCTTAACTTGTGTCAACTCTTCAAAGATGTTCAAGACCTATAGTTCATGGTCTGTAGGACCTCTCTCTCCATCCACCTATCATTGATCATGAAAAACAAACAAAAACTAGGCTCTAACACATCAAATCTTTCTTGTTTCTGTTGTCCATAGTTTGATACATCCAAATATCAGACCTACTATGCCAACAAATCCTAGGAACAATTTAGGTGCCAACAAAGATTGAAATTAACTCTTTCCTACTCATCCCAATTGAGATAAGACTACAAGAGCATTCAAATCATACACCAAAGAAAGCACTAAAATCCAATTGCCAACATGCTAGTGAATGAGCATTGAATGTGACCACATAAAGAAAAGTCATACTATTCTTCAACAAAGACCATCTCCTTGGTCCAAAACTTCAAAAGACCTAGATTCAAGCACATCTCAATGCACATTTAGATGAATAGACACACTTCCAACTTTATTGAGCCAAGTGAAAAAAGAAAATTCATTCCTCAAAAGAAAGCCAGTCATATAATAAGAAAGTTTCATAGATCCTTCCCAAGTAATTGTTGAAGGACTCAATTTAATGGTGCCATTACAAATGCTAAAAGAGAAGGAAAGGCAAAGAAAAAACATGTTTGGGTAGGCAATAAGTAACATCTTTGTCAATATCAGGCAACACTATGGCGTTGCAATATGGCACTATTGGAATCAAGTTAAGCATGACTGTCTACAATACAAGCTATGCCTTTATGAAAAAAGGTTAAAATATTTCATTGAGTGCTATTTAAAATGCATACAAGTCACATGCATAACCAACTATCAACCTAGTCCATATTGTCTTATTTCTCACAATAGCCCACTCTTGTCACTTAAAACTAATTCCACTAATTATGAACTTTGAAATATGACTTTTGACATTGTGTACATAACTACATGGATAATTAAAGACCTAATGCTATTGCCTATGGGAGCCATTTCATGACTTTATTCTTTTACAATATAGATTGACATAATTTCCACTTCTTAGACAAAATTTTAATTGGCATATTATTGTCATCAATGCTATGGTTAACAAACACCCTTTTCCTAGTGATGCTATGTCTTACAACACCCCACCCCACCCCTACACCCTCATCCCCACCAAAAAAAATCAACCACCCTTCACTATGGAGTTATCTTGCATCAAAGCATAAATGATATATGAATTTTGTCAAATGTCATAGTTGTAAACTTACCCTGCAAGACATGTATACAAAGTGTGGAAGCATATACAATGAACGTTCAAACTGTTTGACATGATGCCTCAAAGAAATGTTGTCTCATGGAACGCAATGATTGCAAGATATGCACGAAATGGATTTGTTGAAAAAACTTTAGAAACTTTTGAACAAGTAAATGCAATTGTCACGTGTAAAGCCAAATTCCACAACCTTTGCCAAGATCCTCCCTATCTATACACCAAAATAGAATGTTTGGAACAGTGTATGGACAGCCATCAAAGCATAAAGGATATAGGAAATTTGTCACATGCTGTAATTGTAGCTGCCCTTGTAGACATGTATGCAAAGTGTGGAAGTATAGACAAGGCACGTGAACTATTTGCATGATGCCCCAAAGAAATGTCACCTCATGAAGGAACATGAACTGTATGGAAAGTGTGGAAGCATAGACAAGGTGCATGAATTGTTTGAAATGATGCCTCAAAGAAATGCACAGTCCCACAGAATGTAATGATAGCAAGATATGCACAAAATGGATTATTTGAAAATGATTTATAAACTTTCAAGAAAATAGAATTGGCACATGTAAAACCAAATTCCTATAATGATAATTGATCATCATATTAATTATTTAATATAAGTTGTCATATGCACAATGTCATGAACTTAACATCTAGTTTATATACAAATCCATATAGGCATGTCCAAACAAAGCCATATAGGCATATATTCAAAAATATACATTAGTAGTTCATACAAAAGTATGTATACAAATCCATCTAGGCATACAAAAATGTCCCAAAAACTAGTTTCCTATGGACTTTTATGAAATAATTGGTGGCCCTTGCTTGACCATGAAGATGTAGAGCCAATTAGTGAGTCATCATTCCTCTCTCTACCATCAAGTAGACCTCTTTGATAGAAGTTCATCCAGCTCCACCTATTAATACAATCAAACAATATATGCACATTAATATAGAAAATGTATGAAATATATAACATCACATATGTAATCAATCACTTACCGCCACCTGATGATCACTCTCCATCATCTTGTCTCTAGCTTCTTTGTCCATAGTTAGATGGGTTGGAGTTGTGACCTCCTGTGAGAAGCATCAAGAAGTAAAAATGATTAAACATAAATATCATTTATGTACATCAAATGACATGAGATAAAACAAGAAATACAAAATTATGACATTTTCATGTTATTGGATCATACCTCAGTCAAAGGATTTGAAGACATTACGGCTGCATCAATGCCTACCTGTGCTAACTCATGAAGATGAGGAGGAGTCTGAGCCATATTTAGCATCTAAAAATCAAGTTCAAGATTATTCGACCAAAATAAATACATAACATTATTTTAAAAATACATAATGATTAGAAATGGTTAAATTTACCTTTGTATAAGTGGTGGATTTGTGTCCAGGGTACCAAGGAAATCGTGGAGGTGCTGATGACTATTGAAATCATCAAATTGTCAAAAACTAATATTACCATTGACATATCTACAATAATTACAATCATGTGATAAATTACATACCTGTTGACTTGACCTCCTCTCATAACCTACCAGTGGATGGCTAATGGAGGCAAAATGAAGACTCTGACCTTGGAATTTCATTATACAAACGATTACATACATTTGACTTGTAATATAGATAATCATATAAAATTAATTACAAATTTGAAATAACAATATATTAAATCAACATCAAACTTGTAATAAATTACGTGAGAGTCAATATCAAATGTACATTGTAATATATCATCAGTGAGAATAATCTCATCCAATATGGATACCTCCATCAATGGATGCTACCCCTATGTCGCAGCATCCTGCTGAGAGTCTTTCCATGCGTCCTGCGTCCCATAATCACACAGGTTCCCACATGAACTGCACAAATGTGGGGACACATGACACCTACTACTCTCACCCTCACTAGCTTGGGTAAGATCATCGACATGCTGTGATAGAGATTTGGTGAGAGTAGTCAATGAATGTAATGTCTCCACCTCAACACTCTCCTTCAAAGTCGAAGAGAGTGACCTACGTTCTGGCCTCAACAAGGGTACAGGCACACGATTTTGATCTCACTGAGCCCCCTCTCTATCTTGGGAAGAGCCACCACCTCTATCCTAGAACTCATGAATGTCAAAATAATTGGAAATCTTATTAAGGACGAACTCGTAATGGAGTTTCCTCAAGAAATATTATGGTACCTCATCATTGTTGCATGGGTGCTCATCGAAGACCATGTACCATCTATCCCAAAAGTTTTGGGATATTTCTTCATTCCTACACCAATGAATATAGGAAACCATTTGCAACTTTCTTCTAATCTTTGGCCGGTTTTGGGATTAATAAAGTGTGCACATAGTTGAAATTTTGTAATTTTTTCATTCTTGACTTGTTCATATGACAACTTGTCGGCATAATAATTCTGACACCTCTCCCTATAGTCTTGGAATTCAGTGATTTGTTTTGTCACTGAATCGGTGTGGGAAACAATCTCCTCTAGTGACTTTGCAAGTGCTCTCCTATGATCGATGCTTCCACTTGGATTGTTTATCGTTTGAATAATAGTTTGAAGATGTTTCTTGTTTTCTTCTATTATCCGTAGGTAGTTTCCTTGACTATCCCTTACATTGTGAGGATGTGAAGGTGGGTTTTGAGGGTTTGGAGGGTTTTGGGGGTTGTTTTCACCCTCCTCAGCTAGATTTGGGTTTTCTTTTGCCCCAATAACTATAAATGTAATATAAAAACAAATCAAACATTACAAAACTCAAAAATTCTTCTCAAACTAACAAAAATCAGTCAAACCCTACCTTCTTCCTGTGCTAGACCCTCCAAATTTGCTTGACGATGTCTTTGGCAGCGAGGTGGCATTGTGAATTTGTTGATCTCTCTTACACTCTCTTGGAGAGGCTTCCCTTCAATGCGGTCATGTTTTGAATTGAGTTTTTTGTTGCTAAACTCTTAATGGTTGCTGCTGTATGTGGAGAAATGGCTTTTTTTTTCTTTGAAGCAAACCAAAATGCATACGCGTTATAACGCGCTCATGTTTTTTTTAACTTTTGGACCAAAAAGTCCCATGGTGGTGACTTTTTGGTCCCCCATCTCTTTGCATATACCTGTAATCAATCTTTGTCTAGTGAACTTTAGTTTGATAATTTTTGTTAGAACAAGAGGATATATATATATATATATATATATATATATATATATATATATATATATGTATGTATGTATGTATGTATGTATGTATGTATGTATGTATATTTTCTATATTGGTTGAAAACTCTTCAAACCTCTTCATGTATTTTTATACTCATTATCATTGGTTATGATCTAAGTTTTTGTTAAGATTATTTTCTTATCTTTGAGAGTCAAGCTAGGAATAAATTAATAATTAGACATGAATTATTAGGCTATTTAGTTAAAATTACTTAGTCGACACTTGAACTTGTTTATCTCAATATTGCATATAATTACATTTTAGAACTCAACATTTAAAATTATAATTCTTCTTTATTGCAAATAATAAATATTATAGATGACATTTGATAGAAAATAAAATGAATCTAGATTTGAAATAATGAATTAGTGATTATATAAATAGTATTTGAGGGAAGTTGTTAACTCTTTAATGTAAGTAAATATTGAGCTTGGTAGATTGATAGGGTTTTGACAATCATGATGGAGTCTTCTGATTAAATAGTAAATAAATTGGAAGATAGAGGTTTTAGCTATTGAACTTAAATTTTAGAGATTAAATGATTTTGACCTATGTTATGGATTAATGGTCATTATGCTAGTAGAATGTTTAAAATAATAGTTATATTGTTTAAGTGTACATTTGCTTTTAAGACTATATGATTCTTGTATAGCATGGTTTATGAAAACAACTTTTGAGATAAATGCTATAACTTAGACCGATATTGTGGAACCGTTTCAATGATAAGTTAAAGTCTAAAAGGGGTCAATGGTATGAAGACTATCTTAATGTTTATTATTTAGTAGAGATATATCATAGAGGGTTGATTTACGACATTTGATTGATTATAACCCTAGTTATAACCTCATGGTTAGTTGTTTGAATAAGTTGATAATCATAGATAGTACCTCCTTAAGGATTTTTGCAAGTGAACTATTTAATGCTTTTACATGCTTTTTGGTGTTTCCATAATGTTCCTTAGACTGAATTGCTTAGTAAATGCAAATTTATATTGGTCAAGATTATATGGGTAAGTAATTTTGGATACCTTATATATATATATATATATATATATATATATATATATATATATATATATGTATGTATGTATGTATGTATGTATGTATGTATGTATGTATGTATGTATGTATGTATGTATGTATGTATGTATGTATGTATGTATGTATGTATGTATGTATGTATGTATGTATGTATGTATGTATGTATGTATGTATGTATGTATGTATGTACGTATGTATGTATATGTATGTGTATTACATACATATATATATACATAGATACATAGATACATACATACATACATACATACATACATATATATATATATACATACATACATATCTATATATATATATCTATATATATGTATATGTATATATATATATATATACATATACATATATATAGATATGTATATGTATATATATACATATGTATATATATATGTATGTATGTATATATATATGTATGTATATATATATATGTGTATATATATGTATATATATATTTAAATATATTTATATATATATATATATATGTGTGTGTGTGTGTGTGTATGTATATATGTCTATGTATATATGTGTATATCTATATATGTATATCTATATCTATATATATGTGTGTGTATACATATATGTATATGTATATATGTGTATGTATATATGTGTATATATATATGTATATCTATATTTGTATATATGTGTATATATATGTATATTTGTATATATATGTGTGTGTATATATATGTGTGTGTGTGTATACACATATATACATACACATATATACATATACATACATATATATATGTGTGTGTGTATATTAGTTGATGTAAGACCTTAGGGACAACTTTGAAAACCTCTAGAATGGCTTGTGGCAGCTTGATTATTTCATGTTTATGTTTATGAAATGAAAATCCATGTTAAGATTATACCTTAGTCTGAAACTAATTCAATGAATTGGGAGATGTCTAGATTATGAAATTAGCACCTTAGACCAAAATATGTGTTACATCCCCAATTTATGATTTAGCTTAATCTTGCTTTTGAGTGGTAATCAGGATGATTAACCATAGTTTAATGATTAGATGTTTGTGGAAAATATCTCATTTAATTATAGATTATGTGTATACTAACTAATGTTAGTTAGACATGAGATTACATATTGATATGATTATTTAACTATTATGATTTACGAATCAGATGATGATACACTAATCATGATTTTATGGTGATGAGTGTGATTAGGAAAAGAATCATCCTTCGAAGATGGAAAGAGAGTATCATCCTAGAGGAAGATATAGATGTGGAGAAAAGGGTTAAATTGCCATCTGAGTTTCAAACTTTGTCCTTATGAATCCTTGCTATTAGGATGAGTTGCCTCTCTCATTGTTAGTCATTTTCATTTCTTTATCAATTTGACTATTGGATTCTTCTTGATGTCTATCATGTCGATTTGACTAGACGATGCTCTTAAAATGTCAATTCTAGTCGATGGGTGATCTCGATGGGTTGTCAAGTATTTCCCTACTTTAATATCTTATTCCTTATTTAGATTTTGTGATTGTCATTACTATATATATATATCAGTTTTGGCTAATATGGTGAATAGGGGGAGTAAAACCTTGACCCCAAAGTCACATATTAACCTTGCCACCCTAACGATGATGTTGTCTTTGGTGCCTTTGTGGATTATTGTGTTAACCCTTAAAACATCATTTAGATGTAAAGGGGATTTTATTTATGTGTGATAATATTGTTCTACCTCTTTTGGGAATCGGGCACCTTTAAATATTATTATTATATATGACCTTTTTTGAGTAGGCTGATCACTCTCCACGATCAGTGGAGGGGGTGGAGGCCGATTTGAACTTATCATAAGCACTAACCCACTATACACTCTATAATGGAAATTATGGATCATTTGGAGCCTGTTAATCCACGGGGTGGTGGAGATAAATAAACTATATTCTCCACCATCTGGAGAAAAAGGTGATCTCGTTGCATGGTAAAAGAATGCATGCAATAAGAACCCATTGGGGGGGTCATTGTCATTGTTGGTTGTTTTCCATTTTGGTGGTTGGGGGAATTCAAAGAAGAGTGTGGACATGCGGGTTGGTAGGGAAAAAAGGTACTACAGAAGTAGCGTGAGTGGCTAATAATAAGTTCACTATTTGTGCCATCATTAAGCAACATAAGCATTTAATCTTCTACAAGCTAGACTCGACTGTATAACTTGCATATATAGGTATGCTTTATAGTAGAAACATAAGTAATAATGCTATCATTATTGTGTCGATTATATGTAGCATACACATTAAGTATTATTGTTGCTTTTGTAATGTGTCGACTAAATGTAGTATACATAGTGAATGTAATATTGTTGTTACTACCTTGTGATGTCGACTGTACAGTATGTATACAACATGCATGCTCTTGAGTAACTTTAGAGGCCTTCGAGGCTGTATTCGAAACCAATGCATTAGTATTTGATAACACAATTCGAGTGTATCTCAGACCCAAGAGGTCGAATCCTTATTATAACTATTGTATATAGAGTCTTGAATGCCAACTTGGCAGAGACTATTAACCTTTGATCTATTATCAACACACTTATTATCCATAATAAAGATACCAGCATTATAAGACCAAGAGATATCGAGTAATGATTGTCTTAAAGTTTATAAAGAAACTATTTTGGAGTAGGCCGAGATCCTTACTCGAACAAAGAAAGTTATATCATGAATCTTTACCCTCGGTTGTGCCAATGGCACTAAGCCTATTGGTCATAAAGACTGTGAGCACTAGTATTCGACCATGCATGATAGATATTATCCTATTTATGGGTATCTTGTATATGTGGAAAAATATTAAATGACTCCTTGAAGTCGAAGGAGATGTGTGAGAAGGTAACTTTTATAATTGCCTAGGCTACCAAGTGCATGCAAAATCATGATGGTCGGAGAAGCAAACCCTCCATTGATACTTATTTCTTATGTGAATGAAAATAATGTAGAACTTGAAACTTTTATGAATAAATGATATGGATGTTAATCCCTTTTTCATATGACCATACTTTTTGAATAGGTATAGGGTATCATGAACTCATGGGGAATGATTAAGTTAGGGTCTTTTAATAGAACTGACACATTATACTATTATAATGTAAGCCTTAGTTGACATGAATTTGAATACAAACCTCATGACAAGGTAAACATGGAATTGGAACCTATGAAGGTTATAGGTTTGAAAACAAAATTGTTCCATTGATATTAAATAAAGACAGGAATAGAGTGACGTGGAGTTACAGGTTCCCTGTTGCAAAGGTGACAAGACCTTAATGATTATGCTCCTGAAATAGGAGTTGAATGTCCATGAAATAGGCCAAGAATGAATTAAATCTATCTTCCTAGACCTAGTCAGGTCAAACTATGATTACTGTAGGATGAGACAACTTCTTAGTCAAGTCGAGGTGGTGGACATATGACTGCATTCATTGCAAAACATATATGTATGTAAATCTCTGACCAAAGTAATGCATCCATCTCTGCATGCATTAGTTAGTCCATAGTGCTCCAGATGGCATAATGCTTCTAGTAGTGTCATACATAGTTAGAGTGGATCTATAGTTGTATGATTGTGAGACATTATGAAGGACACAACACCAAATACTCAAATGGAAAATATAATGGTTCCTTATATCTATACCTTCTGTGAAGGGTAGGGTCACTTCTAGGTAGGAAGTTGTGCGGGGGATTGTTGGTCTGTGGTTGGAGGAAAAGCACTCAGATGATGCTTTCCTTCCCAAGAAGAAGCAATCTGAGACTTATACAGATAGATGTTAAAGTTCTAGATGTAGTGCTTTACTTTATATGACTTGATAGTCAGTTTTTATGTATAATTTTATATTGATGCCTTGAGCATAGCTTTGTGCATGTATAGTGAAGGTTATTCACTAATGAGATATCATTGGATATTGTAATTCTAAGTTTTGTTATATTCTAGAAAAGAATAATATGCTTAATTATTGTGATGATAATAATTCACTTTTATTTAACTATGATTTGGTTAATCATGATGTATCATAACTCTTAGTTAAGATGAATATTTATGGTTATTTTTGGATAATATGAAATGTCATGTTACAATATGAAATGGATTCATGGTTTTAATTGATTGAAGACTATCATAATGTATCTTTTTACTTGTCTTTCAAATTGTTGTATTCTTTATGAATGCTCAATCTTGATGGCAACATGGATAATGTTTGATTGCAATTATGTATTGTATTCTACTATTATTATTCTATAAGTAGAGTTAGAGAAAGAGCATGGATGGGTGTTGAATATGGAGCTACAAAGAAGGGTAGGTTCCTACTTGCAACCTATCTAGCTGAAAATGGCTCAAAAAGATGCTTTGGCCAAAGCTTGTTAATCAAATTAGTTGATGAAGGAGCATCTCTAGTTCAAGAATAATCTTGCATCAACCAAAAAACATTTGCATTTCAGTTTATTTTCTTTCATTTTTTAGTTCATTCTAGTCAGTTCAGTCAGTAGCAGTTTCTGTATTTTGGTCTGTATTCTGCCACAATTTCATTTCAGACCTTGCGGAGCTAGACTTAGCATCTAGACACATTCATGCACATCATATCCAAAATTCAAATCATTTGGATTAGGTATCGGAAAGATATCGCTATTAGAAGATTGACTATTTTCTCATAATAGAGCATCCTGACAGTCTTAGATAATCAGCTAAAGGAGAAGACTTGCAAAGTAATTTCATGACTTGTGGAGCTAAATGACACATCATTCAATGTTGTTTAGATTGTGGCTGACCTTCCCTAAGATCTGCATGTTATTCCATTCATTTGTGGAGGAGTTTTATATGATTAGGTCCAACCTATCCATGTACACACGTTACATCTCTTTCATCAAAGTTTGTAATCATCTTTGGCCGACGTGGAGGAATCTTGTGTTCTGGAGATGATATATAATCATGTAATTGATGCCTAGGAAAGTAGTTAGCATAATTTACAAGTTGGATAGTTAGAATTTTCTTCTGTAAGGTGCTTCAAAGCTATATCATGTGCATATTCTGTAATTAAGGAATTTAGCCTATGAGCCCTAATTGCAAGCCCACATGTTGCCGACCAATTTGTACTTTGAATCAATGATATACTGAATGACTAAACCTGCATTTACATTCTATCTTTGAGTTGTTTCCATTGTGTTTACTCTTACTGCATGGTCTGGACTATTCACTTTGTGGACCCTCCTAACTGTGACTGCACCAAGTGGTATTAGAGCAAAGTTCAAATCTTTGGAGCAAATTGAGTGAAATTGGTAAAGAAATTCAGTAAGATCTTGTTGTGAATAGATCACTTAATCCAAGGTAGACTACTTGTGTTGTCAACTGATCGCTGATTGTGAGGTAGTTGTCACCTTGTAGCCCGATTACCAAATTTGAGGCAGTTACACTTGATCCTCGGAAGAGATGCCGTCAAGGAGAATACCTACTATTGGTACTATGGATGGAAGAATGGATGAGATGATGGAAATAATAAAAAAAATG
Source organism: Cunninghamia lanceolata (assembly GCA_027924645.1). NCBI lineage: Eukaryota > Viridiplantae > Streptophyta > Pinopsida > Cupressales > Cupressaceae > Cunninghamia > Cunninghamia lanceolata. The sequence goes on along the minus strand of BSBN01001583.1, from coordinate 2,765,157 downwards.
TGAATTCACTTGGATGCTATTGAAGAAGATTGGAGAAGAGGACTTACACCTCGACCTAATGTTGAAAGTGATGATGATGAAGAATTTCAATCCGCTGATCAAAATGAGGTAACCCTAGGAGATGATGAAGAAGAATCAGATTAAGTCAAGATGTTGCAAGATATTTCAAAGATTGGGAAAAGACCTAGAGTTGATGTACCAAACTACACTAGTAATTTGAATCCTAAAGAGCTTACTGATTAGATAAATGACCTAGAAGAATACTTTGAATATGAAGAAATTGAAGATTCAGAGAAGGTGAAATTTGTAAATACAAAGTTGAAAGGACATGCTGATATATGGCAGAAAGAAGTTCAGTTGGATAGAAACAAAATAAGAAAAGAAAAGATTACGAAGTGGGACAAAATGGTAACAAAATTGAAGAATCAATTTATACTTGTTGACTATTAGTTGGAACTGTTGAAGAGATTGCAAAACCTGAGACAAAAGGAGAAATCTATGAAGGAGTATGCTAAATAATTTCATAAGATGATCATAAGGATATGAAATAATGAAGCAAGCAAGGAGAAAGTGGCTAGATACATCAATGGACTAAGATTGAGCATTCAAGAAGAACTGAGTTTGGTGAGGATGACAACACTGGAAGAAGCATATCAGTTTGCCCTGAAAGTTGAAGAAAAGTTAAACAAGAGGCATGATTAGAGACATAGATGTAGAGGAGGTAAATTTCATAGAGGTAGAACATTTTCTAGAGGAGAGACACCATATGCAGAGCAGAACAAATAAGATAACACATTCAAGAAGGAAGACAGAGATAATAATACATATCAGAGAGATGAGTAAACTTTCTATCGTAGAGGAAATCCAAGTCTATACCTAAGTGAAGGATACATAAGAGAAGGAAGAGGACCTGATAGGAGAACATTCAAAGGAACTTGTTTTATATGTGGAGGTGAAGGACATAGAGCATTTGAATGTAATCAAGGGAGTACAAGCAAGAAGACATAGAATAGTGGAAGAGCAGCCTATGTGTAAGAAGAACCTATTGGATCACCCAGTTCAGTTGGTAAACCTGAGAAATGAGAATAACTAGTCATGAGGAGAGCACTATTTCAAGTAGAGACAAATGAGTAACCACTGCTAAGGAAAAGTTTGTTTAGAACTAGATGCAAATCAAGAGGTAAATGTTGTAAAGTTGTAATTGATAATGGTAGTTCTAATAATTTAGTTTCGAGGAGATGGTGACTAAGCTGAAGTTGGAAAGATTGAAACACCCTAAGCCATATCAGATAGCATGGATTCAGGATTATCATAAAGTACTGGTGAGTGAACAATGCTTGGTAAAATTTCATATTGGATCTTATCATGATGAAGTTTTGTGTGATATTATGCCTATGGATGTATGTCATATATTATTAGGTAGACCATGGCAGTATGATAGGAAAGATATACATGATGGAAGAAAGAATACATACACTGTAACATCAAATGGAAAGAGAATTACTTTGATTCCTTTGGAAGATGATCCTAATAGTGAAGTATGTGGGAATGCTAGATTCTGTTTGGTTGATGGAAGGAAATTTCTAGATGGTTTGAGACATGAGAATATGTGTTATGCTTTGATCCCTAAGAATCACAAAGACCTAAGGACAGAGACTGAAGAATTATAATAAGAGGAGATAATTGAGTTGTTGATAGAGTATGAAGACATCATATCAAACAATGTCCCTGAAGGATTTCCACCAATCAGGAGTATCAGTCATCACATGGATCTTATACCTGGAGCTAGCTTGCCTAACAATGCAACACATAGAATGACACTGACAGAGAATGAAGAACTGAATATACAAATTATACATGAATTGTTGAGGAAAGGTTTGATCAAAGAAAGCTTGAGCCCTTGTGCAGTGCTTACAATGTTAGTACCGAAGAAGGATGGATAATGGAGAATGTGTACAGACTTTAGAGAAATCAACAAGATCATAGTTAAGTATAGATTCTAGTTACCTGGGATGGATGATATTATGGATTGTTTGAGTGGAGCAATGTATTTTACAAAGATAGACTTGAAGGATGGATACCAGCAGATCAGAATCAGGGGAGATGAATAGAAGACTGCTTTTAAGACAAATGAAGGATTGTATGAGTGGTTAGTGATGGATTTTGGATTGACAAATACACCAAGTAATTTCATGAGATTGACGAATGAAGTCTTTAAGAAATTCTTGGGTAAGTTTGTTATTATATATTTGGATGATATTCTAATTTTTAGTAAGAAAAAGGAAGAACATTTGTGGCACTTGAGACAAGTATTGTAGAGATTGAGAGAAGAGAAATTGTTGATAAACATCAAGAAGTATAGTTTCATGAAAGAAGAATTGGTATACTTAGGATTTATAATTTTTATGAAAGGATTGAAAATGGACCCTAAGAAAGTAAGAGCAATTGTTGAATGAACTACACCTGAGAGCATTGGAGAAGTCAGATCATTTTATGGATTAGCTAGTTTCTACAGGAAGTTCATCAAAAAATTTAGTTCAATATGTAACTCCATAACAAAGACAATGAGTGGTAACAGAAAAGACTTTAAGTGGACATCACGAGTAGGTAAAAGTTTTGAATTGTTGAAATAGAAAGTGACAGAGAAACCTATTTTGGCATTACCAAATTTCAATAAGGTATTTCAAGTAGATTCTGATGCAAGTGGAAATGCAATTAGAGTAGTGTTAAGTCAAGAAGGTAGACCTATAGCATATTTTAGTGAGAAGTTGAGTGATGCAAGGAGAAGATATTCAGTTTATGATCAAGAGTTCTATGCCATAATTCAAGCCTTGAAGAAGTGGAGACATTATTTGTTGCCTAAGGAGTTTGTGTTGTATATAGATCATCAAGCTTTACAATATTTGAATAGTCAAGGAAAGTTGAATCAGAGACATATGAGATGGGTAGAGTTCATGTCAAGTTATACTTTTGTATTGAAGCATTGAAGCATAAGAGTAGAAAATTAAACAAAGTTGCAGATGCACTGAGTAGGAGAAGGAACTTGCTGACAGAGATGAGAGTGGAAGTATTAGGATTTGAGGAATTGAAGAACTTGTATGAGGAAGATCTTGATTTTGCAGAACCTTGGAAAGCATGTAAGGAACATGTTGTGATAGATAGGAGTAAGTGGTTGGACTATTTCATTCAAGAAGATATGTTGTTCAAAGGAAACTAGTTATGAATACCTAGGAATTCAATGAGAGACAATTTGATCAAAGAGAAGCATAGTGGTGGATTGGCAGGATATTTTGGCATTGATAAGATAGTGACTGTGGTAAATGAAAATTACTTTTGGCCTCATATACATAAGGATGTTAGGAAATTTGTGTAGAGTTATAGATTTGGCAAGTTGCAAAAGGAAGTAGTTAGAATACTAGATTGTACAAACCTTTGATAGTACCAGAGAGACCTTGGGAAGACATAAGTATGGATTTCATAATGGGATTGCCGAAGACACAGAGAGGACATGCTTCAATCTTTGTAGTGGTGGACAGATTTTCAAAGATGGCACATTTCATATCTTGTAAGAAGACAATTGATGCAGTTCATGTGGCTGGCCTATTTTTCAAGGAGATTGTGAGATTGCATAGATTACCTAAGAGCATAATTTTAGACAAAGACACAAGATTTCTTGGATACTTTTGGAAGACACTTTAGAAGAAGATGAAGACAGAATTAAAGTTTAGCTCAACATTTCATCCACAGACTAATGGATAGACAGAGGTAGTGAATAGGAGTTTGGGAAACCTGTTGAGATGTTTGGTTGGAGAGAAGGTAGGAAATTGTGATTTGACTCTATCACAAGCAGAGTTTGCATATAATAATTTAGTGAATAGGAGTATTGGAAGAACACCATTTGAGATTGTGACAGGAACTAACCCTAGAGGAGTAGTAGAGTTGAGATATATTAATATGGAGAACAAAAGGAGTACAGAAGCAGAAGCATTTGTTGGGTACATGGAGACATTGCATAATCAAGTTAAGAAGCATTTAGAAGAGATGAATAGTAACTATAAAGAGCAAGTAGATGAGAAGAGGAGACATAAATAATTTGTAGTTGGAGATGAAGTGATGGTATATTTGAGAAAAGAAAGATTTCCAGTTGGGACATATAACAAGTTGAAGATGAAGAAGTTTAGACCATGTAGGATACTCAGAAAATTTGATTTAGGAAATGTATATGAAGTGGAGTTACGAGAGATATTGGGTGTATCATCTATTTTCAACATTGCAAATCTATAGTAGTATCATGAAGTAGACTTTAGTGACAGTTGTAGACACCTAAAATTGACTTGCTCTGCAAACCAATTTTCTGTATCTCTACACCACCAATTATCCCTCCTATTAATTAAATAAATTCATTTTATTTAATTAATTTATCCCTAATCGTCTACCCTTAACCATTTATCCATCCTTTGTGATCAATTAATTTATTTAGTTTATCACTATACCTTACAACACTATCCCTCATTAATTAAATAAATACTCTCAATATTTATTTAGTTAATTTGTCCATCTTCCTAATCCTTATTAATTGGATAAATCATGCATATTTGATTAATCTACCCTACTAATCTACCTAAACCTAACCTAGTTGATTAAATAGCAATTATTTAATTAGCCACCCTAACCTACCTATCCCCTAGACCTAAATTAATTAAATAAACCCTTATTTAATTAATTTTAACCTCTCATTAGCCCACTCACTAATTTTCTCCAGCCACATTAATTAAGCTAATCCTCTTTATTAGCTTGGTCAAACCTTGCTTAACCCATCCTCCCACACACTTTTGAATAAAAACCAACTTTTTATTCAAAAGGTCACATGACCCACCAACTCATTTATTACCATCTTAAACATGTAAGTGTATATGTGTCCTTGACCTTCACACTTCCACATAAACTTGAATTTTTTTAATTCAACACTCCCCCATGAAATGAATTTTTAATTCATTCAATTGTCACATCCATCTCTTCCCAAAAACATGTCACATCCAACTCTTCCCAAAAATAAATTTTTAATTCATTTTAATTATCATCACCCTTCCCCATATGAATTTAAAATTCACCTTTAATCCCATCCATCCAATATTGTTGATGAGATCTTAACCCTTGATCTCATCTTCTCATCTCAACCATTGATCTCTACTTTGAATCCTAGCCATTGGATTCAAATCCCCCTCAAATGGCCTATAAATAGAGCCCTCACCCAAGCCATTATCATCACTTCTTCATCTTATAATCACTATACCAAAATTTCTTCTCTCATCATACCCGTACCATGCCAAAATTATTCTAGCTTATCTATACATATCCAATCTCTATCAAATCCTTCATCAAATCCTCATCATCATATTGTGTTGAAGAACAAGGAGCAATCCACATTCTACATTCCACATTAGGTAAAGCTAGGAGCTCTTTGGGTGTAAGCTCCTCCACCTTATCAAGGAGAAGGAGATTTCAAGGTATAACATTGTGATTTTATGCATTTTGTTTGTGTTTTCTAACCTTGAAGTTTATCTTTTCTTCATTTGGCATGCCCAGTGGGACCCCACAGTCCTTAGCAACTAGTTTTATGTGAGTTTTTGTGTGTAAAAGATGTGTTTTGCAAGTTTTGGCACCAAAAGATCTCTGTTTGGTGCCATTTGTCCTCGCAGTGGTGTTATTTCCAGATTATGTGGTGCCATTCTTCACTGTTTTGGTGCTATCCTGGGACGACATCAATAATAACTTTGGATCTTGTGTTTTGATTTTAATGTTTTTTTTGAGGTTTTAGCAAGCTTCTAGGTTGCTTTGCTCTCTGTTTTGACAGTGAACACAAAGAAATGGGGGATTATTATGTAAAAATTTGTCTAGTGGTACATACAACAATCTTTTATCTAATCCTAGATCATTTTGTTTGTTTTCACACTCTTTGTCACCTCTTTTATGGTCTTTTGGATCTTAGTTGGTAGGGGCAGAAGTACTAACCTTGTCTAAGATAAGATTTTTTAGACTAACTTTGTTTTTTAGGCCTTTTTTGAGACTCTGCATCATTTTGGTGCTATACACACCCAGTTTGGCGCTATCGAGCTCAGGAAACAAGGTAAAACAAGTAAAAACATAGTTTGGCACCATCCTTTCATTCTGTGGTGCCATCCTCTGGATTGGTGCCATCCTCTGCTTTGGTGCTATCCTCTGGTTTGGTGCCATTTCCTATTTTGTCTCTATTAGCCAAATCTATGGCGCCATTCTCTATTTTGGTGCCATTTTCCAAATCTGTGGTGCCATCTTCTGTTTTAGCGCCATTTATCTATGTTTGGCACCATTCTCTAACAGTATTTTTTAAAGTTTGCAAGAATCTAACTCATCTTTGCAGGTATTCAAATGCTAGCCAAAGATCAAAAAATAAAACTACTAACAGTTTTTGCAAGGTTTTGTTAACTTAGACACATTTCTTTTGGTGCACTAAAACAAACATTGTGTGCTTAGCTTAGAAAACATTTGGCTTTGGTGCATTAAAATATACCTTGTTTGCAAAACAATCATAAGAACATTTCAATTTGGGCATTTAAAAAGGAATGTAGATCTTTGTTTGACATGTCTTGTGCACTTGCACATTTGTGTTACCTAAGGGATAGAATCAAAGTATCATCTCCCCTCACCTTCAAAAGGATCTTGGGTGAAGAGAAATGGTTCTACTCTCTTTTTTCTTTTTAGGAGGGGCCTGCCCTTGAGACACATCCACAAGGAGAACTCATTGGTGACCCCAAGTGATACTTTCATTCAGTCTGTTATATAAAATAGGATAAGGCAAAAGCCAAGTCTAAATCGGTATTAGTGTTTACCATTCGGTACTAGCTTGAAAGGAAGTTGTACCTTGTGTATATGATGCTCCTAGTAGAGCTAGTCAAAACCTTAACTGGTTTATCGGATGCTCGTAATTTTCCAATCCCCCAAATGTTCCTCCACTATGAACCTTTATTTTAGTGGCCAAAATCCTTCTATTTGTTGGCGCAAGAGGTCGGGCCTTTGAAGCCATCCCACGTTCTCGTAGTTCAAAGTAGAGATAGCAAATTCCTTGAGATATTTAGTCTTTAGGAATTCAAATTTTGGTGTGCCTGAGAAGTGAGTGCTCTGTAAGGGGTAGCCAGTGCCACCAAACTTCTAAGCTATCTGCTCTAAATAAGTGCAGCTAGAGAAATCCAAGTGGGAATCTAACAAGTATTGTCCTTCCTCACCTTAGGTTGTACAAGTGCTTGATAAATTTCCACATTTTCACAACAAAACCTTTGGCCATTGTGTTTTCTTGCTTGATTGTTTGTCTACTTGCCAAGAAAAATCAAATTCATCCATCAATCCAACCATTTCTGAAACTTCACAGTCTTTTAGTGCCATTTTCCACTGTTTTAGTGCCATCTTCTCATCCTTTAGCGCCATATGTTCATCTTTCAGCACCATTTCCCTCTGTTTTAGCACTTTCTGCATCTGTTTTAGTGCTATTTTCCTCCATGTCCAAAAATTAAAATTTCCCATCAAAAACATCATTTTATAAGCCCATTTAAAAAAAAAAATCCAGTCAGGGGCTATGCCCCCACACCCCCCTCACGTCAAGAAAGGTTTTCCTCCCAACACCACTAAACCACCCCCCATTTATCAAACCCCATCAATTGAGCTTATCCAATCCCTTTATTTGAGCTTAATCAAATTCATCCTAATCCACTTCATCCTTAGTTATAGTCTATCTTCATCATCCTAATCATTCTTATCCACCTCATCTTAATCCAATCACCCATCTATCCTAATCATCCTAACCATCTATCTTATCCACATCATCATTTAATCAATCTATCACTTTCATCCAAATCATTAAATCCAATCCTATCCTAATCACATCTACCTCATCCTTAATAAACCACATCTATCTCCAAAATCAAACATCCCAACCCTTAATCCTTAATCAATAATCTTCCTTTGCAAATCAAACTTTGGTTAAGGATTTAGTCTCCTTCAACCTCCATCAAGCCTTCATCCAAAATCCCAATCATAATCATCAACATCATTATCAAAATCCAAATCCAAATCCAAATCAACTTAATTGAAAATTAAGACCTTAGTTGATCATCACCAACTTTTTATCCAAACTTGCTTAAGATCATTAGTCTATATTAAGTAAGTCATCCAATTAAATCAACCCAATCAACTCTTGCTTGAGTGTCATTAGTCTACCTTAAGCATAGAGAATCATCAATCATCCCCTAAAACAAATCAAATCAAATCATCCTAAGGTCTTGAAATTTGATCCCTAAACATCACAATCATCCATTATCCTCCATCATCCCATATCTCTCCAACAACATGGATCCTTATGTGGCAATGCAACATTTACAAAGAATTAAATATGCCTATGAGAATTTTGATCCTATCACTAAGGATAAATACAAAAACATCATTAAGGATATCCCCTTAGCACACCTCATCATTTGGGAATCCCAAAACCTTACCCCATCTTCATCAAATCAACCTTCGTCATACCAACCTTCATCCTATATATCCACCCCATCAACCTCATATCAATCTTCAACCCCATATCAACCTTCATCATATCAACCTTTACCCTCATATCAATCTTCATCCCCTTATACATCCATTCCATCATACCTATCCAACCAATCAATACCTCCCACTTATCCATCCCTTAAGCTTTGTCATGATAACTTTGATCAAGGGAACACCAATCTAGCACACCTTATAGCCGAAATCCAAAGCCTATATCAACAACCATTTCCCCATGAAAATCCCTCATCCCCTAATCCCCATCCTCTAATCCCTCCATCACAATAACCCTCCAACCTTATCAACCTTAATCCATCAATCCCTATCATCCATACACCATCTAATCCACCATTAAACCTTCCAAATCTTAAGCCAAGAACACCCAACGAATCCTTGAGGAATTTTCTCCGAAGTAAAAGAGAAGCTAGGGAGTCCTCCAAATCCCCCACCCCTCCAACACCACCATCTAATCCAACACCTATCCTTAAACCCATCCAAGAACCATCACTACCTAATCCCATCACCCAACTATCCAGTCCCAATCCTAATCCTACACCATCCACCCTTACCATCCATCCTTTATATTGTTCTTCAACCCATATACTCATGAAGGATGCCATCCATTGGCTATTAGCAAGGAATCAAATACCCTCATGCAATCCAACACCCACCAAACCTCTTGAACAATCTCCTATCATAAGTCAAGAACCATCATGTAGCCATGTTCAAGAACCCATAAGTCAAGCACCTACCACATCCATCCACACACCCACCACATCTATCCAAGTCACTTCCACTTCTATCCAAACACATGAGCTATGTCAAGAGTCAAATCCAAAATATGTTGAAGCACCAACCCCCTATCCTAATCAAGATCTAAGCATCCCATGTAATCCCATCCCTGATCCCCTCCCATATATTGATCAACCTATTGATCCCACGTCATCATCCATCACCCCTTTATCATCCCTCATTAATCCTTTACCTCCATCTATCAACCCCATCCCAAACCCATCCTCCTATCCAATTGGCAAAAACACCTTCATCCGTGGTGGCTCTCTTGTAGGAGGTGAACAACTTCCACCCACCACTTATCTTTCCCCAACAAATAATGGACTCATGTCTTGTTTCCTAAGCACCAAACATCCCATTGCATGTCGTGTGCTCTAACATATGAAGTATCAAGGTAAAGGCTTAGGCCTTCATGAACAAGGTATCTTGGAGCCCATCCACACCACATTCCACCCATCCTTGCATGGCTTGGGCTATACATCCCAAGGAAAACAATCAAAACATGTTGGTACCACTCACACAGCTTCCAAAATCTATTCATCCAATCTCAAACATGGTGCACCTTATCGCACCTCCAAATCATATGTCGCCATTCCTCCTCCATCTTCATATTATGAGCAAAAGCATGTGACCATACATCTCCCCCCATCCAACTTACCTCCACTACTCCCAAACCCTAACATCCCCATCCTCAGATCCCCTTATCCTCCCATCCTTCCAATTCCTAAAATTAAATACCCTTATCCTCCTATCCTCCCAACTCCTAATATCCCTATCCTCAAATCCCCTCATCCATTTATCCATAAATCCACTTTTCACCCCTCCATCAATAAATCCCCTAAAATCCCAAATCAAGACCAACAAAAGCACACATCATTCAGACATGAAGCTTCCACCAAACCCATGGGATTAAAAAGTAATAATTTGAATGCCTCAACTCATAAAGCACAAAAGCCTAAAGATGTTATCCCTTTTAAGCAAAATCAAAAATCCAAAAGGCTATCAAAGCCCACACCATCAAAAGAAAAATTAAAAAAAAAATGGTGTGGGTCTCTAAATACAAAGATAATGAGGCATCCACCTCCCAATCTACTCCAAAATCCCAAACATCTTGCTCCCCATCTAAAAATCCCATAATTTCTAAGTCCATTTGGGTCCCTAAATCCCCAAATCGACCATACAAAAATCCCTTATCCCGATCCCCGTTACTACCCACCCCCCATCCAAAATATAAGCTTCAAAATACATCACAGTGTGTGCAACCATTGGTCTTGGTTCCTCTCCATTCCAATACATTCCCACATACCCCCATCTCTCCATCCTTCATCCACTATCCTACATATCTCCCCATCACATTCCTTTGGTCCATGCTTTTGCATAAACCTTACATAATCCACATCATAATCCACTATCCACCATCCATTCCATCTCCTCCTATCTACCAACATCCATGCAATTGTCATCCATGATGCTATCCAACATGGGACCATCTTCTCCTTTCTATGGAAATAGACGCTAGAGCCCCCCTTCCATAAAAAAAAATCAAGAAAATAGTAAAGAGAAAAATCCATCCAATGGTGAAAACCACTCCTTGTGGCACCTTAGGCAAGTACCATGATGAAAACCCCTTGTGAGCATCATGCATAATCCCTTTCCTATCCATTTGTATCCCTATACTTGGAGACAAAATCATACCTTTCCTCCACATCCTTTACATATCTTATCCACCATTTATCCTCCTATCATATTCATATCCACCATCCCCCTATTTATCCTATCATTTCCCATCCATTCTATCTACTGTATCTTCCTCCTTAGATCTTAGTAAAGACAAGGGGCAAAATATTGACAACATGCTTTGGACACCTCTCAACATACTCCCTTTCCAAGCATATCCTCCATCCATCTACTACAAAGTCCATTCATCCCTTCCAAGTATTTACCCATCATACAAAATCCTAAGCATCATACATAGAGTGGGGCATATAATTCCTTGCAACTTAGTCTTTGGAGAAAATCCTTATCCCCATCTTCCATCTATCTAACATGCATCCCTAGCACTTGTCCATCCATCTATCATGAATCACCTATCCATCATCTTTCATCGCCAATCCTCCTATCCAACCCCATCATCTTCACCTCTAGACTTGGTGTTCCCTTGTCATTAGTATATAGTACTTAGGCTATCCATATGAAATCTAAAGCAATCATCTCATAATAAACCATTCTCTATCCAAAAATTCAAAAATCCAAAAAATTAGAAAATCACAAAAATCTAAAAATATCAAAATATCCACAAAATCCCAAAAATATCCATCCCAAAATCAACATTGTTCCATCAACATCTCATCACCAACCTAAACACCTTATCACCAATCAATCATCCCACATCATCATCACAAATTCGAACTACATATTATCACCACCTGCATCTTAATGTGCCTTGATCCCGTGGATACAGGGTATGTAAGCAATCTGGAATATGAAGGAAGTTTCAAGTACTCAGGTACATTAGATGCACCCATCCGATCCACTTGGATGGTCCCTATTCCCTAAGCTTACACTAGATCTAAACACAATATCCGAAGCATCACATCACTTATCAAAGCAATCATCGCTTAACAAAAATCATCAACTATCAAATCAACATCAACCACAACTTGTAACCATTATATCTTTTACCAATCCAACAACATAAACCATCAATATCATCTAATGGTTCCTGCCTTAACAGATATATTGTTCCTACATTAAGCAGAATCCATCATTCAATCATCATCCATCTTGGAAAGGGATACAATGGCTATTTGTTTGGTTTGTTGGTCTTTTGGTTTTTTACTTTTATCTTTTGTCCTATTCGAAGATCACATCAAAACTACCTTGATCTCACTATATCATGGTATGTGGCAAAAACATCTAGAATGAGGCATAGTCTTGCTTTTGTATATTGTGCTTGTGGGTTGGTCTCATTGCTCCAAGATAGTATTCATATCTTGTGGATCATAGGGTTGGTTCTAGCATATTGATATCCTTTTACATCTAAGGTTCTTCATACCTTTTATGTATTAAGGGCTTATTCTATGAGTCCTCTTACCTCATCTAGACAAGGTTGTACAATCTTGGGCATGCATGGGATCACCCTCTTGTTTGCGTGTCTAGTCCATGCAAATGTTGGTAAACATCATCACCCTAGTCTACTATACCTTGGTGAAAATATCCACTTTGCTATAACAAACGTAGGATTTTTTTAAATCATTTTCAGCACAATAATCATCCATTTCCAATCCATCTATCATCTAATCATCAATCCATCATCAATATTTCTGTTGGCAAGAGACACTACTAGGCATGCCAAGTGTTGTCATTGATGGCAACTGAATCTATCTTACACATCCGCATTGCATCATTTAATCATAATGGAAGTCAGTGTAGATTTATCTAAGTCTGGATAGACAGGAACAAAGCATTTGACAGGGTTCAACATTTTGGTCTATATTTCTCCATAGAAAATCATATTGTGCTTGGATCTGATGGAGTGTTAAGAGATGTCAAGGTTACCTAAATCCAAATTTTCAGCCTCCGGTGATGAAGGGATTGAAAGTTACAAGCATTTGAGTATCGGGTTTTGGTTAGACAGTTCACTCTAGTGAAGAACAAGCCGACTTGGTGTTTGATCCTTGTGCAGATTAGGAGAAGTTGTTGGTTTAGTAATTTGAGAGACCTAGTGATATTGGTCGACATGTTTGGTGACTTTATTATATAGGTTTTGGTCTGCATTGATGTTTGTGCATGGATTCAACCGACATAACAATGATCATGAAAAAGTTTGTAAGTTTTCTTGAGGCTGACTGTAGTTGATGTGTGTTGGTTAACAGATTTATCTTGGTCTAAAAATATTTTATTCTGACTCTATAACCCTTTCTTTTAGAACAAATGAGTGAATTATCAGGGATAATTCCTCTCTGAATTAAGGTACAGCTCCCTTTAAAATCTTCAATGAATTCAAACTATTTTAATTATTCAGATACACTTTTAACTAGAAAGTGCTTAAAGGAAAACTAACATCCATACATCATCATGCTATGAATGTGATATCTTTTTCTATAACATCATTTGGTAATAGAATACACAGATTCCATCTTCAATAATAATCAGATATATAAACATGTATATTGCTAAACCAATAAATGATAAAACACATATGATGAGTTATCCAATGAAAGAACAATTACCCTATTTCAAATAGCTTAAACACACAAATTTAAGACTACAGTAATCATTTATCCTTTTCATTCACATATGAAAATCCTTCAAACAATCATCATATATATTGTAAAACCAAGAAGTTCAGCTCTAAAATTTTTGTATCTTCTACTTCACTATTCTGTATCTTAGTTTTAACAACTAAAAACAAATATATAATTGCCCTAATTAACTGCTCTTTTAAACCTAGAGTCAAAGCAAACTCTGACCCATACGGGATTTAGTTTCTTACAAACTCATTGAAAGACAAAGATTTTTTAAACATAATTTCAACTAAATAACTGAATAAAGAGACTATGCAAGTAAGATTATGACTGGGGCAGTGGATTAGAATCTTCGGATTTGTTTTGTTTAGCCAAGGAGACACGTTGCGCCTTCCACTCTTGATATGCAGTAACAAATTCCTAGATTTTTGAGAAATTGGGGATGCTAATGTGTTTAACCCTTGCTTTACAAACATCTTTCTCTCTTCAAATTTTTGCCACCTTCTCCCCATGCTCCGGGAGTGCATCGACACAGAGATGAAGAAGTGATTCCAACTTTGAAATCTAAGAGAAATTTTCAGTTAATAAGTTATCATTTTCTTTAACGAAATTGATTTTCTCTCTGAAGGATTGAATCACAGTATCGTTATCCTTTTCTATCTCCTCATCATCCTTTATATATTTCACATCAATACATTGTAAATCATGTTGTAAGGATTGAGTGAACTCAGTTATTTCTTTGATCATTTTTGTAAGTTCAATTCGTCCTTGTCTGGATACTAAATTCCTCCATTCGATATTTCTCTTTCTTACATACAATATATCATCGTTTAGATTTGTCAAATTCTTCTCTGATAAAAACTTTGCTATCCCATATTTCTGAACTTCATCAATTTGGTTTATCACATTCATCCATTTCCCTTCATCTTTTACCCATGAAGCATTCTGTGTCTTCAAATATTTGATAGTAGCCATAGTTTCATCATATATACTTTTCAATTCATGAATGTATTCTGTACCTTTCTGGATAATACCATCCAACCAATCATCAAACACTTTAGCCACCATTTTGTTCCTATGTATTTGGTCTAGCATTTTCTAATTGACTAGGGATTTTGGGTCAAAAGACAGAGGTAGTTGAGAAACAGGTTGTGGGTTTGGATTATGAATGGCATCGATATACTCTAACATTGATCGTAAGGTCTGTTTCAATTCCCTCTTATCTTTTTCATCCTTCCATGTGTGGTTGACTATCCTCTGGGTAGATGCTTCAAGATGATGTACATCTGTGGCATGTGATGCAATCCCAAGATCTATTCTTTCTATTGTGAAATCCTGAACTATGGGATTTTAAACTTCCTCATCAGTTGTTGGTCGGGCTATTTCTATACTCAAGTTCCCTGTGTTAGGGTCAATGTCCACCCTGGATGTTGTTTTTAGCTTCTTAGATTTAGGGGTTTTTCCTAGACACTTGCTAACCATGTCCACCAATGGCAATGAAAATGGAACTATTTTTCTTTTATCACTGATTGAACTTTCCAACCATTTGGGTGCAAGGACCGGAACTTCTTTACCAGGATTCAATTATTCATAAGGCACATTTGAAATCATCATCAGATTGGCAGAATCTGAAGCAACCTCTATTTGTTGATTTGTACTAATCTCCTCTGCCATTGGTGCATCAAACCCTTTATCACTTGTTGCTTCTCCTGAATCCTCTTTAGAGTTTAAGTCCACAACTATTCTCTTAGAAATCTGCTTCTTCTTCTTGCTTTTAGTTCTTGATCTAGTGGCACGAGGGGGTAGAATAGTTGTAAAGGCTTTCTTGGACTCTTTGATGACAAGACCCCTTCTAGTTTTTGGCTTAGGAATACCTGCATCACAAATAGTAATAATCTGATTAGAAGAGCTTATTGGGGATGTTGATTCAGCCATTGGTGCACATTGCTGGGAACTTTCATTTTGAACTTCCTTCAGTCTACGTTCCCTCAACCATTTCTCAGTTCTCCTGATTACTGGGAGGGTTTTAACCTCAATCTAATCCTCTTCATCTTTATTCCAATCAATTTTTGGAATAGATAATTGTTTTATCTATTCAAATTGAGGATCAATCACCTATTCCTCATTATCAACTATTCCAGAAATATTCATATTTAAATTGAGGGTAACTATTTGCCCTAAGGAGAACCTACATCAAAGCCTCTTTCTGACTTCAAATTCATCTGAACAATCCTCCCAATATTCCTCTATTTGAGGAATGTCTAAAAATTCCATTCCAAAATCTAAATTGTCCCTAGCAAAGCCTTTGCTATCAAACTGGGATCTGGTAGTATAGTACTAAAAATTAAACTTTTTCAAGTCCACTTCTAAATTCAAAGCATCAGAAATTGACTGGCATGAATAGTGTCCAAGTTCAATAGGAAAAGATATACCAGATTCCTTCTTCATTGGGAATTTCTTATCCACATGGGCTAGCTGTCTGCAAACTTCTATCAATACAAAGTAGTCAAAAACATACCTAGGCAGCTTCACGGGTTCACCATCAAAACCACCAACTCTGATATAAGTAAATTTGGAAAACTGAATAAAGAAACAACCATAAATACTGACAAGCTGCATAGCTTCATCAGACATTCTCTTAATAATGTTGTCTGCCAATTCATGAGTCATTCTTCCAGTAAAAACATCATTAACTCTCCTATAATTCTCATAACAATTTTACATCTGTAACTGTGAATAATAATCATAAATTTTGTTGTCTCCAACCAAGGGTGAATGAGGTAGCCCTACCCATTATCTTGTAGATGCCAGGTAATATAAAAGATATGAAGACATATAAAAATCCTTATTCCCCAAATAATTACTCAGACCCAGATGCAAACATTCGGCTATGATTTGTGCCCAGTCCAAATATTGTTCTCCTTGGAGGATCACCTGAATGAAGAAATACATCTAGTCCTCCCAATAGAATGCCTGGGAGTTACCCTTTAGCCTGTGTAACAACACCACAGTATCCTTTACTTCTGGAATCATGTGATCTCTTGTTAGTGGTCTGCACAGTCTTGAACCCCCCTTTTGGAATTTCAATAACCAATTTCTTGCAATTACGCTCCTGTAATTTGCTTTCTTTAATGAGAAATGACCATAAGAAGAAGTAATATTAAGATCAGAATATGGATCCTTGGGCAGAATTCTCATCACAGCCATTAGGGTTTGTCTATTAACAGATAGTAACACATTGCCATCTGCAATTCTGATACACCTATTTTGGGGGTCATATCTACTCATGCATTCTAGAACTAATTCAGGGAACTGTACCGCCATGGGAAAGGCTGTAGCTTCGACTAAACCACTTTCCACTAGCTTCTCCATCATAGAAGTTGACACAGGATTTTTAACCCTCTCCCTGAAATCCTCTAAATCATATTGAACTAGAGAGGTATCCCCAAATTCAGGAAGAGAACAAATGAGACCAGGACCATGTTCGTAACCAAGACAAGCAGATTTCATGGCTATAGATTGGAGGCTATGATGAAAAATGCTTTGAACTTCTTAAATAATGCCAGAAACTCAAAATGATTCTCCTTTCCAACAAAGTAATGGAAACAGCTTATAGGAAAAGTCAAACTTACCTTCAATGGATCATAAATTACTATGAAACTAGGCAACAAAAATCTTATACCTTCCATGATGTTCTCCTTTGCATCACCCTGTGTGTTTATTTGCTAAAATTGGCTTGTTCTTTCTTGATAAAGGCATTAAAATAGGTCAAATAATTACTAGCTGAAATAATACGTGCTAAAAATGCTTGATAAGACGTGAACTCTGACAGATGCATTAATTGCAAGCATTTCTCACACATGACCTCAATGTGTAATTATTATCCATAACCTTTTGAATGTTAGAACTTTCTGCTTCTCAATAAGTTTCGGATATATTTCCCTCTAAATCTCCCGCTAATTTTTGACTTAGAGAAGGCTTCGAGAAGAAATGAGACTATAGTCATGGAATGTTGAACCTTTGAACCTTTGAAATGGTTCAACTCGAAGGTTCAAAGATACAAGATGAGTTACATAGACCGACCAACAATTAAATGACTTTTCAAGAAACATTACATTTTGAACCATTGAACTGTTGAACTCTTGAACCATTGAACTCTTGAACTATGGAAAGGGTTCAAGTTCGAAGGTTCAACTCTTCAGTAATTTCACATACAAGACAACAGGCAGGGAAATTTTTTAAAAATAAGGCACCGGCTTAATAAACAAACATATGACCGATAAGGGAAGATGGTAAGCCGACTTTTTGGCTAAGGGAAGGATCACAAAAAATCGAATAAGGGAAAATTAACAGGAACAATGTGATTTCATGTTGCAGATATATATGATCGATGGGTGCGAGCATTTTGGGGATGGTTGTGTGAATATGAGATAAGAGGTGTGAAGTAAGGCAGTATCAAGTGCGAAGCAGAGATCTGAGGCTCAGATCATGGAAGAATAGTAAAATAGGGCAGTGAGAGATAAAGTGTGTGAAGTCGGTATATTGATCCTAACCAGAACTATAATCTTGCATTATTAGATGCTATTCTTTAGTTCAAGTATTCCAGTGAACTCTTGTAATTAATCTTGTAGGTAGTGAGCCTCCTTTAAGCAGTGAGCTCTGGGCAGTGTGTCCGAAGGCATGTGCCTTCCCATTTGTAATATTTTTAACAAAGTATAAAATCTTGTGGGTTAACCCCCGCCATGGTTTTTCCCTTAACTGGGTTTCCATGTAAAAATTCTAGTGTTCATGTGTGATGATTTCGTTACCGCTATTCTTGAGTTCATGTTTCTTTCTTTTGAATGTATATGGTAAATTAATAAAGGAACAAAATAATAATTTTTGCATAACATTGATTCACCCCACCTCTCAGTGTTCCTTAATTTTAACAATTGGTATTAGAGCAAGGTTCCTTGGAAGAAGTTTAACAGCTTGACGAAGATCTAGGAACATATTTCAATGGGTTCATCTAGGTATTCTAATGGCATAAATGAATAACTTCAAGTTGCTTTAGAAGATCTTGATCAGCCCAGAGCAGAAGTCAAAGATCTGAAAGAGAATCTTAAAGATGCTAAGGATTTCATTCAGACTTTAAAAGGGCAACTAAGTAAATCCATAGAAAAGAGGAGGGAGCTACTTCAGTGACTAGCAAATCAGAATGAAGACAATGGCATAGATGAGGATCTAAAGGAAAAGTCAAAGGAATGTGAGAAGCTGGCAAAAGAAGTTGTTGTATTAAAACATGAGATGGAATCTAGACTGATGAGGCTAACCAAGGAAATAGAGGAAAGGAAGAAAATTGAAGAAAACCTGAACCAATCTCTGAAATAAAGAACAGAAGAGTGCTACAGATTGGACAGAATAATTGGCCATCTAGAGTCTAATCTACAAGAAAATAGGGATAGTGAGGAACAATTGGAAAGGCAAATTGTTATTCTCAAACATGACCTAGAAGCTACAAATGAATACAAAGAGAAGTTCAAGATAAGTTTAGCCAAACTTGAAGTGCTTCTTTATAGTCAGAAGAAGGTAGATGATAAGCATGGTCTAAGAAATGAGAAAGGTGAAAGCTCTAGATCTGGTCAAAGAAATCCAAGAAGGAATCCTAGAAGGCCTCCGATAAGGCAACCTAATGCTCAAAGGTATCCATCTTTCAATGGAAATTGTTTCAATTACAATAAATTTGGTCATAGAGCTACTCAGTGCAAAAGTAGAGTGAATCAAAGTGGCCCATCTTTGTTTGGTCAATGCTTCAATTGTTAAATGTATGGTCATAGATCCAATGAACGCAAAAGTATGATAATGAACTACTCTAACAACAGAAGAAATGTCAATTCTTTCAATGGCAACTATTTTGCATGCAATAGATTTGGACACAAGGAAAATCAGTTCAGATCAAGAGGAAATCAAGTAAATGAGCAAAGAAATGTTGTGTGCTTTAATTGCAATAGATCTAGTCATATTGCAAGATTCTACAGAAATAGGAATGATGGTAGAAAAGGTCTGGTAAACAAAAACCAAAACATGCAAAGACAAGATAAAGGCAAGAGTAAAGTTTATGTGAATGTGATCTAGAATGAAATGAACAAAACATGGGTGAAGAAAGGTGAAATGAATGATGGCAATGGGTCCGCACCAGAATCCGGTGCTGATAATTCCTCTGGGAATCGAAACAGGAGCTCTAGCTCAAGGGGAGCTGCATTGGAAATCTTATTCCCCCTGCTAGCAAGTGGGTGCCTGAATCTGGCATGGTGAATGAAGATAAAGAAGCTTATTGTAGATCTATTGAAGCAAATTCCAGAAGAAAAGAGGCTAATGTGATTGATTACAGAGCAATTGAAGATTGACTATATGCAGACAATAGTGTAACCAGATGTATTAGGGAAAAGCATTTATTACAATGGTGAATTAGGTTTTGCAGAGCATAAAAGGTCATTTACTCAACATTTGAATCACTTTGCATTTGAAGAGAACAAGGAGAAGAATACCTAAGCTGAGATTTCAAAGATTTGAAGTGCAAAAAGTGAATTCAATAGCTAACCCTAATCAGCGAAACAAGGTATTCTCTATTAAACTCTCTAAATTTACAATCTTTGGATATGGCTACTCCGTTGGTTGTTGACATCACCGAAAGGCCCCGACCTAAATTTAAAAAGCATCCACACAAATTAGTAGAGGTTGATCCGTTAGGTGCCTTTTCAAATGTCCTGCATGGTGTGTTACACATTGAAGATATTAGGTCTTATATTCATGCTAGCATAGATGAGTTTGGGGATTTGAACTTAGTATATTTGTTCAAGAATCATCTGAGGGATGAGATTCATGGTCTTAAACCTAAGTATAAGGCACTGCAAGTCAAACATCTCATTCAAGTTATTGAGTTCCTGTCCTTCGGTGAAGATGAGTGGGTCCGGTATGTACTGAGTTGGATGCATGCTGAATTCATGTGATTGATGAAACCCTTCAAGATCACCAAGGATGCCATTAAGTCCGTAACAGGATTGAACTCATCCGATGGACTACCAATGCTAAAATCAGTGAAGAATCAGACTGTAACTGAAGCTACCGGATCAAAATTTCATAAGAGGGCAATGACAATAAATGATATAATTGATTCAGATGTCAAATTTACATCTATGGTGATTGGATATAAGATATATCACTCTAGTAGGGAAAACTCTATATCCGGTATAGAGATTTATGTTACTTATTAGATGTTAAGAGAAAATGCTAACTATGACTTGTATGAGTTGCTACAAAACCAACTAATGGAGAATCTGAACAAGATCAAGAAGGTAAAGAAGAATACATTCAAATATGGTACATTGGTCTTGTGTTTGTTCTTCTACTTCATGAATGAGTTACCCGAGAAGAAAAGCATGTGCTAGACCAATGATAAGCCTATTGCCATACAAATCAGAGAGCACTTACATAGTATTGGTGACTCCAATGCCCAAAGGACTGCTCTTTGGGGATATTTCAAGAATTTTTAGAATATGATGCAATCAAGAGAAAGAATCCCTACTTCTATGGTAGAAAAGTACAAGGATATAGTTTGTTTCATGGTGGAAATAGATCAGTACTTGATGGAAGTAGTTGAACCAAGGACTGTATGGATCATACACATGGGGTATGAAGTTGATGGACAAATACTGGAGATGTATGCTTAGCACCTTCTGAGAAAACCAAAAGATACCTTATTTGAGAGATTCGGCACATATAGTGAACTCAGTGTGAAGCTGCATTTTGAGCTCTAGAAACCTAAATCTAAGAGAAAGATTCAAAGGCAAGTTGAAATGTATGCAGAAAGCATTGGCATAACAAAAGAAGCTATGAGACAAAATAGGGAAAGGATAGAGAAAACTGAGAAGAAGCAGGACATCGAACAGGGAAGTGTTCCGGTGGAATCCACTTCTAAGGCAAGAACTACTAGGAGTTCTGGTACAACCTTCGATACATCACCTTCTCCTATTGTAGAGAAATTCAAAGAAAAACCTACCGATAAGGAAGGAAAAAGAACAAAAGTAATGGCCAAAAGGTCATATGTCAATGTGGAGAAGGAAGATGAAGAAAAGACTAATTCAGATGATGAGGTTAAAGAATTGAAGGCCTTAGGCACTAAGGCTGCTAAAGTATCTAAGGAGAAGCCCTCTGGAAGGACAAAATCAAAGAAAGAAGGAGCATCAGGGGTTGCCCAGGACAAGCCCTCTGGAAGTGTAAGGATGAGAAAAAAGAAAAAGACTAAAACCCATGTTGAAAAATCTACCTTGTCAATTGAAGACATTGTGAATGCAATAACTATTCATGGGAATTTAAAGCCCATAACAAAATATTATGATAGCTTTGATAAAACCAATAAGAGAATTTTGGAAGATGCTACTGTTAAGTACTTAAACACATTCAACAGAGCACTTGTGGAAATTTTATCTGAAATCCCTAAGAGTCTAAGTGACATTTTGGAGATGAGAAAAGAAGTTGCTAAAGCAAAGGATTTGGAGCTGAGAGAACATGTGTTGTCAAGTCTATGTCTGGTAATCTCCAAAAGGGAAGCAAATAAAATTTTTAAAGAAGTTAAAGATGAATTCAGGAGCAAAATCAGGATAAACAAGCTAATGCTTGGAGATATTGATGAAGTGGTCAAAGAAACAAAACAAATCATGAAGAAAGCCCTAGACAAGAATAAGTTCTATGTTGTCACTAAAGAACCTGTTGATACTGATGACACATCCATTTCAGGAATGATGAAGAGTTGTAAAAAAATGAGCAACAAGGTGAAATAGATGATGTCTCTATTCTGGAAGAAGAAATTTTAAATAAAGGAGATGAAGAGATGATGAAGGAAGTTAATGTTGAGTGTGCAGAAGATACTCAAATTCCTCCAGATCAATCAAGTAAAGAAAATACAGAGATGAATAATGCTCCTACTGAAGGTGATTCTAAGAAAGAGCAGAAAGCAGAAAAGGTTAAGGACAAGGGAGATCAAGAAGAAGAAACTGATGATGGAATTGATTCCTCCATTCCAGATGTTGAGGAATTTGATAATGCTACTACTGAAGTCACACAAAATTATCCAGAAAAGAATGCAGAAGACATTAGTGATGATGCAGAGAGAGCAGAAGCAGAGAAAAAGAATGAAAATAATAAGCAAGACAATGTGGTTGACTCCAGAAAGGGAGACGATGCAGGATCTGAAGAGCATAAATTTGAAACAATATTTTGGATAAGAGATGTTGCAGAAGCAATAAAAGAAATATTGGAGAAAGATAAACAAGTTATAGAAGATCTGGATATTATACAAGGTCCAATCAATTTTGATACTCTTTCTCCGGTACAGAAGATGAAGTTGGCCTCTTTTGCACAAGCTAAGGCCAAAGAGGAAATTTTGAAGTTCCATATAGAAGATAGTGAGTTGCTTGGTCTTGCATCCAGTATTTTGGAGAAAATCATGCCTACATTTTAGAAGGATTCATCACCATCCCCCTCTGGTCAGTTGAAGAGTTTGATAAACTCTATAAGTACTCATTTTGAAAGTTTTGAGAAGTCGGCAAAAGTTAAAGTTTGAAATGAATTTAATGAGAAGAGATTTGCTAAAATAAAGAAAATAATTAGTATAATGATAGATCAATGCTTGATACTAGTGTAAAGAGTATTCAAAATGCCCTCTCTGAAGGTGCGGAGATTTATAAGTTTTGCCTAAATCGGTCCAAAGTTGTTGAAGATATTGAGAAGAAGATTAAGGACTTAGAGCTTAACTTGTCTAACATCTCTCAGTCCCATAGTCCTTTAACTGATTCTGTAACAACTAAAGAATGTCAAGTAGTGAGTTTACAAAATGAATTGAGTAATTTGGAGAAGGAAAAGGTTAAAGTTTTAGGTAGATTGGATGAGCTCTGGGGACTAATTTCCCCTAAGTTAGAGATTATGTATGATATATTGGTAGAATCCCAAGCTGCTACTTTACTAGTGATCCTACTAATCTTCAAAAGGTAGAATCATAGGCATTTTTGTTCAGTGGGCATATATCCATTTTGGGAAGCATAAAGAAGAATTGGGACAGTGAGTTGACACGGTTGAAAAAAAATTTGGTGATATCTTTTTGCTGATGAACAAGGCTTAAGGACTATGTGTTCATATGCGGAAGTATGTACATAGAGTTTTGGTGGGAATTTTGGTATGCAGATCTCAACCTTTTCCATTGATGTCAAAGGGGGAGTGAAAAGTAGTGAAAAATGAGGAATTCATCTAAGGGGGAGCATTGGAAATCACAAGTGTACATAGTAAGGGGGAGTTGTTCTAACACTTAGTCATTTTTTACTAAGTGTTGCCATCAATGCCAAAGGGGAAGATTGTTGGCAAGAGACACTGCTAGGCATGTCAGGTGTTGTCATTGATGGCAACTAAATCTATCTTACACATCCACATTGCATCATTTGATCATACCGGAAGTCAGAGTGTAGATTTATCTAAGTCCGGATAGATAGGAACAGAGCATTTGACAGGGTTCAACATTTTGGTCTGCATTTATTCATAGGCAATCATATTATGCTGCGGATCCGAGGGAATGTTAAGAGATATTAGGGCTACCTAAATCCAAATTTTTAGCCTCTGATGATGAAGAAATAAAAAGTTACAAGCATCTGAGTATCGGGTTTTGGTTAAACAGTTTAGTCTAGTGAAGAATAGGCCGACTTGGTGTTTGATCCTTGTGCGGATTAGGAGAAGTTGTTGGTTTAGTAATTTGAGAGACCCAGTGATATTGGCCAACATGTTTGGTGACTTGATTATACAAGTTTTGGTCCACATTGATGTTTGTGCATGGATTCAGCCGACAGAATAGTGATCATGAAAAAGTTTGTAAGTTTTCTTGAGGCCGACTGCAGTTGATGTGATTTCATGTTGTGGATATATATGATAGATGGGTGCGAGCATTTTGGGGATGGTTTTGTGAATATGAGATAAGAGGTGCGAAGTAAGGAAGTATCAAGTGCGAAGCAGAGATCTGAGGCTCGGATCATGGAAGAATAGTAAACTAGGGCAGTGACAGATAAAGTGTGTGAAGAGTGAAAGCACAAAGATGAGTATACATTTCATGGAAGTCTCATGTGGATGAAAAATGCTGCTTGGAACGGGTACCCATTTAGGATCAGGCACCCGAAGCAAAACGGGTACTTGTTTTTTAAAAAAAAAGCCATATGCATATAAAAACAAAAAAAAACTTTTTGAAAATGGGTACCCATTTTCAGAAAGTTTTTTTTTTAACATGCCTATTGCTAATTTTTTTATTTTTTAGAAACGAGTACCCGTTATGAATGGGCACCCATTTATAACGGGCACCCATTTATAACGAGGACCCATTTCTAAAATTTTAAATTTCAAACCCGCCAATTTGCATTGGTTTTAGGCTTGGAAACCCAAGCCTTAGCTTTGGACCTGCAACTAGGAGACCATGAAAACAGCAAGAGAAAAAACTAGTTTCACCACTATGGCTGACGACTTTTTTTCAGAATATTTTAACAAAATTAAAACCCATTATAGATCTCAAAGTCTAGTTTTCAAATATGTATTTTTTTTGCTATTAAACATAATTTTCTATTTATTATTTATTTTCCAAACAAACTAACTCATAAATTTGAAATAACACAGGTTACTATTTTTTTTAATAACTTTTGATTTTAAAAGTTTCTTGAAAAAAAATTTATGTTTGACCAAACTAGACATCATTCTCTACATGATGAAAATTTTTTTTTAGTGAATTGATTAGTTTAGCTCAAATTATGTTGGCCATACACAAGGGGTTTTAAAAAACATTAATTAGGGCCATTAATATATTAATAAAAAAATATTTATCAAAAAATTACAAAAAATACCCTAACCAAAATTCAACATCCTAAAAATCCTTCCACAAAAGGAATTAGAAAAATACATTAATTTAGGTCAAATTATGTTGGTCGTACACATGCATGCTTTTGCAAAAAACAAGGGACTTTTAAAAAGCCACTTTTTGTACATCCAATAAAAAACTAACTTACATCATCTAGGTATTAGAAAAAATTATATATTTAAAAACTAGAAACAAAATCCTACATTTCTTATTTTTACATCATCTTAATATTTTATGTGCAAGTGCTTCAAATTGTCACTCCAAGTACAACAAAATTTGAAAAATAGGAAAAACACTTCCACTTTTTGGCCAAAAAGTGAACTCATCTTCTTACACTTACCCTAAAGTCGGTATATTCATCCTAACCGGAACTGTAATCTTGCATTATTAGATGCTATTCTTCAATTCAAGTATTCCAGTGAACTCTTGTAATTAATCTTGTAGGCAGTGAGCCTCCTTTGAGCAGTGAGCTCTGGGTAGTATGCCTGAAGGCATGTACCTTCCCATTTTTAATACTTTTAATAGAGTATAAAATCTTATGGGTGAACCCCCACCATGGTTTTTTCCTTAACTGGGTTTCCACATAAAAATCTTAGTGTTCATGTGTGATGATTTTTTTGCTACTGTTCTTGAGTTCATGTTTCTTTCTTTTGAATGTTTATGGTAAATTAATAAAAGAACAAAATAATAAGTTTTGCAGAACACTGATTCACCCCCCTCTTAGTGTTCTTTAATTTCAACAATTACATCTCACCCCTTGTCCCCTAACCACTTCAACCAATTTGTTTTATCCATTTCGAAAGCACACCCGTGTTCTTGCAACCCGCATGTCCTCGCGAGGGGGCATCGCTCTTACCAATCATCCCTAAACCTTACCCTATTCTTCCAAACCAAAGTCTTTTTCTATCCAATTCAACTCTATATTTTAACTTCTTTGAAATAATGTTACTTAGTCGCAACACCATTTCAAAGAGAGGCAAATGTAGACACCTAAAATTGACTTGCTCCACAAACACATTTTCCATATCTCTACACCACCAATTATCCCTCCTATTAATTAAATAAATTTATTTTATTTAATTAATTTATCCCTAATCGTCTACCCTTAACCATTTATCCATCATTTGTGATCAATTAATTTATTTAATTTATCACTATACCTTACAACACTATCCCTCATTAATTAAATACATATTCTCAATATTTATTTAGTTAATTTATCTATTTTCCTAATCCGTATTAATTGGATAAATCGTGCTTATTTGATTAATCTACCCTACTAATCAACCTAAACCTAGCCTAGTTGATTAAATAACAATTATTTAATTAGCTACCCTAGCCTACCTATCCACTAGACCTAAATTACTTAAATAAACCCTTATTTAATTAATTTTAACCTCTCATTAGCCCACTTACTAATTTCCTCTAGCCACATTAATTAAGCTAATCCTCTTTATTAGCTTGGTCAAACCTTGCTTAACCCATCCTCCCACACACTTTTGAATAAAAACTAATTTTTTATTCAAGAGGTCACATGACCCACCAACTCATTTATTACCATCTTACACATGTAAGTGTACATGTGTCCTTGACCTTCACACTTCCACATAAACTTGAATATTTTAATTCAACACTCCCCCATGAAATGAATTCCAGCTCTTCCCAAAAATAAATTTTTAATTCATTTTAATTCTCATCACCCTTCCCCATATGAATTTAAAATTCACCTTTAATCCCATCCATCCAATATTGTTGATGAGATCTTAACCCTTGATCTCATCTTCTCATCTCAACCATTGATCTCTACTTTGAATCCTAGGCATTGGATTCAAATCCCCCTCAAATGGCCTATAAATAGGGTCCTCACCCAAACCATTATCATCACTATGCCAAAATTTCTTCTCTCATCATACCCTTACCATGCCAAAATTATTCTAGCTTATCTATCCATATCCAATCTCTATCAAATCCTTCATCAAATCCTCATCATCATATTGTGTTGAAGAACAAGAAGAAATCCACATTCTACATTCCACATTGGGTAAAGTTAGGAGCTCTTTGGGTGCAATCTCCTCCACCTTATCAAGGAGGAGATTTCAAGGTATAACATTGTGATTTTATGCATTTTGTTTGTGTTTTCTAACCTTGAAGTTTATATTTTCTTCAACAGTATTGAAGAAGACTTGAAGAAGTAGTTACCACAATAAGTACCAGAGCAACTTGAAGACATCTTGGATAGAAAAATTAGATGTAGCACGAGAGGCAAGCAATACAAAGAATATCTTGTGAAGTGGAAAGGTAGACAAGAAGAAGATTCATTATGGATTTCTCAGGTTGAGGTGGATCGTCTCGATTTTCCTCCAGCCCCAGCAAAGTGAGGGACTCACTTTTTCAACAATCCTAGATGTCTGATGTAGGAGCACCCCTAGTACAAGAGTAATCTTGCATCAACCAAAAAATATTTACATTTTAGTTTGTTTTCTTTCATTTTCCAGTTCATTCCACTTAATTCAGTCATTAGCAGTTTCTGTATTTTGGTCTGCATTCTACCAAAGTTTCATTTCAAACCTTGTAGAGCTAGACATAGCATCTAGACACATTCATACACATCATATCCAAAATTTAGATCATTTAGATCAAGTACCGAAAGATATTGCTATTAGAAGATTGACCATTTTCTCATAACATAGCATCCTAACAATCTTAGATAATTAGCTAAAGGAGAAGACTTGCAGAGCACTTTCATGACTTGCAGAGCTAAATGACACATCATTCAATGTTGTTTGGATCATGGCCAACCTTCCCTGAGATTTGCATGTTATTCCATTAATTTGCAGAGGAGTTCTATATGATTAGGTCTGACCTATCTATGTACACACATTACATCTCTTTCATTGGAGTTTGTAATCATCCTTGGTCAACGCGAAAGAATCTTGTGTTCTAGAGATGATATATAATCATGTAATAGATGCCTAGAAAAGCAGTTAACATAATTTACAAGTTGGATAGTTGGAATTTTCTTCTGTAAGGTGCTTCAAAGCTATATCATATGCATATTCTATAATTGAGGAATTAGGCCTATGAGCCCTAATTGTAAGCCTGCATGTTGCCGTGAATCAATGATATACTAAATGACTAAATCTACATTTGCATTCTATCTTTGAGTTGTTTCTGTTGTGATTACTCTTGCTGCACGGTTTGGATTATTCACTTTGTGGACCCTCCTAACTGTGAATGCACCATTAGTAGTAGTTACTATTTGATTTTATATTTCTCTCTCTGTCATATCATGATATTAGTTCATATGCATTTTATACATGCTAGAAATGTTAGATGTATCATGCTACACCAAATTCTTTCACGCATTCTAGCTTCAGTTTGCTAGACCCCTTGAGAAGGGTCGGGCTTCTCCGTTCAGGAGTAAGATTGGGGAGGTATGAGCCTTTTGGCTGGGTAGTAAATTGCCTTGATGATGATCTCTCTCCACCAGGTTCAGTGTCGAAGATATGGTATGGTATTGAGGACATTGCATGGTGATACTTTTATAAGCCTATATGGCTAGATGTTGTGGTGCAGGAGCACCAAGAAGACTAATGGACTTATGTCTTATTTTTGTTGTCCATTTTGTTTTGTTGATTCAATAAGGTCCTAAAGACCATCTTCTCATGTTGTAATCATGATGCCATGTTGTAATAGGCACTCATGCAATCACATTGTAATAGGAGGCAGTCTTAAAAGTCCTAAGGGACAGTCATACAATCTCATGTTGTAAGCCTTGCTAAGGCATGTCAAATTGTTAGAAGGCATGTCAAAGTTTAATCAAATGTTAATGACATTGTCAAAGGTGTTGACAATTCATAAACCAATCGATGTCATTATGCCAAAAGTTGTAATTAGTTCTAATTTCAAAATAGGACAGTTGCAGTCCTAAAACAGGGTAGTTGCAGAGAGGAATTCGATGGCTACCATATAGTCCCATCAACCCAACTGCGTTCTAATTGTCCAAAGGTGTTGTAGAAGGCTTCTTAAATCCCTTCCATGATGATTGTATGAGAAGGAGAAGACTTTTTGGTGAAAGAAAAATAATAAAGAAACTCAGATTTTCCTATTTTTCTGTGTAAACTCGTTGTTGTAGTCCGTAGTACTCTTCCGTGCGGCAGTGTCATAAGGCATGAGTTGGTAGGATGATGGAGGTATGAACTAAGTCTCTTTTGCATTTGGTTAGAGGTCTTGACACTATTTTGTGTGTGAGTAATTTGCAGTTCTCTGAAAACTGTCTGCCATAACCTAGACTAGAGTTTTGATAGAAATCATGCATTTTATTGCCATTCCACTGATTTGATTCACTTGTGATTAGTGGGATGGATTGTAGGAGGT
Source organism: Cunninghamia lanceolata (assembly GCA_027924645.1). Classification (NCBI taxonomy): domain Eukaryota; kingdom Viridiplantae; phylum Streptophyta; class Pinopsida; order Cupressales; family Cupressaceae; genus Cunninghamia; species Cunninghamia lanceolata. The sequence goes on along the minus strand of BSBN01001583.1, from coordinate 2,735,244 downwards.
CTGTACTAGCATGTTATGATGAATTTTTGGCAGGCAATTTGAGAAGGAGAAGATTTCTTTGAGGAAACCTAACATCCTCATGTGTTAGGCAATGTCTAGAGGCATAGTCAAGAACAAAAGAGGACCAATCAGTTGAAGTCCATGTCAGAACCCTAAAACCCACATAATCCTCAGTTTTAACATGAATACTAAGTGCTCAAATCATCAGTTGGGTTCTGTGCATGAATTTTAGAGGGGTCTCTTTGTATTTTAGGCCTAATTGGGGCTCTAGGTCATTGAGAGGAGTTATAGGTTGGAGTATACTGTCCAAAACAACCTATACCCAGTTTTGGATATGTGATAGGGAGTCCAAATGGGTATCTCCTGATTTTCCAAGATCTATATTTGAAGGTCTGCAACAAAAGTTATTCATGATTGTTCTCTTTTTTAGGGCTACAAGCAATTTCTTGGGTTTGTGAAGGAAGTACTAATTATGAGTTTGGTCTACCTTTGCCAATGATTGGAACGGGTCCCATAGCATGTCTAGTCAACCTTTTCATGATGGTTTCATAACTATTCACTGTTGTTCCCACTTTTGTATAATGATAATTGAATTTGGGCTTTAGAGCATGAGTAAACCTTATCATTTTGTCAAATCTTTCTACCTATCCAAGTGCCTCTACATCATGTTGTAAGGACTTAGTCCTAATGTAAGCTATTTGATTAGTTGTTGTAATGATTATATAGATTGAGGAAAGTTATTTATGGACCTTGAGTTGTATTTTATGGGAAAATTTTTATTTCATTCCCTTTTACCACATTAATTTATTAGAATAATAATATTATATTCTAGTATATGTTACACACTACATGAGGAGAGATGAAGTCTTTGGGAGTTACACTCTTGACTAGTTGACAAGAATCTTGAAGTTAAGCACCATATTTGGAGAAATTATAAAAATATAAGTAAAGAATGAATTTGGTAGCTTCCCAAATTTTATTTCTTATACTTTGAAGGTAGGATAAGACATTTGAATGGTTTTATTGTAGGTTGGGATCTCAAGGGTGAATATTGATTTGAGTTAGGGTGATAGTTGTTTTTCTAGGGACATTAGTTGTGCTTATGGGATCTTGTGTATGTCTCTGTTTTAATTTTGGGTGTTCTTAGATATGTACGTGTCTATTTTTTAAGAGGAAACTTTATCATAGTTTCCCTGTAAATTTTATGTAATGTTGGTTTAGATGTGGAATGCAAATCTAGAAGTTTCTCTTATGTATTCTTTATCTTGTGAGACTTAAAATTAGTAAAAGGCAAAGAGTAAATTTATGTTATGTTTCTGATTTTTATATTAGTAATGTAGAGTCTAAAAAGATGCAGAGAACCTAATTTTTAATTTATTAATATCAATCTTGTAAATCTCATTTAAATATAGTCCAAGTTGTGGCCTGATCAAGGGCTGTTAGAATGAGTAGTTTGGGGTTTTGGTTCTCTATATTTAAGTGTTTTAATCTTAGTTTGCAAAATAGTTTGTAATCATTATTTGAAACCCATTTAAGTGTATTGATGATTTTTTTTTGAGGTCTTGCTATAAGGGAAAGGCTTCCATTAATTTGATTCCCTACCCTTGACTGCATCACTTATTTTCTTCAAACTTATTCATCTTGGTCTCTTATTGTTCTTCCTCACTAGTTGTTTCTTTCTTGGTGAGTTATTATACCTCATGTTGTGCTATTTTTATCTCCTCCTAAATAGTAAAATGAGCCTTATCTTTTTCCAACATAGCCTTTAGATATGTAATATTGTACATGGGAACAAGGAGAGGTTGGACTAACCTTTCAAGCACATCAATCGACACAAGAAGGGGTTTTATAGAAGAAACCACTTATATTGTTTGGTTAAATATATCTAGTCATTGTGTCAAACTATATTGTTATAGAATTTGAAGGTGATCCTTAGTGGATGGGCCCAATTAGAAAAAAATCACGTCCTTTCTCTTGAGCCATAATCTTTGTGGCAATGTACCACATAATGTACCTCTACCATCTTAAATATATGATGAATGACCTTCCACACCCTCTCTTACATTGCTACTAGACCATTCTAGTTTAGAGAAAGTTTTTTGGTTGTCTCCTTTATTGTATTTGCATGTGTTCTTGTCTAACTTAGCCTCTTCATTATTCCTACCAAAGTATGTAATGGAAGCATTTTGTTGTTATTTTTCATAGCTTCTAGAATCAATGTAACCTTATTGGTACTAGTAGTATAGATATCAAATCTAATTGGTTCATGCCACTTGAAAATTCTCTTTGAAAGCTTGTTCAATATGAGAAGGATATCCAGAATACACTAAAAGAATTTGAGAAGAATGTAGTATGTTGTTCATCTTAAGAAATGGTTAGGACTACCTAGGCCAGTATCCTTAGGTGCTTCTATGTTTTGTTGTGCTTGTTGTTCATTTGGATTATCTAGCATAGTACTATCAGTGGTAGTTGGCATATGGGTTGTCTACATAGACTCCTTTTCTAAAATATAGGCATGATGGGTTATGCCTTGGGTGCCTATCAGTGCTTCTATATGCTAAGTTTGTGCCTACTAAACCTCATTGAAGGCTTTCTCAATCTAAATACTAGAGGACTAAGTATGCTTGTATGGTAGGCATAATGTACTTGTAGTTTGTTTCCCCTTATCCTTCTTTTTAAATTTTGTAGGATTATCTACAAGGTCTTCCTTATATTGTGGTGTTTCCCCTCTTGATACATCAATATATTCATACAGTAGTATTGTGGATAGTGGTAGAACCATGAGAGGAGTAGTTATATAGGGAACATGTGCACTAGTAAGCATCCAATGCATTCATCCTTTATAATATAATTAGTCAAAACATATAGAATATTATTTACCACTCTTTATGTGATGATATCCAAGAAAATCACTCAACTACAATGTCTTTGGAACTCAAACTTTGTGTTTGGGTAGGACTTCACAAATTCTGGTCTTTAACCTACCATTAATCTATATACACTACAATTTGAGAGCATGTACCCATTGTGCTATCAATTCCATATGTACATGTTCATTAGTTTTATTTAAAAATGCTAGCATATGATGTTTGGATCATGTGGTGGGATTCAACTTAAGATCACTTGTCATTTATCCACGAGAGCTGTGATAATATCTAAAACATGCAAAATGAGTAAGGAGCTAATCTAGAAAGTTTCACCTTAATTCCAAGATAGATGTTTTATATCATCTGATTAGAAAGGTAGGGGTAATAATTAAACCTTCTTGATGCCTAGAAAATATCTTATATTCTATACCAAAGGGTATATGTTGTGCACATGCTTTTCATAGGAAGGTCATTCCAATATAGGTGTGTGTTGCACAGATGTGCAAGTTGGTGATATTTTTGACTACCACTAATTGGACCCCATCTACCCTTGACCAATTTTCCAACTTCTTTTCCTAAAGGTACACTCCTATTATTTCTATAAGATCAATACATTTGGGTGCATCCTACTCCCACACCATGTTACACGGTAGTGTAGTCAACTCATAAATAGTTTTAAGATTGATAGGGTTTTGAAAATTGTTCTTCAAATAGATGATGTCATTATGGAAGTGACTTATAAGGAATCACACTAGCTCATTTTCTTCACAAAAATAGGGTAGTATCCTCAATTTTAGGAGATTAGTGGGAATAAGTGCCAAATTGTGCTCATTCCATTCACAACACATTGTGTCAACATCCTCCTTAATATTTTTGAATTTTTTTTGTGATATTCTTATCTTATGTTGATGTGAGTGATTTATTTCTAAAATTTTAATGTGCTAAGGTGCTTGAGGTTGTACTAAACATAAATACCCTATAGAACACACATGAGTTTCATATCTAACACATTAATAGCCTATGCACCTGCTTCATCCCTCCATCCAAAATATACATATGGAGTCTCAATACTTCTTCCCCTTCTACATACTAAGGTGTACAAAGCTCATCATGGTTCCATTAGCACTCTAGAACAAGATTAAACACTTACAAATTATGACTTAGCAATGTCACACAAAAATTAGAGAGTGGAAGAGCTTCAATTCCACATTGAGTTTGAAATCTTTACAAGTTCAACACCAAAATGATGACCTTTTATAACCATTGATGACCCTAGTGCACTTAGCAATGAATTAATGACATATATATCCCACAAATGTCATGATTTTAGAAGATATACTTTTTATTAACTTACCAAATCATGACATCATCCTTGTACACTTACTAGTGGTTTTAAAATGCATTCTATATTTGCCAAAATAGCATTCAATTCATTGACATGCCAATTAAAGATTTTTGTCAAGATACCTATACCATTACTAAGCACTAACATGCAGTCATTTTATATTATCCTCAGCCATTTTAAAACACATTTCTACTATAACCTTGCAACATGAATCCTCATGCCAAAAAATAAATGTCACTATTCAATACCACCATTTGGCATCCCAAATGAAATAAAAACCAAAATGCTTATCCTCCAGAGTAAATAGAGAAACTGTCAAACCATATTTTTACTAATAAGGGTCCTAAAACCTTTTATACCAATATGGCCCAAACATTGGTGCCACAGCACATGCATTTTTAAAATTGCCAATTACATTGGCTTAGTTATAAAATGTGGAGGTATAAAGCATAAACAAAGTCCCACACTGAGATCCTCTAGCTACCACTAGATTTCCTCTCACCAACCTACAACTAGACTGTTAAATGTCATGAACGAATTCTATAATAATTCAACTTGGATACAAAAAAGTAAGTTTCTTGCGAGTCCTAGGATATGTAAAACACGAGGAAGGTTTTTCACCCTCCCATCACCGAAGCACACCTATACCTTCCCATGACCAACAATATGATGCATTTTTTTGTCACTCAAGTACAACTCTCCTCCATCATAAGCATGGTATGAATAAAATCACTCCTCATGAGGAGTTAGATGATATGAACAACTTGAGTCAATCAACCAAGTATCATCAAATGCAACACTAGCATAAATAAATAAGGCTTTAGAATAACCATCATCTAAGAATTTTTCATTGGAGGAGTCATATGATTTCATCTTATTCATGCACTTTTTTTTAAGGTGTCTTCATTTCCCATAGTTCCAACAATTCACTTTACTCTTTTCTAAGGTCTTAGAATGGCATTGAGACTTAGACCTCTCAGTAAAAACTTTTCAATTCCCTTTAGACCCTTCTTTATCCTTGTGCCTTCCCCAAACATGTAATGCATCTTTACTCTCATCCATGTATTTTCTTCTCATTTCCTTAACAAGCATGGTAGAAAGAACATCCATATTAAGATTTGAAATAGAACTTCTCAGAGCAATGATTATATTTTCCCAAGATTCAAACAAAGAGAAAAGTAATAAAACACACTTATCATCCTCTTTTAATTGTATATCAATGGATCCTAACTGACTCAGAATCAAGTTAAATGTATTTAAATGCTTTGCAATAGAGTCTCCCTCTTTCATTTTTAAAGAATATATTTTTCTCTTCAAAAAAAGTTTATTACTAGACTCTTTGTTTGGTAGATTTCACCTATTCTCTTCCATAGTTTATATGCAGTAGTCTCTAAAACATTCAAGAGAATGATATCTGCAAGACACAACTGAATGGTTCCCTATGCCATCTTGTCTAACCTTGCAAAATCAACATTAGAATTCCTTTATGATTTTCTTCTTTTGCAACAACTTTCCATTGATCCCTCTCTTCCAAGAGATCATTCATCTTCAACTTCCACAACTCATACCTAGTGCCATTGAAATCCAACACTGCATGTCCACATGGGAAAACTCTTGAAATAGATGTAAATCCCAAGGGAGCATATTTATCAAATGTATTTCTTGCACCCAAAACATTTAGACATCATTATTGATAGCATATTTGACTTCTAACCCCTGGTGGATAAAACTCCCAAGGTAAGCATACCAAAATGGACTTTCCAACTTGCATGGACCCACACATCAGGACAAGATGCTCCATGTATTTACTTAGAACTTAGGAATAGGAAAGTGAAATAAATGACACGTAATAAATCTATAACTACCACTATCATTCATACCATAACCCCCCTTGTAAATGCCACTACAACTAATATTCCAATTACCAAGGAAAATAATAATAAAATATTATCTCTCAACCACCTACATGGGCATCTAAGCACCCATTTCCAAGATGTTGGAGATGTACATGAAAGTACATTGAATTTGCAAGGTTCTAATATCATTTCAATCCTAACAAAAACTCCACTTAAGTTACACGTGACTATAGATTGCAAGTCACTACACAAAAAAAAGTAAACTATAAGAATAAAGGTAAAGGATTTAATTTTTTAAACTAGGTGTAAAGTAAAAAATTGAATGCCTTGCAATTTTGACAAATTACAAATTGACAAAAAATTAGCATCCACCTCCCATAGCATGTTTTTAGGTCCATTTAGCCATATCTTAGCCTTCATCCCGCCATTAGTAACAATGTGGGCTTGGTGTTTCTATATGTTTGTCTCATTTTTGTGTAAGTGAATATGTTTTCTATGTTAACCTAGCATCATGCTGTCATTTGGAGTAATTTTTGGCCTTGTTGTATATGGACAACAACACAGTGCAAAGACGTCTGCATGATGAACTTACATCCTTTGATATTATATTTGTATAATGACCATTTCTTACTAAATCGACCACCTTTATTTACTTGAACATGCGAGTGTAACTGTTAGATTTGTTTAGCGAATCTCAATAGCTAGTTCACTCTTGCATGCCTCTTCAACTTCCCTACAAAATGATTTTTGAATCCACCTCACGTATTTTTGCATGAACATTACTTTTAAAGCTAACACAACTCTACACTATTTTTCTAGCATTCTTGAACACTTGAACAATATTCTTGTGATTTCAACATTGCCTTATATGAGCTCTTATGACCATTGAGGATATTCATTATGATTGCGACCATTGTTGCCTCCATTCTTCATGATTCAGGTGACAGTGTACAAGTTATTACTATTTTTCATAATATCTTTTATCACTATCACTTCTTGTAAAATTTCTTGTGCCCATAGCATCATCGTTGGCACTTTGAGAGATCCATCTCCTCTCTATCCTTATCCACACACACTAGGGTATTTCTCTCCATAGACTAGAGGTTAATACTCATAGATTCATTTTTATATTATTGTTCTTAGACTCTAGATGCATGAAGAGTTTTAAGAGCACACAATATTTCCAATATTCCTCATGTTAGTGTAAATAGTGGCTTTATCTAACTAGTTGGTTTCTAGTCTACCTAGTTGAAGACCTATTCACACTTAACTTAAGTTTACTTATATTTTTTGAGTTTTTCTCACCTCATTTGGTGAAGACATGTGTCCTCATACATTTGAGACACCTCTTGCATGTTTGATTGCCACTTGCATGATCACTTGTCACTTAGCTCACAAGTGCCGCATGTTTGGAGGGGTAGACAATTGTCAACTCCTACCTTCCTATCTTCTCTCTCATGCCTATTTATACAAGGCATCTATGTACATTTTTCACTATCTCTTGAATATATCATTTTGACTTTTATGTGCAATAATAACTTTTGTGGAAGTCGTTGGTATTTTCTTGCTGATCTTGGCTGCTCCAACATAGTATCAGAGCCATGCAAGTAAAACCCTTCATGTTTCGAGTGATTTCCACACCAAGCTACGACAAGAGCTCATTGTGGAGCCAAATAGACCTCGCCATTAAGTCTAGAAGGCCCAAAATAGCAAAGATGACCTTTCAAATGACGAATTTAGGTAAAGTGATTTTTTTGAAATTTTTTTACCTGCTTAGGTTTTGTGTGACTGTACGACATCCAAATTCATACCGTACGGTATTGTACATAATTTTTTGGGTAAAAATGAATTTTTTTTGTAGAGGGCAATTTTTTCCCCTGTAATTCATTGATTTTGGTCGATTGTTGACTATGCAGGTTTCTTTAAGCATTTCAAGGCCATTCAACCTATTTTGGGTGCCCTCGGCCTCCATAGCATGTCTTCCCAGGCCACTGCACATACCTGACCTGTACACATTTTGGCTCTTCTTTTGGTTTGACAGCTCTACATTTTCTTGGCCACCTCAGGCCCCTTTGAGGTGACTTCTTTTCTTGACCGACTACTTGATCCTGACCGTGTTCAGCCTCACCAAGCACTAGGCTCATTTTAACCTCTGTATCAATGTTTGTGTTTTTGGCCTGTTTGGCCGATGTTCTATTATTAGACCACCTTTAGCAAATGAGACCCTACATTCAGGACTTGGAGCTCTTTTTGGGCATTACTCAGCCTCTTGCAACTAGGCCCTTTGGTCCACCCATTATCAGATCTAGCCGACTTCTCTCATGCCCTTATTTGAGCTTCGTTGGAGAGCCCTCCAAACTAGAACACTTTTATTTGGATGGCATCTCTCACCTTCTTTACAAGCAACTTGAGCTCTCTTAGCTGTGCTCCACAGGCCCCTACACGTGACCTCACAACAATTACCTCTGTAAGAAGATTCGATCTGGGCCCTGGCCCTGTTCTACGACTTGTTCGGTCTTTGAGATCACCCCTTCATTTTGGGAGGACGTGTTACCTCTATTTGGACTTGGGCCTAGTTTTTTTAAGAGATTCAACCCTATCATTTGAGGCTGCTTTATTGCAGATCCGGCCAAGCTAGGCCCTTGTTCACCCCAAGGCCCAACACTCGGCCAAGTCCACCTTGCATCTAAGAACTCGTACTTTCATCACACTACAACATCTTCAGGCCAAGTCAGCCATTCAAATTCAACCATGCCAGCTCAAATCGAGATCTCCTCACCCACATAATGGGTCTTAGGCCTCAAATTAAGCCGAGGCCTAAATTTTGGCCTTTAAGTCTTGTTTTTTTGGCCTCACAGGCCCAATTTGAGCACCACGAGGTCTCTACCTAGGCACCGCTAGGCCGCCACTAGGTAGCCATTGGGTCCTCCAATAGGCCAAATAAGCATTTTTCAAATTGTGAAAACTTGCAAACCATCAATCAATTTTTCACAAATTTGTAATCAGTGGAAAGGTGTTTTGTGTACTTCACCGTGGTGAAGTCAAACTATTTGTTTTTGCCTTTTTTACTAGTTTTTAATCTCCAAAGTTAATTGTAAATGCAATTTCTAACGGGGCATAACTTTTACCCACGATATAAAAATTAGCAATTTTTTTTTGAAAGTGCGCAAAATTTCTCAAGGAATTAAAAATTGTAACCAAATTTAAGATTTAGATTACACATTTTATAAAAATCAACACAAATTATAAATAATCGATTTGGCATCCGATCTTCAAACAAGTTGTAATTTTTCTTGCATTTTTCTAGGGGGTTGTCTAAAAAGCAAAATAATATCAGGGGGTTATCTTGTGTGAATTTTCCACAAATATGGATCTCCTACTCACTCCATTTAACTACCATTCATGGACGTAGATAATGGAAATCCAACTCAAGAAGCTTGGGTTGTATCGTGTCACAATGGGTTTGGAACCTGAACCTACTTCTGCATCTGAAAAGTACAAGTGGTATAATCATATGGATGAAGCCTATGGTATTCTATGTGTTTCAATTTATCAAGATCTTCTCTTCCATCTTTATTTTGCAACAACACCTAATGATCTATGGACATAGTTAGAAAGTTTGTTTGGTAAATACGATGTCGTGAGAGACCATTAGCTTGAAAATGAATTAATTAGTCTTAATCCACATGACTTCACAACAATCCAGGATTTTTTCACTAAGCTAAATCTACTAAGTTTTCAACTAAAAGAATGTATAATTGAAAAGAAATATGAGCAATTGGTCCTCAGTATCTTATCCAAACTTGGTCCACAATATTATGTCTTTGTTTCTACTTTTCATTCAACTAGGAGTGCACTTGGTGCAACCTATACTATGCCTACACTTGCAGATTTTATTGTTCAATTAACACAAGAGCAAGATAACCTAATTCAAGTGTATTGAAGTCTCCATCATCTCATGCACTTGTTGCAAATTCAACTTCAAATCACAAGGCAAAGAACAAACCTAAGGATCAAGATAAGAGAAATTCAGATAAAGGATCAAAGTCTCAAGCTCAATCAGATTCATCTCCTTCAAAAGGGAAAATATCTAAGGAGAAACCCACTTGTTCTTATTGCAAGAAACTTGGGCATGAAGAAAACAAATGTTTTAAAAAGAAAGAAGATGAGTTCAAGAGAATTATTCAACAAAAAGAACTCAAAAACTCTAAACTCAAGGCAAGTATTTCTTTATCTTCTCCATCAACATCAGAAAAATCTAAGGGCAAAGCACTAATGGCATCTGTAGTCTCTGAGTCTCAACAATGGATTCTTGATTCAGAAGCATCAAATCACATGACTTATGACCTGCTTTTGTTCTAAACATTAATACCTACATCCACATAAAAAATACTGATGTCAAACAACACATATATGGTTATTTATGGGAAAGGCACAATTGACATAAGCATAGGGAAACTCCATAATGTCCTCTTTGTTCCAGAATTGTCACACAATCATATTTCCATCTATCAGATTACCAACAATAGCATAGAAAAGATAGTTGAGTTCACTTCAAAATTAGTCATCATACGAGATTTGCAGAGTAGAGAAGTCATTGTAGTTTGAAAAGTTGACAACTTTTCACGTGTTTACACATTTTCTCACTTTGCACCTGATGATATTTCCACTCCAGTTCACACTCCTAAATCCAATATGGGTACTCCAATGAAGGTACACTTTGGTCAGTCAAACCTTCATGTTCTTCAAACAGGCCAGCCATCATCTCCACCATCTCATGTTGCTTCACAAAGGGCTTCTTCAGATTTAGTGCAACAGGATGTCCTTCCATCTCTTGATCCTGTTATGATTACACCAGTGGTTTCTATATAGCTTCCAGAGATTTCATTGGAGTCTCTGAATTATGTGCAACATTCAGAGACATGCTTTTTTCTTCACTCTTGGGAAGATCACATGCACCTTTCTACAGTTCTCTTTCTTCCAAAAGGAGGAAATGTTTTTCATCTTTCTAGGATCACTTTCAATGTTCTTCATCGAGCATCACTTAGCACTGCAAGATCCATTAATCTATGGGGACTCTCTAGTATCTTTGTTTCTCTCCTTTGGGGGGAACATTTCATGTACTTTTGTGATAGAAGTAGTCCTTTGGGGGTCATCATGAGTCCTATCTTCTTCTTCTACTTGTACATTCTATTTGTATCATTTTTCTTTTGGAGAGGGGTATTTGCCACAGGGTTTTCTCCTTTTCTCCAATTTTAAGAAATTGTTTGTACATGGGTACCTAACATGGCCTAGTAGCTAGGACCCATCATCATTTTTGTTTCACTTCTCCCTAAGTTGCACTTAAGGAGGGGTGTTAGTGTAAATAGTGTCTTTATCTAACTAGTTAGTTTCTAGTCTAGCTAGTTGAAGTCCTATTCACACTTAGCTTAAGTTTACTTACCTTTTTTGAGTTTGTCTCACCTCATGTGGTGAAGACATGTGTCCTCATACATTTGAGACACCTCTTGCATGTTTGATTGCCACTTGAATGAGCACTTGTCACTTAGCTCACAAGTGTCACATCTTTGGAGGGGTAGTCAGTTGTCGACTCATACCTTCCTACCTTTTCTCTCATGCCTACATTTTTTACAATCTCTTGAATATATCATTTTGGCCTTTATGTGAAATATTATCTTTTGTAGAAGTTTTTGGTATTTGCTTGTTGATTATGACTACTCCAACACCTTATTTAATTGGCTACTCGTGGAGATTGAAAGACCAAACAAGGATCTTGACCATTTGTGGCATGATCCTAAGTATCCCCAACATTCTCTTCTAACCTAGACTAGGTATTCAAAGGACTACAACTACTCAAAGGTTTTGTATCCTTACTCTATTATTTATTCAATATTTCATTTAAAAAATCTAGTTTAATTTGATTTATTTATTATTGTACATTCTTGGTTATACCTGGTATGTTATTTTTTGTGTCCTTACTTTCTTGTGCATAGACCAGAATAGATTTTGGAAAGAAATTTGATTTTTTAGCTATTTCTAGACAAAAAACACATATCAAATGTTAACACATAGATTGGATGATAGTGCAACATGCTTGTGTCTCATCCAGTGAGTTGCCCAGACTAGTTTCTAGGTTCGTCGTCTATTGAATTTTACCAGTTTTGTATTTCATCTTCAAGTTACAATTTTTGTATTCTTAGTTTTATCATTTTTATTCCTATCTCACTTTTCTTGTTTGAAATTAGTTTAAATAGGGAAGAAAATTTAGATAAGGTTGAATTGTAACTATTATTTTTGTTAAGCAAAAATAGTAGTGCAAAAACACAAAAAACATTTCATATTTAGTCTTGTTTAGTAAATAGGAAAATTTTGAAAAACACATCTCCCATTTCAATCTCTTTTTATTTTTTCATATTTACATTTTGGTGAACTTCCCTGGTTCGATCACTAAGTTCAACTCTTCTATTTTTTTTGATATTTTATTTTGTGTGCTGAAGATACTGCTATTTTATGAACTTCACCACACAAGCACTTTTCTCTAATCACATTGTTCGAAGAAGTGATTGTATAAATAAAATAACTTCTTCTGATCATTCTACCACTCCTATTCCTACCACTATTGATCTTTCTAGTTATCTATACAATCGAACTACCACAATCCTTCCCCCTCTACCTACTTCCCCCATTGTTGAATTTCAAGATATAGAGAGAGGATTCGATCACAAAGATTCTCTTTTCATGGGGAATGAAGAAATAGTCTTTCATATTGATCGACGCTTGGTCGTATTTCAAAACAAATTTTCTACTGATGAAGGTGTTTGTCATATTTCTAGCCCTATTCTTGAGGCTATGCATATGATGCTTTGTCTGTTGGTAATATGTGTTGTCATTGATGTCAACGCTCAGAGTGATGTCTGCACTTAGTTTTTAGTTGTCTGATATGGTTGATGTGAATGCTTATGATGATGATATACTATGTTTTTTATGTTCATGTTGGTTGCTAATGTTCATGGTTGGTTGCTAATGATCATGGTTGGTTGCTAATGATTTATGATGTTCATGTTGGTTGCTGATGTTCATGGTTGGATGCCATGCCTTGATTAATGTCAAGTAAACTTGTATTGAGGATGTTTGTGGTGAGGAGAAATGATTTCATGATGATATATTAATATAGGAATTAGAAGCATTAAGATGAATGATGATATGTTAAGATGGGAATTAGAAGCTATGCTGAGGTTGAGAATATGTTGCTAATGACTTGTAGCATGTTTTATGATCCTTCTTGTTTCTCCTAAGGATTTATGTGTTGATACAAGAAGATTCTGGCCTTCAGATGTTGGTGAAGATTTTTGCTATAGGAAGCTGCCTGGAAGACTTAGTAAAATGCTCTGTATTCCTCCACATTTGAAGATATGGTCATGTGGTTCAGAAGTTAAGTTTAGTATGTTGTAAAGGTGCTAAATCCAAAGTTTTAGATCATTTGCTCCTCTGCAGTGAAAGATATAAGTGATAGAGTTTCAATCTGTGCTCTAGCAGTGTAATGTGATGATGAAGGCTAATTGGAATGCTTCGCAGTCCTCTGCAAGTGAAGATTTTCTCATGCAGTTTTGAGGACATGTTCAGAGATGTGTAATGCATTCTATATCATAGTTTTAGGTAGTTTGAAGGTCCACAAGTTTAGTTTTCAAATGACAGATGTGATACAGATAGTTTCGGATGCCTGAGTATTCCTAGGTGACATGATTGAAGGTGTGCAACACAAGTCTCTATTTTGTAGAGTCCAAGGAGTGTTTGAAGATGTCGTATGGGTTAGGATGACTCATCTAGAAGAATTTCATGAAGATCTTTCTTGTTTCCAGTACCATACAAAGTTTTCAAGTCAGCTTGTGAAGAGTTGTTGTTGTTGAGGCTGACTAAGGAATGTTGATGATGTGCACCACAAAGTTCTTGTTGTCCAGAGTTCAAGGAGTGGTTGGAGATGGTGTATAGGTCTTGCCAACTCATCTAGAAGAAGAAAAATCAATGTTTAGTCATTCATGAGTACCACCAAGAGTGTGAAGACTGATGTGCTACAAACTTCATGTTTTCTTGCTTAAGGGTGACCTATTTCAAATTTGTGAAGCGTGCGGATATTGTCCCTTGAAGAATGATTCTATGAAGGATGTTTAGGATTGGGTTAAGCATGTGTTGGGGTCTGCAAGGTGTGTGTTTCTTTCAAGAGTGGCATGTAGTTCATGTTAGGGCTTGCCCTATGCATGTTTCATGTTGTGTGATCTCTGGCCGACTTGTAAATCATAATATTATTGTTGTATTGGCTAACTTGTAATGAAATCAATGTAATTTTATGTATATATTGTAAACCTAGTTCATCTAGGTGAAGTATGATTGCAAAAATGAGAATATGAGTGTGTGAAGAGAAGAATATGAACATTATATGCATTATGTTGTGTGATTGAAGGAGAAAGAGCAGAAGTGTTAGAGGTTGTCCTGATTCATCTTGAAGACATTTTGTGATAGGGGGAAGTGAAGAGTGTTCCTAATTGATCCAATCATCAAAAGAAGAGTGAAGAGACAGAATTACAATCATCAAAGGTTGAGCTTTAATGTCATTTTTTAGGCAGTAGAAGGAGTGTCATACTATAATATTTTTTTGAGTTTGTTCTCAGATCAGGGAGTAGTTGCTTCCTTAGGTTGTAGCCCTAAAATAAAGTCTACATGAAGTTGTATCTTCCTTGGGAGTGACCATAAAATAAAGTCTTCAGGGAGTAGTAGCTTCCTTGGGTTGTAGCCCTAAAATAAAGTCAGCAGGGAGTAGTAGCTTCCTTGGGTTGTAGCCCTAAAACAAAGTTGTAATTTTTATAGTAGTGAGCTTCATATATTGTGAGTTAATCCTCACCAAGGTTTTTCCCCTTTTGAGGTTTTCCACATATATTTGGTGTTATGTGTTGATGTGCATTGTGTTGATCTTTCATGTTTATGTTAATTCTGTAATGTTTAAGTTTTAATCTACTTTGGAGGACTTGAAGTTTGACTTGAAGTTTGTTTGGTTACTAATTCACCCCCCTCTAAGTATCCTAGTGTGTTAAACATTGTCATCATCTTGAAGGCCTAGATGTATTTTATGGAGTGGGAATTATCGTAAATCACAAAGGTACTCTTTATAGTTCCCCTTCTAAACAAATAGTTGATTTGGATTCTAATCTGACTCATACTTAAACTCATGTTTCTCTCCACACATTGAAAACACACATTCCTAATTCTACAAATGTTTCCAATTCTACTATTTTTCTTGGTCACACAAGTACTTCTTGATTAGGCATTCCTCGCAACCCTATTTTTGGTCATGGGTTCATCCCTCCTTTGTAGCCTCTATCTTTCACCTTTGCAGTTGGGTTATCTAGTGCATCTCAACCCCTACATTATCACAACTTTACTTTTCATTCACTTGTTCCCACTATCCCTGCTAATCATGTTGCCACCACATATATGCACTTGCCACTACCACCCCTCCCCTCCATACCACTGATCCCATAACTAACTAGATAGTGAAAAACATGGGCAATCTTCAATAGCAACTAGCATCCCTCTCCACCGCTTCACAACCCATGACTATATAGTATGATCAATGTAGTTTTCTCTCTTAAGATTCTTGCTACCCTATTCCCTGCTAACTTGGAGGTCCCCCAATTTGATAAGTACAATGGAAAAGGGGACCACCAAACTCATGTATTTATCTTCATCGCTATTTTTAGTGATTTTATCTTTGATAACAAGTTGTTAGAGAAACTATTTCTATGGTCCCTTAAGGATATTACCTTGGATTGGTTTTACATCTTTCTCAACCATTCTAAACTTCATTTGACTAACTCATTCCTCTATTTTTATAATAGTTTTAGGTGAATATCAACCCTTAGGTGACCTTTACAGACCTAAGTTCACTACAAGTAGGGCCCTAATGAAAAGATAATTGACTTTATCTTCTATACCAATCTTTATTTTCTTAGATTTTGTATCCACTCCTTGATTTTGATGTACAAAGGGTTTTCATCAAAAACCTTTAGCATCATATTAGGGATAAAATTCTACTTATGTGGTATTCTTCTTTTCAACATCTTTGCATCACCCTTTGAGACAATTAGTAGACGATGAGCTAGTTTCATGACCCTAATTTAGATGCCTCTAGTGCTGGACCGCGTCTTCTTTCAGACAATCTATATCATACAATTTTAGATATAAAAAGAACATTAATTTCTTTTCACAAAAGGATCAAAATGCAACCCTATACACCAAACTGAAACTATCGTGCTTCCCTCTTCTTTGGTTCTGATGATATTTGTGCAGTCACAATATAATAACTCATTCACCCTTTACATTCTATCCTTCAACAAATCCTCTCAAATAATCTTTTTTATTTAACTTATTTTCCCATTTGATAAAATAATCTTCCCATTCCCAAAATCTATGATACTAAGACCATTTGTCAATATCATCACGTGCCTAGGCATGAAACTCAAAAGTGCATGTGTCTTAGGCACCTTATTTAGGACCTCATTGACACTGATGTCATACTAGTCACTAATGTTAATGACAAGAGGAATAAAGCTATCACACCACTAAACCAAAATTTATAAATATATACAAATCTTTTTCCGCAATATACATATTCTAATTTCATAAACCCCATCCCCTCACATGTCCCACATCCTAATTCTAATCCTGCAGTAGTTCCCTGTATGGTAGGTGTGGATCCTTCTTCTGATCCTCTTCCATTCTCTCATATGGTGGGTGCAATAGATGCTTAGCCTAGTGCCTCTCAAGTTGAGCTTCTTCTTAAACCCACTATTACTTTCTATTTTGTCGATGTTCTTGTTGGTGAATATGATGGTCCCTCATACATCTATACTTTGGTTAACTAGAAAATTGTTTGCAGAGTATTGGTGGATTCAGCGAGCTTGGTTAACATAATTATAAAAGAGTTCCTCTATGTTAACTAGTTGCATAGAGATTCCTATTTTTCTTTAGACATCTCTTTATGCACACACAACAACCTCTCCATATCGGCTCTTCTATCATTTTATCCATAGAGGTTGGTCCAAAATCCCTAGATGTTCTCTTTTACATTATTTCTACATTAAACTATGATCACATTCTCTTGGGCTACCCTTGGTTCAACACGATAAAATTTATACCATTCGTTATTCATAAATCTTTGAAGTTTCCCTATAATGATGTTGTTCACACTATTTCACAAAGTCAGTATCAACCACTTGCCATTCAGGGAAACTTCTCTCTTGACTATTTTTGGCCTACCCCTTTTGGCTCACCCCATCCATGCATTGATTTTCTTTTCAAATGATATCAGAAATATGTTGAGTGTAAACACCTATTATTTTCAACTCATCATCTTGTCACTATTCATGTGCAATCAAGACATCCCTAAACCATCCCTAAACTACATTTTCTTCACATTTAACTAAATAAACACATGTTTAGATAGTTAATTGACCAATTCCCCTTCAAACTATGATTTTACAATATTTTATTGTCAAAATCACTATTCATGTCCTATTCACTATTCATCCATACCTGCATCCTTACCTATCCCTAGCCTAAATGATTATTTATTCATTTATTAGCCTTTTCCTCTAGTCCAAACATTAGATAAAATTTATTTATCTAATATCCCCTTTTCCCATCCCATGAATTAAATAAATATACCTATTTATTTAATTCCCTTTTTTCTACACTTTTGATTAGGTGACCTAAACCTAATTAAGTAACTAACCCCTCACTTACACATTCCATTATCCTAACCTAATCCTATTCAAATCCTTCCCATCCTCCCAAATGTATAAAGGCATGGCCTCTTGTACAAGACCGCATGGGTCTCTTACAAAGGTATGGTCAAAGTCCTTTATACGAGAGTCCTTTTGTCCTCATTCAATCCCATCCCTTCACTTTATTCAATTCACTTTTTCCACCATTGATTTTTCCTCAATCCAAGGACATCTCCCATCCGCCAATCAATACATGCCACTTGGTACATACTCATGCATCCAAGCCTCTCAACCAATCTCCACCATTGATCCTTCAAATCAATCTCATCTGCTCACCCAACATCAAAAAAATCTCTAAATAGACCCTCAACCTAAATATTTTCAAGACTCCATGAATTGAAAAGTTATGATGCTATTTTGAGGAGCCACCTACACATCAACGTGCATCAAAGAGCACATCCACTTAACTAAGGTTTGCATTTTAGCAAAGTTTATTTAGTTTCCTTTCTTATTTGCATGTCTTACTTGCTATATTAGAGGTAGCCTGTAATTTGAGTGAAATAGGTTATTATTGTTTTAACTTGTTTCCTAGGCTCATTTTCTATGTTATACGTTTTGGCACACTAGGTGGGACCCCCTAGGGTCTTTATCTAACCTCCTTTTTCTTGTTTAAGCTTGTTTCCAAGTTGTAGGCTATGTTCTGATCATTATGGCACAAATTGGCAGATCTATTTTCACTTTGGAAAATCTGTCACCTATTTTGATAGATTTGTCACTTGCTTAGGCCCTACTTGCTACACCTCTATGTTTTAGTGGATATGTTCCTGAATCAATGGATGCGTTCCTAATTTCAATGAATCTATTTCCTGGGTAGATAATCACCTTCAAATCTTCCCTAAACTTCCCCAACCTTTTTCTAATCATTTCATCATTTTGTTTTTTAATAGGGAGTCCATTTTATAGGGGGTTATAATGTTAAAATTTCCTCTCATCATCTAATTTCATCAAAAATATAACCTTTTTCTTACAAAATCTTCATTTTTAGGTCCTGAACATAGATTGGTAGATATGTTCCTAAATTAGTGGATATGTCACCTATTTCGGTGGATCTGTATGAGGCCTAGTGAGCATTTTCATATCCTATCTCTATTTTGGGAGATCTATCTTACTTTTGGCAGATCTATCTTGTGTTTGGGCAGATGCGTTCTGTCTTCAATTTTATGTAATTTTTCTTCAAATCTATCCAATATAACCCCTGAATCTTGGAATCTTATGCATGTTCCTTGGCATCTAACATCATTTTGTGTAGCTCACATTGGTCCAAGACTATAAATTAACTACTAATCTTATGATTTTGTAGCCCGCTTGTTGAAGGACCTATCTTATTTTACACTAAATCTAGGAACATCTATTTTTGGGGTTAAAAGGAACATTGTTTTGCTTTGTTTGGGGTCAATCAAGGTGTATTATCTCCCCTTGCACTTCGTATGATCTTGGAGATAAAAAACCTTAAGTTGATCTAGTCTTGTATCTTTGTTCTGTTGATAACTGAGAGGGGGGGTGAATCAGTTATCTTAATTATTTCAGCTTTCTGAACTTTCTTAATAATTAGTGCAGCATCAATTCAAACAAGCAAACATAACCATGAAATGGAAATACACATGACACAATATTTTTGACGTGGAAACCCTGTTAAGGGAGAAAACCATGGGATGATTAACCCAAGATTGTATTCTCTGTTAGAAGAATAGAATTACAAAATGGCACTTGCCAATTAGGGCTCACTGCCCGAGCACATTGCTCACAAGAGGCCCACTGCCTACAAGAGATTCACTGTCTACAATTTATAAAGAGTGTAATACAATACTTGAACTGATAAGGATCATCTACATATGCTAGAGTTCAGTTCTGATTAAACTTAGTACACTGATTTGCTGCACTTCATCCTTTCTCTTCCTTAGTGCTGCTATCCTTTCACATACCGGACCTGCCTTAATGCTTTCACTCTGCTCTACTGCTTTTCTTTGCACTTCACCAAAACCACGACACCTCTCACAACTAAATCCATCTTGTATATATATCCGCACAAGTGATTTCATCACCATTCTAGTTGGCATCCGAAATAGTCAATATTTTCCACGAACTCTGATCTGTCGGCTGAATCCTTGCTTACCAAGTAATGCAGATCAAGGATATACTTGTAGAAGTCATCAATCATGTCGGCCAATCATAACTTATGCCTTAAGAATCTTTACCATCATCAGTAACGCATCCGGAATAATGTCTGATGTTCTGCCAGTCAGTTCTTCCTCTGTCCACACTGCCAATCAGGAACTTGAAACTCAAGTATTCATATCTTTTTCTTCATCTATCACCGGAGGCTAAATCCTTGGAATCTATCAGTCAAGGTAGTCCTCTTGACTTCCCCAAATCTGCACTTCACCAAGATACTTCCTTTGAGAGATCCAGAGCTGACTGTCAGACCTCGCCACATGCTCTGTTCTTGCTTACCAAATCATAAACTCTGCAATCTACCTTCTGGTAGAGACTCATCATGTCCTGCGGATGTGTGGGTTAACCTTTGTTGCCATCAATGACAACAATCATGAAGCTCCAATGTGTCTCTTGCCAACAATCTCCCCCTTTGGCATTGATGGCAACACTTAGTGAAAAATGACTAAGTGTTATACTATACTCCCCCTTAGCTGATGCTCTGTCTCTATGAACATTTTCTGGAGCTCCCCTTTAGCTGGATACAACATTTTTCACTGCTCATCACTCCCCCTTTGACATCAATAGCAAAGGGTGGGGTCCGCACACCAAAATTTTCAAAATTTCAACTATACTTGGCCACATAAGTATATACATATGGCATACTTACATATACTGAAGAATGTCTGCAAAAGTTGTCTTCAATTGGACAAATTTTGTTGCCCAACTTTGCTTCATTCTGTCCAAAATTGATATATGACCGCTTAACAAGAATGCAAACACATTTGCCCTTTTTAGATCTGTTAGATCACTGGTCCGGGCTGTGATCTGGGCTTCTTTTATGGCCTCATGCATGGCCTCTAACTTAGGGATAATTATCCCTCTGAGTGCACCCAACCTGCTTATTCTATTTTTCTTTTCCTTCTCCAGCTTCTTGATTTCATTCAAGACTGCAATAGTCTGACATTCTTGATTTATTATGGAAGATGAGAGAGGATCAAAATTCTTTGATAGATTTGTCAGTTTGTCCTCCTATTCTTTTACTTTCTTCTCAATATCCGTTGTTACTGTGGTCCAGGATATACAAAATTTGTATACATCTCCTCCATCCTTAAGAGCATTTTCCAAGCTCTTTATCCCAATATTCGTATTTCTCCTATCATTAGCTATTAACCCTTGTACCTCTGATAATATTTTTTCCAAGAATTCCTTCCGAACCTTATCTTCTGCTGACTTCTCTAGGGAATCAAAATGTGTGCTAACACTATTGACTAGAGATTTGAGATTACCAGATGAGGAGGCTAAGGAATCCTTCTGAAAAGATGGCATGATCTTTTCTAAAACACTGGATGCAACTTCTATTAGCTCATAGTCTTCCACATGAGACTTCAAGAGTTTTTCTTTTGCCTTTGCATTGGCAAATGAAGCTATCTTCATTGTTTGAACCAGGGAGAGAGAGTCAAAGTTAAATGGACCTTGAAGTAACTCCAATTCATCAATCTCCAACATTTCTTTTGTCAAGAAGTCCTTGACAGTTTTTGCAGTGTCTCTTGCCAGAGATAGAGATTTCTTCTCTTCTGCACTGTCACTTATGTTCTTCTCAGCTTGACTTTCTTCTCTTCCTTTCGCTTCTTCTTTCTCCTCTATTCTTTCTTCTCCTTTAGATCCGGAGACTATAGGGGAAACCAGAGGAGAGATTTTGTTTGTTCATGGGCCACCTCTTCCGGAGCAGAGGATTCCAAGTCCTTACCTTTATCTTCCCTTGTCTCCTTAACCTCTTCTGCTACTGTCTCAATAGCTTCTTCTTCAATATTTGTAGCTGAGGGATCATCATCTAAGTCCTCTATAATAGGAATGTTGAATCTTTTGTATGCATTCTAGAGGATCTCTTCTGTCTCTTTTGCTACTTCATTAGTTTTTTCGAGCATAAGCTGATTCATTCTAGCTTTGCTCTAGAATTCATCCTTACAATCATTGAAGATCATACTTTTCTACTTAGGAGTGATGGAGGGATAAAGCTGAATAGCTAACTGTTCCCGGATCTCCATATCCTTCTCTTTGGCATTATTCTTCCTCAATTCAAGTTCCTTCTCAAGGCTTTTAGGAATTAAAGATACAATCTCAATGAAAGCCTTGTTGTAAATGTTTAGATACTTAACTGTGGCATCCTGCAGAATCTTTTGATCAGCTTCACTGTATTCATCATAAAATTCTGTTAATGGCTTTAGATTTCCATCCATAGTGATTGCCTTAACTATATCATCTAAGGATAGGGTGGTCCTTTCAACAAACTCTTCTGCTTCTGCCTCCTTGGTTTCACTGGATATCTTCTTCTTTTCCTCATTTTCTTCATCTCCTCATCTGATTCAGTTTCTTCATCATCCTTCAGGATAACATAGGATCTTGTTTCCTTTTTCTTTGTTCTCTTTTCTCCTTTTCCGGATGTTTGGACTTCCAATTTTGATGTCTTTGAGCTTGTATCAGAGATAGGTGTAGCCCTTTTAGAGGATCTGGTCCGGGAGGGGGCTTCTACCGGATCACTTGCCTTTTCTACTTCTTCCTTCTCTTTCTCTGCCCTTTCCACCTTTTCTCTATTGGCATCAAGAGCTTCTTTTGATATGCCATATCTTTTGGCAATATTCTCTACTTCTTTTCTCACTTTTCTCTTTACCTCCGGTTGTCTAAGTTCCACATGAATTTTTATACTCAATTCTTCAAAGGTTCCAAATCTTTCTGCTTTGGGATCCTTGGGTTGACTAAGCATGTGTTGGACATGCAGCTCCACAAGTTTCTCATCCACCTCATACCCCATCGGCATGATCTAGACTGTCCTTGGTTCCACAGCTTCCATTTCGCACTGATCAGTTTCAACCATAAAACAAACTGTATCCTTATACTTTTCAACTAGAGATTTGGGAATTCTCTCTCTTGCTTGCATCGAATTTTGGAAGTTCTTGAAATAACCCCACAGAGCTGTATTTCTTGTCTTGGCATCTCCAAGCCCATGCAAATAGTCTCTGATTTGGATTGCAACAGGTCTGTCATTCTACCAAACCCAACCACTTGATCTAGGCAACTCACTCATGAAGTAGAAAAATAGACACAATATCAGCCCACCATACTTGAAAGAATTTTTCTTATCCTTCTTGATCTTCTGTAAATTCTCCAATAGTTGGTTTAGAAGAAGTTCACATAGATCATAGTCAGCATTTTCTTTTAGCATCTGATAAGTTGTATAAACTGCAGTTCCCGGTACTGAATTTTCCCTACTGGAGTGATAAATTTTGTAACCAATTATCATGGATGCAAATTTGATATCCAGATCAGTGATATCTTCAATTGTCATAGCTCTCTTGTCAAATTTTGATCCAGTTGCATCACTCACTGTCTAATTCTTGACAGATTTGAGAACAGGTATCCCACCAGATGAATGCAAACCAGTTACTGCCCTAATTGCATTTTTGGTGATCTTAAATGGTCTATTCAACCATAGGAAGTTATCATGTACTCTGCTCAACACATATCGGACCCATCATCTTCTTCAAAACAGGGGAAATGAATGCACTATGCAAAATGCTTATCCCGAATGGCCTTGAACTGAGGTTTGAGCTCAAAAGAATCATCTATTAACTGATTGTGATAGATATCAGCCAGCTTAGATTCCCCAAATTCTTCAATATTCACATGAATATATGCCCTAACATCTTCTACATGCAGAACCCCATGCGGAATGCTTGAAAAAGCGCCAAGGGGATCAACTTCTAGGGATTTATATGGATGCTTCTTAAATTTAGGTCGTGGCCTATCAGAAATCTTCACTATATTCGGAGTAGTCATCTTTCAAAGATTTGTAGAGAGATAATGAGAACGAAAAATACCTTTTGCACTTCTAGGTTACACGAAGTGAGCCAAATCAATTGCTGGATGAATCGAATTCTGCAGATAATCTTTGATGGGCTTGAGGAATTTCTATTGTAGAGCTTCTTTTCGTTTCTTCTTGAATGTAGAATGAACAAATACTTTTTGAGAAAACCCTTATATTGCTCCGCAAACCTAATATCAAATTGCAATAAATGCTCAACCTAAGTCATTCTGGTTTGCCTTATTCGAATGACTTGAAGAACCGGATCAATTTTGATCTTAAACATCTTGCGGATCTTCCAAATCTAAACCATAGTTTATTTATATATTTCTCTTATGAACCCTTTAATCCACAACTCTCCTTGTGCCAGTTTCGGCACCAATTGACTAGCTGGGGGAACAAGGTTTTCTTTGTGTCTCCCCCTGAGCTAGAGCTCACTTATTTAATTTCTGGAAGGAATATCAGCACCATAGTCTAGAAGGAATATCAGCACCAGAGTCTAGTGTGGATCCATCCTCTACATTCTCTATACTTTTCTTCACCCAAATCTTGTTCATCTCACTTTGAACTTCATCCGCATTCACTTTTTGTTTTCCCTTATCTTGATTTTGATTATGATATACCAGACCTCTTTTGTCCTGATTCTTGCTTCTACAGAATTTTGCAATATGACCGGATCTATTGCAAATTTGGCAAACAACATTTCTTTGCATATTTGATTGATATCCTCTTGATCTGCATTGATTAGCCATATGACCTATTCTATTGCATGCAAAGCATCTACCATTGAATGAATTGTTTATTTACATATTTCTACATTCATGAGATTTGTGACCATACCTTTTGCAGTTGAAACACTATCCAGAGAAGGATGTATTAGTCTGATTCATTCTCTTTCTGCACTGATTAGCTTTATGACCAAAGTTATTGCAGTTGTGGCAGTATCCATTGAAGGATGGATATCTTTGAGCATTAGGCTACCTTACCGGAGGTCTTCTAGGCCTGTTCCTTGGATTTTCTGATCCAAAATTCTTCTGATCGAATCCAGACCTTTCACCTTTTTCATACCCCAGGCCACACTTGTCATCTACTCTCTTTTGGCTTTCAAGAAGAACTTCAAGTTGAGCAGAGCTTATCTTGAATTTCTCTTTATATTCATTTGTTGTTTGAAGATCCCTTTTAAGAGAGACTATTTGATCCTCAAGTTTTTCTTCATTATCTTTAGCATCTTCAAGATCAGATTCAAGATGTCTGATAATTCTATCCATCTTGTGGCAATCTTCTGATTTCTCCTTGAGAGATTGTCTTAGATCATCTTCAGTTTTTCTTTTCTCTTCAACCTCTTGGGTAAACTTCATAACTCCTGATTCCATTTCATGTCTTACCATAATGATTTCTTTTGATAACTTTTCACATAACTTGGTTTTCTCCTTCAGATCTCCATTTGTATCATTGGCTTCACCTTGACTTGCCAGTTGCTGAAGTAGCTCCTTTCTCTTTTTCATAGAGAGACTCAATTTGTCTTTTAGTTCTTTTATGAAATCATCAGCATGTTTGAGTCTTTCCTTTAATTTATTGACTTCAGAGTTTGACTGCTCAAGATCATCAAGGGCAGTCTTGAGTTGCTCCCTTATACCATATGCATCCATTTGAATTCCCAAATCTTCCTCAAGCTGTTAGGCTTTGTTAAGAGGTACTTGGCTTTGATACCAATTGTTGATAACTGAGAGGGGGGGGGGTGAATCAGTTATCTTAATTATTTCAGCTTTCTGAACTTTCTTAATAATTAGTGCAACATCAATTCAAATAAGCAAACATAACCATGAAATGGAAATACACATGACACAATATTTTTGACGTGGAAACCCTATTAAGAGAGAAAACCATGGGGTGATTAACCCAAGATTGTATTCTCTGTTAGAAGAATAGAATTACAAAATGGTACTTGCCAATTAGGGCTCACTGCCTGAGCACACTGCTCACAAGAGGCCCACTACCTACAAGAGACTCACTGTCTACAATTTATAAAGAGTGTAATACAATACTTGAACTGATAAGCAGCATCTACATATGCTAGAGTTCAGTTCCGGTTAAACTCAGTACACTGATCTGTTGCACTTCATCCTTCCTCTTCCTTAGTGCTGCTATCCTTTCACATACCAGACCTACCTTAATGCTTTCACTCTACTCTACTACTTTTCTTCGCACTTCACCAAAACCATGACACCTCTCACAACTAAATCCATCTTGTATATATATCCGCACAAGTGATTTCATCACCTTTCTAGTCGGCATCTGAAATAGTCAATATTTTCCACGAACTCTAATATGTCGGCTGAATCCTTGCTTACCAAGTAATGTGGATCAAGGATATACTTGTAGAAGTCATCAATCATGTTGGCCAATCATAACTTATGCCTTAAGAATCTTTACCATCATCAGTAACGCATTTGGAATAATGTCTGATGTTCTGCCAGTTAGTTCTTCCTCTGTCCACACTGCCAATCAGGAACCTGACACTCAAGTATTCATATCTTTTTATTCATCTATCACCGAAGGCTAAATCCTTGGAATCTATCAGTCAAGGTAGTCTTCTTGACTTCCCCATATCCACACTTCACCAAGATACTACCTCTGAGAGATCCGGAGCTAACTGTCAGACCTCGCCACATGCTCTGTTCTTGCTTACCGGATCACAATACTCTGCAATCTGCCTTCCAGTAGAGACTTATCATGTCCTATGGATGTGTGGGTTAACCTTTGTTGCCAACAATGACAACAATCGTGAAGCTCCAATGTGTCTCTTGCCAACATGTTCATCCCAAGGTCCTTGGTGTGTATGCTCTCTCCTTGCGCTATTTGGTGATTTTGGAGATCAAAAATACCTTGGATTCTTTCCTTCTAGGGGGCCTGCCTTGGATTTAATCACAAAGAGGATGAACTCAACCCTGGTGTTCTTTTGGGGTATAAAAATTTGGGAGAGAATCAAAAGACTCTTCCATTGGGGGACATTTGTCATTTGGGTGAAGCTTGAAAGAACGTTTTACCTTGCAAAGTGAAGGAGAGTGGGTTACCCTCTTGCACCATGCCCTTAGACATGTTGTGACCTTTTCCCACAATGCATCCCATTTATGCACAAAAAATAGGGACCCCCTTGCTTTTTCAGCTTTCTGATTCACCTTTTTGGTCACTACTAGCTTCTCACTTGATGTATTGATTTCATTTTTCTGTTGCGATATGCTCACCTATCGGGCCTATGGGGTTTATCATTCTGGAATGACAATAGAAACACCTTCAAATCACTGATAGCCTTCCTAAGCGGAATTGGCCAACCTGTTGGGTTAGTCATGCTAGCATGACTATGGATGATCTCCCGACTCCCCACCCTAAGGGACAATAGGTTAGTATTGTGTGTCACTTGTGTCGGGGCTTCAGGTTTTGTTCTCCTGGTATGATCAGGGGTAGAACTCTGAGGGTTATCCCTGATGAAGGATATGACCAGTGCCCTACCTACCCCTGGCGACACATTTATGGCTAGTTTCCCATGTGGTGAAGGGGGTTTTTATTACATTTTTCTAATCATTTTTCTCATTTTCATCTTTGCATTTTGTAATCTCAACTCTATAGAAAAACCTTTCCATGAAATTTGATCTCCCATTCCATGATTTTGCCAAAGATTTTAGTTGATAGGAGAGTATTGGGCATGTCAAGCTTTTTTAGGAAGAGATTTCTCCAATCGCCGAACCTAACTTACTTCTTCTTTGAACCAAGTAGGGATGTTATTGTTGTTTTCATTTGATTGTGCACAAATATAGTTAGAATGTGGTCTATTCATTAGATTGGCATTGGGTTTTTAGTTCCCTTGTTTAAGTTCTGATGCATCCCTAGGTGTTTTTCTCAATCTCTTACATTCGTAGGGTTTTCTTTCAAATGAGTGGTCCCCATAGTGCTCTTGCAACATGCTTTACATTTTCCATTAGAACGTATGATTTAGCAGTAAGCTTGTCACCCTTTGAGAAACCTTGGTTTTATTGGTAATTTTCCTTATTTTCAATAGGGGAATGCCCTAGTTAATGGTCTTGTCGAAGCCTCGATATTTGATATTGTTTATCCTTGACTTTGCCTTTTTGGGGATTGGCCTCACGGCAATGCCCTTAACAAGTTGCATTCCCTAGGGTCATAAGGTAGAAGTCATCCCTAGTTTTCAATTCCTGACATTTTACCTTTGTCTAACTCCATCAAGATCAGGTTCCTGAGTCTTCCTTTTGTCTATTTACAAGTTGGGAGTTGTGAAGAACCAAGTTAGCCTCAACTTCTGACTTCCATCATTTTACCCTTGTATAACTCTATCGGGACTGGGCTCGTGGGTCTTTCACTTCATGTTTTCAAATTGAAAGTCAAAAGAACCAAGTCATCCCTGACCCCAATCCCTGATGACTTCCTCTGTATGACCTTAGCAGGGTCCAGATCATGGGGCTTTCACTTAGTGGTTATGAATTAAGAGTTAGAAGTACCAAGTCACCCCAACCTCTGATCCCCGACAATTACCTTTGCATAGCTTTAGCAGGATCGAGATCGTGGGGTTTCCTTACTCCTTACCATCTTAGTGGAATAAAGAAGGGATCAGTGTTATGAACCTAGGGATATGATATTATAATATATTTAGGTGGATGGAGATGTTGACATGTGGCACACATCCCTTAAGTTAGTTATATTAGGTCTTATGGATAACTTGTATAATTAATTGTATCAAGAGTTGAGTAGGCCCTCATTAGGATTACCCTTCCATTATGTTATTAGGAGGTGGTATATATATAGGAGGTGAATATTATTGTAAGCTATGTGTAGAGTATTATATTGTATTGGAGATCACTTGGAGATATAGCATGGAGTGGCTTCTTCCTTAAGGAGTATTGTATGGTGTTACCCTACCTTAAGGGTTTATTCTATTTCCGCATATATTGGATATTAGGGCATATTGGCCCACAAGAATATCTTGTGTTGTGTGAGATCTATCTTATACATTATATTATTTCCATTACTATATGTTTGGATCATTACAAGTGGTATTAGAGAATGATCTTGGCACCATGAAGGCAAAAACAAGGTGGTTTATTTATTTATTTTGGAGGTCATTTGGGACTTAGGGCAAATCTCTCTTATTTTGGTGAATATTTGCAAGGTTTTTTGTGGGTTGTTCAAGAACATATTGAAGTTGTTACAGTCCATATTTGAGTGCAATTGGAGTAGAATTCACGGATTTATTATAGAATTAGTGTTTTTATGATTTTTGCTCCTAGGGATACAATTAAGATGATGTTTTTCTAATTTCTAGAGGGTTGAATAAGGCCATATGGATACAGTTACAGTTCTAATTTAGAAGATTTTGGAGTTGTTTTTAGTAAGTTATTGCAATTTTATGATTTTTCGTAATTTTGCTTTCTAGGCTGCAAATCATAGAATTTTTTTTGAGATTTTTATATTTTTGGAAATCTCACCAAATTTTATCAGGGGTTATTATTTTTATTTTTTATTTGGAGTCCTACAACATTATGAAATAATTCAACCAAAGTCAGGTAGGATAGAAAATTTTAGAAACCCTAGTTTCAATGAAGATTACTTATTTTGATGGAAGTGGAGATGCATTAAATTGGTGGAACCAATATAAAAAAGTTCATGGTCAAGGAATACTATGGAAAATAGTTTTTAGTTCACATTTAAGGGGTGAAGCTTACAAATGGTACTTACCATTGCATAAGGATATTTCTTCTTTAGATGAACTAGAACAAGCTTTCTTTGATAAATGGGTTCCAGAAGAAGAAGAATAAGAAGAATAAGAAGAAGATGATGAACATGAATATGATGAAAAAAAAGGAGTAGTAGAAGAAGAGGAATTAGGAGAAGGAAAAGAGGATAATGAAGATAAGATGAATGATACAAGTACATGCACTTTAGCTCCAAGGAAGGAAGATTCAATCCTTCAATTTCAAGGATGTATTCAAAAGGAAAAGGTTATTATTTCTATAAACCCTAGTAGCAAGTACAAATTCATCAACATGGAATTAGGCAAGAAGCTATAGGTACAAGAAAAACACATCAAGAACAATCAAATATCAGGTAAGGATATTCAAATTTTTGAAGATTTGAAGCTCTCTATGGGTAAATATGTTTTACATTCAAATTTTCATGTGTTGGATATGGATGGGTTGGATATTATTCTTGGTTATCCTTGGTTAGAATCATTGGGAACAATAAACATCAATATAAAAAAGAAGTTCATGAAGCTTTGGTATAGGAGGAAAAAAGTTACATTAGAGGATATTACACATAATGAAGTCCAAAATAAAGTCAAGAAAGAGCAAGTTCAAGAATCTACTGAAGATTGTATCAATGAATCAGAGGACATGCAAGAGGAGCAATACGTAGAGAAAAAAGAGGAGACAAGTAATTCTCTTCATGAGCCAACAAAACAAGTGGAAAAAAATGGTGAAGAATTGGAGAAGGTTCCAGTGATAGAAAAGGGTGCAATATATAGGCATCCAAATCATGTAGACAAACAAGAGGCATGGAGGAAACAATCATGGAGGCATGACACTATAGGGAAACAAAAATCAAATCACTATGGACCTACATGGAATCAAAGGAACAACTACAACAATCAGTGGTATCATAGAAGTCATATCTATTCATGGCAACAAAGGAGGACTTATTGTGATAAGGAATGGAAGCAAAGGGGTACAAAAAATATGGATCAAGGATGGGGTCTAGGTACTATCAAGATAAAACCACTACGAAGATCAATTATGGATGGTTGGATGATTGGTCATGGTAGAACATTCATAACAACTTGCGTCAGTCTTACTATTTGGCTTCTTCTCATGTTTTAGGGATGAAACATGTCGAGGAGGGATGGCATGTTATGTACCTAGGGATATGTATTATAATGTATCTAGGTGGATGGAGATGCTGACATGTGGCACACATCCCTTAAGTTAGTTATATTAGGTCTTATGGATAACTTGTATAATTAATTGTATCAAGAGTTGAGTAGGCCCTCATTAGGATTACCCTTCCATTATGTTATTAGGAGGTGGTATATATATAGGAGGTGAATATCAATGTAAGATATGTGTAGAGTATTATATTGTATTGGAGATCACTTGGAGATATAGCATGGAGTGGCTTCTTCCTTAAGGAGTATTGTATGGTGTTACCCTACCTTAAGGGTTTATTCTATTTCCACATGTATTGGATATTAGGGCATATTGGCCCACAAACATATCTTGTGTTGTGTGAGATCTATCTTATACATTATATTATTTCCATTACATGTTTGGATCATTACAATTAGGCCCGAGGCCTGATCTCCACTATGCTTCTTTTATAATAATAATCGGTTCATTTGATTTGATTTAATCTAACTATAGCCTTATTGTTGAATGCACAAGACAACTGAGAGGGGGGTTGAATCAGTGAAAGGAAGCAAGGTATGCGGAAATGCTTCCTACACTAATCTACTGAGGAAAGATTTATGCAAATTTTTACTTTTATAGTTATAGATTAAGATGAACATTAACATAAAGAAAATAACAACTTACAAATGCAAACACAAAACTCACAGCACGAGATATACGTGGGGAAAAACCTTTTAGGTAAAAAACCCCACACTCCAAAGCTACCCAATATATTATTCAAGAATCAAGAAGATTACAATATACTTGCAGAGAAAGCTTCTACAGGAGTATATCCAAATGAAGATCTAGGAGGTAACTTGACATCTATAATATTCTTACTCACAACCTCCATCTCTAGCTCCTGATATATATAAGAGATACAATACAGTAAACCGTTATCAGTAATTACAAAACCATGAGCCAAAACCACCCAAAAGTGGTGCCTAAATTATCTCCAATCAAAGATGCCTTGTGATGTGCCAAAAAACACACCAACATGTGTTACTCTCCCCTCTACAGCTCTTTTATGTATCCAACATGTTTTTACATTTCACAAAAATAGGAGGTCCAACTTCCAGAAGTCATAACTTTTCATTCGGGTGTCTGATTGACGAACCATTTAATGCGTAAGAAATCTCATGAAGAGATCTATCACCCTGTAACCCACTATGTTAGTTATGACAATTTTTGGAGTGTTTAGGGACCTCTAAATGCCTCAAATTTGAGTTCAAAACTTTTTTAGCAGTTTTCAAAAAACATAAACTTTAATATCTCGTGATCCAGATATGATCTTGAGTCAAAACTCACCTGAGATGTTTACTTAGCTATTTTGCACCTTCTGGAAAAATTTTAGGTCAATTCGAGGTCAAATGTAAATTTACTAAAAATAGTAAGTCCTGCCATTTTTAGCCCTTTTGTAAACTTTGAAAGTTCTAGATCATTCTTCAAGATAAAGGGTATTCAAAAAGACCAAAACTAGGAAGAATAGTAACCTTTCAAAGTTGCAAGGTTGAGACAATTTTCTTAACAATCAATTGTATAAAAACTTCAAACTTTCATAAACTTAAACACATCCATATCAGTTTACTTAAATCCTTAATTTGTTGCGAAGGTTAAACATGAAATGCATATAACAGAAACTTAAACACATCAGCATCATGCATAAGAGAACACTAGATTTTTATGTGGAGAACCCTAAAAGGGAAAAACCATGGTGAGGATTAGCTCACAATATAAAGTAGTATTAATACTGAATTACAAAGAGGCTTATTGCCAAAGGGCTCACTGCCCAAAAAGAATGCTCACTGCAATAGGTTCACTAAAATAAGAGGTGGCTCACTCCCATGAACTGACATGATAGCATCTACCACATGCCCAAGTTTAGTTCTAATGAAACACAATACATATCACCTTCGCAGCCTTACAACACAAATATTCTAATCTTCACATCTCCGCACATACACACGAATTCTTTTCACTTATTTATATCAATCATCAACTTTGAAACATTTACCAAGGTCAGAAATACACTCTATAACCTTTGAAACAATCACTTGTTGATGATTGTTTTAACACAGTCATAACAATAGTTAAAATTCACATAAAATGAACCTAACTGACTTGAAAGATATGAAGGAATCGATTAAGATTCACTTAATCCCAAGTTTAATATGGTCAGGTCTTGACCTGTTGGGCAAATTCAGTAGGTTGATGTGAAGCTGTAATGTTCAAGGGACCTTACGTGATTTAGGGTTTCTCAATGGCTTACTGGGCTCAAACTATGCAAAAGAGATCATAAAAAAAAAGCATGTTGTTCATTCTTTTTGCATAAAAGTGTTACTGTGTTGCAAAGCTTTTAATGATTTTTTTCTTGAATTATTGCAGCTTTCTTCTCTTCAATATTATGAAAACTATCTACTTTCAACTCTATTGTTTATGCTTTTCGAATTATGAGACAAATTTCCTTCAAATTTCTACATTTTAGGCTAAGTATTCTAGATGAGTTGGGAATCATTAGAAAGATCTACACTAAACTTCATTCAATCTAATAAAGGATCTAATTGTTCTGTTATGCACTTTGTAAATCATACAACAATTTGATCAAATCCACAGACAAAAACCTTAGATGTAGGTTCTGAGCATTTTCACATACATTTAAGATTGCAAGCTCTAAGAGAAAATGTTTGAAACACAATGAAGAGAAAGAAAACACTCAGAAGATAGATGCAGAATTCTAGATTCAATTGTATTAGAAACAGACAGTCATATAAGATTTATTATGTCTGAATGAGTCTTAGCTTCATTGATCAAATCACATAAAACTTACAAGCTTTACAGATACAACAAGGAGGCAGGATGTTCCACACGCTCCTTGTTGCAGACACAGGCGACCTCCTTCTACTCCTAAATGCTATGCTAAGTGCTACTTTTACAAAATTCTTGCTGCTACAAATCCCTATGTAGCCCCTGTGTAAAATTTTACAGTGTAAAGAGGCACAATATATAGACTTGATTGTCCTCAATATAGCTCAAAACACTAGTTTAAACCCTGGTTCAAACCTCTAGTTACAACAATAAATGTTGGAGAACAAGTCTCCCAAAATATATCTCTGAGCATACATCAAATCTGGGTGAAATATGCCCTTCTGGAAACCCTAGCAGCTCAATAATAACTTCTGTTGTCTGCTATAATAATGTTTCCATCTGCATTTTGTCTTTATTAATGAAGGCCTTTGACTTCCTTGCCCTTCATCCTTATCTTCTTCTACTCCTGAGATCGGATCTCCTTTCTATGACGTCATCACCATCAAGCTTCAGCTCCTTCCTCAACTGCAAACCTACAAAAAATAGACCAACAATAAGTACCACTTTACCTAATAAACAATAGGAAATTAAAACACTTGTTAAATCAAGGCGTGACTGTGTGAACACGGAAATCAAGCCCCAAATCTGTGAAAAAATGCGGGTTAAATGTATATACAACGCTAAAACCAATCAGGTCAACTATCGTTGACCAGAAAATATGCATTCAAGCTAAAAAATGCCTCAAAAACCCTATTGCTTCGCCTTCCCACTCATTTCCTTGTTTAAATTCTTGTATCTTTCGATATACAAGCCGGGCGTGATATATTCGATATATCGGATTTGAATCTGTTTTAAATTCTGGCTTGTATGTATGCAATGTATATCGCAATGTATCCTTGATATACAAGCCAGATTTGATACAATTTATTCATCGGATTCTAATTTCTTTAGGATCCCGGCTTGTATGCATAATGAAATGTATGTTTTGGAACATACATACAAATGCGAAGATACAACGATTTAACTCTCCTTAATTCTCCTTTCGCGTCTGCGCAATCTATAAGTCATTGTATATCAGCTTTGTATGTCGAAATATACAAAGCACAAAAATATACAAAGCCTTAACTCTTTTCAATAAGTCCACCGGGTCCGCGCAGTGTATCTCCGCTTTGTATGTTTCGGAATGTATGTATATCAAAACATACATACAAGTCGAAACATACAAAGACTTAATTCTAATTCATAAATGTTTCGGGTCCACCGCTTGTACACTTTGATGCATATCAGCTTTGTATGTAAGATACATACAAAGCGCAAACATACAACAAATTAACCCTGCTTCATAACATTTGAATTCCATGTAATGTATATGCCTTGTTCATTTTACCTTGTATGTTTCGATCTGCCAAACATACAACGTGAGATACATGCGGTGGAACTCAATCATTTATTCATTTCAACTCTAAGTTATTTCGGGTCCACCTTGTATGTATTAAAATGCATGTATTAATATACAAGGCATGAAATATACAAGGACTTTTTGTTATTTCATAGCCATTTCAGGTCCACCCCTTGTATATTTCGTTGTATGTTACTCCGATATACAAAACCCACTTCCGCGACCCTGTATGTGAACGATATACAAGAGACCTTGTATATGCATGACGCGACATACAAACTACTTTGTATGTGCAACATACAAAGGCCAAACATCAAAAAGTCAAATGCATATGCAACCCGAAATGTAAAAAAATGGCTAAGTATAAAAACAAACCCTTTGCATATACAAACGACCTTGTATATGAACAGCGATATACAAAGGCCTTGGTATACAAGCGAACTTGCATACAAAGGGCCTTGTATATGCAACCCGATATACAAGCAGGCTTGTACATACAAACAACAAACCCTTCCCTTGTACATTTTACCAAAATGATCATAACTTGCAAAATATGGCAAATTTTAAGATGGTTCAAAAAGCAACCCTAGCTTATTTTTCACAAGGAATCTAACCATATCATGCCCTGGTATTGAAAATGTATTTTTTTCTCTATTTTTAATAAAGTTTGCAAATTTAACCCTCTTTTCCCTTTTACCACCAAGCAAAACGCAAAAAACCACAGCAGGGGTCCTCATTTTGCTAAGGGGTAAAATGGGGTGTGTTGTGAACATCACAACATCTCCAAGGTCAGCAAACATACATAATTCAAGTTAGGTCTGAACCTAAACATTATTGTGAAGAAAAGGAATGAAGGTAGAACATTTCATAGCTTAGTTTGGACCTAAATACATCTTCACATGCTTCAACACACTTCCACAATCCATGAAGCACATTCACAAAGAGTGTAAACAACCAGGTCGGCCAAAATTGGTGTTAACACTAGGATCTTTAGGCACACGCTTTTAAGAATGAAACCATAACTTACAAACCAAGAACAAGCCTTCAAAACAATTTGGATACATCCATGAACAACCTTAAGTTACCTGAGAACCAAAAAAATCATTTGCAACACCTTTCACCTAAAGAAGGTTCATTGTCTACTCACAAACAACACTATTGAACTCTGCTACACAATAACTTGCTTTCCGGAGCACCAAATCACAAATCCTTTGGAATGAAGATAGATAAGGACCTTTTAAACATATGTGCAAAACCACAACACCTAAAACCACTCTACGGAGCAATGCGGAGCAAAATACTTTCTCCCAGACACCTCTGCACAACCCAAAAACTCTATCAATTACAGTCTTCAAACAGGTGAACATAACTTCTACTGCACAATAATCTAGACCATCAAATTCTAGATTTAACATCTTCAAACACTTCTCTAAAACATATCCAAATCTCACAATCTGATCTTCAACACAGAAGAAATGTGGAGCAAAAACTCAGATAGTATCTTGCAAGCCAGAATACTCTACAACACACTATTTCCTCTGGAGAGAAAATTTTCTCAAAAGTACTTGGAAACCTAGAAATAGGAACAATATGCTAACATCATCAACACCTTTATAAGGCATTCAAATCACTTTAACATGACAACTCAATCAAGCAACAATCAGCAATATCAAAAGACACAGTTGAAACCAATGACAACACAAGCATGTTGACATCAATGACAACACCGGTTAACACATACTTGCAACAATCTCTCCCTTTGTCATTGATGGCAACATATGATGTGAAAAACCATCATGACACAATTCTACACTGATCTCACTCCCCCCTTTCTTTTATACATCTTACTCTCCCTTTGTTTTTCACATGAACTCTCTCCCCCTTTGACATCAATGGCAAAGGGTGATTCACCTTTCTCAAGCATTCTCCCCCTAAATATGATACTGGACATACTTGCACTTGTTCTTAATTGCTCTGAGTACTTTCCTCTAATTGCAACACTCTTCAATGTCACTACCTAAGCTCCCCCTGAGAGGTATCCTCCACAATCAATCCAGAAAAGAAATGACTCCTAAATCATACTGGACTGATGCATTTCCTTATGCATCTAGTTCAACAAAGGAGGAGAAATAACCCCTAACTTTTCCTAGAGATACTCAAATGTATCCTTAGGAAGAGCCTTGGTGAATATGTCAACAATCTAATCTTTTGTAGGCACATACTCAAGCTTCACTTCTTTCTCTGCAACCTTTTCTCTTAGAAAGTGATACCTGATAGAAATATGCTTTGTCCTTGAATGCATCACTGGGTTCTTTGAAATGTTAATGGCACTAGTATTATCACAGAAAATAGGAATAGGATCATCATACTCAACTTTGATATCCTTCAGAGTTTGTCTCATCCATAGCACTTGTGTGCAACATGATGCTGCTGCAATGTACTTTGCCTCTATAGTAGATAAGGATACTGAATCCTGCTTCTTACTTTGCCATGACACAACTCTGTCTCCAAGAAAGGACACACCACCACTTGTACTTGTCCTGTCATCTACACATCCATCCCAATCTACATCTATGTAGGCACTTAGGTTGAAGTCATTGCTCTTAGGATACCTGAATATTCTCTTTACTTCCATGACATGTGACTCTCTAGGATCTACTTGAAATCTTTCCACAAGATAGACTACATGCATGATATATAGTCTGGTAGCAGTTAGGTATAGTAGTCCTCCAATCATTGATGTATATTTGCTCTGATCAGTCTTAGGAGATTCATCATTTTTGCTCATCTTGCAACCAGTTTTCATGGGAGTACAAACTAGTTTAGATTCTTCTATTCCAAACTTCTTCAACAATTCCTGGACATACTTTGATTGTAAAATGAAAATGCCCTTATCTGTCTGATTAATTTGTAGTCCAAGAAAGAAATTCATCTCACCACACATTGACATCTCAAATTCTTTTTGCATCTCATCTGCAAAGTTCTTACACATGCCATCATTTCCACTGAAGATTATGTCATCCACATAGACGTCAATAATCAGAATTTGATCTTTGCTTACCTTGATGTACATATTACTATCTGCAGACCCTTTCCCTACTGCAACAAATACTTGTCTAATCTAGCATACCAAGCTCTAGGAGCTTGCTTCAGTCCATACAATGCCTTCTTCAATTTACATACCATATCTAGTTTGTTTGATAACTAAGACCCATCTGGTTGCTCTATATATACTTCCTCTTCCAACTCACCATTCAGAAAAGCAGACTTTACATCCATTTGATATACTTTGAAATCCTTATGTGCTGCATAAGCCAGAAACAACCTAATAGCTTCTAGTCTTGCTACTGGAGAAAAAGTTTCCTCATAGTCTATTCCTTCCACTTGTGAGTAGCCTTTACATACAAGTCTGGCTTTGTTTCTTACCACTTCTCCTTTCTCATTCGACTTATTCTTGAAAACCTACTTTGTTCCAATCACATTATTATCTGTAGGCCTAAGGACAAGTTCCCAAGTCTTGTTCTTTTCAATTTGCATCAATTCTTCTTCCATTTCCTTGACCCAATGTTCATCTTTACATTCTTAAGAGATAGTCTTAGGTTCAACTTCTGAAATTAAACAAAGATTTGTCTGTTCTTCTGCAACTCTTCTTCTTGTCAGAACTCCTTTGTTTTCTTCACCAATGATTTGATCCTCTGAATGATTGTTTTGCACATACTTGGGGGTTTTAGGAACTCTTTCTAGAGATTCTTCTTCATCAATCTGAACTTCCTTGTCTTTGACTTCTTCAACTGCTTCTGTATCAGCAGACACATCTGACTCATATCCATCAAGCTATGAGATTTTCTGAATATCTTCATCTACCTTTACATTTGCACTTTCAATGATCTTCCTCAACCTTTTGTTATAGCACCGGTAGTGGTGCAGGAGCACCCCTTTGAAATAAAGAATAAGTCTAATTATAGTATGTTTTACATTATGATGTAATAAGGTCCATGTGACCAATTCTTATGTTTAAGTCAATCTAGGTTTATGTGCAAGTCAGTTAGAAGTTTGTTATTCTAGCTGTGCTCCCAGCTGCTTGGAAGCTCCCAGCCGCTGGGAATCGAGTCTGTAGTACTCGTGAGGAATAGTTATTTATGCCCTAGATCAGTTTGTTTAGATATAGTTCAGCATTGCATATGAAAAATAGAGACATTGTGTTTTGGAGATCAGACTGAGCATTGTGATACAGTGGGGCTATGATATTTGTATGCATTTCTGTTATTGAAATAAAGAAGATCCCATTGTTTCATTTGTCTGATCTTTGATCTATCTGTGTAGTCGATTTTGATTTTGCAGGCGAAATGGATTCATTCATCCATTCCACCGGTTGATTCTCTAAATCGGTGGAATGGACATGTATAGTAGTTTAGTTTGCAGTTTCATTTTTCTGTTTTCGCATTTCATGTTTTTGGGATCGATTTATAGCATGCTATGATCTATCCTAGCATCCTCATGTGCTAGGGTTTGAAGGATAAAATCTAAGTTAAGATTGCCCAGAAAATAGATCGGTGCGATCTCTGTGTTTTCCGCGAGAAATTTGTGAAGTTTCAAGGGTTTTGTCAAAATGTACATTTGACATATATATAGTATTTGTATGCAACATACAGTCTGTGTGTATATCACATTTGTATCTCTGTGTATATCGCTAAACAGATCGGGTGTTAAAACATGTTAAAAATGCATGTTTCGAAGGTATAAAGGTGAAACAGTTTGGATATACAATTCCTGTGTCTATCACTTTTGTTTGTTGGGGACAATTGATGTGTATATCGCATTCGCATGTTGTGTGTATATCACTTTAGTATAATCATTGTTGTATGTTGGGATATACAAGCAACCAGAGATACAGAGGAGAGAGAAACTCTTAATAGTCAACGGCGGAGTCAAAGATACATTCGCTAAGGTATATGGAAGATACATTTTCTATTTGCATGTTGAGTTTGTACATTTCGAATGTACATTAAGGATATACAAAGTCTGTGTATATCACTAGGAGGATCAGATACAATTTCTGTATATCCCGCATATGTATGTTGTTTGTATCCCACAGAAGCACTTTTGAGTTTGCATATTGGGAATGCATATTGTGAATGTACATCAGGCTGATACAAGGGAAAGTCAGTGGTCAACTATTCTACATCAGGTTGATACAAGGGAAAGTCAGTGGTCAACTATCTTCGGAAGGAATGTTCTAAGGAATATTCGGTAGATGCATATTATCGGTTGTATATTTTGAATGTATGTTGAAATATACATTCTGCCGATACAAAGGATTTTATACAAAGGTAGTCAGCGGGTCAAACATACATTGAGGGCATATCCGGAGGAATATTCGGTGAATGTATATCTTGATTTGTATGTATCGGTTGTATATGGAAAATATACAATGCGCAGATACATGTGCTAGATACAAAAGTTGACCGACAGTGAGAGTGAAGGTGACCGACGCCGACAGGTCAGAGTTTGCATGTTCTATGTAAAGGAAGTGACAGATACAAAGGGACCGCAGGTTCGGCAGGTAAATGTTTGTATGTATGTACGCAAGTAGGAGGATAATGATCGGCAGAGAAAGTAAGGATGATGTCAACGGGAGGATATTTTTCCGATAGGCAAAGGGAGGCAAAAGTATATACAATCAGGTTTGTATGCATATCAAGAAATGCATAAACATACATTGATAATTGTATGTTAGGGTTTTAGTGTTGGATGCTCTGCATCATAGTGGTATCAGAGCAAAGGAAGGATCTTCTGGAAAAGATAAGAAGATAGCAAGATGTCGGATGAAGAAGGAACATCAGAGATTTCGGCAAGGATGACCAACGCTGAGTTGGTAGTTTTGGTAAAGAAGCAGATTGCAGAGAGCATTGCTGTAAAGGCTCAGAATCAGGCATTGAAAGATGAGTTGGAGAAGTTGAGGGATAGAGTAGTTCTGGTAAAGAAGAAGATAGGGAAGAAGAAGAGATCCCTAGGTGGAATGAGGAAGACGTTCCTGCAGACCAGAGACCGTTGATTAATGCCCTCAAATCCATGGAGAGGAGAACCATGGATGTGAAATTGGATTTGCCAGTGTTTATAGGAAAGATGGATCCTGATTCGGTGATGGAGTGGATAGACTCCTTAAACAATTTCTTTGAGACAGAGGAGATACCAGAACACTAGAGGGTAAAGATAGCCCAATCAAAAATGAAAGAGGCTGCATTAACTTGGTGGAATTTCATCCAAGATGACAGAGTACAAGAAGGAAAGTGTAGAGTTGCTACATGGAAGAAGATGATGGCTTTAGTGAAAGAAGCCTATGTTCCATTGGATTACAACATCCAATTGCATAAGAGGAAACAAAATTTGAAGCAGAAGGAGCTAGATGTCAGCTCATATACTGAAGAATTCATGAAACTTTGTGTCAAGACAAAGGTAAAAGAAAATGAGGAAGAAAAGGTAGCTAGATACCTTAACGGATTGAGGTTCAACATTAAAGAAGATTTGAATCTGCATAACCCAGATACAGTTCAGAAATGTTTTTAGTTGGCATTGAAAATGGAAGAGAAATTAAAGAGAAGACAAGAACAGAACAATAGAGGAAGAGGAAAAAAACAAAGAGGTGGAAGAGGTCCTTTTAGAGGTAGAGGACATGGATTTAGATATCAGGGAGAATCCAGTCAT
This sequence comes from Cunninghamia lanceolata, assembly GCA_027924645.1. Taxonomy (NCBI): domain Eukaryota; kingdom Viridiplantae; phylum Streptophyta; class Pinopsida; order Cupressales; family Cupressaceae; genus Cunninghamia; species Cunninghamia lanceolata. Next base: position 2,693,464 of record BSBN01001583.1, on the reverse strand, counting down.
GACAACAGCAAGGGAGATAACAGTCAAAACCAGAGAGGAAGTTACAATCAGCAAGGAATATTTAGAGGCAGAAGACCATCATTCAGGGGAAGATCTCAGGGCAGAGGATCTATCAAATGTTATAACTATAATAAAGAAGGCCATATAGCCAGCAGATGTCTAGAAAAGGCAACAAGTTCAACAGGAGAAAGGAGAACGAATCTGAACCAAGAACCTGATAGCCAAAGTGCAACAAGCTCAAACGCTTTTCAAAGTGTGAATGCTCCTGACAATTATGGATATCCAAAGAGTGGAGAATCTATGATGATGAGGAGAACAATGACTACCATGAAGGTACCTGACAAAGAACCCCCACAAAGAAAGTCTCTTTTCAGAACTACATGCAAGGCAGGAGGTAAGGCATGTAAAGTTTTAATTGATTTTGGTTCTACTAAAAATTTTGTATCTGATGAAATGGTAACAAAGCTTAAGCTTAGAAGATTGCCTCACCCATCCCCATATAAGGTCTCATGGCTTACCCAAGGTCAGCAAACAGTTGTAGAAGAGTAGGCTTGGGTAGAATTTCAGATTGGAGCATATAAGGACAAGTTGTTGTTTGATATCACCAAGATGGATGCTTGCCATCTTTTATTTGGAAGACCATGGCAGTATGACTTGAAGGCACACCATGATGGTGTTAGGAACACCTATACAATCACCAAAAATGGTATGGTGACAGAGTTGATTCCATGGACAGAGAAGGAGGAGAAACTAAAAGGAAAAGAGGTAAAGGTGATGCTGATGGAAGGAAAACAATTCATGAAAGAAGTAGTAGCAGAAGGTGCAGTTGCATATGCCCTAATTCCATGTCTGACAGTGAATAAAGAATAGCTACAAGAAGTCAAGAAAGAGAAGAAGCAGAGGTTCATAGACCCAGCTGTCCAAGAACTATTGGATAAGTATAAGGCATCATCTCTGATGGAATGCCAAGATCCCTACCACCTGTAAGGGATACCAATCATTGCATAGATCTAATCCCTGGATCTACACTTCCAAACAAAGAAGCATACAAGATAACTCCAGAATAGAATGTAGAAGTAGCAAGACAAATTGAGGAATTGTTAGACACAGGTCTGATTGGTAAAAGTTTAAGCCCATGTGCAGTACCAGCTGTACTAGCACCAAATAAAGAAGGCACTTGGAGGCTTTGCACAGATTCCAGGGCTATTAATAAGATAACAATCCGGTATAGGTTTCCAATACCTAGGGTAGAGGATTTACTTGACTATTTGGGAGGTGCTAAGTATTTTACAAAAATAGATTTGAAGAGTGGTTATCATCAGATCAGAATTAGGCCAGGAGATGAATGGAAAATAGCATTCAAAACCAATGAAGGGTTGTATGAGTGGAAAGTTATGCCTTTTGGTTTATCTAATGCACCTAGTACTTTTATGAGATTGATGAATGAGGTTTTGAGAGAATTCATGGGAAAGTTTGTCATAGTATATCTAGATGACATTCTGATTTTCAGTAACACAAAGGAAGAACATCTCAGACATATAGGTTTGGTTCTCAAGAGGTTACACGAAGAGCAGCTGATGATAAATCTAGATAAGTGTTTGTTCATGCAGGAAGAGATCACATATTTGGGTTTTGTCATTTCACAAGGAAAGCTGCAAATGGATAAGGAGAAGGTGAGTGCCATATTGTCTTGGCCAACTCCAAGGACTATGAATGATGTCAGAAGCTTCCATGGGTTAGCAACCTTCTACAAAAAGTTTATAAGAGGGTTTAGTCATATTTGTGCGCCCATGCTTGATATTATAAAAGGAGGACAGAAGTGCAGATTTGCTTGGACTAAGGAAGCAGATGATTCCTTTGAAACATTGAAGAAGAAAGTGGCACAGCAGCCAGTCCTTGCACTTCCAGATTTTAACAAAATTTTTCAGGTAGAATGTGATGCAAGTCACATGGCAATTGGAGCAGTACTCAGCCAAGAAGGTAGGCCAATTGCATTTTTTAGTAAGAAGCTCAATGATGCTAAAAAGAGGTATTCATCATATGATTTGGAAATGTATGCTCTAGTCCAGTCACTCAAGAAATGGAGGCATTACTTGATGCCCAAAGAATTCATAGTATTTACAGATAATCAGGCTCTAAGTTTTATAAACAACCAAGAAAAGTTGAACCACAGGCATATGAAATGGGTAGAAACTTTACAAACTTTTACTTTCACATTGTAGCATAAGAAAGGAGTCAAGAATAAGGTAGCTGATGCCTTGAGCAGGAGAGCTCTAACAGTCAACCAAATCTAGTTGGAAAGTGTTGGCATTGATTCATTGCAGACCATGTATGATGATGATGAAGATTTTGGAGAGATATATCAGGTATGTACTTCTTTTGGAGATAAATATCATGCTGAGTTCTCTGAATTTCTAATCCAAGATGGATTGCTGTTCAAAGGTGGACAGTTGTGTATTCCAAGGTGTTCTATGAGGTTGAACATCATAAAAGAGAAACATTGTGGAGCTATGGCAGGACATTTTGGTTTGGATAAGACTCTTGATCTTGTTCGAAGACATTATTTATGGCCTAAGTTACAATCTGATGTTAGAAAATTTGTAGAGACATGTGTGATATGTCAGAAAGGAAAAGGAAGATCAACTAATGCAGGTTTATATCAGCCTTTACCCATTCCTTCTAGACTATGGGAAAGCATAAGTATGGATTTTGTGTTGGGTTTACCCAGAACCAGAAAAGGATATGATAGTGTTTTTGTTGTAGTGGACAGATTCAGCAAATGGCATATTTCTTGCCATGCAAAACCACTGCTGATGCTTCCTATATTGCAGATTTGTTTTTCAAAGAAATAGTAAGAATACATGAATTTCCATTGAGCATAGTGTCAGATAGGGATGTGAAGTTTATTGGTCATTTCTAGAGGACTCTTTGGAAGAAGCTTGGAACAAATTTGTCTTTTTCATCTGCATATCATCCTTAAACGGATGGACAAACTAAAGTGGTAAATTGTTCCTTAGGGAATTTGCTCAAATGTTTGACAAGACAGCATGGAGACAAGTGGCATAATATCCTACCATATGCAGAATTTTCCTATAATGATACTGTCAATAGAAGCACAGGGAAATCACCTTTTCAGATAGTCTATGGTATACATCCCAGAGGTATTTTAGAGCTGAGAGATCTACCTACAGAAGATTCTATTAGTGCAGATGGTGAAGCTTTTGCAGAAGCCATAAAAGAGGTACATGATCAAGTCAAAAACCAACTCCAACAAACTACCTTAAAGTATAAGGAGTATGTTGATAAAAAGAAGAAAGATGTACAGTTTGATGTTGGAGATTTGGTATGGGTTCATTTGAAAAAGGAAAGACTCCCTAAAGGTAAATATACCAAACTCATGCAGAGGAAGATTGGACCATGTCAGATTTTGAGAAAGCATGGACAAAATGCTTATGAGATACAACTTCCTTCTGATCTTGGTTTATCACCTATATTCAATGCATGTGATTTAACTCCATACAAGCATAATCCAGATGAAGAATAGGAACTACTACAGGATACAGTAGTTGATGACATTCCAAAACATGATCCACCACAGTTGTAGAAGATTTTAGACACAAGAGTGATCAAGAAGACCTGGAACAACAAATATTTGGAATATTTGGTGGCTTGGCAGGGAAAACCTGATTCAGAAGCAGTGTGGATGACTGAAGAACAGATCAACCAACATGGTTCAGACCTACATACTCTCATCTCAAGTGGACTTGAGATTTCTTCTTCTGGGGAGTATGGTGCAGGAGCACCCCTTTGAAATAAAGAATAAGTCTAATTATAGTATGTTTTACATTATGATGTAATAAGGTCCATGTGACCAATTCTTATGTTTAAGTCAATCTAGGTTTATGTGCAAGTTAGTTAGAAGTTTGTTATGTTAGCTGTCCTCCTAGCCGCTGGGAATCGAGTCTGTACTACTCGTGAGTAGTTATTTATGCCCTAGATTAGTTTGTTTAGATATAGTTCAGCGTTGCATATGAAAAATAGAGACATTGTGTTTTGGAGATCAGATTGAGCATTGTGATACAGTGGGGCTGTGATATTTGTATGCATTTTTGTTATTGAAATAAAGAAGATCCTGTTGTTTCATTTGTCTGATCTTCGATCTATCTATGTAGTTGATTTTGATTTTGCAGGCGAAATGGATTCATTCATCCATTCCACCAGTTGATTCTCTGAATCGGTGGAATGGACATGTACAATAGTTTAGTTTGCAGTTTTCACATTTCATGTTTTTGGGATCAATTTATAGCATGCTATGATCTATCCTAGCATCCTCATGTGCTAGGGTTTGAAGGATAAAATCTAAGTTAAGATTGCCCAGAAAACAAATCGGCCCGATCTTTGTGTTTTCCACGTGAAATTTGTGAAGTTTCAAGGGTTTTGTTGAAATGTACATTTGATATATATATAGTATTTGTATGTGACATACAGTCTGTGTGTATATCGCATTTGTATCTGTGCGTATATCGCTAAACAAATTAGGTGTTAAAACATGTTAAAAATGCATGTTTCGAAGGTATAAAGGTGAAACAGTTCAGCTATACAATTCCTGTGTATATCGCTTTTGTTTGTTGGGGACAATTGATGTGTATATTGCATTCGCATGTTGTGCGTATATCACTTTAGTATAATCGCTGTTGTATGTTGGGATATACAAGCAGCCGGAGGTACAGAGGAGAGAGAAACTATTGATAGTCAACGGCGGAGTCAAAGATACATTCGCTAAGGTATATGGAAGATACATTTTCTATTTGCATGTTGAGTTTGTACATTTCGAATGTGCATTAAGGATATACAAAGTCTGTGTATATCACTAGGAGGATCGGATACAATTTCTGTATATCCTGCATATGTATGTTGTGTGTATCCCACAGAAGCACTTTTGAGTTTGCATATTGGGAATGTACATTGTGAATGTACATCGGGCTGATACAAGGGAAAGTCAGTGGTCAACTATCTTCGGAAGGAATGTTCTAAGGAATATTCGGCAGACGCATATTATGGGTTGTATATTTTGAATGTATATTGAAATATACATTCCGCCGATACAAAGGATTTTATACAAAGGTAGTCAGTAGGTCAAACATACATTGAGGGCATATCCAGAGGAATATTCGGTGAATGTATATCTTGATTTGTATGTATCAGTTGTATATGGAAAATATACAATGCACAGATACAAGTGCTAGATACAAAAGTTGACCGACAGTGAGAGTGAAGGTGACCAACGCCGACAGGTCAGAGTTTGCATGTTCTATGTAAAGGAAGCGACATATACAAAGGGACTGCGGGTTCGGCAGGTAAATGTTTGTATGTATGTACGCGAGTAGGAGGATAACAATCGGCAGAGAAAGTAAGGATGATACTGACGGGAGGCTATTTTGCCGATAGGCAAAGGGAGGCAAAAGTATATACAATCAGGTTTGTATGCATATCAAGAAATGCATAAACATACATTGATAATTGTATGTTAGGGTTTTAGTGTTGGATGCTCTGCATCAGGTAGGCTTTGCTCTTAGTAGAGTACCCAAGGAATATGCCTTCATCACCTCTAGCATCAAACTTTCCTAACACTTCATATCTTCTGATATAGCATTTACTTCCAAAAACTTTGAAATACTTAACAGTAGGAGTTCTTCCGTACCATAGCTCATAAAGTGTCTTTGTTCCATTTACTTTGACTTGTACTTTGTTCTAAATGTAGACAGTAGTATTGTTACCCAAAATCTTGAACCTAGGAAATTTAAAGTTTAAATTTTTTTTGAACTTCTAGAGCACCTCGAACACTTCAGCCTGCCAAATCACAAAAATAATTAATTTTGAAAATCTATTAAATCTGGTGTGAAATCCTTTTGTGGGGTTGACCCTAAACTCATTTTACTCAATGTGACTAGTACTCATGCCAAAATACCTTACCATTGGAAAGATTTTAAACCTTTGATTTCTCAGACAACAATTTGCAAATAAAGCCAAAATTTGGCATTTGGGTTGTTGAAGCTAAAAAGGTTTCTAGGTTTTACTCTACAGCTTTCAGACATCTTACTATCCAAATTTTGTTTAAAATAGAGCTATCATGTAGGAGATATGAGATTTTTCGTCTTAACTCAAACTGTGGTTCCAAGGATCCAAAGTTTTTAAATTTTCATGTAGAAATATATATTTTTTTTCCAAGGTCAGAAAAGGTGAGAAATATGAAGTTATGGGGTTTTCCATAAAAGTTATAAAGTCTAGTAATTTAAAAAGGGTAAATGACTTTATTATAGCCAAATATTAATAGTGGCTCCAAAATCCTTATGAGAAAACTTCACGAGAAGATTATGGACTTTAGGAACAATCAGACTCTTTATTGTGAGGAGTCTCTTTAGTTCTTGAAATTCATTTATTCCTGACTTCTCTCAATGACAATTTTAAAGAGTTCAAAAACTTCTTTTATCCCTGACTCTATTTGAAATCAACCTTTCTTGAGGTTCAAGAACCTCACATATCCCCAACTTCTCTCCATTCTCAAGTTCAATAGTTCCAAGAACTGTGGATTTGCTAATACCTTTGTAATCGGTCACTCCTTTTATTCACAGTTGGCAGAATGTGGAGAATGTGAGTTTTGTGTTTGGGCAAGGAATTTACAGTCATGTGTAAAGCCTATGATAAGCCTGTGATTTTGATACTAGTGAGATTGTTACCTTGAAGAAGGTATGATTTGGCAATTTGGAGCTGGGAAGTGTTCGATTATTGGCACAAGAAATTCAGGTGTTACGTAGGCTTGATCATCCAAATGTTGTGAAATAAGAAGGTACTTTGCAGGCCTGATCATTGTCATAGTTGTGGTGTGCTCCATCATGATTTCAAAGGTTCATTTCTCAATTGTGTTCTCATCAAGCATGTTTTGTACAAGGGCTACGAGAAAAAGAGGTGAGTCAGATTGATATTTAAAATGACTCTAGCAGCTAATATTAGAGTTCTATTACTGTGTCTAAGTTACTATCACTTAATCTCTACAATTGGTTTCCCTCTCCTTGCTTGAAGAAGTATGAGAAATCCTTAGGTTTCTCAAATTGACATGGTGTATTATGGACATCTCCCAAACTATATACCATGTATACTATACATGGTATTGTTTTGGCTTTGATGATGAGAACAAAAAAGCAAATGGTAATTGATACTTTTGCAAGTGAAGATAAACCTTTGGAGAGTTTTGTCGTTCATGCAAAGAGATGACAAATATTTTGTTCCAAAGGTCAATAATACTAATGTAAACAAAAGTGTGGATTCTATACATGCCACAATATTTAGTTGTTATTGCAAGCGAATAAGAGGTGAACACCCCTATGATTAGGTAACAAATACAGTCAAGGTTATAGATGAGGAGTATTGTAATCGATGTAATAGTTGCAAGTGTCCTAACGGACCTATATGTACAATACAAAAGCATATACAAGGAACGTGAACCGTTTGACAAAATGCTTCAAAGAAATGCGGTCTCATGGGACTCAATGAATCCAGGATATGTACAAAATGAATTTGTTGAATTGGCTTTAGAAACTTTGAAGCAAATGCAACTATTGAGTGTAAAACCAGACTCCACTACCTTTGTCAGCATCCTCCAAACCCACTCGGATCAAATTTCAAGCTTGCTCCCTCAAAGAAATGGTTAGTAGCCCAATAAGCACCTTCAGGGATGCCCCTTCACTCAAGATTATAAAGTACCAAATTACCGTCCACTGGCTTGAAAAGCTCAAATCAGCCTGTGGAGTAGTTTGTAGTTGAAGCTTTATAAAACATGATAGCTCTAGTCTTGAGCATCTGACCGAGCAAGAGAGTGTCTGTAGGGTTGTCGAAGGTCTACCAGATGGGTTGAGATTGTTCGTTTAATAGCACAAAGTTTCCACTATCTTGTATTATAGCCACTACTACATAGTCAGAGACACCAAAGGTGGAAAGAAGAATAAAATGTCATAGGAGCTATATAGAAAGTGCATCTGCATATGATTAGAAAACTGCCGAGGATGCCTTAGAATTGATAAAAAATTTCATGGTGCATTTCATTCCAATTTTTATGCGGTAGTAGCAATGGAGGAGCATCACTGCGTGTAACATCCCTGCAAGGGCATGATTCCCTCAATTGTAGTAAGTGGCATCAACATGTTGAGAGAATGGAGCAAACTAGTGTCTTTAGTGACTCATATTATTAATATTCTAAGCTTTAGGTTTCTTCCTTCAAGAAAGAATAGGAAACTATGGTCATTGGAGAAGGAAATTAGAAGATGTATTATGCAGGTCTAGAGATCTTTTCAACAATTGAGATGTCAAAGGTCCAACGTCGGCTCATTTTCTGTGACTTTAAAAAAAGGGTAGCAAGTTTGATTAGTATATTAGTAGCTCCTATTCAAGATGTGCTTGAAGGGAAATTTGTTGTGACAGTATTGGTCAAGGAATGAGCTAATCAAGTCAAAATTTCATTAAAAAAAAGCCATTGGATTTCTCATTGTGTTATGACTATGGAAAAATTCCAAAGTCTTTGCAGAGAGTTTGAAGAGGCTAATGTGGTTATGAGCTATTTTCTAGATTGTAGAAGAGCTCAGTACCTTCTAATTGATAGAGGAGACCATATTAAGGGTGTAAAAATAACTCTTGTCCTAGTTCCTACGTTTTTAATGTTTCACAATTGGATTATAAAACTTTTCATTTGCATTGGATTCATGGACAAAGTGGAAGAAGTTCTTGGTGTGATAGCATGAACTGAATCAACCAAGAAGGTCAGTAAAGCTATTCACCCTTGGGAGCACTTCAATCATGTTATTTTAAGTATTCAGGGGTATAAGCCTAGAGGATTTGCCACGCAAATCAGTTTGAACACTCCTAATATGTGGGTTATTATTAAATCAATTGTTGATCTCTTCCTACAACTGAATCAAGAGGAAGATGTCGATGCAGATGTGTAGAAATAGAAACTGGGAGACAAGTTATTCTCTTTCAGTTGAATTTTGCTACAAGTTACTCCTAAGGCAGTTCGCAGAGTACATTGATGATGTGCTTAGAGTATATTTTATTGATGAGAACTAGAGTAAGCTCCCTTATACTACCCTAACTACAGAAACTGAATATGGGTTCTGACAAGGCCACAAGCAACACAAATATACAATAGGAAATTGTCTACTCTAAAAGAGGGCATTGTTATAGACAACAAAAGGCTTGAATTCCTAGCCTTCTCATCCAGTCAATTGAGGTAAAATTTTGTTTGGATGTTTGCTTTCACTAACAACATTGGTGCTAACAGCATTAGAAAACATATGGGCTTAAGGACAAATCTGATTGATGCCTAGGTGATACAACCATTGAAAACAATATGCACAATAGGGGAATGCTCTTGAATTGATGAATATATTATTCCTAAGTTAAGCACCTAGAGGAGTAGCTTCTACAAACCTTTCTGAAATTCTATCGGTATATTGGATATAAAACTAAGGAAATAAACAAATTTTCAAAATGGGAAAAGCATGAAATACTCATTAGACTCGGTGAAGTTGAAGTCACTTTTGAAAAGTGAATTTATAAGTTAATCTCAAAAGGGGATTTTTTTTATGGTAATTGATTTTAAAGAAACAGTTACGGGAAATAAAGGCGAGCCTTTAAAAACTCATCGAAGGCTCATAATAAGGGATCTCTTTCTGTCTGCTCATGAGCAGGGGAAGAGAGGGGTAGTTGGTTTTTCTTTTTAAACACAGTTTGCTGTACAGAGTTGTGGAGTCTGTGAACTCATTTTTTGCATTGGAGAAATAAGGAATATATTTCTGAATCTATGAATTTATTAATGTTTTCTTTGGATTGCAAATGTCCTGTGTGTCTTTGTAATCACTCTTCAATTGTATTTTCTATTATATCAGATTGTGTGGGTGTTTATTTCTGAATATGTGAATTCAAATCAACTCATCTATTGAAAAGGTCTATTGTTCATCCTTTCCTTATTATCGTTCGTGGGTGTGGAATAGATGAACTTTGTGTCGTTTATTTGCATCCTTTCATTCTGAATTAATCAATCGCATTTGTGTCATGGTTATGCACAGCTGTTAGTTTTTTCTTTTTTGCCTTCGGGTTAAAATCATACTATGTTTTCATTCATTATATATTATTTGAAGGTAGCTGCGCCTTGTAAAATAAGTAGAGAGTCATTACAAATATCATTGCAATCGACTCAACTATTGGTTGGATTGTCATGTGTGTGGGTAAAAGAGTCTAAAATCTAAATGACAAATCTATTAACCAATAGATTTTTGGTGACTCTACTAGGGAAAGAATCGAAGTGCTAGTGTCTTCTTTTGTCATAAATCTAAAGGTACCTCCCTGAGGACGAAGGTTGGTGGCTCTACAATGTGGAATGTACTCAGAAGCATTTTACTCTAGTGAAGACTCCTACTAATTTATCTTTTAGATTTGCATGATGGAATTAGTTTCTCCTCAGCCATGGGGAAATCATTTTGGACTTCTTTCTTTGCCATAATATTCACCATTGCTTGAAGGATGAAAAAAGCACTTCCTAAAGTTCAGTGGAGAAAACCATCAAGATGAAGAAGATCACATCCTAGCATTCATAGTTGCATGAGGAATTTTGGGAGTAAGTGAAGAAAGTGTTTTTGTTCGATTATTCATTGAATCTCTTGTTGGGCCTACAGCGAACTGGTTTCATTATTTGGAAGACAAATGCATCACTAATTGGGACACATTAAAGAATAAGTTTTTGGGAAGGTATAAAGGTTTTGTTGATGAAGCTGCTTTGCTATGTTAATTTTTCAATGTTCAAAAGCAAGAAAATGAATCCATCAGAGATTTTGTGGATTGATATACCCAGCTACTCAGAAAGGTTCTTGCCTCCATTCAACCGAGTTAAGTGTTGTTATATGGAGCCTAATTAAACTCAGAGGTCACTTTTATCGTCGCGGTTCCCCCCCAAATTAATTAACGGGGGTTTGGGAGAAGCACCCCCAAGACAGGGTCAAGGGGCAGCACCCCTGGCGCAATCCCTGTCGCGATACAGAGCAGGGTCGAGGGGCAGTGCCCCTAAAACCTCAAATAGTTTTTATTATTTTATAAAGGCGTCAGGAGTTATTTTTTCTACTGGCTGACATAAAAAAACCCTATTTTGTAACCAACATAAGTCTTGATAATAACGGCTAAGGGTTAGGGTTTTCGTTGATATTGTATTGTAGCATTTGCAACGGTATTGAGTTGCAGGGATTGCTGGTTGTAATCAGTTTGATTTATTGGATAATAATATTGGACTCTTCGTTGGTGGATGTAGCCCGAGTTTGGGTGAACCACGTTAAAATTGTATCTCGTTGTTATTATTTCTATGTATTTTTCATTCCTCTGTTTAATCTTTATTTGCATTTAATTGATATCTTTTGCACATAATTCTTAATAGTAAGCAACTCCAACTTTGCACTTTTATTTCTTCATTGCATCCAGATGTTCAATTTTTCTTGAAATGAGGTAAAGCAAATGACATTGAAGTTGCACAAGAAGAGGCTATAAAAATTGAAGATGACTTGATTTTAAGTGGTCTTTGGAAAGAAAATCAAGTTGTAAATAATTCAAGTGGTGAACCTATGAAGAAGTCTATCATGCACATAAATTTTTTTCAACCTATAGGTTTCCAAAATGCAGAGCCCCCTTCTATTGAATGTCTTAATCTCACTATTTTTGATCCAAAATGCTTTTGTAGAGATGAGGTAAGTGATGTAGAAATTAAGCCTCATGTGGATCATAGAAGAATCGAAGTTTATATGTTGCATTATGAAGAAGATAACAATAAATCCAAAAGTTCCTCAAGTGATGAAGAAGATGAATGACCCTTTCATGATGTAAATTGCAAAGAGGGTAATGTAGATGATATTGTTTTGGTTTCCTTATCTACCATAGAAATGGAAGCATTCACTTTTACCAGTGATGAAGAATAATTTGAGGATACACAGCATAAAGAGGAAGTATTGAATATCTTTTCCCCAAATTGCATGCAAGCTGAGTATGAAGTCTTCAAGTTTCCTAAGAAAGATAATACAAAAATTATGGCTACAAAGAGAGGTTAGAAATGATTTTATCTTTGAATCCTTTCATTTTGAAAATTTGGATGCCAAAATTTTTAAACAAAAATTGGAAGATGATGTTTTAAGTAGTCATGATAGTTTTGATGAAAGTGATCAAATAGACAAATGTGATGAGCCTCATATTGTTTATATCCCAAACTGGTGCCTTAATTCATGTGAGGATGAATTTATTTGTGGAGAAGGGGTCGTCATGTCTGATTTGCAGATTATAGACAAAGATGATGAGGTGTATCAGGGAATTATTAAGTCAAACCCTATAGAGAAAGAGGAGATTGTTCCAGTTGGGGATGATTTTAAGCCACATGAAAATATTATTTGCAACGTAGATTTTTAACTTGATCCACTTCCAATTTTGCATGAGACACATATGGCTAATGATTGGCCTTCTAGTGATTCAACTGGTTATTATCAGGCATGGGATATCAGTTTGATTGCTGCAGGCAGAAATGATTATATACAGGGACCTATTGAGGAGATTCTAGAGGTTTATGATGCAAAGTGGTTGTTTGGTTTCGACACATCATTCAAGGAGTCTTCTTGTTTCATAAATTCTAGAGTTGTATCTAAAATCGTGAAATGGCTTTTGAGTCTGCAAGCACTTCACGGGTACATTTCCCTTTTCCGCATAGGTGGTTATTTCTCCCATCCTGTTAATGGATTTGCATGATCATTTTGGAGTCGTCTGAGGTAGGGTTTTCCTACCATGTACATATTTAGGAGTTATTGTTGTGTTGGTAGTTTAGTTTCATTTCCTGCTTTGTCCCGTTATTGGCTTGCTCTTTTTCCTCCATGTTTTCTAACTCTATTGCCCATGGAATTTAAGCACTGATCCATGCTTGAGATTCTCGATTCCCTGCTTCATCCTTTACAGTCCTCATCCCTAATTAGAGCCTATTGTTACTCAAAATCTTGAACCTGGGAAATTTAAAGTTTAAATTTTTTAAACTTCCAAAGCACCCCGAACACTTCAACCTACCAAATCACAAAAATAATTAATTTTGAAAATCTATTAAATCTAGTGGTGGAGTGGACCCTAAACTCATTTTACCCAATGTGACAAGTTTTCATGTCAGAATACCTTACCGTTGAAAATATTTTAAACCTTTGATTTCTTAGATGACAATTTGCAAATAAAGCCAAAATTTGACATTTGTGTTGCTGGAGCTAAAAAGGTTTTAGGGTTTTACTCTATATATTTCACACATCTTACTATCCAAATTTCGTTTAAAATGGAGCTATCATGTGGGAGATATGAGATTTTTCGTCTTTAACTCAAATCGGGGTTCCAAGGCTCCAAAGTTTTTAAATTTTCATGAAGAATTTTTTTTCAAAGGTCAGAAATGGTGAGAAATATGAAATTATGCGGTTTTCCATAAAAGTTATAAAGTCCAATTATTTAAAAAGGGCAAATGACTTTATTATAGCCAAATATTAATAGTGGCTCCAAAATCCTTATGAGAAAATCTTCACGAGAAGATTATGGACTTTAGGAACAATCAGACTCTTTATTGTCGGGAGTCTCTTTAGTTCTTGAACTTCATGTATTCTTGACTTCTCTCAATGACAGTTTTAAAGAGTTCAAAAACTTCTTTTATCCCCAACTCTATTTGCAATCAAACTTTCTTGAGGTTCAAGAACCTCACATACCCCCGACTTCTCTCCATTCGTGAGTTTAATAGTTCCAAGAACTGTTGATTTATGGATACCTTTGTAATCAATCATTCCTTTTATTCATAGTTGGCAGAATGTGGAGAATGTGACTTTTGTGTTTGGGCGAGGAATTTACAGTCATGTGTAAAGCTTCTAATAAGCCAGTGATTTCGATACTAGTGAGATTGTTACCCTGAAGAAGGTATGATTTGGCAATTTGGAGTTGTGAAGTGTTTGGTTTATGGCATGAGAAATTCAGGTGTTACGTAGGCTTGATCATCTAAATGTTGTGAAATAATAAGGTACTTTGCGGGCCTAATCATTGTCACAGTCGTGGTGTGCTCCATCATGATGTCAAAGGTTCATTTCTTGATTGTGTGCTCAGCAAGCATGTTTTTTACAAGGTCTAAGAGAAAAAGAGGTGAGTCAGATTGGCATTTAACAAACTTACTAGTCCTCCAAATCTAACTATTCCTCCATCATACTTTTCCAATTTGACAAACTTACTCTTATCTCCTGTCATGTGATTTGAACATCCACTGTCAATGATCCATTCATCCTTTTCCTTTCTAGCATGAAATGTAAACATCTCTTTCTCTTCTTCGGAACTTCCTTATTTCACACAGCTTGCAAGGTTAATATAAATAGGTTCTTTTATATCAATAAACAAACATTCACTAGAATTACCATCTTCAAAATCAGATTCATCATCAGTTACACCTTCATCATCTTTAACATAGTAACTTTTCCTTACTATCTTAACTCTACCTTCTTTGTTCTTGATCTTCAAAGTCCTATCAGGACATTTTGAAGCATAATGGCTAATCTTACCACAACTGAAACATTTGAAAGGTAGCTTACCTCTGAACTTTCTAGTTCCCTTTTTCATTCTATTTACAAAGTTTGCCTCAATCTCATCAAAGTCTTCCTCATTTGATTCCACGGCATACTTATATGATCTAACAGTCTTTTCTGATTTGGCTTTAAAATTAGTGTCAACTTTTATAGGACCCTCTATAGTGCCAAATTTTTTCATCTCAAAAGTAGTCAATTTTCCAAGTAATTGATCTTTTGAAAGCTTGCCCGTATCTAGCAATTCTTCAATGGAAGACACTTTATGACTATAAGATTTGGGAAGTGTTCTGAGTATTTTATTCACAACTTCTTCATTAGTCAGATTTCCACCAAGACCTTTGATGCCATTGATAACTTCATCAAGATTTTGCATATAGCTTGTTATGTTCTCATCTTCAGACATCCGCATAGTTTCATATCTGGACTTCAAGTTCTGCATCTTGGCCTTTTTGATAGATTCATCTCCTTCATAGATATTCTTCAATTTTTCCTAGATCTCATGAGCAGATTCTAGATCCAAAACTTTTGCCATTTCAATATTAGGTAGAGCATTCAATAGGGCATTTCTATCTTTGCCATTAGTCTCATAATCCCTAATCTCCATCACAATCTCTAGACCATTATCAAGTATTTTCTATTCCTTTTCAACCATTCTCCACACATTATTACCAAGAGAAACAAGATAACTTTGCATTCGTACCTTCCAGAAAGCATAGATGGTTCCATCAAACTGAGGAATATCTTCTTGTGTGCCATCCTAGATCTACCCTAAGCTATTAGGCTTTCTTCCAAGGAACCCTCGCTCTAATACCAATTGTTGAATGGACAAGGCGACTGAGAGGAGGGGTGAATTAGTTGTATCAAAAAATTCAAACTCTCATAAACATAAACACATCCATATCAGTTTACTTAAATCCTTAATTTGTTGTGAAGGTTAAACATGAAATGCATATAACATAAACTTAAACACATCAACACCATGCATAAGAGAACACCGGATTTTTACATGGAAAACCCTAAAAGGGAAAAACCATGGTGAGGATTAGCTCACAATATAAAGTAGTATCAATACTGAATTACAAAGAGGCTCACTACCCAAAAGAATGCTCACTGCAATAGTTTCACTTCCATAAGAGGTGGCTCACTACCAAAAGGGCTCACTGCCAAAAGAGGTGGTTCACTGCTATGAACTGATATGATAGCATCTACCCATACCTGAGTTAACTTCCAATGAAGCACAATACATATCACCTTTACAACCTTACAAAAAATTCTCATCTTCATATCTCCACACATACACATGAATTATTTTCACTTATTTATATCAATCATCAACTTTGAAACATTTACCAAGGTTGGCAACACAATCTACAACCTTTGAAACAATATCCAAGGTCGACAAACATACATAATTCAAGTTAGGTCTAGACCTAAACATTCTTGTGAAGAAAAGGAATGAAGGTAGAACATTTCATAGCTTAGTTCAGACCTAAATACATCTTCACATGCTTCAACATGCTTCCACAATCCATGAAGCACATCCACAAAGAGTGTAAACAACCAGGTTAGCTAAAACTAGTTTTAACACTAGGGTCTTTAGGCACACACTTCCAAGAACACAACCATAACTTGCAGACCAAGAACAAGCCTTCAAAACAATCTGGAGACATCCAAAAACAACCTTAAGTCACCTAAGAACCAATAAAATCATCTGCAACACCTTTCACCTAAAGAAGGTTCGTTGTCTGCTCACAAACAACATTGTCGAACTCTGCTACACAATAACTTGCTTTTCAGAGTATCAAATCACAAATCCTTTGGAATGAAGATAGATAAGGACCTTATAAACATATGTCTAGAACCAAAACACTGAAAATAATTCTGTGGAGAAATGCAGAGTAAAATACTTTCTCCCAGACACCTCTGTACAACCCAGAAACTCTGTCAATTACAATCTTCAAACTAGTGAACATAAATTCCACTGCATAGTGATCCAGACCATCAAATTATGGATTTAGCATCTTCAAACACTTCTCTAAAACATATCCAAATATCACACTTCGGTCTTCAACACAAAATAAATGTGGAGCAAAAACGTAGACAATATCATGCAAACCAGAATACTCTACAACACATTATTTCCTCTAGAGAGCAAATTTTCTCAAAAGCACTTGGAAACCTAGCAATAGGAATAATATGCTAACATGATCAACACCTCTATAAGGAATTCAAATCATTTTAACATGACAAATCAATCAAGAAACAATCAATATTATCAGAAGACACAGTTGACACCAATGACAACACACAAGCATGTTGACATCAATGACAACACCGGTTAGCACATACTTTCAACAATTTGTAGAACTATAATCATGGCAACGGATGCACCTATCAAGGAAGTTAAATAGGATTACAAGGGGTACCTTCCCCCATCTAAGATGATCAGCCAGTTCTCTAAGACTAGAGACACAAACTTGGGAGCTCCTGACACACAAGCTTTCTTGAAGAAGATCAATACTGCAGAAGGGAGGTCTTTCCAAGCCCAACAAATGGCCACATAAGGGCTAATCCAAGATGTAACTTTCCCCATCTCCCTTCAATCTCTAGAGTTGGTTCTGACATGTGCAAAATCCTATAAATTTGGAAGCAAAAATATTGTCGGGCTAGTAGGGCAGGTCATTCTAGACATCTCCTTTGATATGATTGACACAGTGTTTGGCATTCCTATCTTCCAGCCTTATGAGAAGATAAGAATTACATCAGCGGAGACCTTCTACTCTAGCAAGCCTAAAACAACTACCACTTATATTAATCAAAAGCTACTGGTGACCCAAAGTAAGCATCCAATGAAGATGGTAGTAGTGCAACCCCAGAGTGAATTTGGAGAAGATGGCAAGGAATTTATCTCACTTCTCAGCTGGGTGTTTGGCCTCCATTCCTTTGACAAGTGGCACCCCTAGATGTGCTACTTCTACATGAAAGTTGTTGATGGGAAGTACATTGATTTGGGATCCTTTATTAGTAACAAGATGGATGAATAGCTATCCACAATGGAGAAAATATGGGAGTTTTATATGACTTCGTATCTTGTTTACCTATTGGCTTATCTGGCTAGTTTCTTGAGATTATAGCAATTGGGATCCCTCCAAAGGGGAGAGGTATCCGTTTATCAACACTTCCCTCAATTGGAGCTCCTTGAGAGCCTGAAACACTACAAGATAGTTAATCATTCCTTTGTCTATGCCATCATTAGAAATTTGGAGAATGATTATTCCCAAAGACTGTCTCTAGAGGAGTGTGATGAGATAGCCAATTGGGAACATTGGTACATTTAGTTCAAGACATTTTCCTACATCAGGGTGATGGGCTACTCAAAGCCCCCATATAAGCTCTCTAGGTATCCCAATGACAGGGTGGTATTGCTAGAGATTTGTAGGCAAGTTTCAGAAGTGTATAAGCTCATTGTCAGCAAACATAAGCCTAGCTTCAAGTTCCCCATTAAGATAAGGGGCTATACTTGTCCAAGCATCATGCAAGCTAAGTCTGTTGAGCTAGAAATGGCACCTTGAGTTTTGGATTTATTTGATGTTACTAGATCAAGGTTCAATCAAATTGGATGGGTTAGCCCCCTCACTAAGACTTGGTTTATACATGAGGATGTTGTTGAGGATCACTGGGAAGACTGCATGGACGACCATGAAGTCAGACTTAGGGATTATTCTAGATTGGATGTACGTCTAGTGAAGAAGATGAATTTGGTTGACCTCCTCAAAGTCCCTAAGGGAGTGGAAGAGGATAGAATGGTTCTAGACCCAATATATGAACATAATCAGATTTACAACCAGCCTCTAGAGGATGTAAACTGGGGATAGGATGAGAATACCTCCTTAGAGGATAGAGCTCAAATAGTCCTAGTTAGGACTAAGAAATGGTTTCTCAAACCATTCCCTATGGTAGACCCCTACAAGAAGAATGACAAGCCTAAGAAGGTGGGTCAGGGTGAATCCTCCCATGCAAGCAAGAAGCCTAAAGTGGTCCCTACATGTAATGCCCACCCTAGTTTGTGCCTTGTGTGATTTTTGATTCATGTGTTATATGTTGTTCTAATTGTTTACTAGTATTATGTGATTATTATGCTTTGATGCATTAAATTAAACTTGCCGATGAGGTCTATGGTGCTAGATCAATGGGTTTGGGGGGTATTTTGCATGACCATCGAGGTGTTTCCGATGGGATTGTGCATTGTTAATTGGTTTCCAACTATGAATTATCGGATGCATACATTGTGATTATGCATGTTAGATTATTCCATTGCTTTAGCTTCACTATTTTCACTATACTTGTTATAGTTGTGATTGTCGTATTATTTCTGCATTGTGAAATGTTTTTGTTTATGCATCATGTTCCTTGATAATACCAGTTGTAGATGATTATATTAGATGTGATTATTTTATATCATGTGTGATTATACCACATTGGAGTGGATTGTGTTGCTTCAGCTATTATATGTGGAGCAGGTACGCCTAATGGTTGACTTGAGTGTGCAAGTAATTACATGTGTTAACTAATGTGGGAAATTTGGAGAAGGTTGACACAGGACACTAAGACATCTCACCCTTATCCTTGTGTTGTGGAAACCCGTGATGTGTGTTTGGAATCATTTGCATGTGTTTCCTTAGCATTCTTGCACTTTATTTTAAAATGGAACTTCGAAAAATGTGTTTTCTGTGTTTTTAGATTAAATTAATGATTTTAATTTGGAAATTACTATTTCTTCTTTAGATAAAATGTTTGTTGCATCATTATATGCTTGTGGAACAAATTTGAGTGATTTTGGTTTAATTTTGAAATTTGATATTTTTCTGTAAAAAGGTAGAAATTGCATTAAATGAGAAAATTGAATGCCTAGTATGGCATGCTTGTACTTTTCGGAATGAGACTGAGTTAAATAGCAATAACCTATTTGGAATAGTTAAGTTTGTTTGACTAACTATTTCCCTATTATTCTTAGCGAATTATTTGGGTGTTTTCAAGGAAAATTCAAATATTAGTGCATTTTGATTAAATGCTTATGTGATTTCAAATGAAATATTGTAATTATTATTGTTTGGAATTAATAAATTAAATGATTTAGTTGTGTAAAGACTATAATTTTGATTTGATTTATTAAATCACTTAAGAGGAACATTTTATTATAAAAAATTAATGGTGTCCTTGGAGGAATAAAAGGAAAAAGACATGTATTTTTCAATGATTCTTTTCTCTCCAAAATTTGCTCTCCTTTGTTTGAAACCCTCTTACTTGCAAAATAGATTTATGATTGCTTGGAGGGGAGATTTTCTTGGAGTTTGGATTGGATTTAGGAGCTTGGTGTTTGCTTGGTGTGTGGATCAAATCTGGCATTCAACGTCATTTTTCTTCCTTGGATTGAAAGGTAAGTTCTTCAATCTATTCATATGAATTGTTTTATTCTATTTCCTTCATGCCACACCATCTAGAATGGTTGAAGATGGATTTCCTTAGTTTTAGGAAACTTAGAAAATTTATTTCAACTGGTTATTTATTTATTTCATGTATTTTCCATTTTGGAAACATAGAAATTGATGTAAGAGCATCCGGAAGCATTCAGAACAATTGAGACATTTGACAGTGAAGTTGCAGATTGCAAAGAGAGTGACCTTGGAGAATTCTGGCATTTGAATATTAGAAGTTGTGGATCTGAAATTAACATCTAGACATAGTCAGTTATAACATATCAAGAATTTAGATCATTTGGCTTTGATTCCAGAGAGTTATCGCTATTGGAAGATTGGTTGTTTTTGCAGAATAGAGCTGACAGTGTTTAGTGGAGTCTAATCGGCTTGCAGAGCAAATCCGTGACTTGCGTTGCAAAAAGGAACATTGTTCAATGAATTTTAGGACCTAGCCAACCTTCAATGGTGATCCACATGAAGTTCTATGCATTTGTGGAGCAGTGCCTTATGTTTAGGCCCGACCTATTTTGTGTACACGTTACCTAACTAGCCGTTGCAATTAGGCTGACTTGATCATGATTAGAACTCTTGTGGAGGATATAAATGAAGGATAATGATTTGTTACAAAGTAGTAGTGAGGAAATGATCAATAGCACGAAGATATGAAGCAAGATCTGAAGTTGTTTTGATCTGGAGGTGTAGCAGAACAGAGTAGAAGGCAGAGCAGGAAACAGAATGAGTTGCAGAGCAGAGAATTGAGTTGTAGAAGAAAGAAATAATGAAATAATATTGGTGTATGAATCTTTTGTAATCCCTGGGATGTGGCCTAACATCTGTAAAGCCCTTGAGGCATGTGTAATTCAATTTGAAGTATAATATATGAAGAATAATCTTTGAAGGCTAGGTTTTTCCCTGTTAGGCTTTTCCCAAGATACATCTTGTGTTATGTGTTCATGAATATCTTTTATCTTTCTGTTGTTTAGTTGTTATCTTCCGTTGCATAGCTATTATGATTATGGTGTTGTTTGGATAAGGCTACAAGGTTGGACAGTCCCTCACCAGACGATCCTACCTCGACTAAATCAGAAATACAGACAAAACCCTAGAAAATTTTCTGTGGAAATCCCCAACTCATTTTTATTACTATTTTGTGTATTGGGCACATTATCTATGATGGGTAGTTGTCATATTATCCATAGCTCTTGTTAAACAAAAGTTAGAAAATTGGTCAAACTTTGGTCAAGGTGCCAAAGAGAGCTCCAATGGAGTTTTTAGGGCCCTATGGTTATTTTGGCATTTTAGAAAACCTAGAAATTCACTTTTAAGCAATTGTGTATTGAATTTTGATGTTGGGTAAAGTGTCCCCCTAATGTTTTGAGATTTTGCATCTTTTGAGACCATGTTGTGTTTTGGGACATTTGAGTGCATTGAAATTCGTGCCACTTATTTCTCTATTTTTGAAAACATGAAAATTGCTTTGTAGGCATTTAATTGATGAATATGAATGTGTGATGAGTAGTTGATCCATATTATTTTAAGATTTTACATCTTTTAGAATATTGTCAAATATATATATATATATATATATATATATATATATATATATATATATATATATATATATATATATATATATATATATATATTGTTGAAAATCTATGCATTGGTTTGCATGCCACATATAAATTCATAAAATTGGTTTGTGGGATGAGTTGTCTCCCAATTAAAATGTAAATTTGCATCTTTTGAGCATATGTTGTGTTTTTGTCAAAATCATGGTTTTTCTCTTCGTAAATTGTACCAAGCCCAATTGGCTAAATTGGAGCTATGGGTTTTTAGGAAGAGGTCTAGGGGTAGGAAAGGAGTGGCTTCCATCATGCACCATGACACAAAGAGGTCAATGGAGTTCTTGAATTGAAGTTTTTAATGAAGAATAACATTTAAACACATGGGTAATAAAATGTAATAAATAGATCATCTACACCAAACTGCATGTCCTGGTGAAGTATCTAGATTGCTTGGGTTTGGGTGTAAAGAGCAATATTTGGTGTAGTGTCTGGTTTCTATGAGGAGGTTATGCCCTCATGTCTTTCCATGAGGTGAATATTTCCCTCGTATGACATTCCTTGTCCTAACTACCTAGGTCTCTCTTCCTTCATCCACCATCAGAGTTTGACTCGACATGTGATGTTTACCATGTGATTGCATGTACATTGTGATACCTGATTCATGCTTGTATGTGTCTATGATGGACTATGATTTATGCCTTGTTTGACGTGCATTGAAGGTGAGATTATTTCCCTTATGCTTGAATGTTGTGATGTCATTCTATTATGCTTTGGTAAGTGTGTCATATGTTACTTGAATGCAATTGGATGGTAGTTCTACCATGTGTTGTTTATATGCATTGTATTGGTAGTTGTGCCATGTGTGTTGTGTGCATTGATTGGCTTGTATGCCATATGTTGCTATGTATACCCTGGATTGAGTGAGATGATACTAGCAGGTTTTCAATGATCACCTTCTCCATAGCTTGGGGGTTGCCTAGAGATGCGTAGACAACTATTGCGCTTGACAATGGCAATATGGTTGGGAGGCGAGCAACATTTCCCCATTGGTCCTTTATGATGATATTTAGGTGTTGGATGGTTCCCTTATCTTATTGCAGGTTGATTATGTCATGCTTTGTGTCTTGTTGCACCTTGGAGAGCATGTTGGTTTTTCAGTGGTTTAAGCACTTGTATATTATCATTATTGATTATTGTAACCTTTGTAATGTAGGTCTTTTGAGACCCTTGTCATAATATGTAATTAATGCTTTGAGTTGATTTATGATAGTGGCTATGATTTGAATCTATGTTTAGGATGAAGCCCTTCTAATATTTTAATTATTAGATATCATCTTGTATTTTTCCATGCCTCAGTTTGTGAGGATGTTGGCATGTTTTGATAGAGTTTACATGTTAGAATCTAGCTATATTAGCATGTTTAGACTTAGTTATTTGATGTTTATGGATATGTTTTTGTTGGATCATATTCATCCTAGATAGGTGGTGAGGATCCTACCTTTGCTTTTGGCATGTGTTGATGTTGGTGTCGAACATGTGTAGCCTTTTGTATAGCTTTTGTCCTATGACATGTGGACATAATTGGTTCAATGCTTTTGTGAAATTTGTTGTTGTAAGGTGCTCATTTGACCACCTGAGTGTATCCATGGTGTCATTTCCATGATGTGATATGTACTCTTGAATTATTTCCTCTTTTTCTTTGGGAAGCATGCCTTTGCATGAGTTCGACTAGTGACCATTCCAATTGGTTAAGGACTCGTACCTCCTAGTTGGACCATCTTGTGGGTGAGCATTACCCTTATGTTTGGGATGTCTCATGTCATCATGGAATGTACTGAGGTGGATGTCACCCTCATCCTACTCCATGTGTTCACGAGGGAGCAAGGTCGTGGACGTGGATCCAATCCTCATCATGGTGAGTTGTCACATGATGGGTAAAGTCTTCTGCTTGTGCCACTTTTCTTTGTGCAATGGTGATGTCATTTTAGGTGTTGTTGTGCTTGTTACGATAGCTTGTGTGTGTGTGTGAGTGCAATGCGACATGTAAATGTCACACTTGCAAACATGAAAAATTTGTTGGTTTGATGTTTTTTTGGCTAATGCTTTGGGTGAAAACTTGGGGCATTATGCTACATCCCTTGAGGAAAGAAGAGATACCAGAGCCACTTCTACTACTGAGGAGAAAGAGAAGGCCAAGGTGGTGTTAGTAGACTCTAGTGACACTGAGGAGGAAGATCATATCCCCTTAGTATGAAAGATGAAGAGTGAACCTCCACCCTCCTCTAAAGGAGTAACAATTACCTCTACCCCTATAATAAGGGAGACCACTCCTCCTCCATGGAAGGATGCTCACCTTGCTTGATCACCTCCCTCACCTACTTCCAAGATTGCTCCTTCCCAGGGGCCACCTCCCACATCAACTACAAAACCACAAGCACAAGGAGGAAGCGAGAAAGGGGTGGCATCCCCATCATTATAGAAGGAGGAGCTCCAAGATGTTTTAAATTTGGACAAAATAGTTGATCTTGCCACCTCTTCTTCACCTCGAGGTGAGGCATGTGAGGATTCTATGAAGATAGTGGTAATGAAACCATCCCTTACAAAGTCTCCACCACATGTGTCATCACCACCACCAATGTCTTCTCCACCAGTTGAAAGTACAGGTTAGGATCTCCCCACTTGGTTGAATGTAATAGTGGGAAAGAGGAAGAAAGTGTACACTAAAGATGAGGACCTAGCCACCATTACAGAAGCCCTCTAGGAATAACCAAAGAAAAAGAAGGTAAGGGTCCCATCCCATGTCACTTTTGATCAACAGGGTGTCAGGATGGCACATATAGCAACACCTATGGTAGACAAAGATGAAGCAACCATAACTCTTGTTGATTACATTGTGCAGCAAGTAGTGCTAGGGCATCAAACTAGGGAGGATAAAAAGCACGCCCTCACAGAGTCTATCTCAGCAATCCTAGCCAGGATGAAGAAAGATGAAGACACAAAAGAAGAACTCCAAGGACAAATTACCCACCTAATAGCCTATATCAAACACCTGGTTAGGCCAACTAATTCAGCACCCTCTGCACTAGCTCTACTAGAGGCACTCAATAAAGACCATAATCCTAATCACCCTCAAGGTATCCTCCCTACAACCACAACATGGAAAAGCTCATTGGATACCCTTGGTGTGAAAACTATCAAGAAGGCCATGAAGGCCTACCACACCCTGGATGCAGAGAATGAAGAAATGGTGGTGTTTGGAGGCTCTATCAACAATGAATTGATCATGTGGGAATAATTCCCCATATTGCAAAAAATGCAAAACACTGATCTAATGTGACTCATACAGATGGGGGTAACCAACAACAGTACTAAAGGGTTGCCTAATGAATGGTTGCTTGTAGGAAAACTAAGGGCCAAGGTGCTTAAGAAATGTAAGGAGAAACTAAAAACAAAGATAGAAGTAGTGAAGGAGAAATTGGCTAGGGTGGAATCATTTATTTCATCCATCCCTTGCACCTTCAAGGACCCTTCTGCCATTGTCTTCCCTACTTCCCACATGATCAAGGAATTCCAGGATCTCTTACATCAGCCTCTCATTGAACAAAGGATTGATGATCTAATAAAGATGAAGACTTTGTTTACAGGATTCTAGGACCAGGTCACTAAGGTGGTTAAACTTTACTAGGATAAGGTGAAGAAATCTCACCTCTCCATAAGGATGAAAGATAAATATCACCAAAGGTCAGACATTGGAGAGGTGGTTGCTGCTATTTAAATTTTCCAAACCCATGTGCCGACAAGAAACTACATTTTTATAATAAATAGTGTTATATTTTTGAGGCTGGCCCACTTAAGGGATTCTTGGTCGACCCATGTACATTTGATTTTGTAAAATTTGAGAAGCTCCCTATAAAGATAGGGAAGTTGTGTCATTTGTAAAAGAGGGAAACATAGAGTACTTGTGCTTTCGCAAGCAACTCTTTTATTCTGATGGCATGTAAGAGACACATATGATATGCATTTAGGGTGTGGGAATCTTGCTCATTTGTAATCTGCCAAGATTTTGCTTGCTAATGATAAGACATTTTGATTATTCCCGTGTTTCTGTCCATTGGTGGTAATGTATCTATGTTTCTTTTCCTTGCACATTGACTTGTGTTGATGAATCTTGTTCTTAATTGCTAGACCTCCAATCTAGTGGTTGAATAGGGTTTGAATTCTGCACATGCAATATGTTGTTTTCATATTCTTGTTCTTCTTCTCCTTGTCCTTAGAATCTTGCACTTTCAATATACATGATTGTGTGGAATACTAGTCATCCATTGATTGTTTAATTTGATGTCAATAACTTTGTCATGTGAAGTGGAAATCCAAGTGCAGGAGTTGTCTGATTCTTTATATTTTCTTCCTTCTAAACCCTAACCCATTTTCCTTTTTTCTTTATACATATAGTTAATAGTAGGTTTTACAATCTCAAACTCTAAAGAACATCTACCTATCATAGGTCATTAAGCATCTAGATTGATATTACTAGCACATGCCTCTTGAACAAACAATCATATAGTCCACTCAACTACTTCAACACTACTGTGACCCAGCCTAACATGGACCTTGGGGTAATCATAACATCATTAGGTTACCTTTCGGGAGAAGTAGAGTGTTATTCGTTCTACTTAGAGTTGATGTACCAAAACAACCATCAATAGTATTGGTGCTAGAAGGAGGGCTTGATCAATCTAGATTCACCTAAGTTTCATTTGACCTCTAAAAGAAGAAGATTAACTAGGTCTAGGTCAGTTGGAGAAACCAAATTTCAAGAGCTCCAATACCACCAAAAAATCAAGAGTGACCGTGGTAAAAGGAGAAGGTTAAACACTAGGTCAGTTAGCCCTACCAGATATAAAAACCTAGAAACCCTCCCTGAAGAACCACCTCAATTATCAATGGCTTCCTTCTTTGGAGTAGACCATTCACCCCTACTTGTAGGAGCACTCCATAATATCCCTAAAAATGCTGAGAAATTCCTCCCTAAGTATATCTATGGAGAAAGTAGCAGCACAGAAGAGCATGTTCAAGCTTTCAAGGAAGTTGTCAGTAGAGCTAGAATTCCCTATTTAGATGTAGTCTTGAGACTCTTCCCTTACTCCTTGGGAGAGGTCACCTATTCATGGTACCTAAGTTTACCTTTAGGATCTATCATCACATGGGAACATTTGGAGACCTCCTTCATAGAACAGTTTAGGGTATATACAAAACCTGGCACCATATACCAGTAATTTTCCACTTGTAAGTTACAACCAAATGAGCCTTTGACCATGCTTAACACAAGATTTCACAAACTCTATAAGAGGCTTAACCAACCTTATGTGGTTGATTAAGCAACTGCAATTCAGACTTACCTTAGGGCTATCGACCCTTTCACAATAGTATTTCTTAGCAAGACTAATCAGAACCCTACCTCCCTCATAAATGTCTACAATGAAGCCCTTAAATTGCATAGGGAGGTGTACCCTATCACTGGAGGGGCATTTGGAAAATTTCCTTCTATAGGTTTACCTAGGATGCTGAATCAGATTTCTACCATAAATAATGCCCTTACCAACAACACTCCCCTAATGAACCCAGTCCCAAATAGTAATCTACAAGGGGACCTTAGATTAGTTATGCCCAACATTTGAATTAGATTGGGCCACATCCTATGTTACCTGGTGTGGGACAAGTCTACAATACCAACCTATCCCCTAGAGCACAAGGAATTCCTTTTTCAAATGACCAGTAGTGAATCAAGCAAACATTGTCAACTCTCAGTATACACACCATGCTAGTACACCTGTAGGGACATCACAACCCTGCTCAACCCAAACTTCACATTTGACCTTAGAGTTAGAAGCTGTGAAGAAGGCACTAGCCTAGGTCACAAATGAACTCACTAGGATGAAAGTTAATCCTGCACATACTTATAACCATGGGGATTCCTACCAAAATTAATATAATCAATAGACTAATGGTCACAATAGGACTTTCAATTCCCAAAGACAAAATAGAATTTGGAACACCAGGCCAAATATTGGAGGAGTACCATCTCCTCTAGAGAAAACAAATTCAGTGAAATGCACCGAAATAAAACCCTTACCACATTGGTGTAGACTCCATGATACTTCTGATCACTCCAAACTCAGTTGTCCTGAGATGTCCAAGATAACCTATATTTTTCAAGCTAACTGACAGATACAAAAAGAAGAAAATGACACATTCTGGAGATGTAGGGATTGCTATGCAATTTGATGCCTTTATATTCCCCTATGAGGAGGACAATGAGCTAAGACTGAAATTTAAGCCTAGCAGTAGGTTAAGAGTAACTATTACCTGAGAAACAAAGGAAAAGACCTCCTCACTACATCCATCCCTCCAAATTATATTAGTGTTCCACCTGACCCTAATGTAGATAACAATGCAACCCCTCCAGTAGGGTCATCAGTTGGATCACTTAGAGCCAACCATTACAAAGGATAGAGTTCAACCAATCCCAAATATGATCTAGTGGATGACGTTAAGAAAACCAAAGCAAACATGCCCATGTTGGATGTAGCATAGGAGTGCCCTACCCAGAGGGAGGCATTACTCAAAATATTACAGGGGAAAGATAAATCAAAGCATGAAAGTATAGATGCGAATACTACTACTAAAGATGTTTTGACAACATTATATAAGGAAAAATAAGGTGCACTACCAATCTTTCTTAGTGTCAGGATCCCTGGGAAGAACCTACATAATTATCTAGTTGACTTTAGAGCTTCCAGGAATGTCATGCCCTAGATTCTATATGTCAGAAGCTTGGCCTCACTCTGACTAAGACAAATAGAAAGGTGGTACAGTTAGACAAAACAAAAGTGAAGGTTATTGGAGAAATCAAAGATGTCCATATTCAGTTAGTATCAGATCCTCGCATTAAGAGTCATATTGATATCCGAGTGGTGGAGATCCCTAAGGTATATGGCATGTTGTTGAGTAGAGATTGGACTAGGAGTCTGAATGGGTACTTAGCTACGGGCTTCTCCCACATGTGGGTACCTTGGAAAGGAAATTATAATCAAATTCAAATCCTCAATGAGCCTAGACTAAAACATGTGATTACTGAATATAATGCTCCTAATGAAGTGATTTTTGCAGATGTGGACTGAGGTGTCTACAAAGAAATCATGATGGGGCTCACCATCGAGTATATTGATAAGAAATACTTTCAAGGATTCATACAAAAGCTATCCCAAGACAAAAAGTTCCTAGGTCCATGTACCCAAACAACTGAGCTTCTACTTCCAAATTGGTGTAGAGTACATCAAGACTCCCATTCAAAGTTGTCTTGTCCCAAATGCCTCACAACGGTTAGCATCATTGAAACATGGGTAGAGATGAATGATGAAGCTGAAAAGGATGGGATCAAAAGCATAAAGATGCCTTTGGAATCCCTAAGGGAAATAGTGACAATCCTACACATCAAGATTGAAAAAATAAATGAACAGGTTAAAGAAGCATCCCCTTAGGTGAAGCCCATCCAAAAGGTGTATCCATCCCACAACAATGACATATGGACCCTTAGGTTTGATGGTTCAAAATGTAAGCAAGGTTGCGGGGATGGAGTTGAATTGTTAAACCCAAAGGGAAGGACATCCTTTCCCTCCTTAGGCTACAATTTCCTTGTACTAACATGTCTGAGTATGAAGCATTGGTAAGAAGATTATTGTTGGCTCATCAAAAGGAAGTAAAACTGTTACAGGTGCAAAGAGACTCCCATTTGGTGATTAAACAAGTGAGAAGCAGATATGCATATCATGACAAAAGATTAGTTGCTTACAAGAATAGAGTCTAGGATCTTATTGAGGATTTCAATGCCTTTGATATAAAGTCCATACCCAGATGAAAGAATCATATAGCGGACTCATTAGATATAATGACTACACCCTAGAACCCATGGTAGGATCAAAATTGAAGTTCTCTGTGGAGTTGGTCTCATGTCCAGAAGTCCTAGACAATGTCAGGCAATTTCAAGTATTTAAAGATGACAAACATATTCTTGATTTCATTAATATCACTGGAGTCTTCAAGGCATAGATTGTTGATGAATGTGATCAAGACCCCTTTGAGATTGACGAAGGTGAGATTATCAACCTAGAAACTAACAACATTCCCAAAGGACTGTTAACACTAGAAAGACTATTTGAAATGGACCAAAAATTAAAGAAAAGAGTG
The DNA here is from genome assembly GCA_027924645.1 of Cunninghamia lanceolata. Classification (NCBI taxonomy): domain Eukaryota; kingdom Viridiplantae; phylum Streptophyta; class Pinopsida; order Cupressales; family Cupressaceae; genus Cunninghamia; species Cunninghamia lanceolata. The sequence goes on along the minus strand of BSBN01001583.1, from coordinate 2,663,512 downwards.
CAGGAGAATCTGGAAAGAGGTAAGTATGATACTATCAATCTTGGAGATGAACAACAAGTTGGAAAAGCCTACCATCCTAAAGAAAGAGAAGGAATCATTCAAGAACTAAAAGAATTCAGGGATGTCATAGCCTAAAGTTATGAAGATTTGAAGGTTTTTGACACATCCATATTTTAGCACACTATCCCTTTGAAACCCAATTCCAAGCCATTTAGACAGAAACTCAGGCCTGTTAACATCTTACTAGAACTGTTTATATACAAGGAAGTATAGAAGCTACTATCTACCAGGATCATATTCCCTATAAGACACTCTAGCTGGGTGGCCAATTTGGTTCCAGTTAGAAAGAAGAATGGGGAGATAAGGTTCTATGTGGATTTTTAGAACCTGAACAGAGCCTTTGAGAAAGATAATTATCCACTCCCTTCCCTCGATGAAGTTTTGCATATGGTCAATGGCTCTCAGATGATGTCCTTCCTCGATGTTTTTTTAGGATATAATCAGGTTATGATTAAGGAGGAAGACTGACTGAAGACTACTTTCACCAATAAATGGGGAAATTATGCTTACAAAAGAATGCCTTTCAACTTGATAAATGCAAGTGCCACTTTCTAGAGAGCTATGAATATGGATTTTAAAGGTTTGGTTGGCAAATGCATCATAATCTACATGGATGATCTGATTGTCTTTTATAAGAATCAAGTTGACCATGTAAATGATTTAAGGAAGATACTCCAAAGGTGTAGGCAATATGGGGTTTCCTTGAACCCTAAGAAGTGCATATTCAGAGAAATGGAAGGGAAGTTGCTAGGACATATTATATCTGAAGAAGGGATCTCCATCGATCCTAAAAGAGTGGAAGCAATCCAAAAGATCCCCTTGTCTAGAAGTAAAAAGGAATTCAAATCCTTCTTCAACAAGATCAATTTTGTCAAAAAGTTCATCACGAGATTTGCTAGATAGTCAAACCACTCAATGATATGTTAAAGAAGGATGCTAAGGTGGAATGGTCTATTGAAGCCAAACAAGCCTTTTCAAAGATCAAAACCTCTATTGCCTAAGCTTCCGTGTTAACCAATCCTTATTACATGCTTCCTTTCTATATCTATTCTTTTACATCTAAAGTTTCTTGTGCAACAGTCTTAACTCAGAAGAAAGGGAAAGGAGACGAAAGACCTATTGGATTTATGAGCTCCCCTTTTAAGGATGCAGAGGTCAGATATCCATACATGGAGAAATAGGCATATGCCCTGATAAAAGCTATTAAAAAATTTAGGCATTACATATTGAGAAGCAAAGTTGTGGCTATTATCTTGGACCCAGTTGTTAAGTCTATGTTGATACAAAATGAATTGGGAGAAAGCAGAGAAAAATGCATGATGATCCAACAAAAGTTTGATTTGGAAATACATCCGATGAAGTCAATCAGAGGACAAGGATTACCCAAAACTCTAGCAGAGCCAGACCAATTTATTGAATGTCATCATTACTCTATAGAAGGTGTCACTACAAATCCTTGGTATGAGGACATAGTGCAATATCTGTTAAGTAATAGGTGTCCTAAGAATACGAATTCCACTTAGAGGAGAGTATTGAGAATTAAAAGTCAGAAATACATGATCAAATCTAGAGTCCTATGTAGAAGGAATTTTGAGGGGCTATATTAGATGTTTGAATAGACAAGAAGTAGAGCAAGTATTAACCGAATTTCATGATAAATTTGGAACTGGATATGGATCTAGAGATGCTATAACACATCAGATACTCAAAGTTGGATACTATTGGCCTCGTGTCTTCAAGGATGCTCATCAACATGTTAGAAGATGCCATATTTGCCAAACTTTGGTTTCAAGGGAAAGAAACTCTGCCATGCCCTTGCAGCATGTGTATGAGGTAAGACCTTTTGCCCAATGGGGCCTAGATTTCATTGGTATGATTAACCCAAGTTCTTGTGTAGGGAATAGGTTCATCTTGACAACAACAGACTAATGCACCTACTAGAGTGAAGTGTTGGTTTGCAAGGACTGCACTACCGACACAGTCATCAGTTTCTTGGAAGAATACATCATCACCAGATTTGGTATGCCCTTTGCTCTAGTATGTGACAATGGCCCTACCTTCTCATCTGCTAAGTTATTGCAATGGACTCTTGAGAATGAGGTAATTATTATGTTTTCTTCTAATTATTATCCTCAAGGGAATGATGTTTCTGAATCCACAAACAAAAATATGATTGATGTTATCTGAAAACTATTGGAAAGAAACCCTAAGGATTAGCAGACTCAACTAAAATTTTCACTATGGGTCGATAGAACCTGGGTAAAGGCTTCATCAGACACCTCTCCTTATTAGCTAGTCTATGGTTAGAACCCTATCTTCCCTATGAAATTGAAATTCCCCACCTTATAGTTTGCTAGGGATTGCTTCGAGGTAGAAGATAAGATAGAAGCTAGGTTGTTGAACCTTTTGAACCTAGAAGAGAAAAGAGATACTGCCCTAGAACACTTTGTGAAACATCAAGGGATAGTCAAACGATGGTTTGATACAAGTGCTATAGTCAAAGCCTTTAGGATCAGTGATTTGGTTCTCATGTGGGACAAAGCCAAAGAAAAAAGAGGGGACCATTCAAAATTTGATAAACTATGGTAAGGACCCTATCAGATTGCTGAGATCCTTGGGGAAAACACCTTTCACATCAGCTCTCTTTTTGGGGAACTTGTCCCACTGCCAGTCAATGGGCAGTACCTCAAACATTACTTCCAAAATTAAGGGAGTCTGATGAAGATACCCTTTGGTCTCTTTTGTACATAGTTAGATTAGAGGTCTTGTCTTGAGTCTATTGGTTTGTTTTGTTTTGTTTTCCTTTACATTGTGTGTTTTCCTTTTATTGTTGATTGCATAGTCTTTCCAATTCCTCAGCCTATTGGTGTCTTGTCAATCCTTTTCATTATGATTTCTAAAAACTAAGTTTCAATTTTATTATTATGGGTCTTTGCTTTGGGTTTTCCTCTATTAATCAAATGCTTGTTTTGGTTGGCAAAAGGCTTGTTTGGGTGGTTTTAGCAATGGAACCGTTATTAGATGAATGTTTTTTATCATTTATAGGTTAGGAAATCAGTCTTTGTCTCAGAATTATAGTTTTACCATTTGCATCAGCTTGTGGGCTTGCTAATCTGATTAAGGGTCAAGATGATTTTTGTACTTGGGATGATGTCTTCAGAAACCTTACATATAACTACACACTAATGCTTCCTTAAGCTAGCTGGAATGAGTTTTTACAACTAGGGATTGGGTGAAAATTTTATGATTCTATCTTTCTAGGTCACCACCTTTGGTTTAACCTTGGAGTGGTTTGCTCCTTATAGGTTAGCCTTAACCCCCAACTTAATAGCAGGCTTCATTGCTTGCAAGTTGAGGTGGTTATATATATAAAGTGCTCAAAGAAAGTCAAAAGAAGAGAGGAAAGTAATGATGTATTAGGAGAGCTCAACTATTTGGGTGATCTAGGCAATCTCTACCAGGGCTATGGATGCCTGGCTAGTAGTAGAGAAAGGCCTTGGCTAGGGTTAGTGATATCTCCATTGGGGATATGGATGCCTAACTAGCCGCGGAGCAATGTCTAGGTGACCATGTGAAATAAAAATCCACTTTACATAACCCAACCTCTAGTTCATGATTGGCAAGTTCCTACATGCTTAAAGAAGGGTAATGAATCACTTCCACACACTTGGATTTCTAATGCATGTGATATTGTGCTTTGTCATGCTTATTCTTAGTTTCTCCTAATATTCATTCTTTTGTTGTGATTGGTGGAATTGAAGTTCTGAGACTCTGATTGGTCTTCCCACCTTGAAATGCTCTAATGCATTTTTCTCTGTTTTGGTTGGCAATTGTTGTGACCTTTTCCCATAACATACCCCATTTATGCATGGCAAATAGGGACCCCCCTTGCTTTTAATCTTTCTGATTCACCTTTCTAGTTTCTACTAGCTTCTCACTTGATGTATTGATTTCATGTTGTTGTTGTGATATGCTCACCTATCAAGCTTGTGGGGTTTGTCATTCTGGAATGATAGTAGAAACACCCTGACTCCCTGATAGCCTTCCTAAGTGGAATTGGCTAGCCTGCTAGGTTATTTGTCCTAGCATGATTGTGGAAGATCTTCCGACTCCCTACCCTAAAAGGCACAATAGGTTAGTATTGTGTGTCCCCTGTGTTAGGGCTTTGGGGTTTGTCCTCCCGACATGATTAGGGGTGCAGCTCTAAGGGTTATCCCTAATGAAGGATATGATTGGTGTCCTACCTATCCCTAGTGGTCCATTTATGGCTAGTTTCTCATGTGGCGAAGGGGATTTTTATTACGTTTTACTAATCACTTTTCTCATTTTCATATTTGCATTTTGTAATCTCAGTTCCATAGCAAACCCTTTCCTTGGAATTTGAGATCCCATTCCATGATTTTGCCAAAGAATTTAGGTTGATAGGAGAGTATTGGGCATGTTAGGCTTTGTCAGGAAGAGACTTCTCCAATCGCCACACCTAACTTACTGCTTCCTCAAACTAGGTAGGGATGTCATTGTTGTTTTCAGTTGATTTTGCACAAATATAGTTAGAATGTGGTTTGTTCATTACATTGGAATTGGGTTTTGAGTTCCCTTGTTTAAGTTTTGATGCATCCTTAGGTGTTTTCCCGGTCTCTTACAGTCTTAGGGTTTTCTTTCAAATGAGTGGTACATGTAGTGCTCCTGCGATGTGCTTTACAATTTCCCTTAGGTGGTATGATTTAGTAGTAAGTTGGTCACCCTTTGAGAATCCTTGGTTTTGTTAGTAATTTTCCTTATTATCAATAGGGGGATGCCCTAATTATGGTCTTGTTGAAGCCATGGTCTCTTATACCATTTATCCTTGTCTTTGTCTTTGTTAGGATCAGCCTCACGGCGGTGCCCTTAATGAGTTGCATTCCTCAGGGTCATAAGGTAGAAGTCATCCCCTATTTCTGATTCCTAACATTTTACCTTTGTCTAACTCTATTGGGATCGGGCTCATGGGTCTTCTTTTTGTCTATTTGCAAGTTGGGAGTCGTGAAGAACCAAGATAGCCCCAACTTCTAACTTTCAACATTTTACCCTTGTCTAACTTTATCAGGACTAGGCTCCCAAGTCTTTCACTTAACATTTTCAAACCAAAAGTCAAAAGAACCAAGTCATCCCCAACCCTGATCCCCAATGACTTCCTATATATGACCATAGTAGGGTCGCGATCGTGGGGCTTTCACTTAGTGGTTATGAATTAGGAGTTAGAAATACCAAGTTACCCCCGACCTCCAATCCCTGACAATTACCTTTGCATAGCTTTAGTGGGATTGGGATTGTGGGGTTGCCTTACTCCTTACTGTCTTGGGCCTGATCCCCGCTATGTTGCTTTTATAATGATAATTGGTTTATTTGATTTGATTTACTCTAACTATCACCTTGTTTACAGAAATATAATCATGGTAGAGGATGCACCTATCAAGGAAGTCAAACAAGATTACAAGGGGTACCTTCCCCCATCTAAGATGATTAGACAATTCTCTAAGATCAGAGACACAAACTTCAGGCTTTCTTGAAAAAGATCAATATTGTAAAAGGGAGGTCTTTCCAGGCCCAACAAATGGCCACATTAGGGGTAATCCAAGATGCATCGTTTCCCATCTCCCTTCAATCTCCAAAGTTGGTTCTGGCATGTGCAAAATCCTATAAAGTTGGAAACAAAAAGATGGTCAGGCTAATAGGGTAGGTTATTCTAGACATCTCCTCTAGAATCTGATCGAGATAGTGTTTGGCATTCCTATCTTCTAGCCTTATACAAAGATAAAAATTACATTGGTGGAGACCTTCTACTCCAACAAGTGTAAACCAACTACCACTTATATTAATCAAAAGCTACTAGCGACCCAAAGAAAGCATCCAATGAAGATGGCAACAATGCAACCTTGGAGTGAATTCAGAGAACATGGAAAGGAATTTATCTCACTTCTGAGCTAGGTGTTTGGCCTCCCTTCCTCTGAAAAGTGGCACCCCTAATGTGTTACTTCCACATGAAAGTTGTTGATGGAGAGCACACTGAGTCAAGATCCTTCATCAGTAACAAGATGGATGAGCAACTATCCACAATGGATAAAAATAAGGGAGTTTTATATGACTTCATATCTTGTTTACCTGTTGGCTTATCAAGCTAGTTTCCCAGGATTATAGCAAGTGGGATCCCTCCAAAGGGGAGAGGTATCCATTTATCAACACTTCCCTCAATTGGAGCTCCTTGAGAGCCTGAAACACTATAAGGTAGTCAATGATGCCTTTTCCTATGCAATCATTAGAACTTTGGAGAATGATTATTCCCAAAGATTGTCTCCAGAGGCCTGTGATGAGATGGCCAATTGCGGACATTGGTACATTCAGTTCAAGACATTTTCCTACATCAGGGTGATGGGCTTCTCAAAGCCCCCATATAAGCTCCCTAGGTATCCCAATGACAGGGTGGTATTGCTAAAGATTTGTAGGCAAGTTTCAAAAGTGTATAAGCTCATTGCCAGCAAACATATGCCTAGCTTCAAGTTCCCCATTAAGATAGGTGGCTATTCTTGTCCAAGCATCACACAAGCTAAGTCTTCTAAAATAGAAATGACACCTTGGGGTTGGATTTATTTGATGTTACCAGAGCAAGGTTTGATCCAACTAGATGGGTCAACCCCCTTATCGAGACTTGGCTCATACATGAGGATGTTGTTGAGGATCATTGGGTAGACTGCATGGATGACCATTAAGTCAGACTTAGGGATTATTCCAGATTGGATGTGTGTCTGGTGAAGAAGCTAAATTTGTTTGACCTCCCTAATGTCCCTAAGGGAGTTAAAGAGGATAAAAGGGTTCTAGATCCAATATATGAATATAATCAGATTTACAACTAGCCTCTAGAGGATGTAAACTGGGGACAGGATGAGAATGCCTCCTTAGAGGATAGAGGTCAAATAGTCTGAGTTAGGACTAAGAAATGGTTTCTCAAACCATTCCCCATGGTAAACCTCTACAAGAAGAAGGACAAGCCTAAGAAGGTGGGTCAAGGTGAATCCTCCCAAGCAATCAGGAAGCCTAAGGTGGTCCCTGTAGCCCTTGGAGAAAGAGGAGATACCATAGCCACTACTACTGCTGAGGAGAAAGAGAAGGCCAAGGTGCTGTTAGAAGACTCTAGTGACACTGAGGAGGAAGATCATATCCCCTTAGTATGAAAGATAAGGAGTGGACTTAAACCCTCCTCTGAAGGAGTAATAATTGCCTCTACCCCTGCAGCAAGGTAGACCACTCCTTCTCCTCCCAAGTAGAATGCTCACCTCGCTTCACCACCTTCCTCACCTCCTTCTAAGACTGATCCTTTCCAAGGGCCACCTCCCACATCCACTACATAACCAAAAGCACAAGGAGGAAGTGAGAAATGGGTGTCATCCCCATCATTACAGATGGAGGAGATCCAAGATGTTTTAAACTTGGATAAAATAGTTGATTTGGCCACCTCCTCTCCACCTCGAGGTGAGGCATCTAAGAATTCTATGAAGACAGTGGTATTGACACCGTCCCCTACAAATTCTCCACCACATGTGTCACCACCACCACCAATATCTTCTCCACCAGCTAACAACACAGCTCAAGGCCTCCCCACTTGGTTGAATGTAGTAGTGGGAAAGAGGAAGAAAGTGTACACTGAAGATGAGGACCTAGCCATCATTGTAGAAGCCCTCCAGGAACAACCAAAGAAAAAAAGGCTAGGGTCCTATCTCAAGTGACTGTTGATCAGCAAGGTGTCAGCATGGCACATATAGCAACACCTATGGCAGACAAAGATGAAGTAGCCATGACTCTTGCTGACTACAATGTGTAACAAATAGTGTTAGGGCATTGATCAAACTAGGGAGGAGCAAAAGAACACCCTCACAGAGTTTGTCTCAGCCATCCTAACTAGGATGAAGAAAGATGAAGACATTAAAGAAGAACTCCGAGAACAAATTACCCACCTAACATCCTATATCAAACACTTGGTTGGGCCAACTGATTTGGGACCCTCTGCATGAGCTCTACTAGAGGCACTCAACAAAAACCATCATCCTACTAACCCTCAAGGGATCCTCCCTACAACCACAACATGGAAAAGCTCATTGGAGACCCTTGGTGTGGAAACTATCAAGAAGGCCATGAAGGCCTACCACACCCTGGATGTAGAGATTGACGAAATGGTGGTGTATGAAGTCTCTATCAACAATGAATTGATCATGCGGGAACAACTCCCCATCTTGGAAAAAATGCAAAGTACTACTCCAACGTAGCTTATACAAATGGGGGTAACTAGCAACAGTACTACAGGGTTGGCTAATGAATGGCTGCTTGCAAGAAAACTAAGGGCCAAGGTGCTTAAGAAACATAAGGAGAAACTAAAAAACCAAGATAGAAGCAGTGAAGGAGAAATTGGCTTGGGTGGAATCATTTACTTCATCCATCCCTTGCACCTTCAAGGACCCTTCTATCATTGGCTTCCCTACTTCCCACATGATCAAGGAATTCCAAGAGCTCTTACAATAGCCTCTCACTGATCAAATGATTGATAATCCAATTAAGATGAAGACTCTATTTACAGGATTCTAGGACCAGGTCGCTGAGCTGGTTAAGCTGTAGGATAAGGTTAAGAAATCTCACCTCTCCATAAGGATGAAAGATCACTGAGGGTTGAGCACAAGAGAGGATACTGCTACTATTCAAATCTTCCAAACCCATGTGCTAACGAGAAACTAAAATTTTGTAATAAATAGTGTTATAATTTTGAGGCTGACCCACTCAAGGGATTCTTAGCTGACCCATGTACATTTGATTTTGTAAATTTTGAGAAGCTCTCTATAAATATAGGGAAGCTATGTTATTTGTAAAAGGGGGGAAACATATAGTACTTTTTCTTGTGTAAGCAATTATTTTATTTTGATGGCATGTAAGGGGCACATATGACATGCATTTAGGGTGTGGGAATCCTACTCATTTGTAATCTACCAAGATTCTTCCAACTAATGAGAAGACATTTTGATTGTTCCTGTGTTTTTGTCCATTGGTGGTAATGTATCTATGTTTCTTTTCCTTCACATTGACTTGTGTTGATTAATCTTGTTCTTAATTGCTAAACCTCCAATCTAGTGGTTGAATAGGGTTTGAATTCTGCGCACGTAATATGGTGTTTTCATATTCCTATTCTTCTACTCCTTATCCTTAGAATCTTGTACTTGCAATGTACATGATTATGTGGAATACTATTCATCCATTGCTTATTTAATTTGATCCCATTAACTTTGTCATGTGAAGTGAAAAGCCAGGTGCAGAAGAGTTGTTTGATTCTTTACATTTTATTCCTTCTAAACCCTAACCCATTTTCCTTTTTTCTTTATACATATAGTTAATAGTAGGTTTTACAATCTCAAACTCCAAAGAACATCTATCTAACAAAGGTCATTAAGAATCTAGATTGATATTACTAGCACAGACCCCATAAACAAATAATCATATAGTCCACTCAACTACTCCAACACTGTTGTGACCCAACCTAATAGGGACCTTGGATTAATCATAATATCATTAGGTTACCTTTTAGGAGAAGTAGAGTGTTATTCATTCTACTTAGAGTTGATGTGCCAAAATAGCTATCAACAAGACATACCCCTCATTTCATGGACATAGGCCTTACACACCTTATGTGTATCGAGGATATCCCCTAGAAGCCCGTTCATCCTAGCTAAGACCTTTCAGTTGATCTTTTAGTGTAATGCAAGGTTTAACAACAAGCTTGAAGATACTCACCATGCACCTCCTTAAGTAGAAATATAATTTCTTTGGGTAAGGCATCAAGGCCTCCAAGGAAAGGGAAAGGGTGAGCCACCAGCCACTTAATCCCTAGCTATTCACTTTCAAAAATATATTTCTCATTAGGTAGGAATATTGATGAGGTGTTGAGCATGGGCCTACACTAAGAGTCACTCCCACTTGAATATTCTAAGGTGTTTTTTTGCTTGGTGTGTCTTCATCGTCAAAAATCGTGCCCCCTTAATCTAAAAAATCTAAAGACTTTGCAAGAATTTGCATGAATGTGTGTGAATTTTATTTGCAAAGTTTCCTAAGGTCAAGCATCCATCAAGGCATCCCTAATAACCTCTTAATCATCCATCTTCATCTAAATCCAAATCAAAATCATCCAATCTTCCTCCAAATCACCCAAATTGCACCCAGTTCAACATATTCGTCACTTGTTTCAGTGAATATGTTTGACCCAACCAAAGCCTATAATGTACCCAACTCCAATTCGATGAATATATATCCATTTCAATGGTTCCAATTTGCTTTTAAGTGGATCCACTCTCACATCAACCTCCTTCCAAAATCTATCTAACTCCATTTCGGTGGTTCCGTCCTCATTTCAGTGGATATGTCCTGATTGTCAGTGGATCTATCCTCCTTATCCAATTTCATTGGGTTGGGTCTCCAAACACCATTGAAAATCTACTCACCCCAATCACCACATCATAATCTACTCTTTCTAATCCAACTCCATCATCTAATCTTAATCATTCCATCTAAATCTTAATCCAATCCAATTATCCATTCATCTAAAATCAACCATTCACTATTCATCTATCTATCCTTAATCAAAATCCATCTAATCCAATCCAAACCAACAATCAAAGGGCCTTTTGGCCTAATCCAAATCAACCCCAATCAATCCAAATTCGGTCAAGTGTCATATATTGTTGACCTTGACTAATCAAATCAAATCAAATCAAATCCATCCTAACATCAAGTGTCATATATCGTTGACCTTGATCAATCCAAATCCCAATCAAACCAAATCAATCCAAGCTCCCTTTTAATCCAAACCAAAATCATCAAGTTATCCTACATCACATCATCCTAAATCCTAATCCAATCATGACTCCATCTATTTTTTATGATGATGATAGTCCTTTTGAACAAGTTAAAAATGAAATTCTTGATGAAATCATCACAAGTAAGCTTTCCATAAATTATCCCCACCTATCCATAAAAATTCAAGAACACTTTTCCCATGCATTGGCTAGCATGAGCTACGCCCCCATGCCTAATTGCATAGCCTATGATCATCCTTATGTTGTCCTCAATAAGGGAAACCCATTCTATCCTTCATCCATCCCCCAACACTCATCCCCATATAAAATCCTTGTCACCTCTACCGCTTATCCACATCCTTCATATCCCAATACCATTTATCCAAATCCACCATCTCCTTACCCATCAACCCCACCATATAATTCATCATCCAATCCACCATCTACTCCACTATCCAATCCTTCTCCTAAATCCAAATCATACCTCTCGAGTTTCCTCCAAGGACTCCTAGCTAGGATGTAGAGTAGAAATACCCAAACAAACTTGTGGAGTCATTCCGCCCTTCTCACAATTCATCCAAGTGTGTCATTGACAATGCCATTACCCACATCACCCCATAAAAACCACACTATTGTCTTCCTCCATACTACCCAAAATCCTATCCAAAAAATCTCCCTCTCCTCCATCTACCTTGTCCAAGGAGCCTATTCAAATAATTGAAACTACATGCTCCTTCCTTTCCACATCTTCCACGAAAATCTGACATAGAGCTTGACAAAGGCACAAGATGGAGCCCTAATTAAAATATTTCAGATTGGTTATCAATATTAAGGGCATCAAATAACTACATAGAGCTAAGATTAAGTTATCTCAGATTAGGTGTCAACACCCCCGCGACATGTTATTATTCCTCATAGCATTATCTTGCCCATGTGGGAGCAATTATCTTGACATTGGATTTAATGCTTACACTTTACATTGTTGTACTCATATGACCTGACCACATCTAAAGAGCTACTTTACCACAATGTGGGCATTAGGAGTCATTTCTTCCCCATCAAATAATGTACTCACATGACCTAACCATGTTCTAAGAGTTACACTAGGGACACTAGAATCCTTCCCCATACTATTGACTATATTTTATGCCATGTATTTATATTATCATCACCACTAGAGACCTGTCGCCTCACCTATACCATTACATGGTAATGTTGCACCATTGGGGCATATACCTTTCTATTGTCTTACACACTTACATGGGTGCTCTTGGCCATTGAAGGCCACACCATTAAATACTATGACTTTCTTGTTGAGGGCAACCTCTCTCCTTGATATCATTTCCATCCCATGTGAACCATGGTTATCATTGAAGATATGTACTTGAGCTTGTTACATGATGTAGTCACTTACTAATTACATGCTTAGCTTACATTTACTTTTCATGTATTCTTTCTTCCCTTTCAATAATTCCTTGTATCCTACATATATAACCAATTGTAGGGGGCATATTTTTTTGCTAATACTCTCATGCCAAGTTTTGTAGAAGTTATATGTTCTTATATAGAGATTCATCTTTAGTATGTGACATGTCTTATTTTTTATATGCCCTGTCACCCATCAACTACCAAGTGAGGTGGATCATTACCCTTTTTTCATAGGCATAAAATATCTAATCCTATTTCCACCTTTCCCTCTCCTCTATGATCAATGATAGCAAAATTTAGATTGCATTTGTTCCTACTTGTATTATAGAAGCTACTCATGGCATATTTTCCCTCTTTATTGTAGGTTCCTATGGAGAGCACATGACAAATGAAAAACCTACATGATGATATCCTTTGTGGTCAATTACTTTGTATGGACCCCTGTTGTATCCTTTTATGTCTAAATATTTTATTTACATGCATGTTTTAGAATGCTACATACTTTGAGATGCATGACCACTCTAGGAATAACATGCACCTCAAAGTAGAGGCAATGTAACGATGACATTTGAATACCAATGCCATTTTCTATTTAATTTTGTGCTCATTTTGAGGAGAGTTCATTAATACATTTACATATTAACAAATGATGCAATTTTGTTGTAACATGCCACTTGTTCTACCAACTAAGATGCACTAAGTTTAACTTGAAAGTAAATAAAGTCGTGAATTCATAACAGGAATAATAAAAATTTTCCACTGAACATTTGATATAATGCACATTTGAAACGTATTTCAAACTTCTATTGCATAACCAAATTACATTTCTCAATAAAAGAATTCAATATTCAACTTTTACAACTTTTTTCATAAATTACATAGAAGCTTCAAGAGCTTAACTGATAAATAGAATCACATGTTTGTATACTTGTCTGTCTTCAATACTCCCAGCCACCAACTGCATGAGGGGAAGCATCACTCAGGTGCTTTACCTCCAACCATGGACTATCTGCAGTCCCCCGAACATTTACCAAACAGGTAAATGGCCCTACCCTTCAAAGGGATTGGTATAGCAACCTCAAAGTTAAGCCTAATTTGAGTAGGTGTTGTGTCCTACATTAACTAGCACTATCATACTATGGCTACAACCATCAAAATATGACATCTCTACTTAGTAATGTAAACTTGGAACATAGTGAAGCTAGACAGTGTAAACGTTGGCTATTTACACCACTTTGGCCAAAGTTTTTTTTGTCTCATATTCACCCACCCTTCTATCTCATCTGGGAAAGATGACAATCTCTATACTAGGTTATCTACCTCTTCCATGGATCACATATCCCAAGGTTAACCTATTACATACTTTACTAGGATACATATATCAAAGTAATACCACTTGAATCATATTCTCACTATCTTTCCCCTTGTACAATTTTCCTATATAAATTCCAATCAATTATTGATTCATGAAACTATCTAGGTAAAAACCAAACCATAGACACTATCTCACATTCACAATACAAGTTTACTATCTCGAAATATATATATATATATAAACTATTATACAATCAAAAGACATTAACAACGATAACTCAATATTGCAATCACTTAACAATAATACATCACATAATATTTTGAAAACAGGAAAAACATAGAGAAGGAGAAATAAATCCCATGCCTGAGAATATAGCTCCAAATGGATCAGATACTCTTCTACTAATGACCTTCCAATACTCTAGATCACTCTTCCAAATAAAACAACTTATAAAAACAAAATGACAAATTTTCGACACAAATGCAAAACTCAAATATGAAAAGGAAAGGCTCTTGATTAGAAAATGATGCAATTAAAAATGAGGGAGAGTACCCCCTTTTATACCACAACCAATTTAAAAATGTCGACATAATGTTGTCATGCTTAACCAACTTAACAATGTTGACACTATGAGGACATGCTTATCAAAATCTAAATTTAGTTCATAAATCCAAACAACCTTCTAAAAAAAAGGTGTTAGATAAAAATTATATATATATATATATATAAATTAACATTATTAACTATTCACAAATTTTAAGGGGCCCACATGCCTAAATAGTTGTAAAGCTTTACAAACAAAACTTAAAAACTTAAGGTAGGGGGGCGCATGCCTTAAAGTTTAAAAACATGTCCATTCGTTTAAACATAAGAAACATTTCCCTTATTTAAAAAGCACTTAAAAATCTTAAACACCATTCCTCTAAAAAAAGATGCGTATCCCTTTTCTAAAAAGAACTTTAAAGCTTAGATTTATTATAATAATATTATCACCTTAAACTTTAATAATTATTATTATTTATTTTATTATCTTTATTATTATTACTTTTTATAAAACTAATCTTTTAGTATTATTATTATTTTTATTAAATCTATTATATATATAATCTTATTGTTTTACTTACCATAAAACAATATTTACGAAAATTAAATTCTGCAAAATAATAAAATTATATTTCCACAATTAAAGGAAAAATAATAATAGTATTTATATTAAATACATATAGAGAGACTATAAATATATAATTATATTTATTCGCATATATATAAATTTATCATCGTAAAATCAAATATAACTCATAATCAAAATGCATATAAAGTTGTAAAATCTTCATAGACTTATCGTTAAAGAACACAAAAGAGATGATAATTCATGCATAAGCCAAATGACATCTCCATATCTATAAGTAATATGCTCAAGAATATACGTAGGTACGTCTACCTACATATGTTCATGCTCATATCAACTCACGTATAAGAACGTATCGTGGACTTGCACGAGCATTAATTAACTCAAAGAAACCAAACACAACAATATGCAGGTTTGATCATCCAATCAAAACTCAAGATACATAACTCAGATCACATACCACTACCCACACTGACTCGACTCGACCTAGGTCAAATTAGGATGTGTGTGTGTGCTGCTCAATTTAGGCTTCTCTTTTTCATTTACTAGACCAAGTCCTTCTTCTGAGTGATACCTCCCCTCTTTTCTAGAGGGACGACCTGTTTCTGCATCCACTTAGATCATCGCAAGGGTACTTAACTGATCAAGATATCATCATTAATTAACAATAACCACATTTAATACAAGACATTGGATTATTCTTTTTCTTATCATATTGCATTCAAAATAAATAATACACATAGATGCAAAGATTCATAAATACTTCAATTTTCATAAAATATCCAATCTATAGTAAATGGATAAAAACACATATACATATGCAGAAATCCATAATCACTCACTTTCCAAACAATTAACCAAATTAGGTAAATAGTAAGTAGATAGAAACACATGGGGTGTAATATACTTCCCCCCCTTGTGAATCATTGTCCCCGATAATTTTTAAGTATCAAGAATTATCATAACATAGTAAAACATAAAGAGTATCATATCACAAAACATATTATTTTTCAATAACTTTCAAAATCCAAAATAACTTGCGGAAACTTCTGCTTTATCTTAGCATAATCTTCCCAAGTGACAAAAGATTCTACATACTGATCCTATTGGACCTTGCATTGCAGAACCTCTCTATTATGTAAGTGAAGCTTACGCATTTTGAGCACTTTGAGAGGCTTGATTGTTCCCACCCCTGGGTCGTGTACCTTTAAAGCATTCCAGTCAATAACATGGTTATCCCCTGGAACAGACTTCTTAAGATATGACATATGAAAAACATTATGCATCCTAGCAAGAGCTGGTGGCAAAGCAATTCTGTATGCAATAGGATTGACTACTTCTAGGACCTCAAATGGACCTACATAGCGCGGGGCTAGTTTGGATGACTTTCAAAACTTTACCGAACTCTTATGGATTTTACTCTCAACAACACCTTATCCCCAACAGAAAAATTCCTAGGAACCCGTTTGGCATCTGCATAACTATTTGCCTGTCATTAGCTTCTGCCAACCTTTGCTTGATAATCTTAACTTGTTCTTCCATATCTAACAGCATTTCCAGCCCAAGACTTATCCTATCTTCTAGCTTATCCCAACTTATAGGAGTTCGACATTTCCTGCCATACAATGTTTCAAATGGAGCCATGTTTATTGTAGAATGATAAGAGTTATTGTATGCAAACTCTACCAAAGGTAAATAATCCTCCCATTTGTATTGCTGATCCATGCAATACATCCTTACAAGATCTTCCAGTACTTGGTTTACTCTTTCCATTTTCCCATTTGTTTCTAGATGATAAGCTGAACTTACATTCAACTGAGTTCCTAGAGAAGAAAACAAGGTTTGCCAAAACCTAGAAGTTACACGAGCATCCCTATCAGAAACAATCTTTTTAGGAATCCCATGCAATCTAAACACCTCTTGAATAAACTTCTGAGCTATTATTGGAGCTCCATCTGAAAGATTACCTGGTATGAAATGTGCTTCCTTAGTAAGCTTCTCTACGACCACTAGAATAGCATTGTGCTTATTCCTCGACATTGGAAGACCTTGCACAAAATCCATGTTAATAACCTGCCACTTACTTTCTTGTATATCATGAGGATATAGTAAACCTGCAGGATGATGATGTTCCGCTTTTACTCTCTGACACTCTAAACAACTTGCCACAAATCTTGTGGCATCCCCTTTCATTCCCTTCCAGAAATATAATGGCTTTACATCTGCTAACATCTTGGTAACACCAGGATGCCCTGAGTATGGTGCATTATGAACTTCTTTCCATACCAAATTCCTTAGTTCACCAACATCAGGTACATAAATTCTTTCATTAAATCTCAATAATCCATTTGGTTCAAAACTAAATCCTTCATACCTCTTATCTTGCAAATCTCTGGAGAGTGCTTGCTTGACTTGTTCATAGAACTCGTCACCCTTAGATCCTTGCAATACTCAACTTTTGAAATCTGACTGAATTACCACTAAGGAAGATATATACCTTCTTCGACTTAGGGCATCAACAACTCTGTTTTCCTTTCCCTTGATGTAGTTAATGTCAAAATCATAGTCTGATATCAAGTCTAACCACCTTCTTTGCCTTGCATTAAGATTAGGTTGTGTAAATAGATACTTCAAACCATGATTGTCTGTTTTTAGTTCAAAAGGTTTACCCATCAAATAATGTCTCCACATATGCAATGCATGAACTACTACTGCTAACTCCAAATCATGCGAAGCATAATTTTGTTCATAAGGCTTTAGCTTCCTTGACTCATATGCAATGACTTGCCTTCCTTGCATCAATACTCCACCTAGACCTTCTCTTGATGCATCCGTGATTACTACAAAATTACCTTCTAGATCTGGCACTTTCAAAATCGAAGCCATGGTCAACTTCTTCTTTAGGAGATCAAATGCCTCTTGACATTTTTCGGTCCATACATACTTTTTCCCTTTCCTCTGAAGAGATGTGATAGGAAAAGCTACACTAGAAAAGTTTTTCACAAACTTACGGTAATACCCAGCCAAACCCATGAAACTTCTCACTTCGGAAACATTCTTTGGCACTGGCCACTCAAGTATTGCTTTGATCTTGGCTAGATCAATTGCAATCCCTTTGGCTGAAATCACATGGCCCAAATACTATACTTCTTTCTGAAAGAAAGTACACTTGGAAAGTTTCCCGTATAGCTTATGCTCTCTTAGCCGTTGGAGTACCATTTTCAAATGTTGAAGATGTTCCTCTTCATTCTTGGAGTAAATCAAAATATCATCCAAGAAGACCAAAACAAATTTATCCAAGTAGTCTCTAAATACACTATTCATAAGGTTCATGAATGTTGCAGGTGCATTTGTTAACCCAAAAGGTAAGACTGTAAACTCATAATGGCCATACCTTGTTTTGAAAGCAGTCTTAGAGATGTCTTCATCCTTGATTCTCAACTGGTGATATTTTGACCTCAGATCAATTTTGGAAAACATAGTTGCACCTCACATCTAATCAAAGAGATCATCAATACGTGGCAATGGATACTATTCTTCACTGTTTCTTTATTGAGCATCTGATAATCTATAAACAATCGTAAAGTTCCATCCTTCTTCTTCTTGATGAAGATCACTGGAGCTCCCCAAGGTGAAACACTTGGCCTTATCAATCCTTTGGACAACAATTCTTCCAATTGAGATTTTAACTCCATCAATTCAGTTGTCGTCATTCTATATGGTACCTTGGAGATAGGTTCTGACCTTGGAATAAGGTCAATGGAGAAATCAAACACTATTTTTGGAGGTAATCCTAGTAATTCTTCTAGAAATACATCTGCAAAATCTCTAAGGATAGGGTATTTCTCCATATTTGTCCTTTTTGCATTTTCTATTTCTCCATCCTCGACTTCACACTCCTCAAGTTTTTCCATTTTTACTGCAAAGAGTTGACAACCCTTCTTCTTTGCCCTATGCATTTGAATAGCTGAGATCTGATGCAACTTAACTTCTCTAGGTGTCCCTTGTAGAGATACCCAGTTTCTAAGATCATCTAGGCATTCCATATTTTTTGCATGACAATCTACCTTAGCTCTATGCCTCCACAACCCATTCATCCCTAAGATGACATCATAAGACCCTAAGGGAGCTACATACAAATTGACTTCCGTAGAGACAGTAGGAAGTTCAACCCTTGCTTCAAATAGACATTGGTCCACCCTAGCTCTTGTTTGGTTTGTGTATTCAACAACCCATGATTTTTCCATATAACCAGCTCTTCTAGACATTTTACTAGCTAATCTAGGTGAAATAAAGTTTTCTCTAGAACCAGCATCTATTAAAATAGAAATGGGTATACCAGATAAAGTACCTACTATTTCCACCGGAGTGATCTGGTATTCAGCCTGTTTGTTATTTACTGCAGCATGTATCCTTTGTTGGAATGCCTCCCACTGTGGTGGAAGAGAATTACCACGGGGTTGAGATCCTGAAGGCTTGTTGGGGCATTGGCTAGCATAGTGATCACCACCACAATTGAAACATCCTTTAATCGACCCCTTCTTTCCAGGAGCTCTCTCTGAATTGGTGATGTTCCTAGCAGCATTGTTGAAGTTACTATTGTTATTTCCTTTCTAGTCCTTCTTTGGTTCACTCCAATTATTCTGAAAATTCTTTTCTCCTTGATTTTGAAACCCTTGCACCTCATTAGGTTTTCCAGAAGTTTGTTTATTCTGAGACCAGTTAAACTTTTCCTATTCTTTTCACGGTAGTTGGCGATAGACTTCAATTTCTGCTCTTGCTTTAGAGCTTTCTCGTATACAAGGTCCATGGTGGTAGGACCATGCATATCCACTTCTCCACCTATCTGATTGTTCAACCCCATAATGAATTTTCTTATGTGGAATCACTCATCAGCTTGATACATAGGCACATACCTCAGAAGACATGTGAACTTCTCCTAGTATTCACTAACTAAGGAGTCTCCTTGCCTCAAATTCTACAAATCTGAGAGCTTTTGATCATAGAAAAGTTGGGGTAACCAATGTTTCTGGAATATTTCCACAAGTTCTGTTCAAGTGAGTTGAGTTGAACTAATTCCTAGTTCCGTCTTCTTACTCATCCACCAAATTGATGCTTCTCTTGACAACTGAAAAGCTCCCCATACTGCCTTAGTGACCTCAGAATAGTTTTTGATCTCAAAGTACTTTTGCATTTCCACAAGCCATGCCTCAGCTACATCCCCACTAGTGCTATCTTCAAACTTTGGTGGTGAAATTTTCTTCATACCCCAAGATAGCTCCTTTACCATCCTCCTTATTTTAGTCCTTTCAACATATTTTTGAGATGAGGACTGGGTTTGGGATTGTGATCCCTCATTTTCATGTTCACTTGCTTGAGTGTGAATGCGAGAATCTTCTCCCTCTTTCTCACCAGCAGGGACCTTTTTTCCTGCTTCATTCTTTTCTTTTTGCTCTAAGATCCCTACTCTTTCCCTGGTCTCTATCATCATTGCAAGAATACGATCCAACTTTGTGTTCATGTCCCCTGACCCTTGTCCTACTTCTTCACTCCCTCTAGGGTTACTTCTGGTCCATACCATTCTTTCCTATAATGTTTACCCTGTAGGTTCCATTAAGGTCAGATTCTCTGATTGTTTACTTATCATTCATAAATCATCTAACTTTTCCAAAAGGAACATTTATAATCACAACATTTTTCCAAAAGACATAACACAAGCTTTTGATAAGAAAACTTTCTTTTATTCAAAGAGATAAGGATTTAAATATCCTTGGATTTACATTGAATGACTATTAAAATAGTCCGAAGGAGAGTATCCATCAGATTCACTCTCATCTACAGGGGTGAGTGGAGTATATCCCTCTGATTTTCTTCAGATACATAATCTTGGGGTACATATCCCTCCGACTCATCACCAGAAGAAATTACAATTATCTCAGACAAGGGAGGAATATGTGGATCCCTAAACAACATAGCAGGGCTCACACTATTTTTTGAGGGCATATCCTGAGAAAGTGGTAAGGATGCTAACTTGGTTGGAGACACCGATGGCAGACGATTAAAGTTGGCATCATCCCTCATTCTTCTTTTCTCTTGGCTCACCCGAGAAAGTGCATGACTTAGGGTCTCCTCATCTTCTAGCCATACATCATTAACATCGTTGGTTCCCTCGAGGGTTCAAACAAGGACTTCGCTTTCTTTCTTGGGCGTGAGGTAGCGCTTGTTCTTGGTGACTGATTTCCTCACAATCATCCTGAGACACACCATTCTGGCACAAGAATTCCAACATTAGTTCATTAATACATTTACATATTAACAAATGATGCAATTTTGTTGTAACATGCCACTTGTTCTACCAACTAAGATGCACTAAGTTTAACTTGAAAGTAAATAAAGTCGTGAATTCATAACAGGAATAATAAATTTTTTTCCTCTGAACATTTGATATAATGCACATTTGAAACATATTTCAAACTTCTATTGCATAACCAAATTACATTTCTCAATAAAAGAATTCAATATTCAACTTTTACAACTTTTTTCATAAATTACATAGAAGCTTCAAGAGCTTAATTGATAAATAGAATCACATGTTTGCATACTTGTATGTTTTCAATACTCCCGGCCACCAACTACATGAGGGGAAGCATCACTCAGGTGCTTTACCTCCAACCACAGACTATCTGCGGTCCCCCACACATTTACCAAATACGTAAATGGCCCTACCCTTCAACAAAGGGATTGGTGTAGAAACCTCAAAGTTAAGCCTACTTTGAGCAGGTGTTGTGTCCTACATTAACTAGCACTATCATATTATGGCTACAACAATCAAAATATGACATCTCTACTTAGTAATGTAAACTTGGAACATAGTGAAGCTAGACAGTGTAAACGTTGGCTATTTACACCACTTTGGCCAAAGTTTTCTTTGTCTCATATTCACCCACCCTTCTATCTCATCTATGAAAGATGACAATCTCTATACTAGGTTATCTACCTCTTCCATGGATCACATATCCCAAGGTTAACCTATTACATGCTTTACTAGGATACATATATTGAAGTAATACCACTTGAATACTATTCTCACTATCTTTTCCCTTGTACAATTTTCCTATATAAATTCTAATCAATTATTGATTCACGAAACTATCTAGGTAAAAACCAAACCATAGACACTATCTCACATTCACAATACAAGTTTACTATATATATATATATATATATATATATATATATATATATATATATACAATCAAAAGACATTAACAACAATAATTCAATATTGCAATCACTTAACAATAATACATCACATAATATTTTGAAAATAGGAAAAACATAGAGAAGGAGAAATAAATCCCATGCCTGAGAATATAGCTCCAAATGGATCAAACATTCTTCTACTAACGACCTTCCAATACTCTATATCACTCTTCCAAATAAAACAACTTATAAAAACAAAACGACAAATTTTTGACACAAATGCAAAACTCAAATTTGAAAGGGAAAGGCTCTTGATTAGAAAATGGTGGAATTAAAAATGAGGGAGAGTACCCCCTTTTATACCGCAACCAATTTAAAAATGTCGACATAATGTCGTCATACTTAACCAACTCAACAATGTTGACAATATGAGGACATGCTTATCAAAATCTAAATTTAATTCATAAATCCAAACAACCTTCTAAAAAAGGGTGTTAGATAAAAATTTAAAAAATAAAATAAAATATATAAAAATTAACATTAACTATTCACAAATTTTAAGGGCCCGCATACCTAAATAGTTGTAAAGCTTTACAAATGAAACTTAAAAACTTAAGGTGGGGGCCGCGTGCCTTAAATTTTAAAAACATGCCCATTCGTTTAAACATAAGAAACATTTCCCTTATTTATAAAGCACTTAAAAACCTTAAACACCATTCCTCTTAAAAAAAGATACGTATCCCTTTTCTAAAAAGAACTTTAAAGCTTAGATTTATTATAATAATATTATCCCCTTAAACTTTAATAATTATTATTATTTATTTTATTATCTTTATTATTATTAATTTTTATAAAATTAATTTTTTATTATTATATTTTTATTTATTAAATCTATTATATATATAATCTTATTGTTTTACTCACCATAAAACAATATTTACAAAAATTAAATTCCGCAAAATAATAAAATTATATTTCCACAATTAAGGGAAAAATAATAATAGTATTTATATTAAATACATATAGAGAGACTATAAATATATAATTATATATACTCGCATATATATAAATTATCATCGTAAAATCAAATATAACTGATGCAGAGGCATCCACACTATAACCTTACAATACAGCATGGATGTCTGCGGCCCATCATCATCATCATATTCATCCTCATCATCATCATATTTGACTTCACTGTCAGCATCATCATCATATTTCACCTGCCGACCGATATCCTCCTGCAGACAAGCCTTCGCACTTTCTCCTGTCAGCAGCATCACCTTACTCGATTATCGGCAGCATCATCATGTTCGACCAGCGCGAACATCCTCCTGACGTCCACTGTTCACTTCAGCGACAACTTCCATCTTTACTACTTTCAACATCATCATGATGTTCAATGGGCGCAAACATCCTCCGGTTGCACTGTTCATCGGGCGCCAAACACTAGCGGCATCATCATGACATGCGACACCACCTTCGTCAGCAGGATATCAAATATCCGGTTGCTCCAAATATCCTGATGACGACCACTTCAACACCTTCCTTTCGATGCTCCGATAGCCGACGACACAAGCAACAGCATCATGATATTCAACATCATGATAATCAACAGGATAACGAACATCCGGTTCTTCCCATTTATCCTGATGATGACAAAACCTTAACTCCTCGCACCGTAGCCTCGATGCTGACGTCACCCGATATCCTGATGACGTAGATCCTGATGACGATGACGTCACCCGCAGTTTCTCAATATCCTGCTGCTCTGAAATGTCCTGATGACGTATATCATGATGATGATGACGTCATATCCTGCTGTTGGCCAAACTTAGTTTTTCTCGGCCCGCGATCAACTTGATCAACCCGATCTTCAACCTGATGCCGATACGCTCCTCCCCGGCCCTCCTGATGATGATCACCCCGACGCACTTGCACTTCATGCACTCGAAAACATCATGTTCTCCTCCACTTATCCGGATGACGATACTCAAACTGACTGCAGGATATTCACCAAGATATCCTGATGATGCCGTTTTGGCGAACTTTCAGCCTTAGCGAGATTTCACTTCGCCGATCCTCCAGGGATGACCCGATCCACTCTCAGGGTGATCTTCACACTTTGTCAACTTGACCTAGCACATGCCCATGCTAGGGTCTTCAACACCTTTCAGTCGCGATCCTGCACACCTGCATGCAAACAGAAAACAAACTACAACCTAACCTACTGTACATGACCATTCCACCGATCAGACGAATCAACCGGTGGAATGGATCAGTGAATCCATACAGCCACCAAACCAGCAAATCGATTAGATGATGGAAGTCAACAGAGGATGAAAACAGGATCTTTATTGATTTCAAAGATACAATACAATATACTGTTTCTCACACAGCACACTCGAACTCCCCTGCTTAATGCACTACTATCGATCGATGATCTACAATCAACCGATCCGCCTGCTTAAATAGATTCTCCTACGAGTACTACTGACCCGACTCCAAGCGGCTGGGAACTCTCTCCAAGCGGCTGGGAGATCCCACCGAACATACATCATGACAGTTGTTCTAACAAACTGGCTAAAAATAGTAAAGCCTGGTCAGCATGATCTTATCATGATCAGCATGACCTTATTACATGCGTTTGGTCTTAACAGACCTTCTTGGAAACATAATCAAGACCTAAAACAAACTAACTGCCTTATCAAGACCAGCTGTTAGGTAGGTGCCTCTGCACCATACTCCCCAACAGAAAAGAACTCATGTCCCATGAGTTTAGTATGTGGAAGACTTCCACCTTTACACCTTGCTTTTGAAATATGCTGAACTGTTCCAGCTTTGTCTGCTGCTGTCTCTTGGCTTCTCCAAGACTTCTGAACTGTAACTTGCTTCCTGGCAAGTAAATCCTCATGCCTGTTGATGTAGGCCTTTCTCAGGTTGTCTCTGTGTTTGACCAGAACCTCTGTCTGAACTACCTCTTGAACTTCTGACATGTTCAACTCTAGCTTCCTGTCAACTGTTATAGGACAAACAATAGTCCCAACTATTACAACATCCTTGTCATTCTTCTGAACTGGTTGCTGTTTGCACCCCTGTTTCTAAACCTGCTGCTGACCTCTGTCAGTCACAACTGAAACTTTCTTCAGCTTGTTGTCTTGAACAACTCCTTTCCCTGCAGTGTCCTGAACTGCCTTTATGCCTGATCCTATAGGCATCTGCACAAATTCCTTCTTTCCCATTAAAATGATTCGGGCTGCCTTCTGTACTGCAGCTTTTGCCTGCAATGGCATCAACTTAATAATCTTCCCATCCTTCTTGATGGTGTAGGTATTAGCATACCCATCATACAGTACCCTTCTGTCAAATTGCCATGGTCTACCCAACAGTAGGTGACAACATTCCATGGGCAATATGTCACACAAAATTCTATCATGATATGCTCCAATCTGAAAATCCACATATGCCTGTTCAGAGACAAAAAGTGATTGACTATCACTCACCCAAGATGCCTTGTAAGGGTGTGGATGTGGAATCCTTTCCAAATTCAGTTTATTCACCATTTCTTGAGATACCATGTTGTCTGTTGAACCAGTATCAATGACAACCTTACATACCTTACCTTTGCTCCTGCATGTGGTCCTAAAAAGAGCTCTTCTTTGCATCAGATCCTTTGATGCCTGCAAACTAATTCTCCTTAGCATCAGTGATTCTCCACTTTCAGGATATGCATCTTCACAAGGGTTTTGGCCACTTTGCTCTACTGTCTCTTCTTGCACAAGTTGTACTCTCTTGTCACTAGTTCTATCATTTCTGGATGATGAACCTTTGTTTTCTGGACATTTGAAGGATGGATGACCAAACTCTCCACAGGTGTAACATTTTCCTGAAAATGTAGTAGAACCTCTACCACCTCCAAATCTTCCTCTATTACCTTTCCATCCACCTCTGAAATCAGACTGTCCCTGTCCTTTACCAGTGTCTTCTTGACCCTCATTGGTTTGCTTTTGTGCAGGGGCTGCTCCTCTTCCCCTATGGTTTCCTCTTCCCCTCATGGACTTATCATGTCCTCTATTTATCTTTTCTTCAATCCTGATTGCCATTTGATAACAATCCTCCACATTCTTAGGGTTAGCTAAAACTAACTCATCCTGTATGTTAAATCTCAAACCAGCCAAGTACCTAGCCACCTTTTCCACCTCATTCTCATGATGACCAGATCTCATACTCAACTTATAAAACTCCTCAGTATATGCTTTCACATCCCTTTCCTTCTGCTTTAAAAATTGCAGCTTCTTAAACATCTGGATTTCATAATCCCTTGGCAAGAATTTACCTTTTATCCTTGCTACCATCTTATCCCATGAAGTGATCTTTGTCTTCCCTTGTTTCCTTCTCTCAGACTGTACATAGTCCCACCATACCAAAGCATGACCTCCTAACTTGGTCTTTGCAATCTTTACCTTCTGATCCTCAGCAATATCTTCACATTCAAAGTGATTATCAAGAGCAGCAATCCAATCCAGCAACTCATCTTCATTCAAGCTTCCAGTATACTTGGTAACATCAACCTTTACCTTAGGTTTTTCACTCTGTACTGCCTTTAACAGTTTTACAAATTTCTGGTCTTCAGCCTCCAGATCTTCAGCTACCTCTTCATACTCTTCAACAGTATCTTCATCTTCTTCAGACTCACTGTCTTCCACTTCCCTCTTTTTGTTCTTTTCCAGGGCTGTAAGCCTGGCTTGAAGTGCTTCAGCAAGCTCCTTCATCTTCCTCATCTCTCTAGCATGTTTCTCCTTCATCTCCTGCAATTCCCTTGCAGTACCACTACCTTTCGGAGGCATTTTGTCAACCTCTCAATCAACACACAACACACAAGCAACTCTACCTCTGCCCTTTCGGTGACAGAATCAACACACAACAGCCCAGACCTTTTGCTGAGCTCTGATACCACTATGATGCAGAGGCATCCACACTATAACCTTACAATACAGCATGGATGTCTGCGGCCCATCATCATCATCATATTCATCCTCATCATCATCATATTTGACTTCACTGTCAACATCATCATCATATTTCACCTGCCGACCGATATCCTCCTACAGACAAGCCTTCGCACTTTCTCCTGTCAGCAGCATCACCTTACTCGATTATCGGCAGCATCATCATGTTCGACCAGCGCGAACATCCTCTTGACGTCCACTGTTCACTTCAGCGACAACTTCCATCTTTACTACTTTCAACATCATCATGATGTTCAATAGGCGCAAACATCCTCCGGTTGCACTGTTCATCGGGCGCCAAACACTAGCGGCATCATCATGACATGCGACACCACCTTCGTCAGCAGGATATCAAATATCTGGTTGCTCCAAATATCCTGATGACGACCACTTCAACACCTTCCTTTCGATGTTCCGATAGCCGACGACACAAGCAACAGCATCATGATATTCAACATCATGATAATCAACAGGATAACGAACATCCAGTTCTTCCCATTTATCCTGATGATGACAAAACCTTAACTCCTCGCACCGTAGCCTCGATGCTGACGTCACCCGATATCCTGATGACGATGACGTCACCTGCAGTTTCTCAATATCCTGCTGCTCTGAAATGTCCTGATGACGTATATCATGATGATGATGACGTCATATCCTGCTGTTGGCCAAACTTAGTTTTTCTCGGCCCGCGATCAACTTGATCAACCCGATCTTCAACCTGATGCCGATACGCTCCTCCCCGGCCCTCCTGATGATGATCACCCCGACGCACTTGCACCTCATGCACTCGAAAACATCATGTTCTCCTCCACTTATCCGGATGACGATACTCAAACTGACTGCAGGATATTCACCAAGATATCCTGATGATGTCGTTTTGGCAAACTTTCAGCCTTAGCGAGATTTCACTTCGCCGATCCTCCAGGGATGACCCGATCCACTCTCAGGGTGATCTTCACACTTTGTCAACTCAACCTAGCACATGCCCATGCTAGGGTCTTCAACACCTTTCAGTCGCGATCCTGCACACCTGCATGCAAACAGAAAACAAACTACAACCTAACCTACTGTACATGACCATTCCACCGATCAGACGAATCAACCGGTGGAATGGATCAGTGAATCCATACAGCCACCAAACCAGCAAATCGATTAGATGATGGAAGTCAACAGAGGATGAAAACAGGATCTTTATTGATTTCAAAGATGCAATACAATATACTGTTTCTCACACAGCACACTCGAACTCCCCTGCTTAATGCACTACTATCGATCGATGATCTACAATCAACCGATCCGCCTACTTAAATAGATTCTCCTACGAGTACTACTGACCCGACTCCAAGCGGTTGGGAACTCTCTCCAAGCGGCTGGGAGATCCCACCGAACATACATCATGACAGCTGTTCTAACAAACTGGCTAAAAATAGTAAAGCCTGGTCAGCATGATCTTATCATGATCAGCATGACCTTATTACATGCGTTTGGTCTTAACAGACCTTCTTGGAAACATAATCAAGACCTAAAACAAACTAACTGCCTTATCAAGACCAGCTGTTAGGTAGGTGCCTCTGCACCAATAACTCATAATCAAAATGGATATAAAGTCATAAAATCTTCATAGACTTATCGTTAAAGAACACAAAAAAGACGATAGTTCATGCATAAGCCAAAGGACATCTCCATATCTATGAGTAATATGCTCAAAAATATATGTAGGTACATCTACCTACATATGTTCATGCTCATATTGACTCACGTATAAGAACGTATCATGGACTTGCACGAGCATTAATTAACTCAAAGAAACCAAACACATAACAACATGCAGGTTCGATCATCCAATCAAGACTCAAGATACATAACTCAGATCACTTACCACTACCCACACTGACTTGACTCAACCTAGGTCAAATTATGATGTGTGTGTGCTGCTCAATTTAGGCTTCTCTTTTTCGTTTACCAAACCAAGTCCTTCTCCTGAGTGATACCTCCCCTCTTTTCTAGAGGGATGACCTGTTCCTGCATCCACTTAGATCATTGCAAGAGTTGTTAATTGATCAAAATATCATCATTAATTAACAATAACCACATTTAATACAAGAAATTGCATTATTCTTTTTCTCATCACATTGCATTCAAAATAAATAAGACACATAAATTCAAAGATTCATAAATACTTCAATTTTCACAAAATATCCAATCTATAGTAAATGGATAAAAACACATATACATAAGCAAAAATCCATAATCACTCACTTTACAAACAATTAACCAAACTAGGTAAATAGTAAGTAGATAGAAACACATGGGGTGTAACATTTGTGTAAAGTTGGATCCCTTCCCCCATGCCACTCACTTATCCATTTATACACATTCCCATGCACCTATCCCCACTTACATCTTGATATATTCATCCAAATCATATGTTAATTACATCTATACATGCACATATTCCTATGCATCTCTTATCCAATTTGATTTGATCCTTTTACATCCTAGGTCATTCCCGTGGTCAAATGGTCAACCCCATGGTTGCATACTTGATCCTCAAAAATTTAAAATTTGGCCAATTCCCACCCATTCCTTCCCCACCAATGGCTAGCCAAATGTAAATTTGCATAACTTATTGTTATGTCCTTGTATTTAACAATGCATTCATTTTCTCATCCTTAAGCTTCTTTCGAATACCATTTGCATTCAAGGATAAAACACTTCAATTGATACAATATAAGGAATCTAGATATGCAAGATCATCTAAGAAGCACTTGCATGCTTGAAGAGTGTTGTATTTGATCCTTTACATAAATTTTTGGTGTTGACCTAGTAGAACACATCTCCTCCCAACATAGTGACAACCCTACATCTCAAACAAACCTAGTGAGTCTCCACTATCAAGGATCACTTATCCTTCTCTATCAGAACTCCACTAGTGGCTTGTGCAAGACTAGTCCACATCAAGTAAACGGATTTCTATCATCCTTACTTTAACTATCATTTTGTACACCCAACTTGTTTGACACCTATTAGATCTAAGGTGAACCTTGCTCAAACCTTGGCACATTCTAGAACCTCTTGCTCAAAACTTTCAAACTCATTCCATCCCCATCTCTAGTCACCTTGCATGGTCTTAACAAGATTACAAAAACAAAAATAGATTGAAATGGCTAAGAAAACTATCCCAAACTCTCACGAAAGTGATGAGGAAATCTCTATGGAAGAGGTCCTCCAAACACAGCAAGACCGAAGATTTCAACGCTTAATGGACAAGGTACTTGCCCAAGATCCTACCAAATTTTTTCTACACCTAGCACATCTAGGAGTCAAGCTCCCTAAAGATTTTGATGTAGAAGCTCTAAAAGAATATGAAGAAGAAAGACACCCTGAGGGAAGCACACATGAGGAAATATCCACAGACAAAAGCAAATCAACCACTGATTCTACAGATGCCTTGAGTTTAATGACCCAACAAATACAAGCTTTACAACAACAATTCATGGACATGCAAACAAGAGCATCAACTAAACATTATTCCCTAGAGGATATTTTACCATAGCCTTTTGATAGAACCTTGATCATGATACCTTTCCCCTCTAAATTGGAGGTGCCAAAATTTGATAAATATCGAGGAAAGGGTGATCCAAGGGACCACATTAGGGAATTCAACGCTGCTTGTCTTGAAGTCGCACACAATGATACTTACCTTATGTGACTATTTCCAATAAGCTTGGGAGGACAAGCCATGGAGTGGTTTTCTAGACTGCCACCCGGCATTAGAACATTTAACGAACTTGTGGACAAATTTGTCACACACTTCTCCTATAATATTGAGCATGACACCTCAATCTTAGATCTTTGTAACACCAAGCAAAAAGGTGGAGAATCTTTCGCCACCTTCCTACAAAGATGGAGACAGCTAGTAAGTAAGTGCCCACATCAAATGCCTGAAAAACAAATGTTGGAAATGTTTGTCCATAACTTACAAACTAACCTAAGCTATCAGATACAAGTCCAATGTCCTACTTCCTTTAGCAAGGTCATTGAGATGGGTCTAATTATCAAAAAATCTTTAATCGCAAAAGGTCAAATAAAGCTCTATAAAGACACTCCAGGTACCAACACCAACATGGATAAACAAGGATTCTGGACTAAGAATAAAAACATTGTGAATGATGGGGTGGTAGATACCAAGAATGCGGCACCAAAGCAACCAATCTTCAACTTATCGACTCCTCAAAACAACCCCCTGCAAAACAAACCAAGAAACACTGAATCATGGTTTACAAATTTTCAACCTAGGAGAAAATTCACACCTTTGGGAGAATCATTGGAAACTGCCCTATGAAAGTTAGTCACAAGTAAGATCATAACACTTCCAACTGCACGAGAATATGAACCAAAAGTCAAGCCTCATTGGTGGAACGCCAACGACTTCTGTGAGTTCCACCAAAACAGGGGGCACAAAACCAACGACTGCATTGCGCTCAAACACCCTATCCAAGACTTGATCAAACAAAACAAAGTGTCACTTGATGGATATACCTCTAATAGTGATCATCAGGCATTCAAGGATCCTCTTCCCAACTATGAGTAGGGAGGACCTTCCAAACAAAACAACAGTGGATCTAACAACGCAAATTACACAAACGTTGGCTTTGACTATGTTGTTAATCATATCTCGGAAGGTGACTCACACATCAATGTGATCACTATAAACAAAGATCCAGATTGTAATGTCACCAACCGCAATAATAGAGTCACTCTTAGAGGAGCCTCCGCCCCTCCGGCTAATCAGTACAGTATCCTGGATCAACTACATAAGACACCTACACATATCTCCATTCTGGAACTTCTGCGTTTATCCCTGTCTCATAGGGCCATACTTGACAAAGCTTTAGTGGAAGCCTCCGTGCCAACAAACCTCACCGAAGAACAGTTTCAAACCATGGTAGGTCACATTACCTCACCTCACTCCCTATCATTCACTGAAAAGTATGATACGTCAATCACCCAACCCCATAACGCCTCTCTTCATATCAAAGCCTTCATACACAAACACAAGATTAAAAGAGTCCCAATCGATGGAGGAGCTGGTTTGAATATTTGCACCTTAAAGCTAATCCTTACATTGGGGTTTTCGGAGAAGGCTATAGATCCAAAAAAGAAAATCACTATAAAAGCCTATGATGAGGAGGAGAGAACTTCCAAGGGAATTGTTACTTTACCAATCAGATTGGGACCTATAGTAAAAGATGTGGCTTGCCAAGTCCTCGATATGGAGCTAGTGTATAACATTCTTCTTGGGAGACCATGGATACATGCTCTAAAAGAAGTGTCGTCAACATACCATCAGTGTATCAAATTCCCTTATGAAGGTCAATAGATCACCATCTAAGGTGACCCCAACCCATTTCAGTATTGTAACTCCATTCATCCTAAATCTAAAGTGGTGATTCCTAACAACCATGCCTCTGCTTCATCTTCCTCTCGTGTTGACCCTGTTTCACTTGCTTCCTCTTCAAAAGCTTCTCAACCTGACCTCAAACTCAAAGATAAGGGCTTGGGTGAATACACAATCTCCCAATCCCTTTGTTTGGCACAACTCCCCCTATCTCCAAGATCATATGGAAGACCTACTCTGAGCAAGCCCACAGCAGACAAAACTACTAAAGGTCCATTTATCAAATGGGGAAGCCTCGAAGATGAGAGTAATGAAAAGGATATCCTATAATACTGAAATGGGCTATGAAGGACATGGTCCACTCGGTTCACGAAAAGATGGTATCACTGAACCCATCCAACCTCATACCTTGACGGCATGAGACACTTCAGGGCTAGGATACAATGGCACATCAAGAACCAACAGAGCAAAGAAAAATAAAGGCAAACAACAAGAATCGTCTACTAGTAATCTGGTTGATCAAATTCAGCAACTGTAATTGGGATGTGAGACTGATTCCAATGAATATGAATGGGATAGCCTCTCTGAGATATCTTGTGATGACAAAGGCATTGATGTTGTCCACGAGTATGACCCAACCCACACAAATGAGAGACAAGGTACAAGGGCTAGGCCACTAGAGTCTGACCCGCGTAATAATGATAGTGAAAGTCGTGAGGAAAGAATGATACCCCCCTTGACAGATCCGCTAATAGAGAGTACCATTGTGGACTTCATCCATTCTTTTAACAACTCTATCTTAAACATCAACACCATCGAACCGGACCAACCCAATGACCCCTTACCATTGGTGTACTCTGAACTCATAGATTGGGACTTACAAGGTACTACCCCTGAGCTCGATACCTTTGAGAATGATGAAGCCATCATAAACTATCTTGAGCTTAGAGATCATATACCTGCAAGGGACCACAAAGCTAGCTATGTTATAGAACTCAATGAGAAGGCCTATTTTGGAGAGAGTGCCAAGCCTTTCAGTCTCAAAAATGTCAAAATGAAAGAAAGATCTAATGGTGAAAATCATTCTGCGGCAGTATTAGATCATGAAAAAAGTAAAATATAGACGTATCCAATAGTGAAAACCTCTTTGAGGCACCGAAGGATGGAAGGCTTGACCCTCTACCCAATCTTACACATCAAGAGAGATCTTCAATCTTGATAGAACCAACAGAATTGATCAATGTCAGTACAGGTGATAATCCCAGAATGATCCACATGGCAAAGTCTTTCACAGAACAAGAAAAACTAGCATTTACCGACTTCTTCAAGAGAAAACAAATCAACTTTGCTTGGACATATGCAGACATGCCAGGTCTAGATCCAAATCTCATAATGCATCACTTATCTTTAGCTCCAGGAGCTAAACCAGTAAAGCAAAAACTCAGAAAGATGCACCCACATGTGGCCCTCATGGTGAAAGAAGAGCTAAAGAAACTGTTAGATGTCAGATTCATCAGACCAATAGACTATCCTCAGTGGGTTTCGAACATAGTACCAGTTGCCAAACTAGATGGCAGATTCTGAATATGTAATGACTTCAGAGACTTGAACAAAGATTTTCTAAAAGATGATTTCCCCCTGCCAAACATTGACATGATTGTAGATCTCATGACATGGCACACCATGCTATCACTAATGGATGGTTTTTCCGGATACAACCAGATAAAAATTGCACCTGAAGACCAACACAAGACTGCATTCACATGTCCTTGGGGCACCTATTGTTGGTGTGTCATGCCATTTGGTTTGAAAAATGCTGGTGCAACATATCAGAGAGCTATGACCACAATCTTCCACGACATGATGCACACTATAATGGAAGACTATGTTGATGACATTCTGGAAAAATCACTCACAAGAGGACACCTAGCAGTACTGGACAAAATCTTCAAAAGACTGGAACATTTTAATGTGCATCTCAATCCAAAGAAGTGCATGTTTGGAGTTACCTCAGGAAAGCTACTTGGATACATAGTGTTTGCCAATGGAATTGAAGTTGATCTAGCTAAAGTAAAGGCCATCATGGAAATGCCACCTCCTAAAAATCTCACTCAACTAAGGTCTCTACAAGGAAAACTACAATCTATCAAAAGGTTCATTTCTCAATTGGGAGACAAGTGCCACCCATTTTCTCACCTCCTACATAAGAATGTCCCTTTCAAATGGAATGATTCATGTGAGCAAGCATTTCAGCAGTTAAAAGAGTATCTCATGAAGCCAGCTGTATTGATGCCACCAATTCAGGGTAAACATCTGCTACTGTATATCTCAGCTACACCAACAGCTCTGGGAGCTCTCCTCGCACAGTAAAATTATGACGAGAAAGAACAAGCAATATACTATATCAGTCAAACACTTGTCGGATATGAATTGGAATACACACCAATTGAAAGAGCATGTCTCGCTGTAGTCTTCGCCTCACAAAAGTGGAGACATTACATGTTGTCACATTCTGTCAAACTGGTAGCAAAAGTTGATCCACTCAAGTACCTACTCAATAAAGTAGCCTTAACAGGTAGATTGTCCAAATGGGTCATGCTTCTCAGCGAGTTTGATATCAAATATGTAGACAGGAAAGCAATAAAAGGTCAAGTACTTGTAGATCAACTGGCAGATGCACGTCTAACAGATGATAGCCCTTTGAGCTTTGAATTTCTAGATGAATCTATCTTTCACATAAACACAACAACCTGGAAAATGTACTTTGATGGATCATACACTCAACATGGGTCAGGAGCAGGTATCTTGTTGCTCACACCTAGTGGTGACACCATTCCTAAATCATACAGATTACTCTTTCCTTGCACTAACAGCGTGGCAGAGTATGAAGCCCTAGTCATTGGTATCAAGCTAGCAGTTGAATGGAATATCCAAGAACTTCAGTATATGGTGACTCACAGCTGGTTATAAATCAAGTAAATGACGACTACCAGGCAAAAGATGAGAAATTAATCCCTTACAAACAGATGGTAGATGACTTCAAAGAATACTTTGTCAAGATCTCTTTTGAGTAGATACCAAGGATTGAGAACAAAGCTACAGACGGCATGGCCACGATTGCATCTCTCCTTGATATTCTAGATAATCAATCACGTTACGAGTTCTTGGTAGAGCTAGTGTCCCATCTTGCATATGACACTCTTGAATCCCATATCATTTGCCACATTGTTGGAATTGATTCCCCCCTCTATGGAAAAATATTTGCCTATCTTAAAGAGAAAACCCTCCCACCTGATCTCTCCAGTAACCAAAAATGAACCTTCATCCATTAGGCATCCCGTATGCCATTGTCACCAATACCCTATATCATAGAGGTCTCAATGGTACTCTCCTTAGATGTCTCGATAGTGAGGAATATCAAACTACCTTGAGTGAAGTACACGACAGTATATGCGGGACTCACTCTAGTGGCCCTACCCTAGCCACGAAACTCATACGCATGGGATACTACTGGCCAACCATGGAACAAGATTCCTATCATTTTGTAAAGAAGTGCAAAAAGTGCCAAATCCATGGGAACCTGATACATGCACCAGCACAAGAGTTGCAGCCATTAACGACTCCTTGGCCTTTCTATCAGTGGGGACTCGACTTAGTGGGCAAGATTCACCCTTCTTCATCCAACGGCCATAAATTCATAATCACTGCCACTGAGTACTTTATGAAGTGGATTGAAGCCGTTCCTTTAGCCAATATCACAGGTAAGCAAATTTCCTCTTTTATCTTGAACTATATCATTTGTCGCTATGGTATCCCTTCCTCCATTGTCATGGATAATAGACATCCTTTCAAAATATAGGATGTTAGGGAACTATGTGAAAAATTTCATATCCAGCACCGCTTTTCAACCCCCTATTACCCCCAAGGCAATGGCCAGGTGGAGGCATCAAATAAAACTATCCTAAAAATCCTAAAGAAGACTGTCAATGACACAGGCCACGATTGGCATGTCCAATTAAATCTCGCGCTGTGGGCCTATCGTACAAGCATCCGCACACCTATAGGTGCAACACCATACTCCCTGGTCTACGGATCTGAAGCCATCTTTCCCATTGAAGTCAAGATCCCATCCTTGCGAGTTTCGTTAAAAGGCCTCATATCTGATGAAGAGTATAGAGTGTCTAGACTTCAGGAATTAGAGCTACTCGAAGAGAGAAGGAAACAAACCTTTAACCATTTAAAAGCTTATCAACAACAAATGTCCAGAAGTTATAACCACAGGGTAAAACCCTGAGTATTCCAAGTTGGCGATCTAGTCCTCAGAGAAAATCCTAGAAATCAGCAAGATAGAGAAAAGAAAGGCAAGTTCGAACCTAACTGGCTAGGTCCCTATGTCATCATTGTAGCTTATGGGTCAGGGGCATATCAATTGGCTACATCTAAAGGTGAACTGTATGATGATCCTATCAACAACATGCATCTTCACAAGTTCTATACCTAAACCCCAATGCAAGGGAGTCAAAAATAGAAAAAAAAAATGGAAAAATGAAAAAAAAACAAAACAAAAAAATCAAAAAAATAGAAAACTAACAAAAAAATCATCCTCTGGTGAAAACCTAGCAAACAGGTGCCTTGGATAGGTACCATGATGAAAACCTAGAAAACAGGCGTCATGTGTACTTTTAGCTTTCGTGCAAATAAAAGCAAGTGGTGAAAACTTGGTAAACAAGTGCTATTTGCGACAAACCACTTCCTCCATCTATTGTAACCTCATGTCTCTTGTGTCCATCATATCTTTCATCTTGAACCAATCCTTTGAACCATTGTCGAACTACGTCGCCTCTAAGCTATCACGTAGGAAAGGCCATTATCAATGCGCCCCTGAGGCTCCGCTTTGCTCCCCTTCCTTTCTGTCCGTTCTGTCAAGTGTCGTCTGTCCTATGGTCCATACCATTTCTGCATCTTTTCCATCA
Organism: Cunninghamia lanceolata; assembly: GCA_027924645.1. Lineage (NCBI taxonomy): Eukaryota > Viridiplantae > Streptophyta > Pinopsida > Cupressales > Cupressaceae > Cunninghamia > Cunninghamia lanceolata. Next base: position 2,626,126 of record BSBN01001583.1, on the reverse strand, counting down.
CCTAGGTCTTAGGTCCATCAGGTTCACCCTGAACTATGTTGCCTCTGCGTCGTCACGTAGGCAAGGCCATTTAGCAATGAGCTCCTGAGGCACTAGGCCAGTCCCTTAGGGTCCGTCTCTCCATATCTGTTTGTCTGGTCACCCATAATAAGTTGATCCCTATCTAAACTGGGGGCAACTCCTTGACCTAGTTATGGATTTGGATTCTTGAATGCCACTTTTTCTAAGAGGATACTAATAAAGGATTGTGATACCTTTCACTAGGCAAGCGCGTGCAACAAAGCAAGCTTCCCAAAAAAAAATCTTGGCACAAAAACATCAACCTGTCCAAAGAAGAGCACCATACCGAAACACTCAAACTGACTCTATATCAGTTATGGCAAAAAGACACATCTAATGCAAGAAGGTTTTGTGAACAGGTTAACTTACAAAGTCTTGGATTTTTGTCATTATGTCTTCCTATGCTACTCAAGGATGCCAAAAGCTAGAGATGCTATGATGGGGGCATAATCTTTTTCTTTGTCTGTTGCTTGTGGATCAAACTTTAGTAATGTGATGACTTTAGTCTAACGACATGATCAGCAAAAGATCATCGAGGACTTCCGAGGTCTAAACATGAAAAAGGGCAATCCTTGTCTATTGAAATGCAAGAAGTACTCAGGTCATCTAGATTCAAGTTTGACTAGATGCTTGTATCAACTTGCTATATCAAAATCCATGTAAGAAGTACTCAGGTCATCTTGGTCTAATTATACCTAGATGCTTGTATTTTCTTACAACAATTATACCTAGATGTGATGACTTTTGTCTAATGACATGATCAGCAAAAGATCATCGAGGACTTCTGAGGTCTGAACATGAAAAAGGGCAATCCTTGTCTGTTGAAATGCAAGAAGTACTCAGGTCATCTAGATTCAAGTTTGACTAGATGCTTGTATCAACTTGCTATATCAAAATCCATCTAAGAAGTACTTAGGTCATCTCGGTCTAATTATACCTAGATGCTTGTATTTTCTTACAACAATTCAAAAAGTGAAAAGAAACAAAAAGTGCCCAATGATGAAAGCAAAAGACTTGCAAATATCAAGATGACAATCCATATCCATCCCATATCCAGAAAACCATTCCAACCATGCAATAAGAAAATCATGTAGTGTATCAAATGAAAGCCTGTATCTCTTCATCTCTTTTTCTTCCACCCATCTATATCATCATTGTGTCGATTGAGTACATTTGGACATATCAAAAACATAACATAGATCACATTTCACATCACATGAGATAGTTATTCACATGATTAAATCATTTTCATACATAATAAGTACATTAGGTCATCCACATACATTTGCATCCATATATCATATCAAAAAATAAAAAACATAAACAAATACATATAGAACTGCATAATCATATAAATAACATCCACATTTGCATTTACATCCATCTAGTATGCATCACATACACAAAGCATCATCAAATAGATTGCATCCATAGCATATAAGCATAGAACATCTGCATATAGAACATCCATAACTACATCATCATATAAGCATAAAAACGTGTCCAAATGTACAACATATCAAAATATCTATCCATCTCTCAGAGTCATCATAAAAATGTATACAAAGTACAACAAGATGGTGATACATGTCTCAGGGCAAAATAAGTACATATACAAGCTATCTCAGCCATAAAAAAAATGTGTACATCAACTAAAAAATTGGTACAAGTATCCAGGTCTGTCTAACCCTGCTGCCGTGGAGCACTGCTCCCTGCGCTGCCCTCTGCTTTGTCTCCCCCTGACTGCTAGGGACCTCTCATTGATCCTACCGATTGAGACCCACCTGCCCTTTGAGATGCCACAAATTGGCTCCTGAAACTAGGTGCATGTTGATCTACTGACACTGCCCCATGATATAAGCCTCTGTAATACTGAGCCTGAGCCTACGCTTTGGTAAGATCACTCTGTACCCGAGCCAGCTATGTCTGTGCCTACTACACCTGTGATACCAAAAAGCTAGAAGTACCATCTGTAGCCATAGCTACCACGACTGCATCTCTCTCTGCTCTATTGCCCTCATGCTAGCCAAGGCTACGTCTCTCTCTCTAGATATCTCTGATATCCGTCCTGCATCCACATCTCTCCATGACTCTACTGCTCTCAGATGGGCCCTCAGTTGCCTAATCTGACCCTATAACGCTGCAAAGGCCTACTGCTACAAGTCAGGCTGCGGAGCCTGCCCTACCTGTCCCTGTCTCGGTGCCACCTACTGTATTGGCACTTGCACCTGCTACTGAGCCACCTGCTGTGGTGGTGACATCTATCTCTGTGGTGTCACCTGCTGTGCTAGTATCTGCGCCTGACCTATAGCCTGCGGCTGCGCAGCTGCCTGTTGACCCAAAGGTCCCTCCCCAGACCTCCTCCTCCTCTGTCTAGGTCTACCACCTCCTCCTCCATCTCCTCTGTCATCCCCCTGATCTCCTCTCCCCCTCCTCCTGCTAGCTCCACCCTCGTCATCTAAATCCTCCTCATCTATACGAGGAGCCAGATCTCCAGGTCCTGAATATCTGGGAAAGGGATGAACGGCGAACCACTCCTCATAGTCAGCTGTCATGCTCGCATCTATTATGTCCCTCCTCGTGGACCAAGCTGCATGAGGAATCTGCTAAAAATCTGTCAAGGCCTCCTCGTATGATGCCATGGGACCCCACTTGAATCTCTATGCATGGGTCCTAGCAAATCGCGCCTGGCCTTGTGGTCTGCCCTGCACTCTACCAAATTGTCTCTGCACTCTGCTCACAATCTACCTCTCTAGTATATACCTGGTCCTGCCAATGAGCCATTGAGTCTGGAAGCAGTAGGGCAGCTCATCAGCCTCATCATCCCATACCTCGCAGTCTAGGTATGGACTCCAGACAACCCGATCCACATTGTCCAGTGCATGTCTCCAATACTCCATCTTTCCCAGCTTGTGCTGGGAAATCACACCTACATAGCCATAACTGTAGGGCTCACCCCTCTACCTATGAAATAAACATATCGGCTGTGTGATAGCTATGTGCTCCCATAACCAAAACTACAATAGAGATACGCCTGCTGACAAACTAGCTCCTCTATGATACACCACCTGGTGCATATCTTTGTATAAGTGTGCTAACACACACACGCCCCATGCATACCAAGTCCTATCAGTGATCATACTCTCTAACACCCTCCCCCATCTAGTCAGGAACCCATGAGACCTCTTATCGGGGCATACTACACCACCGGTCAGTCCGGCCACTATACCTGGGAAGTAGTCATAGTAGTCATGAATGTCCTACCACAAAATCACCTGTCCAACTAACTCTAGGTCATCGAACACGCGTCTACACTCAGCCAATCCAGCATCATGCTGTGACTCATACTCTACCAACTCTCCCTAAATAGGGAGGTGCAGAATCCTATACACATCCTCCAGAGTGATCGCTATCTCCCCTGTCAGAAGATGGAATGTCCCATCCTCACTGTGAAATCACTCCACAGATACCATCAACAACCCTCGGTTCACGCGAACCTTAGGTATGAAGCAAATATAATGAAGCCCCATAGCACCAAGTGCCTCATGGTCAATCTGTGTCAGCATGTACCCCTGCAATAGTGACAAAGGGAACTACTCTCATGATATCAGTGTATCCCGGATATCCTCCTGCAACCAAGCAAAGCATAACGTCAAAGAAATCCATATCCAAGCAAACCTACTCAAAGAAATCAAGCTATCCTATCATTGACTTAGCATATCAAATTAATCAAAACAACATATCATCTCTTGACTCGATTCTTGGCAGTCTCAAAGATCGCTTATCAATTGATGCATCGATCAAGCTGCCAATTGGGTTAATTTTGTTAAGTCAACTGATTTTCCTAGTGCAAATGCGCCGATCCAGGTAGCAAACGCGTTGATCCATATCATATGCGCCTCTTTACCGTGAATGTGCCAATCCTTGACCTGTATGTGTCATTCCGGCATATGCGCCACTTCTTGTGTCACATGCACCGTTCCCCAATGGATGCACCAGTTCCCAACCTATATACGCCAAACTATCATATGCACCATAAGGTATCTCATATGCGTCACTTAGAAACATATGCGCCATTTCGAAGCACATATGTGCTGAAAGGCAGTTCGGTGCATCTGTCTTCACTTTTTTCCCTAAGCATTTATTGCCCTAATAAATTACTTTTAGCGAGTTTTGACGAACTACATACCGGTGGTCCTGCTTCCGTTGGCTGATCAAACCATCAGACTCGCTCAAATCAGTGCTCCTCGCGTGGAATATCCATCTCTCTGTTGACTGCTCTAGCTGCCATACTCTCTTGAGCTCTCAAAGACCAATCAACTAAGGACAAGTGTGCAAATGAATAGAACTTGTGGACCCAGCTCCTACATATAGCAAGTGAACCATATCTGACTGTGTTAACTGTAACTACTTCCCATGTCTGTTTCTCTGAACCATGTCCTATTTTTCTCCATCCTAACCTGCTTTTCACCTTCTTCTTCGTGAGATTGTCCGTCTCCCGCTTTCTTCTGTCTTCCCGTCTAATCTCTCGAGGGGGCATCATGTCATTAAACTTGTAGTAGGGGCAAACTGGGGCATGTATCATTGTCAAAAATCCTTATTCTTTGAAACAATGTGATAAAACAAATTGCATCAAAGAGGGGCAAAATGTATACACTGAAAAATGACATGACTCTACTTAAATAAATATTTTAAATATTTATTGCATCTTCATATTCCTCTATCAATAAATAAATAAATAAATTTATTTGTTTGATTCACTTTCTCCCATTTAATTAAATAAATTACATTTATTTAATTAATTTCATCTACATTAACTTTATTCTTCTAAATAATTAAACAATTTTAATTATTTAATTAAATCACCCATTCTTCCAAATTTAAATAAAATGCAAATTTATTTAAATTAAATCTCCAAAAATAAAATATATTAAATATTTTATTTATTCTTCCAAAATTATCCACAAGTAATTAAATAAATCTATTTATTTAATTATGCTTTCTTATCTTCAAAAAAATCTTCAATACCTTCTAAAAATAAATTCTTCTTGTCATATAGAAGCAAAAGTTGAGTTAAAGCAACTTTGTTTTTAAATTAAAAAAATACATTCTAATTTAAGAAAAACAAAAACTCATCCTCATCAAGAAAGCAGTTAACTCAACAAAGCTTCTTTTTGAATGACACATGTCCTTCTATTCGCACACGTTCTCTCGAACATTTTCCTCCATTGATCTTCTCATTTCTTCTCTACCATTGATCTTCTTGTTGGAAAGAGACACTATGTGGCTTCATGAGTGTTGTCATTGATGGCAACAAAGTCCATCCCACACATCCACAGGACATGGTATGTCTATACCGGAAGTCAGATTGAAGAGTATTTTGTTCCAGTGAGCAAGAACAGAGCATGCAGCAAGGTCTGACAATCAGGTCCGGATCTCTCAGAGGAAGTATCTCAGTAAAGTGCGGACTTGGGGAAGTCAAGAGGAGTACCATTACTAATACATTCTATAGATTGAGCCTCCGGCAATGAAAGAGTGAAAAGATATGAACACCTAAGTGTTGGGTTCCTGTTTGGCAGAGTAGACTGAGAAAGAACTGATCGGCAGAGCATCAGACCTTAATCCGGATGAGATATTGATGGTGATCAAGCTTCTTAAGAGATCATTCATGATTGGCTGATATGATTGATGACTTCTATAAGTATCTCTTTGATACACATCACTTGGTAAGCAAGGATTCAACCGACAAACCAGAGTTTGGAAAAATATTGAGTATTCCAGATGCCGACTAGAAAGATGTTGAAATCCTTGGTGCGGATATATATACTAGATGGATTTCGATGAGAAGGTGTGTGTGGTGTGGTATGAAGTGTGAAGAAAAGTAGAGAGCAGTGTGGAAATATAAATACCAGTCCAGTATATGACAGAACAACAGCATTAAGGCAGAGGAAGAATGAAGTGCAGTAGATCAGTATATTGAGCTTAACCAGAAGTGAACCTCAGCATATGTGGATTCTTCTCATCAGTTCAAATACCTGGTTTCCTTCTATAAACTATTGTAGGTAGTGAGCCTCTTGTGAGAAGTGTGCTCGGGCAGTGAGCCCTAATTGGCAAGTGCCATTTTGTAGTACCTTATTCTTTTAACAAAGAATACAATCTTGGGTTAATCACCCCGTGGTTTTTTCCCTTAACAGGGTTTTCCTGTTGGCAAGAGACACTATATGGATTCATGGTTGTTGTCATTGATGGCAACAAAGGTCATCCCACATATCCGCAAGACATGATATGTCTCTACCGGAAGTCAGAATAAAGAATGTTGTGGTCCGGTGAAGAAGAACAGAGCATGTGGCAAGGTCCGACAGATTGGTCCGGACCTCTCAGAGGAAGTATCTTGGTGCAGTGCGGATTTGGGGAAGTCAAGAGGACTACCTTGAGTGGTATATTCCAAGGATTTAGCCTCCGGTGATGGACAAGGAAAAAGATATGAATGGTTGAGTACCGGATTCCCGAGAGACAGTGAAAACAGAGGAAGAACTGACTGGCAGAGTATCAGACTACTTTCCGGATGGGTTACTGTTGATGACAGAGGTTGTGAAGGCATGAATCATGTTTGGCCGACATGATTAATGATATCTACAAGTATATGCTTGATCCGCATTGCTTGGTGAGGAAGGATTCAGCCGACAGAATGAGAGTTTGTAAGAAACTAGACTGTTCCGGATGCCGACTAGAAAGGTGATGAAATTACTAGTGCGGATATATATAGAGGATGGATTTAATTGTGAAAGGTGTGTGGATGTGGAGTGGTGTGCGAATAAGTCCAGAGAAAGAGCAGAAGTAGCAAAAAGGATCCGGTATGTGAAAGATAGCAGAACAAAGAACAGAGGAAAGATGAAGTGCAGCAGATCAGTGTACTGAGCCTAACCGGAACTGAACTCCAGCATATGCAGATGCTTCCAATCAGTTCAAGACTGTGATTATCATCACTTTGTAGACAGTGTGTCTTCTTGTAGGCAGTGGGCCTCTTGTGAGCAGTGTGCTCGGGCAGTGAGCCCTAATTGGCAAGTGCCATTTTTGTAATTTCCTATTCTTCTAACAGAGAATAATTCTTGGGTTAATCACCCCGTGGTTTTCTCCCTTAACAGGGTTTCCACGTCAAAAATACTGTGTCATGTGTTTCTTACTTCATGATTAATGTTTTATGTTTGATTTTATGCTGCTTCAATTAAGAGGAAAGTTCAATAAGGGAAATAATTAGGATAACTGATTCACCCCCCCCTCTCAGTTATCAACAATTGGTATCAGAGCTAAGTTCCTCCTAATAGAGCCTAACAGCTTGAGGGAGATCTGGGATTTCAAATGGATGCATATGGTTTAAGGGAGCAACTCAAGACTGCCCTTGAGGATCTTGAACAGTCAAATTCTGAAGTCAGTGAATTAAAGGAAAGACTCAAACAGGCTGATGAATTCATGAGAGAATTAAAAGACAAATTAAGTCTCTCTATGAAAAAGAGAAAGGAGCTGCTTCAACAGTTGGCAAGACAAAGTGAAGAAAGCAATACAAATGAGGAATTGACTGAGCAAACCAAGTTATGTGAAAAGTTATCAAAAGAAGTCATTATGTTAAGACATGAAATGGAATCAGGAACTATAAAGTTTACTCAAGAGATTGAAGAAAAAAGAAAGGCTGAAGACAATCTAAGACAATCTCTTAAAGAAAAATCAGAAGAATGCCACCAGATGGACAGGATTATCAGACACCTTGAATCTGATCTTGAAGATGCCAAAGATAATGAAGGAAAACTTGAGGATCAAATTGCCTCTCTCAAAAGAGACCTTCAAACAACAAATGAATATAAAGAGAAATTCAAGATAAGTTCTGCTCAACTTGAAGTTCTTCTTGGAAGTCAAAAGAGGACAGATGACAAGTATGGCTTGGGATATGAGAAAGGAGAAAGCTCCGGATCCGGTCAGAAGAATCTTGGATCAGAAAATCCAAGGAGCAGGCCTAGAAGACCTCCGGTAAGACAGCCAAATGCTCAAAGATATCCATCCTTCAATGGATACTGCCACAGCTGCAACCACTTTGGTCACAAAGCTAATCAGTGCAGAATGAGAATGAATTAGAATAATTCATCCTTCTCCGGACAGTGCTTCAACTGCAAAAGGTATGGACACAAATCCCATGAATGTAGAATTATGCAAGTAAACAAATCATTCAAAGGTAGATGCTTCACATGCAATAGAATAGGTCATAGGGCTAATCAATGCAGATCAAGAGGATATCAGTCAAATATGCAAAGGAATGTTATTTGCCAAATCTGCAATAGGTCCGGTCATAATGCTAAAGTCTGCAGAAACAAGAATCAGGACAAAAGAGGTCCGGTGTATAATCAGAATCAAGACAAGGGTAAACAAAAGATGAATGCGGATGAGGTTAGGAATCAGATGAGCAAGATTTGGGTGAAGAAAAGTTCAGAGAATGTAGAGGTTGGATCCGCACCAGACTCTGGTGCTGATATTTCTTCCGGAAATTAAAAGTGAGCTCTGGCTCAGGGGGAGACTCAAAGAAAATCTTGTTCCCCCAGCCAAACAAGTGGTGCCGGATGTTGCACAAGATGCGGATCAAAGGGTTTGTAAATATGAGTCTTGAGATACTTCAGTCAAGTTTTCAGAGGTCCGCATGGAGTTATGAAGAAGCTATGATCGATCAAATAAGACCTGTTCAGGGAAATGCTCCGGTATGATAAAGGATTACAAAAAGGTCCGGAAAGATCCGGAAATGCACTATCTTGTTCTGCGGATTGGACAGAGTGTTTGAGATGATCTTGTAATATGCCACCTCGATTTATTCATGATTGATAGATCCGGATGATATCCATAGATCAGGACTAATCCGGGATACTCCAAGCTATCCAGACAAGGCAAACCGGAATGATGTAGGTGAAGCATTTATTGCAGACAGGTATTAGGGTTCGCGGAGCAATTTAAGGGATTTCTCAAAGGTCATTTGCTCATTCTGCACTCGAGAAGAAGCGAAAAGTGGAGCTCTGCAACAAGGTTCTTCAAGCACACCAAGGATCTCCTGCCGAAGCTATTGGATAAAGAAATCAATCCAACCACTCCGTGCAAACCGAAGGCGCATAAGGTATTCTCCGTTTTTCATTACCTCACTGCAAATCTTTGAAAAATGGCTACTCCAAACATAGTTAAGATCTCCGATAGACCTCGCCCCTCATTCAAGAAACATCCCTACAAATCATTGGAGGTTGACCCACTAGGAGCCTTCTCTAGTGTTCCTCACGGAGTTTTACACACCGAAGACATTAGGGTTTACATACATGCAAACATTGAGGAATTTGGGGATTTCAAATTAAGAGACCTCTATCACAAGCAGCTGATTGACAATGCCTTTGAGCTTAAACCAGAGTATAAGGATATTCAGAAGAAACAATTTGAGCAATTTATTCATTTCCCCTGTTTTGAAGAGGATGAATGGGTCCGGTATGTACTGAGCAGGATGCATGACAACTTTTTATGGCTAGATAGACCCTGCAAGATCACAAAAGAGGCAATTAGAGCAGTAACTGGCCTATACTCTTCCGGAGGAGTACCTATCCTCAAATCTGTCAAGAACAACATTATAACTGAGGCCACCGGATCAAAATTTGACAAGAGGGCAATGACCATTGAAGATATTTCGGATCCGGATATCAAATATGCATCAATGATAATAGGATACAAGATCTATCACTCCAGCAGGGAGAATTCTGTATCCGGAACTGCAGTATACACTGCTTTTGAAATGCTAAGGAAAAATGCAGAATATGACCTCTGCGAACTACTGCTAAGCCAATTAATGGAAAATATACAGAAAATCAAGAAGGATAAGAAGAATTCCTTCAAGTATGGTACTCTTATTGTATGTTTATTCTTCTACTTCATGAATGAGCTACCCGGAACAAGTGGATGGGTATGGCAGAATAACAAACCTGTTGCAGTCCAGATAAGAGACTACTTGCATGGACTTGGGGATGCAAAAGCGAGAAATTCAGCTCTATGGGGATACTTCAAAAACTTTCAGAGCATGATGCAAGCAAGAGAGAGAATTCCCCAGTCTCTCATTGAGAAATACAAGGACTCAGTGTGCTTTATGGTTGACACTGATCAATGCCTGATGGAGGCAGTGGAGCCAAGGACTGTCTGGATCATGCCCATGGGGTACGAAGTTGATGAACAGATAGTGGAGCTGCATGTTCAACACATGCTAAGTCAACCCAAAGATCCTAAGGCAGAAAGGTTTGGAACCTTTGAGGAGCTGAGTATAAAGTTACATGTAGAACTCAGGGAACCTGAGATCAAAAGAAAAGTGAGAAAAGAAGTAGAGCACATTGCTCAAGGTCTTGGATTCTCAAAGGAGGCACTTGATGCCAGCCGGGAAAAGAGAAGGAAGGCCGAGGAAGAAGAGAAAAGCAAAGAAAGTGCTCCGGTTGGAGCTCCCACCCGGACTAGATCAACAAAGAGATCTGCTCCTCCTTCAACCAAAAGTTCAAAACTGGAAGTCCAGGCATCCGGTAAGAGATCAAAGGCAAAAGCCACAAGGGCTTATGGAAGCCAAAAGGATGAAGAGGAGACAGAATCAGATGAAGGAGTAAGAGAAGTAAAGAAACAGAAAAAGAAAGGATCCGGTAAGCCCTCCACAGGCCAAGACAAGGAGGAAATGGCAGAGGTAACTGTTGAAAAGCCCACTCTGTCATTAGAGAGCATAATCAAGTCGGTCACGGTGGATGGAAACCTTCAACCAATGACAGAATCATATGATGACTTCAGTGAGGCTGACCAAAAGACTCTGCAGGAGGCCACAGTGAAATATCTTAACATATATAATAAGGCTTTCATTGAAATAATATCTCTTATTCCTAAAAGCCTAGAAAAGGAAATGGAAGTGAGGAAAAATAATGCTCATGCTAAAGATCTTGAGATCCGGGAGCAGATAGCTATTCAGCTATATCCTCAAATTGATCCCAAGACAATGAACATTATCTTCAAGGACTGTAAAGATGAGTTCAGAAGCAAAGCCAGGATGAATCAACTCATGCTTGGTGAGACTGACAAAGTGGCCCAAGAAACAGAAGAGATCCTCCGGAAGGCCTTCAAAAGGTTCAATCTTCCTGTTGTAGAGGACATAGGTGCAGAAACAGCTGCTAATTTGGAATCTTCTGTTCCGGAAGAAGTGAGCCCTGAACAGACAAGTGAGGACTTGGGACCCTCTGCTCAAGAAGAAGTGGCCCATGAACAAGTTAGCATCTCTCCTCCGGTTTCCCCTACAGTCTCCGGATCCAAAGAAGAAGAGCAACTATAGGAGAAGGAAGCAGTGGTGAAAGACAAAGAAGTTGACAGTTCTAAGACTGCAGAAGAAAAGAAACATCTGTCTCCGGCAAGAGACACTGCACAAACTGTTCAACAATTTTTGAGTAAAGAAACTCTAGAGATTGATGAACCGGAGCTTCTCAAAGGTCCATTTGATTTTGACTCTCTCTCTCCGGTACAAACAATGAAGATAGCTTCATTTGCAAATGCCAAGGCAAATGAAAAGCTCCTGAAGTCTCATATGGAAGACTGTGAGTTGATAGAGGCTGCTTCCGGAATACTTGTAAAGATCATGCCATCAATCCAGATAGATCCGACAGCCTCCACTTCCGGTAATCTAAAAACCTTAGTCAGCAGTGTTGATACACATTTTGATTCTTTAGAAAAATCAGCTGAAGAAAAGGTCCGGAAGGAATTTTTGGACAAGAGATTTTCAGAGATATTAGAATTAATCTCTAAGGATAGGAAGATTGTAAGCATTGGAATAAGGAGCTTAGAGAATGCTCTTAAGGATGGCGGTGATATCTATAAATTTTGTATATCCTGGTCAAAGGCAACAGCAGCATTTGACAAGAAAATAAAAGAGGAACAGGATAAGCTACAAAGCTTATCTCAAAGTTTTGATCCTCTCTCTTCCTCTATAATAAATCAAGAATGTCAGACTATTGCAGTCTTGAACGAAATAAAGAATCTTGAGAAGGAAAGGAAGAACATCACCAACCGGATGGGAGAACTTAGAAGGATTATAATCCCTAAGTTGGAAACCATGCATGAGGCCATCAGTGATGCTAGGACCACCGCCCAAACAAAAGATCCGACAGATCTCAAGCGGGCAGAAGCGTTTGCATTTTTGTTAAGTGGTCACATTTCAATTTTGGACAGAATGAAGCAAAGTTGGGCTACCGAAATGATTCAATTACAGACATCCTTTGCAGACATTCTTCAATATATGTGAGTATGTAAATATGCGGCTAAGTATAAGAAATTTTTGAAAATTTTGATATGCGGACCCTACCCTTTGCCATTGATGTCAAAGGGGGAGTGAGGAGCAGTGAAAAATGAGGAATCCAACTAAGGGGGAGTTTCGGAAATTGTATATAAAGACAGAGCATCAGCAAAGGGGGAGCATAGTGAAAACACTTAGTCATTTTTCACTAAGTGTTGCCATCAATGCCAAAGGGGGAGATTGTTGGCAAGAGACACTATATGGATTCATGGTTGTTGTCATTGATGGCAACAAAGGTCATCCCACATATCCGCAAGACATGATATGTCTCTACCGGAAGTCAGAATAAAGAATGTTGTGGTCCGGTGAAGAAGAACAGAGCATGTGGCAAGGTCCGACAGATTGGTCCGGACCTCTCAGAGGAAGTATCTTGGTGCAGTACGGATTTGGGGAAGTCAAGAGGACTACCTTGAGTGGTATATTCCAAGGATTTAGCCTCTGGTGATGGACAAGGAAAAAGATATGAATGGTTGAGTACCGGATTCCTGAGAGACAGTGAAAACAGAGGAAGAACTGACTGGCAGAGTATCAGACTACTTTCCGGATGGGTTACTGTTGATGACAGAGGTTGTGAAGGCATGAATCATGTTTGGCCGACATGATTAATGATATCTACAAGTATATGCTTGATCCGCATTGCTTGGTGAGGAAGGATTCAGCCGACAGAATGAGAGTTTGTAAGAAACTAGACTGTTCCGGATGCCGACTAGAAAGGTGATGAAATTACTAGTGCGGATATATATAGAGGATGGATTTAATTGTGAAAGGTGTGTGGATGTGGAGTGGTGTGCGAATAAGTCCAGAGAAAGAGCAGAAGTAGCAAAAAGGATCCGGTATGTGAAAGATAGCAGAACAAAGAACAGAGGAAAGATGAAGTGCAGCAGATCAGTGTACTGAGCCTAACCGGAACTGAACTCCAGCATATGCAGATGCTTCCAATCAGTTCAAGACTGTGATTATCATCACTTTGTAGACAGTGTGTCTTCTTGTAGGCAGTGGGCCTCTTGTGAGCAGTGTGCTCGGGCAGTGAGCCCTAATTGGCAAGTGCCATTTTTGTAATTTCCTATTCTTCTAACAGAGAATAATTCTTGGGTTAATCACCCCGTGGTTTTCTCCCTTAACAGGGTTTCCACGTCAAAAATACTGTGTCATGTGTTTCTTACTTCATGATTAATGTTTTATGTTTGATTTTATGCTGCTTCAATTAAGAGGAAAGTTCAATAAGGGAAATAATTAGGATAACTGATTCACCCCCCCCCTCTCAGTTATCAACATTTCCACGTCAAAAATATTGTGTCATGTGTGTTGAGTTTATTTATGCTTCCATGGTTATGTTTGCTTATATGATTTGATATTGCACTAATTGTCAAAGAAGAAAAGAAAGCCAAATAATTAAGATAATTGATTCACCCCCCCTCCTAGTTATCAACACTTCTCTCACACAACTCTATAAATACAACCCTCATCTTCTTCATTTGATATCCATCATTCGAGTAAACTTATGCTGCAGGAACTATAGCATGCCATTGGCACCCCATTGCATATCACTTCATCATCCATCCATTTCAATAGTGTGTTGAAGCTCATCTTTAACACACAAAGTATCATAGCCACTTCTCCTTGTCATCTTGAGGAATTGAAGCAAGGAAGCAAGCTTCCTGAGGTCCATCTTCATCACCACAAGATCAAGAAAGAAAAGGTGAACAATAGAAGACGCAAGGTAAAAGTTTGTAAGTATCTTCTTTATTTTAAATCTCCTTTTATCTTCATATTTCATTAATGTTTGGGTTTTTATTATTCAATTGATTATCCCATTTCTACCCTTACAGTTTCAATTTGCTATCAAGTGATCTTAACATTGCACATGCTCATTGGGGACTCTACTCATCGAAAAACTTTGAAGTTCACAAACTCTCAAAATGAGCTATATGAGTTTGACAAGCTTCCTTTTGTTAGGTCTCAAAAATGCAGGTTGCAAATCCTAAGAGGATGCCAAGCTCTATGCTTAGATTTGCAACATTTTTGAACTAATGAAACAGAGTTAACCTATAAGGTTGATAACTCCCTGCACTTTAGGTTCTGCTAGACCTTGCTAATGAAGCAGATTAAATGGATGTGTGATTTTGGCTGAATGATGAATCTACCCACAGTGGCAAATGGTGTGGAATAGATGATTAATTGCTGCGTACTTTTACTTCTAATGTTTGAACAGTGATTAAAATGATATGATCCTAATTTGGTATAAATTTTATAAGCAATATCAAGGCAAAACTATTGAATATGTGCAACTAATGAAATGAGTAAGATCAGTGCCTAAACCTATTGGGGTATATGAGTCAGTGAATGGAAACAAATGTTTGTGATTGGATAGCTTATCTCCTAGCTTAACCCTAACAGTTGGGCACTTTTGATATCTACAACTTGTGCAGATGTGCAAGTTTGTATGTGACAGTGCTCTTCTTATATAATCTCAATGATATTCCATTGAATTACTATGAAATCATGTGGGAATTTAATTCTTAAGTTGATGGAAACCAATCACAATAACTTCTTTAAGAGGATTTAATCTTTTAGCAAGAACTAATCAAAGTCAATTATCAGAAAGGAACTTTAATTCACATCAACCAAAAACCACTCAAAGAACTTCACACAGTGACAGCAAATGTGTTCTGACAAATATAGATTTGAATAATTCAACAGAACCACTCTAGAGACAACACAATAACATTTAATCATAAAAATTAACACAACTATTGAACACCAAAAATAAACCACCATATATAAATATTCTGCTCCATAATGCTTTTAATAAATAATCATGTGTAATATAGGTTTCTTACATTAGAACTGATAATATATATCTTCTTCTTATAATATATATGTAGTCTTCCTTTTATCAGAGAGATTTCTACTTCTAACCATGATCCGTTTACCATGATAAGTTTTGATTTTTATATCAATGTTAATGAAGAGGTCATGCCCCTTCATAGTGTCTTTTGGGAATCAACAATATTAAGAAAATAAACAAATACGATTAAACCCTACTAAGCCACAAGTAAATCTGAGCAAGACGATCTAAGTATTTCTCACTCAGGTGCATTTCAGCATATTCAATGGCATCCATAATGTCCACCTACATTGAGTCCATCTTCTCCAAATGCGAGCAAGCCTCCTTAGATGTTGAATCTTCCTATTTCACAATTTCTAGGGCTTCATGCACAATTGGGGTGTTCTATATGTCATTTAAGTCAAAAACTTCACATATTGCATTTTTGGAAACATGAAATAGAGGGTTTCCTTGTAGATCACATATAGCCTTTTGATCGGGGTCATAGTGGTATGCTAGTAGTTTCAAAAGGTCAATGTTGACAAAAACATCTGTGACTATCAATTTCCCCAAATTGAGTTGCCAGGGGTTGCAGATAGGTTCCATCCTATGTCTCCTATGATAGTGGAACATAAATAACTCATATCCTCGAATAGGAGTCCATACATTTCCTACGTATTTATATTTATCTTCAAATTTTTCCACATTTGTTCTTAATTGTGCAGTTCTTCTGGCCTTGGGCCCTGAACCGGGCAATTGGTCTACAAGGTCTTGGTTCAATTTTCTCTCTGGTGTTTTCTCTCCCTTTTCTGTGTCAATTTTTTGTTTTTTTACCTTTGGTTTGGCTCTTCTCAATTGGTTGCCTTTTCTTTGTTTCAAAGGAACCTTCCATTTTTGGTGACTATCAGAACTTGACTATTCCAGAGAGAGTTCAAGGACTTACATGTATACGTTCTACGCAATTTCCTTGGCTCTTGATGAACTCCTTCTTCTCCATCTGCAACCCTTGTATTGATCTCAATTGGATTCAATCTAGTTTATACCTCTTATGTTCAATCAGCCATTAATGGCTGCCACTTGAGTTGAATGCAGGGAGTTCACGACTTTCAAAATGTTAGGGAGATGCTCTTTTATTCACATCGGTGAGATCATCTCATTCTTTTATCGACCTTCATATTGCCTTGGTGCCATTTTCATTCATATGTATCTAATTGGTCACCATGGGTACATTGGTGTCTCCCCGAAGCAGTTTTTAACCTTTTATTGTTATTTCGGGGAGATATTTTAATTTTCATCCCAACAACATTTTGTCAAGTTGGGTTAACATTCACCTTGGCATTGGTGAGTGTTTCTTCGATGGATAGGGATTAGCTTGCCATCATTGGCATGACAATCTTCATCGCCAAGAAAATATGCGGGTCTCCCGACAGTTCATGTCTTCTCGATGGTCTTATTTCCATCATTCAACTTTCTTGGAACATATCGGAGTGAGTCTTACCAGAAAGCCTTTTTCTCCTTATGTCAAGGTGACTTTTATGATCGCAGAAGCTTAAGGATTTCACTCTGACTATATGTATAATGTTGATAGCCTTGTCATTATGCATCAGGGAGAGATCGCTTGCCTTCCTGCCGATAAGTCATTGATCAGCATGACGTAAAGGCTCGGTCTGACTTCAAGATTTTGCTCTGATTGTTATACTCATGCCCATGAGAATGCATCGGTGATACATACCAAATGTCTCCCTGAAATTTTTAACATATGTAGTCTTGGTCATTCAGACATTGCTCATCTCACGTTGATTATCATACTAAACTTCCAAAATACATTTTACCATTCGGTGTGAGTTGCTTAATATATTTCTGACATGGATGAACTAGTATCAGAATTGAGGTATGGTCACAGAGCTAGACATATTCATAAGATTTCTAGGTGCGGAATCTAATATGGATCTTGTCACACAAATTTTGGTGGTTGGTCTTGGAGATGAGGGACATTAGTGAATTTTTCAATAGATGAATTATGTGGAATTTTTAGTTCCAACAGCGGCTTTTTCTAGGGATGCATACTCTTTTGAGAGTATGACAAGAATTCAGATCTCTTGGGAGAGTGGACCAAGAATTTTATTTATTTGGTAGGGATAATTTGCCAGTATTTTGGAAGTAGGGGTAAATGGATGGGAATGGATTGAAACCCTATACTAATGTGCATGGAAAATATGTTTACAAAAGGTATTTTTAAGAATTGTCCATGCACTGGCAATTCTTTTACCTTTTCCTAAACTACTGTGCATGGAAAATTTAAGAAAAGAAATGTTTCAAGAGCTGTCCATGCACTGGCAATTCTTGATTTTCTCCTGACATATTTTGTAGATAATATGAATCTTCTCCTCCCTTGCTAGTGATAATAAATGGTCCTACCCATAGTGCCTCAAACTTTCTGTGCTTACCCTTTTCTTGTGCTCTGGCATTCCACATGAGGACCATGTCATTTTCCTTAAACTTTCTCTGTTTGGATTTCTTGTCAAATAGATATTTTGCCTGCAACTATAATTTTGTAATTTTCTATTTTGTTGTTATGCTTAATCCTTGATTTCATCCAACTCCATCAGTTACTCCATTCTTTCTTTTATTGGCTCAAGGACTTCCCCATCTTCTTGCAAGATGAATTTATACACTTGCAACAAATTATGCATAGGGAGCCTAGCTTGAGTCCCATACACAAGTTCAAAGGGTGATTTTCCAATATCCCTTTTTATTGTGATTCGATCTGCCCATAATGCCAGTTTCAACTTGGAATCTTAAGCCTTTTTATTGTTGTCCAACATCCTTTTTATGATTTTTAGGATACTTTTATTGCTGGATTCAGCCTGTCCATTGACCTATGGATGATATGGTGAGGCTTATGAAATGGTTATACCATAAGTTTCATAAAATGCCTTAAACTCATCTGACCTAAAGCACATTCCATTGTTAGTTATAATCCTTATTGGCACCCCAAATCTGGTGATGACATTTTCCCCTGTTTTGTAGGTACAACTTCCATCCATTTGGTAAAGTAATCTGTAGCCACCAATATCCACTTGTGGCCCCACTAGATTTCTCCACAATTTCTCCTATAAAATCAATTCCCCATTGATGAAATGGAGCATTAATCTGCATAGGTCTCAAGGGTAATGCTCCCTGATATTTCAATTTTCCAGAGAACCTTTGGCATGCCTCACATTTCCTGGTAAAGTCATAAGCATCATTGAACACTTTAGGCCAATAATAGCCTACCCTTAATATTTTGTGTGCAGTGGTTTTTGCAGAAAAATGCCCACCACACACTCCTTTATGCATTTCTTTCAAAGCATGTCTTGCTTGATTTTCATCTAGGCATAATAATAGAATGCTATCCTTATTCTTCCAATAGAGGTCACCCTCTATGAGCACATATTTTGAGGTGTGGAGCTTAAGTGTCCACTTTTTATTTTCATCAAATCCATTTTGGCATTTTAAATGTTTGAGATAGTATACAATATCAGTTTACCATGGAGTTTTTTCAATACTTGTGATCATATTCTTTTCATCATTCATACTACATACTTGGGTAGCTTCCAAGTTTCTTTTAATCATTAACCTTGCTAGCCCTTGTCCTCTCACAAGTTTTGTGATTTGGATTTCCACATCAGACTCCTGAATTTGGTTAATCCATCTACATCTTTTCCCTATCACCTCATTTTGCACAAACACATCCTTGACTACAACGTTTGGTACATAGGCTATTTTTTTTGCCCCAACCAAGTATGGTCTAAATGCTTTGACATCTTTCACCAATGCATAAGCTTGTTTCTCTATGATGTCATAGTTCAACTCTGCGGATTGGAGGGATTTACTGAAGAATGAAATGGGTTGCTCATTCCCCTCGTCATTTTTCTGTAACATGACTGCTGCAACTATGTGAAAGGATGCAAATAAGAAGATCTAAAATGGTTTACCAAAATTAGGAGACTTTAAAACTGGAGCCTCTTTGATTGCTTTCTTGATAGTGACAAATGCTTCTAAGGCTTCAATTGTCCATTTTATCTCTGCATTCTTTTTCAACATTTTTGATACAGGATTAACTATCTCTACAAAATTTGATATGAATCTCCTGACAAAGTTGATCTGACCAAAAAAGGATTGTATAGTCTTCATAGTTTTAGGGATTAGGATTTGGTTAATGGCTTTTACCCTTTCAGGATCTATTCTCACTCCATCTTTTGAAACTATGTGGCCAAGCAACTTGCCCTCTGTGATTGCGAACTTACACTTCTTAGGATTTAATGAGATTCCATATTCCAAGGCTCTGACAAAGATTCTTTCCAAGTGTGTACAATGATCCTTAGCCTTCTTGGAATATGCATTCATGTCATCTTGATAGACCACCATGATTTTATTAATTAGTCTTGCAAAGGCTACATCCATAGCCCTCTAGAATGTTGTCCTGGCGTTTGTGAGCCCAAATGGCATTCTTACATAAACATATGTTCCCCATGGTGTGGTGAAGGCAGTTTTATATTGTTCTGTTTCCTTGACCTTCACCTGATTATATCCCAAGAAACCGTCCATCATGGACAATAGTTCACAGCATGTAACCTTTTGCAGTACTGCTTCCATGTTAGGAAGGGGGTAATTATCCTTAAGTGAGGATTTATTTAAATTTTTGAAATCCACACATAATCTAATATCACCATTCTTCTTTCTGATAGGCACCAAGTTAGAACCCAGGAAGAATGTCTAATGGGTTTGATAATAGCTCCATCCCTTAATTTTGTGAGTTCCTCAAGCATTTTGGGGGCTAGTGTAGGATTGATAGGCCTTTGCTTTTGACTGAATGGTTTGGCATCTGGCTTCAATGGTATCTCATGTTGCAAAAAGATCTTCCCGATATGATTTCAAGTCATCATATGACCATGCAAATACATCTCTATATTTTTTGAGCAAGTTGACAAGCATGCTCCTGATTTTGGGATTTAATTTTTTCCCAATGTACACATTCTTCGGAGCCGTTTGTGTTCCTAGATTTATTTCTTCAAGATCATTCTACATTATGGGTATGTTTTTTTTTTTTAAATCGGTCATGTCCATCAAATACTTTCTCCAATGCTATGAGTCCCTTAGGTATTTTATTTGTTCTTAGCTAAACTACTTCCTGACCAAAAAGGGTTTCTTTTCCATCATGTTCCTCCACAAATGCGTTGAAATCAATTTCTTGGTTTTCATAATGATCAACACAATGTAAGAATTTGATTAGATCAGTGTCATCACTAAAAACTTGCCAATTACAGATGTTATCTGGAATAGTAGGTCTAGTTTTGAGTTCCACTTCAGTAATGCCTGCTAATGTGATATCATCCCTTTTCAATGCAATGTTTGCCAGGAAATCAACCATTATGTTTTTTGACCTATCTATCCAATTAATTGAGAAAGCATCAAATAACTCAACATCATCCCAAACAACATTTCTGTATTGTTTTAACCTTTTGTTTTTAGATGAATACTTCCCTCTAACTTGGGTAGTAACTAACTCAGAGTCCCCATATACAGCCAGGTTTCTTATGTTATGCTTTATTGCAATGTTTAGACCGATGAGTAGGGCCTTGTATTCTGCCACATTATTAGTGCATTCAAATGTCAGCAAGAATGAGTACTTGAATGTTTTACCTATTGGTGAGATAAACAGTATTCCTGCCCCATTTCCTAGTTTGCTACATGCACCATCAAAATACATCTTCCATACTTCACCATCATTTCTTTGAGCTTCTATATGCAATGGATCAATGTTTTGTATTTCTGGCTGACTCTTTTCAATTTTGAAGGTACCCAAGTCTATATCACAAAATAAATTTATTTGGTTTTGATCTATGTGTTCTATGATATTTTCATATCTTGGCTCCCTATAAAGTTTAACTTCTTTGCCTCCCACTGGTATTGCGGCATATGATAAATCTAACTGAACATTCTGTCCTGCCATTGCAACCCATTGTCTGGATAGTAACATTCCGTAGTATGGTGGAATATCAACCACAGTAATATCAACATTATATGTTGCTTCAAGGTAAGAAGCCAGTTTTATTTCCACATCCTTCATAATACCTACAATTAGAATAGACCTATTATCCATTATGTTAGTTGTCATTGCACCAAAAGATTGACCTGTTAATGCCCGATACAACCACTTGACTTAACAAGCATGGGAGGCGGTTAAGCCCTTGTCACAAACCACCGAAGCAGAACGCTAAACAAGGAGACTAAGAGCCACACCATGCAACAATCCCCCCAACGCAAGCACAGGGTTTGAACCTGTGACCTCGGCTCTGATACCAACTGTTAATAACTGAGAGGGGGGGTGAATCAGTTATCCTAATTATTTCTGCTTTCTGAACTTTCTTAATAATCAATACAGCATTAATTCAATTAAGCAAACATAACCATGAAATGGAAATACACATGACACAATATTTTTGACGTGGAAACCCTGTTAAGGGAAAAAACCACGGGGTGATTAACCCAAGATTGTATTCTCTGTTAGAAGAATGGAAATACAAAATGGCACTTGCCAATTAGGGCTCACTGCCCGAGCACACTGCTCACAAGAGGCTCACTGCCTACAAGAGACACACTGTCTACAAGAAAAGAAGATAACACAATGTTTGAACTGATGAGAAGCATCCACACATGTTGAGGTTCAATTCCTGTTAAGCTCAGTAAACTGATCTGCTGCACTTCATTCTTACTCTCTTGATGCAGCTATACTGTCGCATTCCAGACCTCTTCTACTATCTTCACTCTACTCTTCTAATTTTCTTCGCACTACACAATACACCACACATATTCTCACATCTAAATCAATCCTATATATATATATATATCTGCACAAGTGATTTTATCACCTTTCTAGTCGGCATCTGAAACAGCTAATAATTTCCTCAAACTCTGATATGTCAGCTGAATCCTTGCACACCAAGTAATGTGGATCAAGCATATACTTGTAGAAGTCATCAATCACGTCGGCCAAACATAACTTATGCCTTAAGAACCTTTTCCATCATCAGTAACACATCCGGAATAATGTCTGATGTTCTGCCAGTCAGTTCTTCCTCTGTTCACACTGTCACTTGGGAACCCGACACTCAAGCATTCATATTTCTTTATCCTTTCCACACCAGAGGCTCAAACCTTGGAATCTATCAGTCAAGATACTCCTCTTGACTTCCCCAAATCTACACTTCACTGAGATACTTCTACTGAGAGATCCGGACCTGTCTGTCGGACCTTACTAACTGCTTTGTTCTTGCTTACCGGACCTCAACACTTCTTCAATTTGACTTCCGGTGAGGACCTATCATGTCTTGCAGATGTGTGGGATAACCTTTGTTGCCATCAATGACAACATTCATGAGTCCATATAGTGTCTCTTGCCAACAATCTCCCCCTTTGGCATTGAAGGCAACACTTAGTGAAAAATGACTAAGTGTCACACTATACTCCCCCTTGGTTGATGCTCTGTCTCTATGTACATTTACCGAAGCTCCCCCTTAGTTGGATTCCTCATTTTTTCACTGCTCCTCACTCCCCCTTTGACATCAATGGCAAAGGGTAGGGTCCGCACACCAAAATTTTCAAAATCTTGTCCGTATAAGTATATACATATGGAATACTTACATATACTAAAGTATGTCTGCAAAAGTTGTTTTCAATTGAATGAATTCTGTAGCCCAACTTTGCTTCATTCTGTCAAAAATTGATATATGACCGCTCAACAGGAATACAAATGCATCTGCCCTTTTTAGATCTGTTGGATCATTGGTCCAGGCTGTGATTTGAGCTTCTTTTATGGCCTCATGCATGGCCTCTAACTTAGGGACAATTATCCCTCTGAGCTCACTCAACCTACTAATTCTATTTTTCTTCTCTTTTTCAAGATTCTTAATTTCATTCAAAACTGCAACCATTTGACATTCTTGATTTATTATGGATGTAGTAAGTTGATCAAAATTTTGAGAAAGTTTTATCAGTTTATCCTCCTGTTCTTTCATCTTCTTCTCAATCTCCACTGTTGTTTTAGACCAGGATATACAAAATTTGTATACATCACCTCCATCCTTAAGGGCATTTTCCAAACTTTTTATCCCAATACCCATAACTCTTCTGTCATTTGATATTAACCCTTGCAGCTCTGAGAATCTCTTATCCAAAAATTCTTTCCTGACCTTCTCCTTAGCTAATTTCTCTAGAGAATTAAAATGTTTGCTAACACTATTCACTAGAGTTTTGAGATTACCAGAGGAAGAGGCTATGGGATCCTTTTGAAAAGATGGCATGATCTTTTCCAACACTCTGGATGCTACCTCTATAAGCTCACAGTCTTCCATGTGATATTTTAGTAGTTTCTCTTTGGCCTTCGCATTTGCAAATGAAGCTATCTTCATTGTTTGTACCGGAGATAAAGAGTCAAAATCTAATGGCCCTTTTAGTAATTCTAGTTCATCCATCTCATTAGTTTCTTTTGTCAAGAAGTCCTTGATAGATTCTGCAGTGTCTCTTGCCGAAGAAAGATTCTCCCTCTCTTCTGCAGTGTCACTTATGTTCTTTTCAGCTTGACTTCCTTCTTTACTTTTCACCTCTTTTTCTTTCTCCTTTATTATTTCTTCTTCTTTAGCTCTGGGGTCAACAGGGGAATCCGGAGGAGAAATGTTAGTCTGTTCATGGGCCACCTCTTATGGAGCAGAGGATTCCAAGTCCTTAGCTATTTCTGCACTGGTATTCATTACCTCTTCTATCATTTTCTCAGTAGACTCTTCTGTAACACTTGTGGTCGAGGGGTCAGTACCCAAGTCCTCTATAATTGGAATGTTGAATCTTTTGAATGCATTCCGGAGGATCTCTTCTGTCTCTTTTGCAACTTTGTCAGTCTCTCCGAGCATAAGTTGATTCATCCTTGCTTTGCTCCTGAAATCATCCTTACAATCTTTGAATACCATATTCATTTTCTTGGGATCAATTGAAGGATATAGCTGAATTGCTATCTGTTCCTAGATTTCTAGGTCTTTGGCTTGGGCATTGTTCTTTCTTATTTCTAGTTCCTTCTCCAAGCTTTTGGGGATCAGAGATATAATTTCAATAAATGCTTTGTTGTAGATATTTAGGTACCTGACTATGGCATCTTGCAATATCTTCTGATCTGCTTCACCATAATCATCATAGAACTCAATCATTGGTTGAAGATTTCCATCCACTGTGACTGATTTGACTATGTCATCAATGTGAAGAGTGGGTTTTTCAACATATTCCTCTATCTTTTCTTCTTCCTCTTGTCCGGTAGAGGGTTCACCGGATGTTTTCTTCTTTTTCTTCACTTTCCTAATTTCTTCATCAGATTCAGTCTCCTCTTCATCCCTTTGACTGGCCTAAGCCCTTGTGGCTTTTGTCTTTGTTCTTTTCTCTCCTTTGCCAGATAATTTTGCTTTCGGTTTTGATGGCCTTGAGCTTTTGGTAGTGGTAGGTGTAGATCTCTTTGATGATCTAGTCCAGGTGGAAGATTTTACTGGAACACTTTCCTCACTTTTCTTTTCTGCCTTTTTCTTCTCTTCCTTAGCCCTTTCCATCTTTTCCCTATTGGCATCAAGTGCCTCCTTTGATATGCCAAAGCCTTTTGCAACATCTTCAACTTCTTTTCTTACCTTTCTCTTGATCTTTGGTTGTCTGAGTTCCACATGAATCTTTACACTTAGCTCCTCAAAGGTTCCAAACCTTTCTACCTTGGGATCTTTTGGCTGACTTAACATGTGTTCAATATGCAGCTCAACAATTTTCTCATCAACTTCATACCCCATCGGCATGATCCATACTATTCTTGGTTCCACTGCCTCTATAAGGCACTGATCAGTTTCTACCATGAAGCTAACAGTATCCTTATACTTTTCAACTAGAGCTTGGGGGATTCTCTCTCTTGCTTGCATCATACTCTGAAAGTTCTTGAAATAGCCCCAGAGTGCTGTATTTTGTGCCTTAACATCACCAAGTCCATGCAAACAATCCCTGATTTGTATGGAAACTGGTCTGTCATTTTGCCATATCCAGCCACCAGATCCGGGTAGCTCATTCATATAATAGAAGAACAGACATAGTATCAAGCCACCATATTTGAAGGAGTTCTTGTCTTTCTTGATCTTCTGCAGATTTTTCAGAAGTTGGTTCAGAAGGAGCTCACAGAGATCATAGTCAGCATTCTTTCTTAACATTTCATAGGCAGTATATATTACAGTTCCAAGTACTAAGTTTTCCCTGCTAGAGTGATATATTTTGTATCCGATGATCATGGATGCAAACTTGATATCTAGATCAGTGATATCCTTAATTGTCATTGCCCTCTTATCAAACTTTGATTCGGTAGCCTCAGTCACTGTTTGATTTTTGACAGATTTTAGAACAGGTATCCCACTAGATGAGTGCAATCCGGTAACTGCCCTAATGGCATCTTTTGTGAGCTTGAATGGTCTATTCAACCATATGAAGTTATCATGTATTCTGCTTAATATGTACCGGACCCATTCGTCTTCTGCAAAATAGGGGAAGTGAATGCACTGTGCAAAATGCTTGTCCCGGATAGCTTTATACTGAGGTTTGAGCTCAAAAGAGTCATCTATCAGGTGTTTGTGATAGATATCAACCAGTTTGGATTCCCCAAATTCTTCAATGTTTGCATGAACATATGCCCTAACATCTTCTACGTGTAAAACCCCATGCGGAATGCTTGAAAATGCGCCTAGGGGATCAACTTCTAGGGATTTGTAGGGATGCTTTCTAAATTTAGGGCACGACCTATCAGAGATCTTTACAACATTTGGTGTGTCCATCTTAAAAGGATTCAAAAATGGATTTCAAAAGTGGAAAATACCTCTTAAGCTTTTAGGGTTCCCGGAAGGAGCTAAAAAGATCGCCAATTGACTTGAATTCTGCGATTGATCCTTGTGAGAGATGAAGGAGACTTGTTTACGAAGCTCTTTTCCTCTTCTACTTGAATGTGAATGTGCAAATGATGAGTGAATGAGCCCTTATACTTCTGTGCAAACCCTAATTCTTCATTTCAATAAATGCACAACTTAAGTTGTTTTGGTTGCTCTATTTTCTTTACTCTGAAATATGTATCTTTTCGGATCACAGTGATATACTTAGAGTTGTCCTCGGTGATTTCCTACAGGCTTTCTTACCTTCCTCAATCATTTGATTTATTCATAGATCAAGATGTCTCAATTTTAGAATCATACCAGACCAAACTTGTGAAGAACCTATTTTTACCAGAAGACTGTTTTACCGGATCAATTCTGGAAAGATTAGACTCTTCAAATCTTTTGCAGATGTCTCAGATATTCACCATACCTTATTTAGATGTTTCTCTAGGAACCCTTTGATCCGCAGCTTCCTATGTGCCAATTTCAGGCACAAATTGACTGGCTGGGGGAATTGGCTTATCTTTTGTTGCTCCCCCTGAGCCAGAGCTCACCTTTTAGTTTTTGGAAGGAATATCAGCACCAGATTCTGGTGCGGATCCATCCTCTACATTCTCTGTACTTCTCTTTACCCAAATCTTGTTCATTTCACTTTTAACTTCATCTGCATTCACCTTTGTTTTTCCTTTGTCTTGATTCTGATTATGATTTACTGGACCTCTTTTGTCTTGATTCTTGTTTCTACAGAATTTTGCAATATGACCAGTTCTATTGCAAATTTGGCAAACAACATTTCTATGCATATTTGATTGATATCCTCTTGATCTGCATTGATTAGCCATATGACCTATTCTATTGCATGCAAAGCATCTACCATTGAATGATTTGTTCATTTGCATGTTTTTGCATTCATGAGATTTGTGACCATACCTTTTGCAGTTGAAACACTGTCCGGAGAAGGATGAGTTAGCCTGATTCATTCTCTTTCTGCACTGATTAGCTTTATGACCAAAGTTATTGTAGTTGTGGCAGTATCCATTGAAGGATGGATATCTTTGAGCATTAGGCTACCTTATCGGAGGTCTTCTAAGCATGTTCCTTGGATTTTCTGGTCCAAAATTCTTCTGACCGGATCTGGAGCTTTCTCCTTTCTCATATCCCAAACCACACTTGTCATCTACCCTCTTTTGGCTTTCAAGAAGAACTTCAAGTTGAGCAGAACTTATCTTGAATTTCTCTTTATATTCATTTGTTGTTTGAAGATCCCTTTTGAGAGAGACAATTTGATCCTCAAGTTTTTCTTCATTATCTTTAGCATCTTCAAGATCAGATTCAAGATGTCTGATAATTCTATCCATCTTGTGGCAATCTTTTGATTTCTCCTTGAGAGATTGTCTTAGATTATCTTCAGTTTTTCTTTTCTCTTCAACCTCTTGGGTAAACTTCATAACTCCTGATTCCATTTCATGTCTTACCATAATGATTTCTTTTGATAACTTTTCACATAACTTGGTTTTCTCCTTCAGATCTTCATTTGTATCATTGGCTTCACCTTGACTTGCCAATTGCTGAAGTAGCTCCTTTCTCTTTTTCATAGAGAGACTTAATTTATCTTTTAGTTCTCTCATGAAATCATCAGCCTATTTGAGTCTTTCCTTTAATTCATTGACTTCAGAGTTTGACTGCTCAAGATCATCAAGGGCAGTCTTGAGTTGCTCCCTTAAACCATATACATCCATTTGAATTCCCAGATCTTCCTCAAGTTGTTAGATTCTGTTAGGAGGAACTTGGCTCTGATACCAACTGTTAGTTGCCGTTGCACCAAAAGATCGACCTGTTAATGCCTGATACAACCACTTGACTTAACAAGCACAGGAGGCAGTTAAGCCCTTGTCACAAACCACCACAGCGCAGCGCTGAACAAGGAGACCAAGGGCCACACCTTGCAACACATTACATAACACCTCCCAAATGTAGTGTCAACCCACATTCCTAGTTCCTTCATTACTGCTATTGGCATAATATTCATTGCTACACCCGAGTCAATCATGCAATTCCTTACCAGTCTATTTTTGATCAACAAGGTAGTGTAGAAAGGATCTACTTGTGAGGGATTCTTTGTCAGAGTATCACCCAAGTATACCTCAGGCATTTTGATGGTTTCTTGCTAGACATTGTTTATTTTATTTTTAGATTTATGTTGTTCTTAATTTGGTATATCTGAAATTATTTTGACCACTATATTTCTGTATTTGTCTATCTTCATCATCTCAAGGAGTGGTACTGATATTTTTACCTGAGATACTGCTTGAGCAATATCAAATGAGGGACTTACTATTTGATCATTCTTTTCTATTTTCATATGTCCCTTTTCTTCAGTTGGCATTTTGTCCTTTGTTTTATTTTGTTCAGTCTTTCCTGGTTCATTTTGTGTGGGTTTCATGTTATTTTTATAACTTTGATCTTTTATAAAGACACTTCTAGGCATTGACAGTTCTATTTCTTAAATTATAAGTATTCTTAGCTTGTGCCACCGCAACCATTGTAAGAGCTTTCTTTTCTTCTTTAGTAGGCTTTCTCCATTGACTATACAGTGGCTTGTTAGGATTATTTCCCCTATAGCTATCCTCTTGATCTGAAAATACTTCTTGTCTTCCCATATTGACATTGTACTTCTGATTTTTGACATCATACTCATACCCATCTTCTTCTGCTAAAGAGTACTCTCCATCTATCTGATAGGGTGTGGGTCCCAGCATATTTATGGTGTGACTATCTCTCTCATAGTCATAAGACACTTCCTCTTGTTGTACTGATTTGGCCACTATACAATATTCAGGTGAATGGGGAAAATTACACACCAAGCACCATGGGTTATCTTCTACCATATGTGCCCCATTTCTTTTCAGAGGGTCAGGAGTATCTTTGCCATAATTTGTCTTCTACCTTGTTCTATAGGTCTTCCATCTTTCAATTGGTATTATATGGCATGTCATGCAGCCTAGGTCTTTCATTTCTATATTGATTCTCTTGCTTATTTGGGTGATTGCCAGGATTTTGAGGAACTCTGAGATTATCTCTTTTTCCAATCATTCCTGCAACTTTTCTATTATTTTCAATAGTTAATGCTACTTTTTGTGCTTCAGCTAAGCTCCTGGGGCAACGATTTCTGATCTCATATCCTGTTTTAGGATCAAACGCTTTCAGGTAAATACTCAAAGCAGCTGGGTCAGTCAATTTAGATCTGTGTGGTAGTTTGTTATGTAGTTTGGAGAATCTTAAATTGAAGTCATACACTGATTCATTTTGATGCTTCTGGAGACTTACTAGCTCATGTAAGGCAAACTCAGGGGCATACTGATTACCATATTGCTCCTTAAATTAATCATGGAAATCTGTTAGGGAATTGATTGAGGCATCTAGTAGGCTATTGAACCAGTCTCATGCATCCTCAGTTAAAGACATCATGAATAACCTCATCCTAAAATCTTCATGTTCCACACCAATATCTTGTACAAAGGCATTAAAATTTCTGATATGGTCCTCAGCTAATATTACATTGTTTCCAGTAAACTTGGGGACCATATTTCTATAGCTATTGTTAGGGGGGTATGGATATAATTGATATCCTGTTAAATCAAATTACTTGCATATGTTTGTGAGATTTTGTGGAGGCATGTTCATTGGTGGTGGGTTGGGATAATAATGATACCCATATAGAGGCTGATGGCAAGTATGTGGCTGTTTTGAATTTATATGGGGATTGACATGGTGATTATGAGGGCTAGGGTACTGTTGACTAGGAGGTGGGTATGGATGGATTATATGTTGAGAAGTATTATGTGTGAAGGGTGGTCTGGGGTTTCTTGGGGGAACGTTCTGATGAACATGACTAGCAGATGATGGTTGTTGATTGGAAGACCCACCTGCATTTTGGGGCATATTTTGTTGTATACTTCTTGGAACATGCCCTCCTTGTCTATGTGGAGGTACATATTTTGGAGAAGCTATTTTTGTTCCACCTTTTCTCTATTTAATTTCTTGCTTTAACAAAGTCTCAGCTTCTCTTAGTTTAACTAATTCAAGTTCCTCTTGTAATCTGAGTAGATTTTGTTGCAGTTCATCTTTGTTCCTTATATGCTTTGGGCTGTCATTCATTTCCTAATTTATCAATCCTTGTTGAACTCCTTTTCCCTGTTGTAATGACATCTGATAGTCATATTCTGCTTGTCTTTGGTCTATGTCCCTCATGATTTGTGCTTCATACTCAAGCTACTTTTAGGGATCAGGCCTGTATCAAGCTAAAACATCATCAGACAATCCACAGCTCAGGGATAGGGTCTCATTTGATTCATGCAAAGGAGTGAAACTATTATGGATTATGATAGGTTGTTCAGAAGAATTCTCCTAGCTATTTTGATTATGATCATGTTGAGATTGGTTTGATAATCCATTTTTCTTTGAAGGAGCTCTTAGGGGTAAGGATGATTGTAATTTTGTCCCATCAGCTTTAGATCTCCTACCGTCCATGTTAAAAGATCAAGACACAAAATGGTTATATTGTGGAATAGAGTCATCACCTCACTTAAGAGGATTGATTACTGTCTGGGTTCTTTCCTAATCAGCAAAGTCTCAACCTTTTGACTCTATAGACTAGGCCCTTTACAAGATTCTGCTATGTGTCCCCAGTAGAGTCGCCAATTCTGTTAGGTCTCAAAAATGTAGGTTGCAAATCCTAAGAGGATGTCGAGCTCTATGCTTAGATTTGTGACATTTTTGAACTAATGAAACAAAGTTAACCTATAAGGTTGATAACTCCCTGCACTTTAGGTTCTTCTAGACCTAGGCGGGTGCACCTTGCTAATTAAGCAGATTAAATGGATGTGTGATTTTGGCTGAATGATGAATCTACCCACAGTGGAAAATGGTGTGGAATAGATGATTAATTACTACCTACTTTTACTTCTAATGTTTGAACAATGATTAAAATGATATGATCCTAATTTGGTATAAATTGTATAAGCAATATCAAGGCAAAACTATTGAATATGTGTGACTAATGAAATGAGTAAGATCAGTGCCTAAACCTATTGGGGTATATGATTTAGTGAATGGAAATAGATGTTTGTGATTGGCGAGCTTATCTCCTAGCTTAACTCTAACAGCTGGCTACTTTTGATATCTACAACTTGTGTAGATGTACAAGTTTGTATGTGACAGTGGTCTTTTTATATAATCCCAATGATATTCCCTTTAATTACTGTGAAATTATGAGGGAATTTAATTCTTAAGTTGATGGACACCAATCACAATAACTTCTTTAAGAGGATTTAATATTTTAGCAAGAACCAATCAAAGTCAATTATTAGAAAGGAACTTTAATTCACATCAACTAGAAACCACTCAAAGAACTTCACACAGTGACAACAAATGTGTTCTGACAAATATAGATTTGAATAATTCAATAGAACCACTATGGAGACAACACAATAACATATAATCATAAAAATTAACACAACTATTGAACGCCAGAAATAAACCACCATATATAAATATTCTGCTCCATAATGCTTTTAATAAATAATCATGTGTAATATAGGTTTCTTCAATTAGAACTGACAATATATATCTTCTTCTTATAATATATATGTAGTCTTCCTTTTATCAGAGAGATTTCTACTTCTAACCATGATCCATTTACCATCATAAGTTTTAATTTTTATATCAATGTTAATGAAGAGGTCATGCCCCTTCATAGTGTCTTTTGGGAATCAACAATATTAAGAAAATAAACAAATACAATTAAGCCCTACTAAGCCACAAGTAAATCTGAGCAAGATGATCTAAGTATTTCTGGCTTAGGTGCATTTTAGCATATTCAATGGCATCCCTAACATCCACATCCATTGAGACCATATTCTCCAAATGCGAGCAAGCCTCCTTAGATGCTAAATCTTCCTGTTTCACAATTTCTAGGGCTTCATGTACAATTGGGGTGTTGTATGTGTCATTTAAGTCAAAAACTTCACATATTGCATTTTTGGAAACATGAAACAGGGGCTTCCCTTGTAGATCACATATGGCCTTTTGATCGGGGTCATAGTGGTATGCTAGTAGTTTCAAAAGGTCAATGTTGACAAAAACATCTGTGACTATCAGTTTCCCTAGATTGAGTTGCCAGGGGTTGCAGACGGGTTCCATCCTATGTCTCCTGTGATAGTGGAACATAAATAACTCATATTCTTGAATAGGAGTCCATACATTTCCTACGTATTTGTATTTATCTTTGAGTTTTTCCACATTTTCTCTTAATTGTGCAGTTCTTCTGGCCTTGGGCCCTGAACCGAGCAATTGGTCTACAAGGTCTTGGTTCAATTTTCTCTCTGGTGTTTTCTCTCCCTTTTTTGTGTCAATTTTCTATTTTTTACCTTTGGTTTGGCTCTTCTCAATTGGTTGCCTTTTCTTTGTTTCAAAGGAACCTTCCATTTTTTGTGACTATCAGAACTTGACTATTCCAGAGAGAGTTCAAAGACTTACCCGTATACGTTATGTGTAATTTCCTTGGCTCTTGATGAACTCCTTCTTCTCCGTTTGCAACCCTTGTATTGATCTCATTTGGATTCAATCCAGTTTATACCTCTTATGTTCAATCAGCCATTAATGGCTACCACTTGAATTGAATTCAGGGAGTTCATGACTTTCAAAATGTCAGGGCGATGCTCTTTTATTCATATCGGTGAGATCATCTCATTCTTTTACCGACCTTCATATTGCCTTGGCACCATTTTCATTCATATGTATCTAATTGGTCACCATGGGTACATTGGTGTCTCCCCAAAGCAGTTTTTAACCTTTTATTGTTATTTCGGGGAGATATTTTAATTTTCATCTTGACAACATTTGGTCAAGTTGGGTTAACATTCACCTTGGCATTGGTGAGTGTTTCTCTGATGGATAGGGATTAGCTTGCCGTCATCAGCATGACAATCTTCATCGCCAAGAAAATATGTGAGTCTCCCGATGGGTCATGTCTTCCTGATGGTCTTATTTCCATCATTCAACTTTACTGGAACATATCAGAGAGAGTCTTGCCAAAAAGCCTTTTGCTCCTTATGTCAGGGTGACTTTTATGATTGGAGAAGCTTAAGGATTTCACTCTGACTATATGAGTCACGCCGATAGCCTTATCATTATGCATCGAGGAGAGATCACTTGCCTTCCTACCAATAAGTCATTGATTGGTGTGACTTAAAGGCTCGGTCTGACTTTCAGATTTCACTCTAATTGTTGTACTCATGCCGATGAGAATGTATCAGTGATACATACCAAATGTCTCCCTGAAATTTTTAACATATGTAGTCGTGGTCATTCAGACATTGCTCATCTTGTGTCAATTATCATACTAAACTTCCAAAATACATTTTGCCATTCGGTGTGAGTTGCTTAATATCTTGCCGACATGGATGAACTAATATCAGAATTGAGCTATGGTCACAGAGCTAGACATATTCATAAGATTTTTTAGGTGCGGACTTTGATATGGATCTTGTCAGAAAAATTCTGGTGGTTGGTCTAGGAGATGAGGGACATTAGTGAATGAATTATTTGAAATTTTTAGTTCCAACACCTTTATTGGCCAAATATGACTTTACACATTAAGCTTATGAGAAGGTGAAGTCATGGCCTGATCAGGAGATTCATGAACCTAAGAACTGATTGCCAAGGGGATGTCAACAAAGACAAGTTCGCCTAGGATAGCATACACTGATAAAGAACACATTGATAAAATATTGGAATATTATTGCTATATCAGTGAGTTCACAAACAAGCAAACCCATGGATAAGGTTTGTGAATACATAAATTTTCTGACAAGGACACAAAGACGCTTTCCACTTAGAAGCTTTCACAAAGGTAACCAAATAGAAAAAGGTGCAAGACAACCCAAGTTAAGGAAAGGATGAAAGATATGGCTCAAGAAACATAGAAACAAAACTTGGGTAATAGTTGGCTCTATGTAGGGATGAGGATAGCAAAAAATGTAGCAAGGAACGTGTAATCTATAGCAAAGATTAGTGCCTTATGAATTGGGATATAGAGTCAGGAAAATAACACAACATGACAGGGAACAAGAGAAACTAGAGCGAAACCAAAATAGGACACACAACAAAATATGAAGGAAAACTAAAAAAGACATGACAAAACATCCTACCTAACATATGTACATGGTAGGACAACCCTACCCAAAATCAACTCAAGATGGTTATGCAAAGTCGTTGACTAGTTCAGAGAATTAGATGACTCTATGGAAAAGAAATGTGTATCTATGAAGTATTTACAAACTCAGAAGTAGCTTTATAATCATAAACATGAACCTAGAAATTGTCTTGCAAACTCAGAAGTAGCTTTATAATCAAACACCTATGAAGCTTCCTGAATATTGTCTTCCATATCATCAGCTATACCTTCATGTATGGCATCTAATTGACTAATATCCCCTATCATTATAGTCATTTGAATAGTAGCAAGACCAATCTTTGGTCATATGCTCTTCAAGTGAAAGATGATATGAATCAACCCCTACAGGAATAGATTGAAAGTTTGCATCATGAATAATAACCTGATTGAGTGTAAAATCATTTCTAAATAGCATAAATTCATTTTCTATTGCAGAGGTTGACTTGGGTTTTGCTTGTTTTGTTGATAATATGTCCATACTTTTAGATTTTTCAATCAGATCACTCTCTTCTATCACCTACAAAGGAGATAAAACAACATCTTCTCCACATAAAAACTCATCAGCAGGCATTTCTAAACACCAATTTGGAATAAAACAACATGATGTTGAACATTCTCACTTGCTTGATCACTTTTTGAACATCTTCATGACAGTCTATATTAGCTACATAGCTTTTAGTTTTATCCCCTATTACTTGCTCACAGGTGTTATCCATAATATGCCTATGATGTTCTTCATCAAATAGATTATTTGGAACCTCTATATCAGCTTTTTTAATAGAAAATGATTCAAAAACAAAATCATCCCTAACCTTTTCTGGCAAAATTATCTCTTCAATATTTTGTTCAAAAAATTTGAAGATGTCATACTTAGGCTGCAGGTACATTGGAATGAAAATATTTGTTGATTGATCTTCATGTTGTTCTTCAGTTTCTAGCTCAGTTACCTTTCTTTCTATCAGTTCATCAGTGATATCAAAAGATAACACATTCTGGAGGAGATGAAGATGTTTTATCATATATACTCTCCTTTTTACAACCCACATTATCAAAAGGTTGTCCACATGTTATAGTTATTGGAGTAAAGGATGTTGTTACATTCCTAGGTTGCATGTGATGCTAATTGATATTTGAATATAGAGGAAAGTAATCTTCCTCATCACTCAAAGAACTATCAAATTTACTTTCATTCTCCTCATAGTGCAAGTTATATATTTCATCTAATTTTCCAACACAAGTTCTTATTCCTGAATATTCTATTTTATCTTTTGAAAAATGTTCTTGACCCAAAACGGTAAGATAGAAACATTCAACTGGAGGATATAAAAGATTTGTCCTTCTTGGCTACACATGGAATAAGTCTATATGCTGATGATTTTGTTTTTGCATAAATTTTTTTCCTTGGGTTTATTTAGAGTATTTTCCTCAATTTGATTTCTCACCCATAACCTAGATAAAATCAAATCATCTTCAATTCTAATAGATTGTTGTTGTGCAACTTCAAGATCACATACCCTATTTCACTTTAGAATGAAATGAACATCAGGATGCAAAGTAGAAATAAAAGTACAAAGATGATTTTTCTTACTTGGTTGATTGGAATGAGGAATCCACTTTAGTAATTTGTTGATTTGGTCCATGAAATCTCTCATAGATTCTTCTTCTTTCTTTTGAATCTGAAAAAATTGATACAACAATGTATTGCAAGTATGTGTAGTTAATGTTGTCATTGATGTCAACAAGCTTGTGTTGTCATTGGTGTCAATTGTATGAGAAAGAGAATATTGCAAGAGTGTGAGTAGTTGGTATTGAGTTGATGTTGTCTCTGATAATGAGGAAGTGTTGAAGATGTTGTTGATATATTTCTGGTGCTTGGTTTCCAAGTGCTTTTGAGAAAATTTGAATAATAGAGGAAACAATGTGTTGTGAAGGTGTTCTAGTTTTGCACCGCATTTCTTCTATGTTGAAGATCTACTTGCATTGTTTGGATATGTTGTTCAGAGGTGTTTAGAGGTCTTGTATTCAGACTTTGGCATGTTGGATCATTTTGTAGAGGAAGGTGTATTCACAGTGTGTGAATTGTGTATTGTAGAGGTGTTTGGGAGAAAGATTTTTGCTCTGCATTTTTCCATAGAGTGGTTTTAGGTTTTGCAGTTCTAAAAGCGTGTTTATAAGGCTCATATCTACCTTCATTTGAAGTTGTTCATCATTTGGTTCTCCGTAAGTCAATTTCTTGAGTTGTAGTGTATGGCAGAGATGTTTGAATAAATTGGGCATGTACTTTCTTTAGGTGAAAGTTGTTGCAAAGGAATTTGTTGGATTTCAGGATGTTTGTGGGATGTTCTAGATTGCATTCAAGCATGGTGTGTGGTCCGTGAATTGTATTTGGGTTTGAGAAGTGTGTACTTAAACATTTATGGTGTCAACACAGGTTCGATCGACCTTAGGTGTGTACACTAATTGTGGATTTGCTTCGATGATCGTGGAAGTGTGGCATGACATGCATGAATGGATTTAGGTCCAAGATAAGGTTTGTTGTGATTCACCTTCATTTCTCTCCACCGTGGGAATGTTTTGGTGCCGACCTAAATTGAATTTACATGGTGAAGGTGTATTGCTGACCTTGGAGAATTTTTTCAAGGATGATGATGGTATAAATAAGTGTTGAGTTGTTGAGGTAGAAGTGTTTGTGTGGTGTATGAGATGCGAATAATAGTGTGGTAGAGTGCAAAGTGCATTGCAAGCTTTCATGTGTTAGATTACTGGATACAGTGAGCAGAATGTGTCTACAATTCTTCAATATGACTGCGAAGGTGTTGGTGATGTTGTGGTGGACTTCTCTGTTGCATTGAGATGGTTTTCTCATTGTAAAATTCTTCTCTATCTTCTTTTATGTTCTTGCAGTGAGCCTTTGGCAGTGAGACTTTCTTTTGGAAGTGAGCCTTTCTTTGGGCAGTGAGCCCTATTATATTTGGTGTTGATATTACTTTATATTGTGAGCTAATCCTCACCATGGTTTTTCCATTCTTGGTTTTTCCACGCAAATCTAGTGTTCTCTTGTATGAGGGTGGGTGCAAAAAGTTGGCGGACCAAAAAGTGGCCAACTTTTTTTAAAAATAGTTTTAGACATAACGCGAGTGTGTTACAACATGCTCATGTTATGGCTTGGTGTTGCCGAGCCCAACAACAAGCCATAACACACTTAGGTTATAAAATAAGTGCATTATAATGCAAGCACATTATAACGCAAGCACGTTATAATGCGAGCTCGTTATAACGCGAGCACATTATAACTCGAGTGTGTTATTGTCTGCTGTATTAAAAAAAAAAACACTCTACCCTAATCCTAATCCCTTGACCCTCAACCCTCAACCCTAATCCCTCAACCCTCAACCCTCAACCCTCAACCCTAGTCCCTCATCCCTAAACCCTAAATGCTATACCTATTCCTAAACCCTCAACCCTCGACACTATACGTTAAACCCTAATCCCTTATCCCTAAACCCTAAATTCTATCCCTCAACCCTTAACCCTTAAACCTTAAACTCTAAAACCTATCCCTAAAACCTCAACACTATATCTTAAACTCTAATCTCTTAACCCTTAGCCCTAAAGCCTCAACCCTCAATCCTTAAACCTTCAACCCTAAACCCTATCCCTAATCCCTAGACCCTCGACACTCTACTTTAACCCTAATCCCTTGACCCTCAACCCTATCCCTAAACCCTCAACTCTCAACCCTCAACCCTTAACCCTCAACCCTCAACCCTCAACCCTTAACCCTCAACCCTCAACATTAAACCCTAATCCCTCAACCCTAAACCCTATACCTAAACCCTCAACCCTCAACACTATACCTTAAACCCTAATCCCTCAACCCTAAACCCTAATCCCTCAACCCTAAACCCTATCCCTAAACCCTTAACACTATACCTTAAACCCTAATCCCTCAACCCTAAACCTTAATCCCTCAACCCTCAACCCTAATCCATCAACCCTCAACCCTAATCTCTCATCACTAAACCCTAAACACTATCCCTATTCCTAAACCCTCAACCCTCAACACTATACCTTAAACCGTAAACCCTATCCCTAAATGCTCAACCCTCAACACTATATCTTAAACCCTAATCCCTCAACCCTAAACCCTAATCCCTCAACCCTAAACCCTATCCCTAAACCCTCACCCCTCAAAATTATACCTTAAACCCTAATCCCTCAACCCTCAACCCTAATCCCTCATCCCTAAACCCTAAATGCTATCCCTATTCCTAAACCCTCAACCCTTGACACTATACCTTAAACCCTAATCCCTTATCCGTAAACCCTAAATCCTATCCCTCAACCCTTAACCCTTAAAACTTAAACCCTAAAACCTATCCCTAAACCCTCGATGCTCGACACTATATCTTAAACCCTAATCCCTTAACCCTCATCCCTAAAGCCTCAACCATCAATCCTTAAACCTTTAACCCTAAACCCTATCCCTAATCCCTTTACCCTTGACACTCTACTTTAACCCTAATCCCTTGACCATCAACCTTATCCCTAAATCCTCAACCCTCAACTCTCAAAATTAAACCCTAATCCATCAACCCTAAACCCTAATCCCTCAAACCTAAACTCTAAACCCTAT
Source organism: Cunninghamia lanceolata (assembly GCA_027924645.1). Lineage (NCBI taxonomy): Eukaryota > Viridiplantae > Streptophyta > Pinopsida > Cupressales > Cupressaceae > Cunninghamia > Cunninghamia lanceolata. The sequence goes on along the minus strand of BSBN01001583.1, from coordinate 2,587,018 downwards.
CCTTAAACCCTCAACCCTCGACACTATACCTTAAACCCTAATCCCTCAACCCTCAACCCTCAACCCTAATCCCTCAACCCTCAACCCTAATCCCTCATCCCTAAACCCTAAATGCTATCCCTATTCCTAAACACTCAACCCTCAACACTATACCTTAAACCCTAATCCCTTATCCCTAAACCCTAAACCCTATCTCTCAACCCTTAACCCTTAAAACCTAAACCTTAAAACCTATCCCTAAACCCTCGACACTCGACACTATATCTTAAACCCTAATCCCTTAACCCTCATCCCTAAAGCTTCAACCCCCAATCCTTAAACCTTCAACCCCAAACCCTATCCCTAATCTCTCTACCCTCGACACTCTACAATAACCCTAATCCCTTGACCATCAACCCTATCCCTAAACCCTCAACCCTCAACTCTCAACATTAAACCCTAATCCCTCAACCCTAAACCTTATCCCTAAACCCTCAACCCTCAACACTATACCTTAAACCCTAATCCCTCAACCCTAAACCTTAAACCCTATCCCTAAACCCAACAAAACTGCTTTGCCTTATGTTAGGTTGTTAAACCCATCATTTTTGACACTCTTCTCTTAACAAAATAAGAGGAATAAGCATAGAAGACAAAGAATTTGATCTTACTCATTTGCATATTGGTCGGTTTACATTTCATGACTTCATTTTCATTGAATACAAAGGTTTATATGATTTTAAATAAGTGGCAGAGTTCACTGTCATGTGCTTTTCTAGATGAGAGGGTCCATAATGTCCAGGGTTCTTCCAAGAATGGCCTGCATCAAAAATAAGTTTTTGTTATACCAATCCTCCTGGTAAAGCTACAATTCTAATGCCTACTTTGAAAGTTGAAATAAATTAAATTAGAATTACAATTTTGATTTTCTTCCATTGCTTCAACATCATTGTTGTTTTCCCCATCAGAAACCAATTCATTCAACAACTTGCTACCCATTGGTTGACTTGAACTGCATACTCTATTAGAAGAAGGGCGTCTTTTATCTGTATCTATATTGGTATTCATAAGCTGAAGAGCAGTGATATTTTTCACACACCTTGTTCTTTGAAATATCGTAACCTTAAAATATGACTTGGATATGTACTTGAACACAACAAAATCTCCAATCTCCAGCCCATGATGATTCACAAAATTTTCCCAACCCTGCCTAAATTCTAGTTTATTTATGGTACCCCCAATTGTACATCCCACTCCTAACCACTTGGGCCTTGCAACACCATATGTTCATCTGTGTTGTCTATAAACTGTGAAACAAATGCAGGAGGAATGTGCTGCCATAAACACATTACATAATTAGATTATACAAGTTCTTAATAGTGTACAGGAAATAAAAGAATGAAAAATAATGTATAGAGTTACCAGTTTTTGTGTAAAGTCTCCAAGCATAACTTTGAAGAAGGAGGCACGCCCATTAAACCAATTCATTTAGCAACTTGTTGCCCATTGGTTGACTTGAACTACATACTCTGTTAGAAGAAGGGCATCTTTTATTTGTATCAATGTTGGTATTCATAAAATGAAGAGCATTGATATTTTTCACACACCCCGTTCTTTGAAATATCTTAACCTTAAAATATGACTTGGATATGTACTTGAACACAACAAAATCTCCAATCTCCAGCCCATGATGATTCACAAAATTTTCCCAACCCTGCCTAAATTCTAGTTTATTTATGGTATCCCCTAATTTGACATCCTTAAACCCTAAACCCTAATCCCTTAAACCTAAACCCTGATCTCTAATCCTTAAACCATAAACCCTAATCCCTAATTATAATTTACGGTACCCTAATCCCTCAACCCTAAGCCCTAATCCCTTATCCCTAAACCATAAAGCCTGTCCCTAAATCCGCAACCCTCAACACTTAAACCTTAAATCCTAAACCCTATCCCTAAATCCTTAACCCTCAACACTATACCATAAACCCTAATCCCTCAACCCTAAAGCTTTAAAGCCTCAACCCTTATCCACCCCTTTCCTCCCCTATTTGCCTCACCCCATATCTCCCCTATCTCTCAACCCTTAGTCATCAAGGTCTCTCTCTTATCCCTAAATCCTCAACCCTCAACCCTTAAACCTTAAATCCTAAACCCTAATCCCTTATCCCTAAACCCTAAACCTTCAACCCTAAACCCTATCCCTAATCCCTCTACCCTCAACACTCTACCTTAACCCTAATCCATTGACCATCAACCCTAATCCCTCAACCCTCAACACTATCCCTAAAGCCTCAACCCTAAACCCTAATTCCTCAAGGTCTTAAACTATAATCCCTTATCCCTAAACTCTAAACCCTATCCCTAAACCCTCAACCCTCAACCTTAAACCTTAATCCCTCAACCCTAAACCTTAATGCCTCAACCCTAAACCCTAATTCTTTATCCCTAAACCCTAAACCCTTACATCCATCAACCCTAAACTCTATCCCTATTCCTAAATCCTCAACCCTCGACACTATACCTTAAACCCTAATCCCTTATCCCTAAGCCCTGAACCCTAAACCCTAATCCCTCAACCCTAAACCTTCAACCCTAAACCCTATCCCTAATCCCTCTACCCTCAACACTCTACCTTAACCCTAATCCCTCGACCCTCAACCCTAAACTCTATCCCTAAAGCCTCAAACCTAAACCCTAGTCCCTCAAGGTCCTAAACCCTAATCCCTTATCCCTAAACACTAAATCCTATCCCTAAACCCTCAACCCTCAACCTTAAACATTAATCCCTCAACCCTAAACCCTAATCCCTCTTGACCTTAAACCCTCAACACTTAAACCCTAAACCCTTGACCCTTAAACCCTCAACCCTTATCCACCCCTCTCCTCCCCTATCCACCTCACCCCCATCTCTAGCCTCCTCTACCCTCGACACTATACATACATACATACATATGGGCATACATATATACATCTATACATACATACATACATTATACATATAAGGATACATACATACATATAGGCATACATACATACATCAATACATACATACATACATATAGGCATACATACATACATACATACGTACGTACAGGCATACATACATACATGCTTAATAACCTTGAACATAAAACATTCCAAGGGAGACATAATGCAAGCGCATTATGTCAGACATGACAAGCATTGAGCAAACTTTTGGAAAAAAGAAAAAAAAAGCAAAACAAAACATAAAGCGAGCGTGTTATAATGTGCTCGCATTATATTTTTCTTTGGGAATCCCAAGCCTTAGTCTTGGGATATGCTTTGGATTTCTGACCCAAAGGCTTGGAGTGCCTTCCCAACGTCCACAGACATGTTTTTGTAAATTCCACAGGATTTCACATAATTTTGTTCGTGCTAACCCTTAGATTTGCACATGTTTCAATGTCAAACAAATCGAACACCTGGGTAATGTTAGGCTTTCTCTTATCTATTTAACGATGTAATTTTTTCACATTTTGACAATATTAAGCCTTTCATCTTTAATTTTTTTGTTTGTGTGTCCGTTTTTGGGCAAAAACCATTGTTTGGTCTTTTTTTCATTGTAAATTAACCTGTCATTAAAATTTTTTTAAAAATTACATTTTTAAAAACTAGACTTCATTCTACACATATATTAAAAAAAATGATTTTCAATTAGTTTTCAAAATTTATAGGAGTAGCACGGCCAAAATTCTATTTTTTACGATGTGTCCACTTTGAAAATTAAGAAAAAATCAAATATTCATCAAAAAATTATCAAAAAAATCAGGCATAAACTACATGTTATTAGCTAATTTCTCACCAAAGCGATTTTAAAAATACCAAAAAAAAGTTAACCTTTTGAGGGAGCCACAAAACATGCTATGTTATGTTTTTTTGACAAAAACAACACCAATTTCTGTGGCTCCCTCTTTTGAACCCCTTAATCTATACCATTTTTTAAAAAAATTAGTAGTTTAGAAAGTAGACTTAGAGCACTACGAACATTGTTTTGGTTGGATCTTCAAATTTTGAGTGTAACTATGCTCAATTTCTCATCCAAGGCCAGCATTTCCTAATTTCAGAAAAAAAGTGGCCACTTAAGACCCCTTTTTGGCCCCCCATCTTCTTGCACTTACCCATGATGTTGATTTGATTCAGTTTCTATTAATTGTTTCCATGCCTAATCATCCTAACAGTTTAAGGGTTAATTGAATTGATGTGGATCTGAATATGTGTGAGGGTTTGGGAATTATAAGTTACAACTAGTTTAACCCCCCTCTCAGTTGTCTTGTGCATTCAACAATTGGTATCAGAGCAAGGGTCCTTGGAAAAAAGCTTGACCACTTGAGGCAGATCTAGGATGGCGCACAAGAAAGATGTTCCCCTGTTTGATGGATCAGATTATGCATTCTGGAAAATAAGAATGGAATGCTATTTGATTTCTCTTGGATATGAAATTTGGAAGTCTGTTAAATCTGCATACACTATACCTGAGAATGGTCCGAGTACTGCTAATGAGATCAAGGCTTATGAAAACAATGGTAGAGAAAGGTATGCTCTTTTAAGTGTTCTTACTAATTCTGAATTAGTGAAAGTTATGAATCTGAAAACTGCTAATGAAATTTGGGAAAAGTCAAAAAGCATTTATGAAGGAGATGACAAGGTCAAGCAAGCTAAGATGCAGAATCTAAAGATCATGTTTGAGACCATGCGAATGTTTGAAGATAAAAACATCACAAGCTACTTGTAGAAGGTGGAGAACTAGAAGAAAAAGAAGTGGTAATGAAGGTACTCGGAACTCTTCCCAAAGCTTACAGTCATAAAATTTCTACTATTGAAGAATTATAAAATTTGGATCAATTTACCAGAGATCAGTTGTATGGTACTTTAATTAGTTTTGAAATGAGAGAATTTGGTACAAGTAGTGCAAAAGTTGAGACTACTTTTAAGGCTAGTAAATCAAAGAAGACCGTGGAATCAAATTAGGAGGATTCTGATGATATGGAAGCTAACTTTGTGAGAAGAATGAAAAAGGGTACTGGTAAGTGGGTAAAGTACAAACCTGTGTCACACTTTATAAAGGAATTGGCCAACATAAAAAAAATCTCAACTTCGACCACATAAAAGTGGTCTTTATGTTTTGAATTTCAAAATGATGTAAACAAAGAAAACGTAGATCTCTTGTTGAAGTTTATTCCTCTAATTTTTTAGATTTTTAAAAAAATTGTTTTGATATTTTTTTATCAATTTAAGAGTAGATTTTGAAATGCTAAAAATTTGAAGAAAAAGTGACGTTCAGTTGACGTCAAGAAACAAATAGAAAAAAAATGCATTTTCTCCTGATTTTTTTTCCCAAATAGGTGACTTCAATATCTAGGGCATCGAAAAATAAATAAATTTTTGATCTATATGTTTCTCGTAATAACATTTTAAAGTCAAACTTACCTGAATTTGATAGTTTTCAGTTGACGTCAACTATCATTTAATTTTTTTTTCATTTTCAAAAAATAAATTATACCCTTTTGAAGAGAATTCTCTCCTTTAGGGCATCATATATTTTCCAATTTTTTTATCATGTTTTACTATTTTTTTTTTAAATTTCAAATCAGCGTCTTTTTGAACTTGAACAACCTACTTGCATTATTTTCAATTATTTATAACCTAAAATTACTCAAAATATAAAAATATATATATATTTCTAGATTTAGCACTCTGAACTCTACAAAAGGGTATTTTTTTTTTTAAATAATTTTTGATTGCAGAAATATTTAGCAGAAGTTGGGAGTTTGAGAAAGTTTGAAAAAATGGTGACTTGGCTACCAAATAGGATGCCACCTAGACAGATTCAACCTAATGGGATTCGGCCGAATCCCATTCAGTCAAAACTATTTCTTTTCTTTTTTTTAAAGAATTTGTGGATTTTTATTTTTTTTAAATTATTGAATTACAATAAATTTAGAAAAAAAAAGACTGATTTCGATAGGGCAGAGTCATTAAAAAACACAATGATCTAAAAGTGTTTTTTTAATGCTTTTTAAAGCTTTTTTGTACCTTTTTTAGCTTTTGTTAGTTTTTTTGGGCTTTTTTTAATTATTAAATTATAGAAATTTGGAGAAAAAAGAACTTCTAATTTCAATAGGGGCAAAGTTGTATTCTCAGGTACCATGATCTAAAACATGTAATTGATTAAATCATTGATTTATTGAATGTAGACCTAGATCTTCAAAAATACAGGTTAAAGTATTTGTATGTGTTATTTTTGTATGTATGTGAATTTAAATTTGAGCAATTTGTGATGGGCAATAAAAAGATAAGAAAAAAGGTTGTATGGTCGAAGAAGAGATACTACAAATGTTGATGAAAGAACATCTAGTCAAGAACAACCATGGAAATTGTTGATGGCCAAGGAGTACAGGTACCAGAACAAATTGAAGGTAGTGTAGAAATTTTTTCCTTGATATGGAAAATCTAATGGAGATGGATGAGGATTCTCTTTTCAAAAATATTTCATCTGAAGATATGGTATCTAAAAGCACAGTAAAATTACACTCTAAAAAAATATGGGACGATTTTTTTAAAAACAAGTCTATAATTGGAAGAGCATAGTTACTTGTAAAGTTATTTAGGAGGAAAGAGATGACCCCTGTTTTAGAGTTGTTAGGGGTTGATAATAAGAAAAAGTCATCAGGTTCATTAAAGAAAATAATAGTTGAAAACCTACAAGAAGCATTGAATTCTATTGAAAGCAAGAGTCGAGCTATTGATTTAAGTGTTGCAAGTAAAGCATTGATGACTGTAATTTCTAGTAAGAAATTATCACATAGAAGACAAGTTCAAGCAATTTCCCAATTACTCAATGTTTCTAGGAGAACTGTTTAGAGATATATTGCAAAGAGAAATAGATTGGATGGAAATGTTGAGAATAATTGAGTAAATATTTGCAGGGTTCCCCGAAAAGATAGAATCTTAGAAGATGTAAAGGAACAGGTGATTGAATATTGGACTAGCCATTTTCGTGTTTCTTCTAATAGAAGGGACACTATACAAATAAAAGGTGAAGATGGTACAAAAATTTCACATCAAAAATATTTTATATATACAACACAAAGTGAACTTTTTGAAGCATTCAAGCAAGAATTTTTGGATGTGAAAATTTGTCAAAGGATGTTTGAGAGACTACGACTAAGTTTTGTACATATAAATAAGGTATGTGAGACTTGTTGTTGTTGAAATCATGTTAAATTTCATCTACGCCTACAGTCATATAAAAAAGCTTTGGCAGTAATTAATCCAGATATATTCATCCCTAGAAGTACAACACAATTTGTGAAGTCTCTTCTATGTGAAAAATTAGAAGATTCAGATGAATTCAAAGTGCAATGTATAAAAAATATATGTAATGATTGAGGAAATTTGAAGAATCTTGTACAGGTTGACAATATTGATCATTACAGTCCTTATATGCAAGTTATGTGGAAGAGAATTAAATATGAGAAGTACTCAACAAAGTTAGGAGTTGAGAGCAGAAAAATAGTTCTTAAAGAGAATGAATTGTCTTACAATGAGTTTATGAATAAATTTTTTCTATATCATATATCCACATATTGAACATTGTCATGGTGCTAGATGGCAAGCTAAGCAATTTTGTGACTCAAAGAATTGCTTTCCACCAGGTTGTATTCTCTCTATTGTTGATTTCTCTGAGAACTATACATTTAGTCCTCAAAGTGAGATTCAAAGTCAATATTATCATTCAGAGCAAGTTGCAATATTTGTACAAGTTTGTTATAAGCATGTCGAAAAACATGTAGATGGTGTACAAAGTAGCAAAGATGAACGAATTATCATCAAAGAGGTTCACTTTTATATCAGTGATGATACAGGTCATGATAGAAGCTATGTAGCCCATTGTTTCACAATGTCTTTTGAAGACCTGAGATGACATCAAATAGATGCTTCACAACATTGGATATGGTCTGATAGATGTGCTGGTAAGTGTTGATTTAATAGTTTTAAAAAAAATTATATTATATTTATTTGTGTAATTAACTTGTAGACTTGAATTGTTCAGTTACTTAAATATGTTGTAGGTATGTATATAGTTTTTTTTTAAAATATTTTAGTTTTAAATTTGAAATTGTTTGTAACTTCACAAGACAATTTAAGTCTGCAAAAACTTTTAATTGGTTAAGCCAACAACATATTAAATGGAACATAAAATTTTTGTGAAATTTCTATGAGAGTGGACATGGAAAAGGAGAGCATGATGGAGCTGGGGCATGTGTGAAGCGTGCACTTCGACAACATGAACTTTCAGGTAATACCATATGGACTACAAATTTAAATTTTTAAATATATTTTAAATGAATTTAAACCATTATGCAATTTAGTGGTTTTGATATATATATCCAATGTTGTAGATTTTTAATATTTCTCCTGTTAGATTTTTAAAAAAATCTAATTATGTTTTTTGAGATCGACTTTTCCTTTCAACTAGAAAACCTCTTAACCTGACATTTCACCAACATGAACTTGCAAGTAATGCCATAAGGAATGCAAATGAAATTGTTGAATGGTGCAAAAGTTATTTTTCCATTCGTGACTCAATATACAACACATGCTATTTTTAGGAAGTTAAAGGTTCATAAATATTTTTTTTTGAATTTCAATGTGTGTACATGAATTAAATTTTCAATTTTAACAACTTTTTAATTGGATGATTGAAATTTACAAATATTGATTGATCAACTCTTACTAATTGTCAAATAATTAGTGGTATTAGAAGTTTGCATCAAATCATGACAGTAGGACATAGCAGGCCTCCTATAATTCAAGTGAGAGAAAAATCATGTTTTTGTGTTGATTGCATTGAGAACAATGCAAATAATCTTGTTGTCTCTCAGATTCGCACCCTTGCTGAGTTGTAAAACTTGGCAATCTGGAGAAACATGGGAATTATCTTGAAGTGTGGGACCTTGCGAACTGAGATCAGACCTCCGGAGAAGGTCGTCTTCCTAGCTGGTTATCACCTAAAATCTACTGAATTGGCAGAGGAAAAAGGAGAAGGAAAACCCTTTTTTTTTAAATGAAAGATAAAACTAGAAAACTTGAAAATAAGGGTGATGCACCAGGTTGAATAAAAGAACCCTCACAGAACTGAGAAAATGCACAAAATGACTAGATACAACCAATAAACATACATAGATCAAGCTTATCTTAACAAAGGCAAGAAGCAAGAGAAGATTAGAAGCAATCAAACATTCACAACCACATCATTCTTAGATCACATAAAGTCAAAATAGCATGAAGAGGTAAAATAATCAGCATGTATTTAATCAGAAGGCAAGGTTACAGTAGAGGAAATGCTCTGTTTGGAATCAAAAGTATAGATTACTAAATCTTCCAACCTCCTTTACATCTCATGTTTATGCATATATAGCATTTTGCATTTGACCTAAGTCGGTTACAATGAATTCGCCTCATGGGCTCTGTCAGAAAATATCATCGCCAGAAGGGACGTCCACCTGCAAAAAGTTATGGAAATAAAATATTTGGAACAGGTTAGGTGGAAGATATTTTGAATCTTCAAGGTGAGCTGTTGAATCATCGACCTGCACCCACAAATGCAACAAATATCTACATTGAAGGACTTAAAAAAATTAATTCAACCGCTAAGATGCCTGTCGCCAAACACATGAAGATCTGCCAGCAAGACACAGAGCCCATATGCATTGAAGAGTGAAGCCATCTGCCATGAATCCACCCACAAAGCTCACCAACTGAAGTTACTGTGAAAATATTAGCCTCTGCACACGCCAAAATGGTCGTTGAAACGTCCAGTCGGCCGAGCATGCAAATCCAGATCATATTTTGAAAGTGAGAAAAAACCCCTCAAAAGCCTTCCAGATGAAAGAGGAGACAAAAATAAGCACTTTTGTCTTTTGAAGCATGTTGAAATTTGCCAGAATGAGGGAGATATCCACGATCAAAGTTGCGGTCAACTGCACCCTACACTTGTATATCGCTTTGCATATGCAATTGTATATGTAGTTTACACTACTAGGTTCACTTTATGCATTTATGCAATTTCCTTCCTTTCACCTTTTGCATATTCAACTTTTGTATATCTTTGAATCTCCCCTTGTATATGCTTTTGTATGTGCAATTGTATATCAGCACATACATGCACTTCAACATACAGCTCCAGACCCCACCACTGAGTTTGCCAAATTTAATTTCCCAGTTGGGTCTACATTATATATCCCTTTTGTATCTAACTTTTGTATATGCAAATTTATATGCATACAATCGCATGTACATACAAGGGCGGACCCCAACTTTTTCATAAAGCAAATTGAAATTAACATCGGGTCCAGCCTTTGTATCTTACCTTCTTGTATGTTGTCTTGTATATGCATTTGACCTTGTACATGCGATATACAACCACGGATCCCAACGGATTATTTGCCATATTCAATTCCCCAATCGGGTCCGCATTGTACATCCCTGCTATATCTGCCCTTTGTTTGTAACCTTTTGTATCTGCAAATGTATATGCCCCCTTGTATGTGACCATTGTATGTATAAACATACATAAAAAGATGCATACAAAGGTATCTGTCTCTTGCCGATGCATCTTGCCTTTGCATCTTGCTGATGTACATTCACCTTTGTATATTGCCTTTGCATCTTGCCGATGTATATTCACCTTTGTATAATGCCTTTGCAAACAAAAATACATACAACAATACATACAAAGGACTCGATGTACAGTAACATTTGTATATGACCAAGATACAAGGAAAAATTGTATCTGAGATGCAATTCGACCAAATTACAGAAAACTCCAAAACAAGGATGACGTCATCATCATATACATGAAAAATGGCTAAGTGTAAAACTGAAAAATCTCTGCGATAGAAAACAATTGGAGACAAAAGATTTCTGGGTTTTTCTAGGTTTTCTTCAAGGAATATCTAAGCAAGTTTTTAGGATTTTTAGCAAGGCAAAGCATGGGTTTTTGAAGAATTTAAGCTTTGTAGGGTCATTTTCTAAAGGATATTCAAGGAATATACAAGGTGAGCTATTTAACTCTGGACAGAGGAAAGTAGGTCAACAATTTAGAGACCTCTTAGGAATGTTTGCCTGCTAAACATTAGATCAATGGCCTTATGTATCCATTGGGCACAGGGTCATATTGAGACTTAAAAACACTTTTGACAATTAATCCTGACCTCAGTAACTCAGCATGTCAACAAAGGAGAACACTTGGAAAACCAAAGCCAAAACAAAAATGCTGAAAGCAACTCACTAACTGTGCTAGACAGCACTTATGGAAAATAAAAAGGCATCTAAACTATTATGCAGCAGCACTTATTGAAAGTAAGAAACCTAATCTACCGTTTTACAAGGCAACTCATACCTCAAAACACCTCTTCAAGTGTATCCCATTGACTGGGATAGGCAAGTTTTCTCCATCCATGTTTGATAACTGAAATGCATTGTGTTCCTTGCATTCAGTAATGATAAACAGGCCACTCCACATGCTGTCAAACTTGGAGTGCTTCCCTGGCCTGCTTTTCAACTCATCCCATTTGAGTACTATATCACCCTCCCTAAAATTTCTAGGGGTAGCCTTCTTATCAAAAATTCTTTTTGTCTGAAGCTGATGATACTCCATAGCTTTCATAGCTTTATCTCTTATTTCTTCAAACTCCATAAGTTGAGCATATCTGATAGCCATGGGATCTTCTTCTTCAAACATCTCCAGTTGATTCATGATATTAAGTGCTGGCAGCTCCACAGACACAGGCAATCTTACCTATTTTCCATAAACTAACATATATGGGGAGTTTCCAATAGACCTCTTGGGAATTATTCTATCTGCCCATAAAGTAGATTTTAGATTGGTGTGCCAGGTCCTCTGGTTGTCCTCCATTAATCTTTTGATAATCCTTATGAGATTCTTATTTGTGGATTCAACCAAACCATTACCTTGTGGGTAATAATTTGATGAAGTATTCAAATAGATTCCATTCTTCACAGCCTAGTCAGTTATCTTCAACCCATCGAAGGCTAAAGTATTTCTGAGATGATTGACTTAGGTACTCCAAATCTAGATACCAAATCACAATAAAAGTTTAAAACAACATTCTCATTAGATTCCTTCAGAGCGACTGCTTTAGTCCACCTTGTGAAATAGTCTGTTGTTGTAAATACCCACATGTGGCCTACACTTGATGGTGGGCTAATGGGACCTATAAAATCAATTCCCCATCTCATGAAGGGCTATTCTACTTGAATTGGTTGCAGAGGTAAAGCTGGCAGCCTTTCTTTGCCTGTAAAAATGGCACATTTTACACACTTTTTGGCCCATGCATGGGCATCCTTGAATAAGCTGGGCTAGTAATAGCTAGCTCTCATTATTTTCCAAGTAGTAGTCCTTGGGGCAAAATGACCCCCTGCTGTTCCATCATGAAACTCATGCAGCACCTTGTTAGTTTGATCATTATCAATGCATCTTAACAACACACCATTAAAATCTTTCCTGAAAAGGATGTCATTAATTAAAACATATGGAATAGACTACAGTCTAAAATATCTTCTCTTGGTTCTACCTAAACCTGCTGGACAGTCACCAGTTTGCAAAAAATGAGTCATGTCATTAACCCAACTTGTTCCAACTGTTGTTGTATCATCCTGATGTTCATTTTCAATGATCAGAAGCACTTCTTCCTTTTATGTTTCATTTTCAGACCTAGTAGCCAGCTGGTCACTGAGTCCTCTACCTCTGATGAGCTTGGTTATCTTGATATCTATGTGATGAAGGGGGTAAATCACAAAACACACAACAATAGAAATTGAACACAGAAAATAAAACTTTATTTTATTGATCTAGGCAACTCATTACATTACAGAAGCTTAATTACAATCAAAGGAATCAATCCTCCACAAGCTGCAACACACTACAGCTTCCTGTCACAAGACTCTAGAATCACCTACCTTCTGTAGCCCCAAATCAGCTAGGGTTTCTGTTTTCCCACCTATTCTTGACTCTACACTTGCCCCCTTAACTCTACTACCCTAAGGGTTCCCAAAAATGGTTATATATAGCCCTTTTTGGTGACCACCAGCTTAATTTTAAAATTTGCATCTCCCTCCAAAAATAGGTCAACTTCGCAGGGCCATAACTTTCGATTCGATCGTTCGATTTTCAATTATAATACCTTTTCAAAAAGCTCTCGAAAAGATGATGGCGCAACAAGTAGTACCAATAGGTAGGTTACTTGGGTTTCCCACCAAATTTCGGGCCCATTTGGAGCCTCTAAGTGCCTCAAATTTGACTTTGAATATTTCAATAGGATTTTTGGAATTAGAAATTTTAATATCTCACAAATGACAAATGATATTGAAGTGATTTCTTCACCATTAGCTTCAATTCACCATTCTAGAGGTCTGTGTAAGATTTTGTATCCAACCGTGCACAAATGCAAACTTACTAAAAATAGTAACCCTGCTAAATTTAGCCCTTATTGAAAAGAAACAACAATTTTTTTTTTGTTGTTGATGCAAGATTGCTCTTACACCCTAGATGCTCCTGCATTAGACACCCGGGGTAATTTGAAAAGTGACCCTGTCACTTCTCATGTGTTAGAGGGAAACCAAAATGATTAACCTTAGTCTCAGATAACCATGATGAATCTTCAACAGGCCTTCCTTTCCATTTCACCAAGTATTCTGTATACTGCCTATTTCTTGTACTCTTACCCACACGGCTATCCAGAATGCCCTCTATCTCCTCCTGCTCTGAAGTAGATGCTGGAATGTCCCACTATGTTCCTTTATCAAGTCCATCATCATGATACTCTGTTAGATCTGAAATGTTGAACACTGGTGAAATATTGATGTCATCAGGCAACTCTACCTCAAATGCATTTCTTGAATCGTGCTTCTTCAGGATTCTACATAGTCCAAATTTCCTCATCTTCAGCTTATTATATGTACCAACTGGAAATCTTTCTTTTCTCAAGTGAACCATGACTTCATCACCCTCCTAAAACTCATTATGTCTCCTCTTCTGATCTGCCTTAGCCTTGTACTGAATATTCATCTTATTAATGTGCTTTCTCACTTCTTCATGCAAATTCTTCAGATGTTCTGCAAAGTCTTCAGCTTTAGCACTTGTCTTTTCTCTGTTGTCCAGCTTCCTTAACTCAGAAGCATTTCTCAGGCTATTACCATATACAATCTGGAATGGTGATTTACCAATACTCCTACTGACAGAATTGTTGTAAGCAAATTCTGCCTTTGGTAAAATCAAATCCCATCCCTTGGGCTTATTTCCTACTAAGCAGCGTAGCAGGTTACCCAAATTCCTATTCACCACTTCCGTCTGTCCATCAGTCTGTGGATGGTGTGCAAAACTGAACTTCAAATCTGTCTTCAACTTCTTCCATAATGTCCTCCAGAAATAACCAACAAACTTAGTATCCCGATCTGAAACTATGCTCTTTGGTAGACCATGTAATCTCACCACTTCCCTGAAAAATAACTTTGCAATATGAACAACATCATTAGTCTTCTTGCAAGGAATAAAATGTGCCATCTTTGAGAATCTGTCCACCACCACAAAAATAGAATCATGTCCTCTCTGTGTCCTTGGTAAACCAAGAACAAAATCCATACTAATATCATCCCATGGCTTCTTTGGCACAGGTAATAGCTGATATAGCCCTGTATTCTAACTTGTTCCTTTTGCCATCTGACACACTCTGCAACTCTGCACAAATTTCCTCACATCTTGCTGCAATTGTGGCTAGTAATAATGTTCACCAACAATAGCAATGGTCTTATCTTGACCAAAGTGTCCAACTAATCCTCCACTATGCTTCTCCTTAATCAGGTTCTCTCTCATGGAACTCCTTGGAATGCACAACTAGCTTCCTCTAAACAACATGCCATCTTGGATTATGTAATCCAATCATTTTGTCCTATCCAAAGTAATAGGTTCCAAATAAGCTTTCCAAGTCTCTGCAAAATCTAGATTTTCAGGATACAAACTTTTGAGTTCATCAAACCCAACAACCTCTATCTTGATTTCTGTCAACAAATTTTGCCTTCTACTCAAGGCATCTGCAACCCTGTTGGACTTCCCACTCCTGTGCTTCAAAACAAAAGTATAACTCTGCAAAAACTCAACCCATTTTAAGTGCCTTTGATTTAACTTTCCTTGACTATTAAGATACTGCAAATCCTGATGATCAGTATATAGAATGAACTCTTTTGGCAACAAATAATGTCTCCATTTCTTCAAAGCCTGAACTATTGCATAAAACTCCTGATCATAAATAGAATATTTTTTCTTGGCATCATTAAGGTTCTCACTAAAATAGGCAATGGGCTTACCTTCTTGACTTAGAACAGCTCCTATACCATTACCACTAGCATCACAATCTACCTGAAATACCTTATTGAAATCTGGAAGTACCAACATAGGTTGTTCTATGACTTTCTGCTTCAATGTATCAAAGCTCTTGTCTGCTCCTTTAGTCCATCTAAACTCTTTTCTATCCCCTCTCATTGTCTCAGTTAGGGATGCACAAATGCTACTAAAATTCCTGATAAACTTTCTGTAAAAACTTGCCAAACCATGAAAAGATCTTACCTCGAAAGCACTCCTTGGCATAGGCCATTCAATGATAGCCCTCACCTTCTCTGGGTCCATCTTAAGACCTTCCTCTGAAACAACAAATCCCAGGTATACCAACTCCTTTGCAAAACTACATTTCTTTAGATTGATCAAAAATTTCTCCTCCCTCAGCGTCTCTAAAACTCTTCTGATATGCATCAAATGCTCATACCAAGTCTTACTGAAAATCAAAATGTCATCTAAATAAACAATAACAAAACTTCCCAAAAATTCCTCCAGTACCTCGTTCATGAGCCGCATGAATGTGCTCGGTGCATTGGTTAGCCCAAATGGCATGACTAACCACTCATATAAACCCTCCTTTGTCTTGAAGGTTGTCTTCCATTCACCTCCTTCTCTGATTCGAATTTGGTGATACCTACTCTTCAGATCAATCTTCGTGAAGTACTTGGCTCCACTCAAACAATCCATTATGTCATCCATTCTCAGAAATGGAAATCTGTACTTGATTGTGATCTTGTTGATGGCTCAGGAATCTGTACACATCCTCCACTCTCCATCTTTCTTTGGTGCTAGTACTGCAGGTACCGCACATGGACTTCGCCTCTCCCTTATCAGTCCCTTCCTTAATAGCTCATGAACTTGTCTGTTCAACTCTTCATTCTCTGCTGGAGTCATTATGTGGGCTGCCTTATTTGGCAAACTAGCTCCTGGTATCAAATCCATTTGATGACTTATCTTCCTCACTGGTGGTAAACCTTCTGGTACATTATCAGAGACAATATCTTGAAATTCTTCCAACATTTTTGAGACTTCTGCTGGTACATCTTCACATTTCTCTTGACTAATCTTAGGAATCAATACAAAGTAATGATGCTCATGCTTCATACCCTCCAAAAACTTTTTACCATCTTCCAATCAAATTCTGGCAATACTACATACCTTTTCTTTCACCTCCTTCAAGGGCTTCAACTTATGACGGACTTCATCCTTTGTTAGGGAGTATGTGTTTGCACGGCCATTATGGACAGTGCTCCTATCATACTGCCACAGCCTTCCCAATAACATATGACATGCATCCATTGGTATGATGTCACACAACACCTCATCATGGTAGTCACCAATCTTGAACTTCACTAAACACTGTTCATTGACCAAAGCTCTATGGTCCTTGGATGCGGATGCTTTCTTCTTGTCAACTTCAACTTGTCAACCATCTCCTCTGAAACAAGATTATCAGTGCTTCCACTGTCAATAATAATATCACAACACTTACCTTCACATTTGCACCTTGTGCGGAATAAACTCTTCCTCTAGTTTGGTTCTTTCTCCTCATTCAACAAGGTTCTTCTGACAACTAGGGTTTCTCCCCTTTCAGCATCTTCAAAATGCTCAAACTATGCATCTTCATCTACATGTGCAACTCGTGCATTACCTTCAGGTCTTCTATTCATCCTTCCTTGATGTTGCGGACACTCGTATGCTCGATGCCCTTCTTCTCCACATTGGAAACATGTTCCTCTGAAACCTCCTCTTCTAGGTCCTTGCCCAGGCCTACCTCTTCCTCTTCCTCTTTGCTCACCATTATTCTGGTCACGAGGGCGGTAGGTATTATCTCCTCTCTGATTTTGACTGGTTCCAGCTTCTTCACCTTTCTTTGGATCTTCATTTCAGTCTCCATAGGGTCTTTTTCCAGTCCTTCTGCCTTGACCTCTTCCCCTTTGCTTGCTTCCAAATCTCTTATTCAGCTTCTCTTCCACCTTCAGGGAAAACTGGTATGCATCTTCTATGGTGGTCATTCTGACTAGGCTCAACTCTTCTTGAATACATGGCCTCAACCCATTAATGTAACGGGCTACCTTCTCCTTGTTGGGCTCTGCATGGCCTGTCCTGATAGTAATTTTATAAAACTCTTCTGTATACTCCTTAATAGACTTATTACCTTGCTTCAATCCTTGCAACTTCTTTAGCAACTACATCTCGTAGTCCACAAGAATGAACTGCTTCTTCAATTTTTCCGCCATCCGATCCCATCTGGTGATCTTTCCTTTTCCTCTTCTGTTCCTTTCTAATTAGACCTCCTTCCACCAAATATTGGCGTGGCCCTTCAACTTTGTTTTTGCAAACTTAACCCGATCTGGGTCCTCCACATCTTCATACTCAAAATATTCCTCCATGTCATTGATCCAATCAATAAGCTGTTCTGGATTCAAATCTCCAGAATATGTAGAAACTTCGATCCTGGGCCTCTTTCCGATCTTTGAAATAGCCCTCAACAATCTAACTTCTATAGGATCTCCCGTAGCTTCTTGTTCTTCCTCAGATAGCTCTTCTTCAGCTTCATCTTCGCTTTCCTCTCTCCTTCTCGGCTCGAACCCTCTTCGCAGCTCCTCTTGCAATGCATCAATTTGTCTTTGCAGGGCTCTAAAACCCTCTTCCGTCAAAGCATTCCTCCTACCACGATTTCTTTGTGGACGCATCTTGATATATGCAGCAAACCCACAACCTCAAGTCCTGGTGCAAACTGCCTCACGGTCGGCGATCTATCTACACACTCAGGAACCCTTGCTCTGATACCACTTGATGAAGGGGGTAAATCACAAAACACACAACAATAGAAATTGAACACAGAAAATAGAAACTTATTTTACTGATCTGGGCAACTCATTACATTACAGAAGCTTAATTACAATCAGAGGAATCAATCCTCCACAAGCTGCAACATACTACAGCTTCCTATCACAAGACTCTAGAATCACCTGCCTTTTGTAACCCCAAATCAACTAGGGTTTCTGTTTTCCCACCTATTCTTGACTCTGCGATTGCCCCCTTAACTCTACTACCCTAAGGGTTCCCAAAAATGGTTATATATAGCCCTTTTTGGCGACCACCAGCTTAATTTCGAAATTTACTTCTCCCTCCAAAAATAGGTCAACTTCGCAGGGCCATAACTTTCGATCCGACTGTTGGATTTTCAATTATAATACCTTTTCAGAAAGCTCTTGAAAAGACGATGGTGCAACAAATAGTACCAATAGGTAGACTACTTGGGTTTCCCACCAAATTTCGGGCCCATCCGGAGCCTCTAAGTGCCTCAAATTTGACTTTGAATATTTCAATAGGATTTTTGGAATTAGAAATTTTAATATCTCACAAATGACAAATGATATTGAAGTGATTTCTTCACCTTTAGCTTCAATTCACCATTCTAGAGGTCTGTGTAAGATTTTGTATCCAACCGTACACAAATGCAAACTTACTAAAAATAGTAACCCTGCCAAATTTAGCCCTTATTGAAAAGAAACAACAATTTTTTTTTTTTTTGGGTTGATGCAAGATTGCTCTTACACCCTAGATGCTCCTGCATCACTATGTCATATTCCATGACTTTGGTAATCCAACCAGCGCTTTTCTCATTTACATCCTTACCTAACAAAAACTCTTTCACGCTGGGGTGAGCAACCATTAAATGTACCTTATTGTTAGAAATAAGATGCCTAAACTTCTTGAGACTCTTTACCACTGCAAGGACATGTTTTTCAATGAAACTATACCTCTGTTCATACTCCTCCAGTCCTTGACTAAAGAAAGCAATTGGCTACTCAAAGCCTTCACTTTGTTGATGTACCAGAATTGCAAAAATTGTATCTAAACTGCCATAAGCATACAAAATGAAATCCTTTGAAAAATTAGGATTTACTAGAGTTGGTGCAGCTGATAACGCCTCTTTTAGGGACTCAAAGCTGAGTTTACCCTCTTTTGTCCAACTAAAAACTGCATTTTTCTTTAGCATAGAGGTCAATGGCTTCAATAAATTTGCAATGTCAGGTATAAATCTTCACAGAAAATTAATTCTGCCAATAAAACTTTGCAGTCCTTTCTTGTGACTGGGTAAAGGCAGCTCCAAAATAGCTCTTACTCTTTCTGTATCAATGGTAACTCCCTCTTTTGACACAATGTGTCCTAAAAGCTTGCCTTCGTGTACAACAAAAATGCATTTCTTGGGATTGAGAGATATCCCAAACTCTTTACATCTCTCAAATATTTTTTTCAGGTGGGATAAATGTTCAGCTGCATCCTTAGAGAAAACTGTGATGTCATCAAGGTACACAATTACCAATTTATAAAGCAAACCTTTAAAAGCCATATCCATAGCTCTCTGAAAAGTGGAGCCAGCATTTGACAGACCAAAGGGCATCCTTTTGTAGGCCATGGTGCCCCATTTGGTGGTAAAAGCAGTTTTAAATTGATCTTCCTCCTTGACTAATACTTGATTATAATTGGAATATCCATCAAGTAAGGAGAATCTTTCTGAACTAGCCACTACTTGCAGAATTTGCTCCATTGAGGGCAGCGGGTAGTGATCCTTCAGGGAGGCTCTATTAAGGTCTCTAAAATCAACGCATAGCCTAATCTCTCCATTCTTCTTCCTCACAAGAACAAGATTAGAGACCCAAGAAGTATGCTTGATCAGAAAAATGATGTTTCCCCTGATCAGCTTGGTTAATTCCTTAATCATCAGGGGCTCAAGTTTTGGATTTAAAGGTCTTTGTTTCTGCCTCACAGGTTTCACACTTGGCTCTAACTCTATAGTATGCCAGGCAATATGAGGGTCAAACCCCGTTAAGTCTGAGTATTCCCAAGAAAACACAGCCTCAAATTCTTGACAAAGAGCAATAAAAGCTTTCCTATCCTCAGGTGAACAAATTTTACCAATTTTGAGAAGCTTACCTTTGAAAATTTCCAGCTCCTCATAGTGTTCCTCTTTAACCTGCATGTTGGTTTTGTTCTTTTTTAGCTAATTATCAGTACCAAAAATAGATTCCAAGGTTACTAATCCTCTGGGCAGCTTATTAGTCCTTAACTGAACAACTTGATCATCATCATATTGTTGTTTGAGTTTGTTCTAATTCATCATAGAAAACTCATCCTCTTCTAATAGGAAACACAGAACCTGCTCATCATTCTCAAAAACCTACCAATGAATGTTATTGTTAGGAATAGAGGGCCTATCAACTATCTTCCATGAGGCTGTACCTTTTCTCTTTGAATATCACTGGGGCTATCGAACTGAGCCCCAATTGTAGCTAACCTATTGGCATGATTGTTCTGATTTCTCGGGATAGAGATTAGACTGAAAGCATCAAACTCTTCAATCATATCCCATACCCTATGTTTATAGCATTTCAAAACATCATTTTTTGTAACATGCATTCCCCTCACCTGATTCACAATAAGTTCGTTGTCCCCATACACCTGCAAACAGCCAACTTTCCTCTTCCTTGCCCACTACAAACCTTGAATCAACTCTTCATACTCAGCAGTGTTATTTGTACATGAAAAAGTAAAATGGAAAGCAGAAAAATATGTCACCTTATGGAAACACAAGCATTGCACCACCACCAGATCCATTCCTATTCCTAGAGCCATCAAAGTACATTTTCCATACCTCATCTTGTTGTTCTATCTATTGTTCTGCACTCTTTACAAGGTTTAGAATTGTTGTTTCAGGTTCGTGCAGTATGTAAACTCCCATACCAGTTTCTTGAATGTGTCCCTCAAGATCATCAACAATATTTTCTAAGGCCCACTCCTTTAACAGCACTTCTGGTATACTTTCAGCTTGCAGTTCTTGAGCATCAACAAGCTCAGGATCATCAGAAATAATGCAATTTGCATTAACAACACTTGGGACATAAGGCTCTATATGATCTTTGGCAAGCAATTCAGATTTTATGGTCACTTTAGTACCATATTGGGTCCTAAAGAACAGGTGGGACCAATCTGAGGATAAATATCCTACTATCTTAGCTGTGAACTCTCTTAACAAACACATGGCAAAATAAGGATGTAGATCTATGATGGACACCTCTTAGGAAATGGAAACATTTGGGTAGGTATGCAAAGTGAGACCTAGATCTTTTATCACACCTACAATGTTAACAGTTGTGCCATCTAGCTGGAGTACACCCTTCGTAAGGGGCTGGTATTTCAATCCTAATTGGTCAGCAATCTGTTTTGGCATCACAAAACTACTTGCACCACTATCCACCATACAGTTATGTACTAACTTGTCTCCTATTATTAATGACACATAAAATGGAAGTGGTTTAGCACTCTTATTTGGTTGTTTACTGTTGTCCTAGGATGAATTGGTAAGAACAGCCCTAATTGGGTCAACAGTTGCATCATTTGACACTTTTAAATCAGAGAAGGCAGATTGTAACATGTTCTTTTGACCTGGGATGGCTAAGGAATCCCACATAGATAGTGTCACATTCATTTTCTTCATATTTTCAATGGTATTAAAAGGTGAAGTGACGTTTACCTTCTGATGTGACTTTGCAGCAGCAGTATCAGCCTGCAAATGAGGCTGTTCCCTAGAAGTTGCTTGAGTATTCCTTTGCAAAATATGGGGAATCTTGGATGTAGAAGGATCAGCAGGTCCTTTTCCTTTGTTTGTTGCTTGATCTATCTTATAACCCCTCTTTTTAGCTCTCGTATTTGCTGCAACTAAGGTATCATCTCTGTTTACGCCACAGAACTCATCTTCCTGCTAGTTTAGGAAGGTAGTATCATTCTGAGGCTATTCTTGTTGTTGTATAGTCCCATCATTAGGTGTGTGTGGATGTGAAACTACAATGTTTTGCACCATTAGAGCCTAATTTATCACTCTATTTGAACATGTTGCATGACTGTGTGGCTGATTACATGGAAGATACCATTCATACTCAGCTGCAAGGTTGTTCTGAACAGGGACGAGGTCGCTGACTGCATTAATGGGTGCAGGATTGTAAGGTTGGAAAGGCCTCTGGTTTACATTTTGCCTAGCACCCTGGTAATTGCATTGATAAGGTGGCCTATTAGCTTGGTATGGTTGGTTTTGCCCTTGATAAGGCTGATTTTGCCCTTGACTGTATGGCTGATAAGGCTATCTATCCTGGGACTGCTATTTTTTGATATTCACTAGATCATTCCCAAAAGATTGCAATAATCCTTTGATCTCTTGTAACTCAAAAGACTGAGTTTGAACAATATTTTCTAATTTATTAGGTGCTGGTAACGCTAGTGCGGCAGGTATAACAGCTATAAGAGGCACATGCATTGGCATTAGTGTCTGAATAGCGGGGAATATTGGTAAAGGAGGCCTAAGGGCAATTTTACCAGCCTGTATGAGGCTATTTTCAGCTCTTATGGCTATGGCATAAGCTTGTGGTAAGGAATTTCCTCCCATAGATTGAATCATGACAAAAATATCGTTGTTTAAAGCTCTCAAACAATATAAGAAAGCATGGTCAGCTGTAGGCCTTACCATTGGTGGGGTTCTGTCCCACGTCTTCTAGAAACGGTGGTTGAAGTCTGACATAACTTCGTGAGGAGCTCTTTTAATTGTAGACAACTATTCCACCAACGACAAATGGTCTGATTTGTCTTCAAAGAAGCTGCACAACTCTTCTCCCAAATGATCCCATGAATCTATGGAGTTCATCGGCAGGCTTCTTAACCACTGCAAAGCCTTCCCTTTGAGGGAAGCTGCTAACAACCTGATTGCAACATTCTCTTCTATCACATGATGGACAACACACAAGTTTGCAATGTCTTTTATGTGTTCAGTTGGAGTAGTCTGATCTTCACCATTAAAATATGGTAAACTTTTCAAGGCAGCGACAAGAATATCATCATGCTGAGCTAATTTCAGTGGGCTGCCTTGGTTGAATGCAACAAACGTCTGATTTCTAACTGCAGGAATCATTGTAACTGAGATTCTTGGGACAATATGAGTTCCAACCGCAGGAGTAGACTTGGCTCTCCTAGAATTGACATGAGTCTTCTTGGATTTGATAGCTGCTATCCCTCTTCTCCTAGGTGGGGATAATTGGAAATAGTCGAAAGATGAAGAACTACTTCTGGTTTGTATTTTTCTCATAAGCAGAAATATACTGATTTTGCTAAACCAAAGCTCAGAGTCACCAGATATGCAGGTTTTAACCTCTTACAGGTCTGAAAATCACTGGCTGCACATCAAAACTAGCAATAAAAGGTAGTATTTGAACTATTTCTAATTCCACAGTCCCACCAGGAGTGCCAAAAATTGTTCTCTCAGATTCGCACCCTTGCTGAGTTGTAAAACTTCGCAATCTGGAGAAACATGGGAATGATCTCGAAGTGTGGGACCTTGCAAACTGAGATCAGACCTTCGGAGAAGGCCAGCTTCCTAACTGGTTATCATCTAAAATCTACTGAATTGGCAGAGGAAAAAGAAGAAGGAACGCCCTTTTTTAAAAAAATGAAAGATAAAACTAGAAAACTTGAAAATAAGGGTGATGCACCAGGTTGAATAAAAGAACCCTCACAGAATTGAGAAAATGCACAAAATGACTAGATACAACTAATAAACATACATAGATCAAGCTTATCTTAACAGAGGCAAGAAGCAAGAGATGATTAGAAGGAATCAAACATTCACAACCACATCATTCTTAGATCACACAGAGTCAAAATAGCATGAAGAGGTAAAATAATCAGCATGTATTTAATCAGAAGACAAGGTTACAGTAGAGGAAATGCTCTGTTTGGAATCAGAAGTATAGATTACTAAATCTTCCAACCTCCTTTACATCTCATGTTTATGCATATATAGCATTTTGCATTTGACCTAAGTCGGTTACAATGAATTCGCCTCATGGGCTCTGTCAAAAAATATCATCGCCAGAAGGGACGTCCACCTGCAAGAAGTTATGGAAATAAAATATCTAGAACAGGGCAGGTGGAAGATATTTTGAATCTTCAAGGTGAATCATCGACCTGCACCCACAAATGCAACAAATATCTGCATTGAAGGACTTAAAAAAAATTAATTCAGCCACTGAGATGTCCTGTCGCCAAACACATGAAGATCTGCCAGCAAGACACAGAGCCCATACGCATTGAAGAGTGAAGCCATCTGCCATGAATCCACCCACAAAGCTCACCAACCGGAGTTACTGTGAAAATATCAGCCTCTACACACACGAAAATGGTTGTTGAAACGTCCAGTCGGCTGAGCATGCAAATCCAGATCATATTTTGAAAATGAGGAAAAAAAACCCTCAAAAGCCCACCAAATGAAAGAGGAGACAAAAATAAGCACTTTTGTCTTTTGAAGCATTTTAAAATTCATCAAAATGAAGGAGATATCCACGGTCAAAGCTACGGTCAACTGCACCCTGCACTTGTATATCGCTTTGCATATGCAATTGTATATGCAGTTTACACTGCTAGGTTCACTTTATACATTTATGCAATTTCCTTCCTTTCGCCTTTTGCATATTCAACTTTTGTATATCTTTGAATCTCCCCTTATATATGCTTTTGTATGTGCAATTGTATATCAGCACATACATGCACTTCAACATACAACTGCAGACCCCACCACTGAGTTTGCCAAATTTAATTTCCCAGTCAGGTCCACATTGTATATCCCTTTTGTATCTAACTTTTGTATATGCAAATGTATATGCATACAATCACATGTACATACAAGGGCGGACCCCAACTTCTTCATAAAGCAAATTGAAATTAACATCGGGTCTAGCCTTTGTATCTTACCTTCTTGTATGTTGTCTTGTATATGCATTTGACCTTGTACATGCAATATACAACTGTAAACCCCAATGGATTATCTTCCATATTCAATTCCCTAGTCGGGTCCGCATTGTACATCCCTGCTGTATCTTCCCTTTGTATGTAACCTTTTGTATCTGCAAATGTATATGCCCCCTTGTATGTGACCTTTGTATGTGTAAACATACATACAAAGATGCATACAAAGGTATCTGTCTCTTGCCGATGCATCTTGCCTTTGCATCTTGCCGATGTACATTCACCTTTGTATATTGCCTTTGCATCTTGCCGATGTACATTCACCTTTGTATATTGCCTTTGCATCTTGCCGATGTACATTCACCTTTGTATATCGCCTTTGCAAACAAAAATACATACAATGGACCCGATGTATAGTAACATTTGTATATGACCAAGATACAAGGAAAAATTATATTTAAGATGCAATTCGACCAAATGACAGAAAACCCCAAAACAAGGATGACGTCATCATCATATACATGAAAAATGGCTAAGTGTAAAACTGAGAAATCTCTGTGATAGAAAACAATTGGAGACAGAAGATTTCTAGGTTTTTCTGGGTTTTCTTCAAGGAATCTCTAGGCAAGTTTTTGGGATTTTTGGCAAGGCAGAGCATGGGTTTTTGAAGAATTTAAGATTTGTAGGGTCATTTTCTAAAGGATATTCAAGGAATATACAAGGTGAGCTATTTAACTCTGGACATAGGAAAATAGGTCAACAACTCTACAGGGTAAGTGAAAGAAGATGGGTGGCCAAAAAGGGTTCTTAAGTGGCCACTTTTTTTTTGAAATCGGGAAATGTTGGCCTTGGATGAGAAATTGAGCATAATTACACTCAAAATTTAGAGATGTAACCAAAACAATGTTCGTAGTGCTCTGAGTCTACTTTCTAAACTACTGTTTTTTTTGAAAATGGTATAGATTAAGGGGTTCAAAAGAGGGAGGCATAGAAATTGGTGTTGTTTCTATCAAAAAAATATAACATAGCATGTTTTGGCTCCCTCAAAAGGTTAACTTTTTTTTGGTATTTTTAAAATCACTTCAATAAGAAATCAGCTAACAGCATGTAGTTTATGCCCAATTTTTCTGATAATTTTTTGATGAATATTTGATTTTTTACTAATTTTCAAAGTGGACACATCCTAAAAAACATAATTTTGGCCATGCTACACCTATAAATTTTGAAAACTAATTGAAAATTAATTTTTCTTAATATGTGTAGAATGGAGTCTAGTTTCTAAAAATGTAATTTTTTTGAAATTTCAATGAACGGTTAATTTACAATGAAAAAAATACCAAACATTGGTTTTTGCCCAAAAACAAACACAAACAAAATAAATTAAAGATGAAAGGCTTAACATTGTCAAAATGTGAAAAAAATTACATCATTAAATAGCTAAGCGAAAGCCTAATATTATCTAGGTGTTAAATTTGTTCGACCTTGAAACACGTGCAAATCTGAGGGTTAGCACGAACGAAATTATATGAAATCCTATAGAATTTGCAAAAACACGTCTATGGACATTGGGAAGGCACTCCAAGCCTTTGGGTTGGAAATCCAAAGAAAATCCCAATCCTAAGGCTTGGGATTCCCAAAGCAAAATATAATGTGAGCGCGTTATAATGCACTTGCATTATGTTTTGTTTCGCA
Organism: Cunninghamia lanceolata; assembly: GCA_027924645.1. NCBI lineage: Eukaryota > Viridiplantae > Streptophyta > Pinopsida > Cupressales > Cupressaceae > Cunninghamia > Cunninghamia lanceolata. Next base: position 2,560,110 of record BSBN01001583.1, on the reverse strand, counting down.
CTTTTTCCTTTTTCGCAAAAGTTTGCCTGATGTTTGTCATGTTCGACATAACGCGAGCGCGTTATCTCTCCCTTGGAATGTTTTATGTTCAAGGTTATTTAGCATGTATGTATTTATGTATGTATGTATGTATGCCTATATGTATGTGTGTATACTTATATGTATGTATGTATGTATGTATGTATATATGTATGCCTATATGTATGTATGTATGTATAGTGTCAAGGGTAGAGGAGAGTAGAGATGGGGGTGAGGCGGATAGGGGAGGAGAGGGGTGGATAAGGGTTGAGGGTTTAAGGCTCAAAGGTTTAGGGTTTAAGGGTTGAGGGTTTAAGGTCAAGAGGGATTAGGGTTTAGGGTTGAGGGATTAGGGTTTAGGGTTGAGGGTTGAGGGTTGAGGGTATAGGGATAGGATTTAGAGTTTAGGGATAAGGGATTAGAGTTTAGGATGTTGAGGGATTAAGGTTTAGGGTTGAGGCTTTAGGAATAGCGTTTAGGGTTGAGGTTCGAGGGATTAGGGTTAAGGTAGAGTGTTAAGGGTAGATGGATTAGGGATAGGGTTTAGGGTTGACAGTTTAGGGTTGAGGGATTAGGGTTTAGGGTTGAGGGCTTAGGGATAAGGGATTAGGGTTTAAGGTATAGTGTCGAGGGTTGAGGGTAACTTAGGGTTGATGGATGTAAGGGTTTAGGGTTTAGGGATAAGGAATTAGGGTTGAGGGTTGAGGGATTGAGGTTTAGGGTTGAGGGATTAAGGTTTAAGGCTGAAAGTTTAGGGTTTAGGGATAGGGTTTAGAGTTTAGGGATAAGGGATTAGGGTTTAGGGTTGAAGCTTTAGGGATAGCATTTAGGGTTGAGGGTTAGGGTTGATGGTCGATGGATTAGGGTTAAGGTAGAGTGTTGAGGGTAGAGGGATTAGGGATTGGGTTTAGGGTTGAAGGTTTAGGGTTTAGGGATAAGAAATTAGGGTTTAAGGTATAGTGTCAAGGTTTGAGGGTTTAGGGATAGGGTTTAGGATTTAAGGTTTAAGGGTTGAGGGTTGAGGCTTTGGGGATAAGAGAGAGACCGAGATGGCTAAGGGTTGAGAGATAGGGGAGAGATGGGGTGAGTCAAATAAGGGAGGAAAGGGGTGGATGAGGGTTGAGGCTTTAAAGATTTAGGGTTGAGGGATTAGGGTTTAAGGTATAGTGTTGAGGGTTGAGGGTTTAGGGATAGGGTTTAGGATTTAAGGTTTAAGTGTTGAGGGTTGAGGATTTAGGGATAGGGTTGAAAATCAAAATTGTAAGTCTAATTTAATTTATTTCAACTTTCAAAGCAGACATTTGAATTGTAGCTTTACTAGAAGGATTGGTATAACAAAAACTTAATTCTGTTGCAAGCCTTTCTTTGAAGAACCCTAGAATTTATGGACCCTATCATCTAGAAAAGCACATGACAGTGAACTCTACCCCACCTTTCAAATCAGATAAATTTTTTTATTCAATTAAAATGAAGTCACGGAATGTAAACTGACCATGCATACTAGTAAGATCAAATTTTCTACCTTTTATTCTTATTGCTCTTACTTTATTAAGAGAAGAGTGTAAAAAAGAATGGGTTTAAGAAGCTAACATAAGGCAAAGCAGTTTTATTATTACATTTTTGTGAGGGATCTCTAATAGTCTAATATAATGCAGTCTTCTATAATATGAACATTTGCATTTGTGTGAATGCTAAGCTTTAATAGTAGTGTATTAAATCAATGCAATCAACTATTTATTGGGTTAAAATAACTTAGTTTTTGTAATGGTTTGGGAATGCAGGAGTTGCCAAAAATAGGTGAATGTCCTCTACAATTACAAGAGAAATTTTTTTAGTAGATCTTGTGGATAGAGCCAGTAAACAATGGGAGATTATTTGCATGGTTCATAACAATAGACTTGCCCTAAGTTTGAGGTGGGAATATTTTGTACGTCATAATAATATCAAGGAAGGAGACGTTTGTATCTTTGAGCAAGTGGACAACAAGAAACATAGATTTATGTTTAGAGTTCATATAGATCAAAAGATAAAATAAGGATCCTTCTGAAAGAGAGGAGGGAAAAGACAGGCCAAAGATAAAAGGAGAAAATTATACAAGAAAGGATCTTCATGAGGATTGTAATATTTTGTCTAAAACAAACAAAAATTAGTTAATTAAAAATAGAAAATCAAGAAAGAAATAGTACTAAAATGTATAGTTACTGATATCTAAAATGTATAGTTACTAATATCTATTTTTAAAAGACTGATTGATTTTTATGGCCAAAGTTGTTTATTTTACCTAGTTGATGGTTTTAATTACACCCAGACCTTATACAGTGGGACTAGATGTGTGCACATTTTTATGGCCCTGATTAAATTCAAGCAAATAGGTGGAGAGAATATGTTGATCTTTTAAAAAAAACTTAATAAAAAAATGTTCACTTAATGTTGACCATGGGTTCTGATTTCAACCATTCATTGCCCATTGTGGATGTATCCCAATGCAAATCTTTTCTCATAATGATCATCCTTCTGATTTCAACTGTTAATTACTAATTGTGGATATACCAGACACAAATATTTTCTCATAGTGGGTACACCTATTGGCATAATGAACCCCAGATGGGCCAGAAAAAGATGCCATATAATTTGAATATTCACTTTAGCTAGAAAGTTTTACTGATGGAGCTAGAAACTCAGAGAATTGATAGACACAATATGGCCCAAGATGTGAGATGCAAGCAAGGACAACTCATGAATCTAAAGAGTTAAGGTGCACTTGGACCTTTCCTAATTTCAATGGATGACATTTGCTCTTGCTAGTTGATGGTAAATATTGTAGTTTTGTAGACTTTATTTTCATTATCTAAGAGAGAAGCATATACCATAACACCATTCTTGGATAGTATACCTAGTCTTCATGCCATCTTTTTTTTTTCAAGACAAATAGGTTCCCATGTGCTAGGGATAGAATTCATTGTAAACAATTTTTAATAGCATTGCATAAAACCTGTCATTGGGTTCTTTGCAGTCAATCGAGTCCTCTTGCACAATATGGCCCAAGATGTTAGATGCAAGCAAGGACAACTCATGAATCTAAAGAGTTAAGGTGCACTTGGACCTTTCCTAATTTCAATGGATGACATTTGCTCTTGCTAGTTGATGGTAAATACTATAGTTTTGCAGACTTTATTTTCATTATCCAAGAGAGAAGCATATACCATAGCACCAGTCTTGGATAGTATACCTAGTCTTCATGCCATCTTTTTTTTTTCAAGACAAATAGGTTCCCATGTGCTAGGGATATAATTCATTGTAAACAATTTTTAATAGTGAAATCATGGAAACCAACATGAAGGAAATAATAACAAAAATGCAAACAAAACAATACAATATACCTTCAAGATGATCCACAATCCATAGTTAAGGTTGAGAATGTTGCACCCAAGAACATTCTAGCTATACCCACAAAGATTGAAATGTGAAATGCTCTCATGCAAATGCAAATCACTAAACCCTAGCTCAAAGATACAAGAATGATTTTGACAGAGTGATGATATGCTCAAGATTGGATGCAAATAGCTTAGAAGAGGGTTGTATTTATAGAAAATCTTGGTTGAAATGGAGGGATGAGATTTGATTTTGACTTTTGGCTTATGAATGGCTGGGATTAATCATACATGGATCAAGTTTAGCTTTGTGACAAGTGTGCGATGGAAAAGAGAAATGAATTTTAAATTAGAATAAAAGGCTAAGAGGTGCATGTGACTATGTAGTCATATGACAAATGGAGGGAGGAGAATAATTACCTCCAATTTAAATAAAAGATATTTAAATTAGTAAGTCATGTGAAGGGATTAGGTGGAGGGTAAATTGTGTGACACATGTTGCAATGAGATGAGAGGTGAGGGATTTATTTTATTTTATTTATTTGGGTTATGGAGACATGTGACAAAGGGGTAATTAATTAAATAAAGTGAGTTTATTTAATTAATTAAGGAATGTGATTAAGTTGGAATTGTGAATGGGAATATTAACCAAATAAATATTTAATATTTATTTAATTAATATGGGCTAACATTAGAAGGGGATAAATATTGAATTAAATTAATTCAATATAGGTGACCAAGGGGATTTAATTAATTAAATAAAATGTAATTAATTAATTGGGATGATTAAATGGTTAGGACATTTTAGGGTGTCTACATTTGCCCCTCTTTGACATGGCGTCATGACTTAGCAAGAAGTGGCGCCAGGTCAAAGAAAAATTGCCCCAACTGCAGGGAGGAATAAAACGGGTAAGGGATGCCCCCTCGAGAGATCAGCCAAAAAATAATTTTTTTTGGGTGAACTCTTGAAAAGGTAAGAAATGGAGGTGAAAAATGAAGGCAGGACAGAAAATTTAGTCAGTAGGAAGAAAAGCGAAAAAGGAGTTAATATGCTCCTTAGGGAAGAAAAAGATGAAAAAGAGGTGACATGGCTAGCTATAAATAGGAAAAAGTGGGCCCAAGGTGAGTCATTTGCACACATAGCCAATAGAAATTCAGAGAGAAAGAGAGAGCAAGAGAGATGGCTGGAGGAGACAACCTACCTTTCTTCCCTTGATACTCACACCTGGCGGAGCAGGTACGGACGTACATGCGAGTGGCGAAGGCTGGCGAGCAGGTGAGTCATCGATCCTTTTTTTCGTGTTTTGAATTTTGGTCATTTTTGCATTTAATTTTATCAGGAAATGGGTAGGTTAGGGTGATTAGCGCCATCGCGTGGTGTGAAATTTGGGTGGATTGGCGCCATTTTGGAAAATGGTGCAATTCGAAAGGGTTGTAGCGCAATTTTCAATAATCACGCTAATTGGGTTTTTGGTACCATTCTGAGGAATGGCGCGGTTATGTGGAGAGGCACAATTTTATAAATTAGCGTGAATTTAGGAAAGTCTGGTGCCATTTTTAGTTATGGCAGGAAAATGGGGGAATTGCAGCGCTATTTTACATAGTAGCGCGATCCTGAGGAAATTTAGCACAAATTGGGATATTGGTGCAAAGTCAGGGTAAACTGGCGCTATTTATTAAAATAGCGTGCTTTGGGGGAATTGTGGCACCAATTCTGATGTTGGCGCCATTAGCTAGGGGATCAGTGCAAAAATTAATTTTAGCGCGAAATTAGGTTTTGTTAGCACTTTTTTGTGAAATTAAGGCTTTGGGAGAAAATGAATGCTTAGGCATGAATTGGGTGATGAAATGCAGATTGATGGGGGCATTGTGTCATCACGGGAGTGGAGAGTGCCTAAGGTGATGGCACTTTGGGTAGGGTTTGATGATGCTACATGAGCGCGGTTTAGTGCTTTGGGACTGCAGACACCTGTTGGTCATGATGTTAGTCATAAACGAACACAGAATAAAAGTACACATTAACCTTTATTCATCTTGAAAGATGCAGTGAATTCAGAGAATTCATGATCCCAAGTCTCCGGTGATTAGGTCTTAATCGACTGACGTTGCTCAGTGGTTAATGTGAGTTGCTGTTTCCATTTTGGGGCCTTACGTGGAAATGTACCATCATCATGACCTTCCTGCCGAAATTCCTTACAGAGAAGTCAAATCATGCAGCTATTTGATGAAAAGATGTAAAATACCTCAATCTTTGCATGATATTTTTAATTATGCATGCTTAGTGTTCAAATATGCTAAATATTTTCTATTATCTATGGGATGTCTGCATATTTGGTGTTGTTTGCTTAAGATTATCAGTTTATTTGCAATTATGACAGTGAAATGCTCTGAAATTGAAAGAAATTAAAGGAAATACTTCTAATTAAGATGAACCTTTAGCTTTTGATCCACATACATGCTTGATACTATCATGAGGAGAAGAAATCAAACCATATGTTCACCAGGACATTCCACAGCTAGATACAGTTGATGCAAACTTCAGAGGATAATGAATGAAAACAATACATGCAACATGATAAGCACTCCAAGGGACGCAACAAATCAAAGCATATATCCAGAATTCAGACAAAGATTACTCAAGATTTACTAAGATTTGTAATCTGAATACTCTTCTCTTTCATTAAGTATGCAAAAGGCATGTACATATACAGCAGCCTTGAAATGAGTCCTGAATACTTCAGCAATCAATTTTCAATTAAGTTTCCGAATGAATACAACAAGGCATTCCACCACCTTTTATAGAATAAGGTGAGGAATCTGTTACAAAAGATCCACGGATCTGATTTATCAATATAAATCAACGGTCATCATTTCATGACTTGTCAATTCATACAACATGGCACAAGTTGCCATCTGGCAACTACCTATTTTACTTATACAAAATATTCCCCTTCATGATGTATCTCCATCATGTTCTTCAGCTGATTCATGCGGGTCATCATCATGTGCATCGCTTCCCGAACCTTCGCTATCCTGATGATGATGCTGCATATGGGGCTGCATACTACTGCGGATCTGTTCGTATGACTGCACAAACTGATCTATTCCTCCACCATCTTGAGTCTTTGCCTTGATAATGGCATGCTTGTGCGCTTCATACTTATCCCTACTGTTGTCCAGCTTATTCTTTCTGTCCTGCAGTGTTTCATTATAACTCTCCATCTTGACCTTGATCCTCATCATCTTATTTATGATCTCTTCTGTCAAGTGGACAAGTGGACCATCATCTTCCATGTGGAAGTTGCTGCGCAGAGCCTTAAGGGCAGAATCTTCATCCTGATTTTCTATTTTTCCCTCTACTTTTCCTTCTAGTACTTCCAGCATCTCTGCCTCAATGCCCATTAAATCTCGTAGCCTCATGCTGATCTCTCTCAGCTTGTTATTGCATCTTTTGAGGATCCCACATTCAAACTGCACATCCTTATACCAGATGTCCACTAATAGTGCAGTATTATTATTCAAAATCTGCTTACTTATAAGCAGTTGTGGGCTGATCTTCCTTATTTCTCCCAACATGCTGAGGACTCTCTCCAGTTTATAAGACCTTTTCCCGGTCTGCATCTGCAATTGATCTACCTTGGCCTTAGAGTCACTTAGTATGCTCCACCTCTTCAAAGAGGCCTTCATTATTTCAACGGCATCATCCAATGTGGATGACATCCATTTCCTTATGATGGACGCCTCATGTTTCATGAGGTCCAGTTTATTTACCTCTTCCTGAGAAATGGCAGTCAATGGGACTGCAGCTTCACTTGGGGTACTATCAGGAGTGGTTAGTCCTTTAATATATGCATGCAACTGAGCAATGTGCTCTTTATGTTGCTTATTCTTCTCTTTCTCTCTTTTCACTTTCTGAATTAGAGAGTCGATTATATCCTTACCTTCTTGACCTTCCTGTTCTTCGTTGGCAAAACCCAGGTCCACTGTGCTTATCTGGAATTCATCCACAGTGATTTTGCATTTCTCCTTCTCCACCGCAGGTACAGCAATTTGTGCAGTCCTTCTCCCTGTCGCCGGATCTCTCTTGATGGCCGAAGTCATTCTGGCCTTCCTCCTGGGCTTCATTATATCCGCGGAGAACAGGGTGGAGACGTCGAACTCCTGAATTTCAAGCTCCTCCTCAACAGCTACTTCTTTTGTCAACCATGGAGGTACCTGATCATGCTTTTCGGCATCATGTTGTTGTTCACCCATATCCCCCTTTTCTGTTAACAAGTGCTGTGGAGACGGTGATTTTTCTTTTCCTCCTTCATGATGCTCGCTTTGTTGTTGATCCTTTGGTGCCTCCTCCTGTTGAGGAACTTCCTTTTCCGTGGGAGCATCTTCTTTGTGTGGGGAACCCTGTGGTGTACCTGTATGTAGATCATGATGATCATGATCTTTTTCCTTCGTTATTTCACTTGTTCCCAGTTCTTCTCCCTGTGGAGGTTAATCATCTTCCTTTTGTTTTTCTACTTCTGGTGGTATATCCACCACCTTGGATATTGTAGGATCTGCCTGAGGTGATGGCATCTGCTCTGCGTCGGCTATTTGCTCTATACTTGTAGCATCCACCTCTTGTGCTTTAGCGGCAAGATCCTCTATTGCTTCTTTCTTCTCATCATCAGCCTTTATTTCTTGGACCTCTACTATAACTGGTCCTGCTGATGTATCCTGTGGGCTTTGCTGGCCTGATTCGAGAGCATGGCCTTCTGTTTTTGCCATCTCTATCTCCTCTGTTTGGTGGCCCTTATCAGGTGATCCTGCTGGCTGCTCAGGACTTGCATCCCTTTTTTCCGTCAGATCTACCACTACAGGACCTATCACCTTAGCAATCAGTGTATCCAGCCCTATGTCCTGAGCTACCTGCTCTGGGCTCTTTTCTTGCTCCAGGCTCTTTTCTTGCTCCGCCTCTGCTTGCTTCATCTCCTCAAGCACAGTTTGAACAGATTGAGGCTTGTGAGGAGATACACTGACGCCAGCAGCTAGTGTTTCCATTTCCTGTGCAGACACATCCTGCACAACCTCATCATCAGACAAATTGATTGTCTCTTCCAACGAGACATGTCCCTCTACTTGCGCCTGGGAGGTTTCTTTTTGTGGTTCTTCAGCAAGTTCTGTTTTGAACTTGACAATGGTAGGAAGTGGAACATTGTGCTGAAGTTCCTTCTGCACTTCACTACCTGCCCCTTGTAATTGCACTGGGGGTTGACTTATCTCACCTCTCATGGAGGTTCTTGGTTTCTTAGGTGTGGTAGGAACCAGCACCTGCGGAGCTCTCCTCTTTCTTCTGATTATCAGTGGAGCTTCCTCCTCTTCTTCAGGCTCCTCCTCCATGAGGATATCTTTGCCTGGTTGTCTGGATGATTGACCCACTTCTTGGGTCTCTGTTATTCCAGCCTCTATTGTCTTGGCTTTCTTGGGCTTGGGAGGAGAATCTGATTCTGATCCTGCTCCTGCTGCTTCCTCAGCTGTAAATACTGCCCTTTCAATTATGACCCCTTTGGGTCCCTTTTCCACCTTCTTGCCTCTTGAGGCTCTTTTGCTTGGCTGCTGTGGTGGAGGGATTCTTTCTCCCTTAGTCTTCCTCTTCTCCAGCAGGAAGTCATCATATTCATCTGCAGGAATGTCCTGCCCCTTCTTCTTGTTGTCCATGGTGATGGCAACACCCTTTTTCTTCAGTGCCTCTACCTGTGCATCCACCCAAGCTTGGGTCAAGTGTAGGGTTCTGGCAAAGAATGGGTCCAAGGACATATCCTCCTGCATGGTGAGGTCAGGTGCAGAGATAGTATCATTGTAAATCTTCTTCTGTTCATATTCGTCTGCCATTATCCTGCCGTCATCACTCTTCAGCTGCTGAGGGATGGAGATGCAGTCAAATGTTCTGATCTGGTTCAGAGTTAACCTCTGATACCTCCTTCTCCTGGCTTCTGCCTCATCTTCGCAGTCAGCCCAAAAATCTTCTAGGTGCCTCTGGTGAATAGGCTTCCCTAGGATCTTCTGCATCCGGCCGTAAGGATCATATGGTCTGGTTACTGGGAAGGGCAGTAGATTCATCTTGTTCAGAGTGACCATCACCTTCTTTATATTGTCAGAATCAGGGCACATGTAGTTGCCGATGCTGACAGGGAACAAAATTGGTGGCAGCTTCTTGGCATCCTTATACATCTGTATTATAGTGGAGCCCTGCCTGATAAATTCCATTAACACTATTGCATCCGTAGGATACCTTGGCAGCATCAGGGGATGCCCTTCAAAACCCTCTATCCTGATATAGGAAAAGGTGGCGAATTGGATGTACCATGCCCCATGCCTGTATACTGCCTCTTGAGCTTCCATGCTCAGTCTTTTAGTTCTGTCATCTTCCATGGTCCTTACCAGATGCATAGAGAATGCATCATTGACCAGTTTGTAGTCTTTTATGTAGTTGGTTCTTTGCAGCTGGGGATGATGATCCCAGATATAGGCTGCATTTGTGCCTGTAAGCTTTCCATCTGTAGTCAAGGCATCAAACGTACCTCTATATGCATAAGAATAAACAATGTAAGAGGTCATATAGAAGGCACAATCTGAACCTCCCAGGTTCAGCAGCTGCTCATGCAGAGCATCACTTATGATTTGGCCCCACAGTGGCTTGATGTCTACATATAGGCACATCATTATTATGTCGTACATCCAGTCTCTGAATTCACCAGCATCAGGCTGGCCAGTCACCCTGTTCAGGAGGGCGATTACGTACTGATATTCTTCATTAAAATCATATTTGAACACGTGCACTGGGAGCTTGGCCGCTGCATTATATGTGCTGTTCTCAACCCGCCAAGCATACATATTCTTTCTGGCCGTCTTCTTGTTGGCCTCATATTCTCTTTCAGACTTCTTTAAGTCTACACTCTTTACCTTACTACCCATTGGCAGTCCAAACGTTTGGGATAGACCTTTGATGGATAGGTCTGCATACACTCTCCCGTGCTTCGCCACCTGCCTCGTCTGAGGGTTGTAATTCTGGGCGCACTCAATAACCAGCTCCGGTGACTCCATGGAGTAGGGGACGCCAGCAGCGTTCCACATGCCGGATACAAATACTGCATCCAGTACAGGACTCTTATCTTGTCCATCATTTAGCTTGGCTGACCAAGCTTCCAGGTTTGTGCTCCCCTGATGGGTGTCTGTAATTGCCCCAAACTTGAACATGACCCCTCTCTGTGAAGAGAACATAGGCCTACTGAATTCCTCTTGACACTTGACCAAGCATTTTTCAGCCATGGGTACCTGCAATTAACAACATTTCTTCTCACAACAGGGATATGCATGCATACATATTGCAGATATCATGCCTATTGCATCAATTTCACATTACTTATTCATATGGATACATAACCAGAACTTACAGCATCATATAGAAACAACATGATGAGGGTTTCAGTTTACTTACCTGGTTATGCTGATTTCCTTTTATACCAGTATATCAATAGGACACCCTTTGATTCAGCTGATGATCACCTTCGTCCTTCTGTCTGTGGGCTCGAATCACGCAACGGCAGCTGTTATGCAGATATGGGTGCTGGTGCTCTGTAAAACAATTTTAACACAGGTAAATGCAACAATGGCGGTTGAATTACCTTTTAACCTCGCAGTTAGGGTAAACTTAGGGCAACTCTGACAAGTTAGATCGCAATCTTTGCTCATTCGTGCGAAAACTCAGGATCTCGCCAGATGTTTCATTGGGTTCCGGGGTCGGCGGGAATCACCTACCAAATCTGCGCGCATTTAATGGCAATGGCGGCAAAGGGAGCGGGGGATATTCATACGACAAGATATAATTAGGGCAGGATGATATTTGTAAATATCAGGTTGAGTTTTAATATCATCCTCCCTAGTCTTGAAATTGTTATCGCGACAACATTCGGGTGACAATGCACTTTTGTTTACGTTTTAGCACATCAGGAGGATATTTCGGTCCATCGGGTGATATTTCAAAATATGATGATGACCTACAATCTTACTCATTCTCCTCTTGGAATATCAGGATGACGTCATCATGATATTTGTTCTTTGTATCGGAAATGTCTTATGACGTCATCGTCACATTGGGTGAACATGATCATGTTTACAAAATATCCTGTCGAAATGTAAATATGATGATGATGTCATCAGGATGTTTCTTTCTTCGTTTATCGTATTCGGATGACATCATCAGGATATTTGCTAAGGGTGATATTTTGCTTCAGGATGATATTATCGAATATCGGGTTACATTCGAAAACATGATGCTCGCGATACAAAAGACCGCTTAACGGGGAAGACTTACTATCACTTAAAGTTGACGTCCAGATATTTGAACCGCAGGATATTTTCGGGGGGGACGTTTCAAATATAATGATGATGTTCTTCAAACAGCATAACTGAGGTTATAAAATATGACCCTCTTCTGGCGAATATTAGGTTTGACCAAGACTTTGACTGTTCATAACTCTCACATCCTGATGAATATTTGGGTGATGTAAAAGGCAAACCTGCATGAATTTCAATGCTCTTTCAAAAAATGTGGTCACAGACACAAAATGCGAATTTTGACAAATTGACCTTATATTGGGGACTTACCTCATCTTGACTCCACATGATGATGAACATGACTGATTTTACCAAACCGCCAGAAAGCAGACAACACAAGCCAAAAGAAAAGTTGGGTCCCTGTTTTGCCGAGTCAAAATGGGGCGTGTTGTGTATCCACACAACAACTTGCCACCAAAGAAAATAAACAAATTCCAATGATTCAAGTGATGTGATCACATTCCTTTATAGTGTTCTAATTCTGTCTAAGTGCAAGCATCATGATCTTCTGAATGATAAAATTTTATTATGGTGATAAAACTGACAAAGGATCAGGTGTGTGCATATGATTAATTATGCTCATCTTGAAAGTAAGTTGAAAACATAAGTAATTGGTGTTAAACTACATAGTTGGAGATCATCCCTCAGAGCCAACCTGGATAGAGCCTTGCTGCCAGCAGGCGTTTATAGCCCCGGCAAGGTTATCTATACAATCTCCCTAAGTAGAGCCCCACTGCCAGCAGGTGTCTATAGCCCCAGTAGAGTTACTTAGGTGGCCTAATTTTATTTCTTTTCTAATTTTCTCTTCAAAATTAATATCTGATATCATTAGGTCAGCTCATTTGTACAAGGTATAGTCACTTGCAGCTTTAGGTTGGAGATTGCATTGGTAGCAAGGGAGTCCCTTTAGATTTTTCACTTAACACCTATACTAGTGCGTTCAACAATCCCAAGGCTGTTAGGTGTTTCATTGTGATTGATTCATCTTTGACCAAGAAAAAGCACCCTGATGAAAAGATATCACAAACCTGATCATGAACACTTCTTTTAGAATGAATCATAACCCATATTTAAATGTGTTCACATCACTTGAATCCTAGCAATTTCATTATTTTCTAGGGTGATGAAGTGCATCATCCTGACTTACCAGAACAAGGTCCCAACCAGACAAAACAAAAACAACACACCAAACAAACTGTACAACCAACTATACAAATATACAATATGATACATATGACTGTCATGAGGTCATTCAGGCTTGGAAATAATGTTTGAGGAATTGTCCATTGACTGGCAATGGGACATCCTCACCTGTCAGGTTCTTAAGCCTATAAGTGCTATCTCCTAAAATTTTAGAAATTTGAAAGGGACCTATCCATAATCTATCAAACTTACCATGGTCACCTTTCTTCTCATGGGCCTTATCCCACATCAGGACTAAATCAGATATCCTGAAAGCTTTAATTCTGGCTCTCTTGTCAAACCAGCGTTTGACAACAACCTGATGTTTTGCAAATTGGTCAATCGCTTGACTTCGTTTTTCTTCCAGGTGCATCAACTGAAGCGACCTGACTTCCTGTTTATTGTCTATGCCTAGATACTCTTGGGCAAACTGTAGAGTAGGAATTTTCAAGTTTACAGGGAGGATAGGATCTACCCCATATACTAGTTGGAAGGGTGAGTTTCCTAATGCAGTTTTCATTCTAGTTCTGTCTACCCATAAGGCATATTTCAGAAATGAGTTCCATTCCCTGGGATTTTTCTCTATCAGTTTTCTTATTATACTCAGTAAATTCTTGTTGGTGGATTCTGCTAATCCATTTCCCTGGGGATAGTAGTTGGATGAGAACTTAAGTATGATCCCATGATCAAAAGCCCAACCTGACAATTTGGTGGAAATGAAGGCAGAACCATTGTCACTTACCAATGCATAGGGAGTTCCATACCTGGTGATAATGTTGCTTTCCAAAAATTTAATGACATCATCTGCAGTACAAGTTTTACTACTGATAGCCTCAGTCCATCTGGTACAATAGTCAGTAATTGTTAGGACATACCTATGGCCTGAGGAACATGGAGGATTGATTGGTCCTATGAAATCCATGCCCCACTGTGCAAATGGGCGCTCCTCCATCACTGGCTGCAACGGTTGTGCAGCATATTTCTCTCTGTTAGCAGCAACCTGGCAAACATGACAACATTTAACATGATCAGCTATGTCTTTAAAAATTGTAGGCCAGTAGTATCCTGCTCTGAGGATTGCATGTGTTGTAGCCAATGCTGATCCGTGTGCAGTTCCAAACTTGTCGTGTAACTCTGTTAAAACTTTATTTGCTTCTAGTTTCTCTAAGCATCTCAAGTATATCCCTTCATAATTCCTCTTAAACAAGGTTCCTCCCTTCATCATATACTTTTGGGATCTTATCTTTAAGGCTCTTCTCTGTGAGGCTTGCATTCTTGAAGGACATCTTCCAGTGATCAGGAGGTGCCTGACGTCTAAATACCATTCTCTATTGTCTTTCTCATTGATCACATACTGCTGACTGATGATGTCTGGATCAGTTTCAGATATCATCTGGCTCAGAGCTTGTCCTCTCACCAGTTTCATGGGTGTGATCTCTATGTCATATTCTTGTAATACAGTAATCCATTTGGCTCTTTTTTCACCAGGTTCATTCTGCATCAGCAGCATCTTCACTGCTGCATCTGGTACCACAGCAATCACTTTGCTTCTCAGTATATAATGTCTAAACTTCTTTACTGCTCTGACTAATGCAAGTGCTTGTCTTTCAACATCTACATATCTCAATTCAGCATCTCTGAAAGGACAGCTCATGAAAGCAATTGGTTTCTCTTCTTTTTCTTCATTTCTTTGAGTTAACACTGTTGCAGAGGTATGCTCTGAAGCAAATGAGTAAATGTAGAAATCTCTTGTGTAATCTGGACTGATGAGGACAGGAGCATCTGAAATGGCCTTTTTTATATCTTCAAAAGCAGCCTTGGCTTCTGGTGTCCACTCAATTTGTGCATCTTTTTTTAACATGGCATTTAGTGGTCTGACAATCTCAGCAAAGCCTGTGATGAACTTCCTTACAAAATTTATCTTACCAAAATAAGACTTAAGTTCTTTTTTGCTTCCTGGAAGTTGCAACTTCATAATGGATTCTACCCTGTCAGGATCAATGATAATTCCATCTTCTGTGATCAGGTGGCCTAGTAATTTTCCTGTTGTGACCCCAAATATACACTTCTTAGGATTCAAAGATATTCCATACTCTTCACATTTCTTTAGTACACTTCTGAGATCAACAACATGATTCCCCCTTTCTTTGGAGAATACTGTCAAGTCATCCATGTAGATGACTATACATTTTCCTATTAAGCCTCTGAAGGCTATGTCCATTGCTCGCTGGAATGTAGCCCCAGCATTTATAAGTCCAAATGGCATACGTCTATATGCAAATATCCCCCACTTTGTGGTGAAGGCAGTTTTTAATCTGTCAATTTTGTCAACCATCACTTGGTTGTATCCTGAGAAACCATCCAGGAAGGACATCATTTTGGCTCCGTTCACAATTTGTAGTACTTCATCTAAGGAAGGCAAAGGATAATTATCCTTTTCTGATGCTCTGTTCAGGTTCCTGAAATCTACACATAACCTGATGTCTCCATTCTTCTTTCTAACTGGCACAAGATTTGCCACCCAAGTGGAGTGCCTTACAGGAAATATTATCCGGGCATTTAACAGTTTCTTGACTTCTTCAAGGATGACTGGTTCAAGCAAAGCGTTAACTGGCCGCTGCTTCTGTCTGAAAGGTTTTGCATCTGGCTTGAGAGGTATAGTATGAGTTATGACAGAAGTGTCATATGTCTTCAGCTCATCATAAGTCCATGCAATCACATGTATGTAATCTTTAAGGCCTGAGTTATTCCTTCTGACTCTTCTGGTGTGCAGACGTTGCCTATCAGCACATTTTTCTTGTCTTCCTTTTGTCCTATATTCACCTGTGAATATTGACCTCCATCTGCCTTGGGCAGATCTTTATGCTTAAGCATATTATCTAAATCAAAAGCTCTTTCTAATTCAATCATACCTTTAGGGATCCTGTTGCTAGGCAACTCTAATATCTCATCTTCTTCCCAGACATGATCTTCCATACTATTTTCATCTATAATTTGAGCTTCAAATATGTCTCTGTTTGATATGAAGTCTAGAATGTGCTGATCATCATCAAACACTTGAAGGTTAGTCACATTGTCAGGTACTGATGGTACTGACACCAATTCTACTGAAAATCTCTTCAGACCAGATATAGATAGCGGTTCCAACGTACTGGCGGCCTGAGCAAGTGCATCTGCCCTCTGGTTCTGTTCTCTTGGTACGTGAGTGATATTAAAGGCATCAAAGTCTTCAATCAGGTCCCACACACGATGTCTGTAATTTGATAGCTTTCTGTAATTGCAGGAGTAAATTCCTCTTACTTGCCTCACAACTAGCTCTGAATCTCCAAAGACATGCAGGATCTTCACTTTCTTCTTATGAGCAAACAACAGTCCATGAATCAGAGCCTCATACTCTGTTACATTTTTAGTACAGTGGAACTGTAATCTGTAAGCTGCTAAATAGGATTTTCCTGATGGATTGATAAGATCAATTCCTACTCCAGCTCCTTGTTTGGATTTAGATCCGTCAAACCTTAAGATCCAAGGCTTATCCTCAGCAGGACCTTTATCTACAGCAGGATATTTACTTGAACTTTCTTTCTTCTTTGCAGCTCTGGCTGCTGCTCCGCCTGATATCCACTTTAACTTAGAGGTATTATCATCCTCAAGTTTCTTCTTTCCTTTATTTTGCGAGCCTGATGACTTTTCTATTTTCTCTTCCATATCAGCAGGAGGATGATATTCAGGATATACAGCTGCGTGCTTCTTCAAGATGTGTAAACACAGTGAGCAAGTTGTTTCCGAGTGAGGCGCCTCATGCAGCCTACACCAACCTTTAATTAAAACCTCCTGGGGAGATTTACGCTGTTGTGTCACCTTCACTATTTCTTTTACCAGAAATTCTTCGAACTTCGTCAGGTCACTGCCTTTGTCTTCATCGGACAACTCATAATCCGGTTCCATGAAGCAATCACTACCAGGAGTGATCTTTTCCTTTCTCGCATCATTCGTCGGATCAAACATTAGGACTTCTTCCATTTTCCGGATATGATCCTCATCAGGATCCGTCGGCACCTCTGTTCCTGCAGAAGACAAATAAGAATTAGTATCGTCATCATCATCAGATGTAACACTCACCTCGGAATATGATGATGATGCTTCACTATATGTCTGCTCCAGTATCATCATGTCTAGACATGGTTCACAAGTCTTTTCTGAGTGTGCTTCGCCGTGTAATCTGCACCATCCATCAATCAAAATATCATTAGCAGGTATATTTAATAATTGACAACGTTTTATCTGAGTAGATAGGTGCATCTCAAAATCTCTGAAGCGATTCACATTATTTCATTATCAGGATCATTATTAAGTTCTATAACTGGCATATCCTCATGATAATCATCATCATGATGATGATGAACATCAAGCATCAGGGTCTCTTCTATTTTAACAGTTTGCGGCCTGATGCGATAAACTCCAGGTTCTATGTTTACATACATGATCTCATTTGTTTTGTTGTACTCTGTGATCATATGTTTCATCCTAGGCTCAGCATCAATCCTGATCTGATTAGGTATACCCTTCCATGGTAACCACATGTGACTGAAATCTGTAGACATATATCCGTTAAGCGTTTTAGACCAGTCTCGGCTAAGCAACATCCCATAAGTATCAGGTATATCAACTACCTGGATGTCAATGTAATATTGGATCCTAGGATCAGATGCTAGCTGCATGTGAATGTGAGTTAGTTCTCCCACTACACTTACTTCTGTCTTGTCCAGTTGAGTGACCTTCTTTAAGGATTTAGCAGGATGCAGTCCTAAAGCATTGCATATTGACAAAGGCATAACATTCGTTGAAGCTCCTGAATCAACCAAACAGTTGTGCAAGTTCTTGTTGAACATTCTTATAGTGAGGAGAAATGGAGGCGATTCAGTTTTATCCCTATATAAGGTCATGTGGGAGGTTTCAGCAACGTGGACTGTAGCGGACACTTTGGGCTTGCTAATATTATCCTTAGCAGCATGATCCTTGCCATTGGATTGACTTGAAAGATGATTATCCTCTTTAGGAGCAGGATCATCTAGTGACTTCATGAATGCCCTTTTGATGGCAGGAGTTTTCAGTAACTCTGATAAGGACAGGCTGATCTTGATTTTCTTCATTTCATCAGCCAAATAGCTGACTAACTTGTCAGACTCCTGAGGTGCATTTACGACTTTTGTTACTGTGTTTTGAGGAGACAAGTATTGAGCATTCACCCTAGGGAACCCAGGGTTATTGCTAGCCTTAGGATCAGGAGGTGTATTGAAGTTATTTGGAGGTAAAGATGATGTCAACGGACCGGTAGGTCTGTTGGCATTACTTCTCAAGTTATAATTGTGCTTACCAGGATATTGCTGTTGGTATGCATGTACTTCTTCATGCTCTCTTGCAGGTTCATTTTCATCCTCAAAGGGGAAAACATAATTTGTTTCAAAGGTTAAGGCAGATTCCTCACAGGTCTGATCATAATCCTGATGATGCTGATTAGTGTACGTTTCTAGCACAAAAGCTGAATCATATCCACACGGAACTATCTCATTTCCTTCTACCTGAGGTGGATTTCCAAAAGTGTTTGATACTTCAGTCTGAAAGATGCTGGCAGCAATCCTAAATTGTGGGCAATCTAACTTTGCATGTGCATTTGTATTGTGGATCCTACACCAATTGGTAAGGGCTGCCTCAGCAAGATTGACTCTGGTAGTCTGTTTGACTTCACCAGGAGGCTGATTGTCTAGGGGTGATGGTAATGAGCCATTATTTGGCCTGGAGTTCCACACTCTGGGCTGTCTGGGAGGATTATTATTGCTTCCAACATTATTGTTGAAGTTATTGTTGTTATATCCTCTGTCAGGGTAGTTTGGTCTGTCATTGGAATAATTTCTATTCTGACTTGACTGTGAATAAAACCCTTGATTCCTCAAATGTGTTACTTCTGTAGTGAGTTTTCTGAGTTGAGCGGAAATTTCTTTGATTTCCTCTTTTTCCTCTTGGGCTTTGGCCACTACATTTTCAGTCTGAGGCTTGAAAAAAGAAGATCCATGGTTATTGTTGGATAGATCAGTACCCTGAGGTGTCTGAGCATGCGCAGGATATTGTGGCAATTGGCTATTTCCATTAGGAGGAGGCATAATACTCAGTGGAGGTACTTGCAAAGGTGCAGGCATGACTGCTGGGGGTATCACTGATCCACTAGGATATTGTGCAGGATATTGTGAAGGATAAGCTGCAGGATATTGTGCAGGATATTGTGATTGCATGCCAGGTAAAGTAGGGAATACTATATTTGGAGTAGGAGCAGGTATCAACTGCTGATTTACCTTGATAGCTTCTTGAAAAGCTCCTGTCAATGTAGTGATCTCAGGATGTGTTCTCCTGATGAACATGGAAGTTAATGGATCCAGGGCTGAATAATAGATACTCCTAGCAGTAGCATCAGCCACTACATATGGGGCAACTAGCTTGGACAACATTTTCTGGAACCTAGCATTGAAATTGGCAATAGGCTCATTCTCAAATCTTTTGATTGTGGCAAACATATGGTAATTCATGGATGGATCAATAGGGACCTTGAACCTGTCAAGAAAAGCTTTCTCTAAGACAGCCCACAAACCAACAGAAGATTGACCAAGACTAATGAACCAATTATAAGCCTCTTCCCCTAAGGAAAAAGGAAATAATCTGCACACCACATCTTGATGCTCTATTCTGGCTCTGCAGCAAGCTTCCTTAAATGTCCTGATATGATCATCAACATCTTGATAAGGATGATATTTTGGGCAAAGTTTGTCCAGATTCTTTGGTAACTCATGATATGCAGTAAAGGTCAAAGGTGACTCTGCTGCAAAGAAAGACATTGCAACCTGAGGAGGTTGAGTTGGTGGTGCAGCTGGCTGAGGTTGAACTAAAGGCACACCCTGAGGTTGAACCAGAGGTGTCACGGATATACCAGAAGGTATTTGCAAACCAACAGGGGTCACAGGAGGATGCTCTGGTGAAGCTTTTGACACACTAGACCCTGGAGTATGATGAATGTCTACAGTCCTAGGGCTGAAACCTCTAACAGGCAATTCTTCAAAATTTTCACTAGGTCTAGACCTGGTATTTATCCTGTGAGCCAGGATTTCTTGATTTGGAGGCAAATTGGCTGAAACTTTGCAAATATTGGTTAAATTTCACTGGATGAGGTGATATTTGCGATCAGATGACCGATCGGACCGGATATTTACGAAATATTTTACGAAGATACTGCAAATATGACAGGATATTGGGATATCCTGACCCGTAGCACAAGATCTCAAGTGTTTAAGGCCTAAAATCTTCAAAGCTTGAACAAATTTACGTATCTTTGGCCGATATTAGTGAATTCAGAGAGATCTACTGTAAAGCTTGCAATATTTATGTGAGATCTGGAAATCTTTACATAGAATGTGCATATACAAACTTCTCACAGTAAATATTTACGTAATTTACTGAAATTCACAGACGATCTGAGGTTACCTTACTCTATGCGTCATCAAACCTGAAAATACTGATGATGAGCGTGGTTTTCCGGACTCCTGCCCTCCTTCTAGCGCCAATTTATGTTGGTCATGATGTTAGTCATAAACGAACATAGAATAAAAGTACACATTAACCTTTATTCATCTTGAAAGATGCAGTGAATTCAGAGAATTCATGATCCCAAGTCTCCGGTGATTAGGTCTTAATCGACTGACGTTGCTCAGTGGTTAATGTGAGTTGCTGTTTCCATTTTGGGGCCTTACGTGGAAATGTACCATCATCATGACCTTCCTGCCGAAATTCCTTACAGAGAAGTCAAATCATGCAGCTATTTGATGAAAAGATGTAAAATACCTCAATCTTTGCATGATATTTTTAATTATGCATGCTTAGTGTTCAAATATGCTAAATATTTGCTATTATCTACGGGATGTCTGCATATTTGGTGTTGTTTGCTTAAGATTATCAGTTTATTTGCAATTATGACAGTGAAATGCTCTGAAATTGAAAGAAATTAAAGGAAATACTTCTAATTAAGATGAACCTTTAGCTTTTGATCCACATACATGCTTGATACTATCATGAGGAGAAGAAATCAAACCATATGTTCACCAGGACATTCCACAGCTAGATACAGTTGATGCAAACTTCAGAGGATAATGAATGAAAACAATACATGCAACATGATAAGCACTCCAAGGGACGCAACAAATCAAAGAATATATCCAGAATTCAGACAAAGATTACTCAAGATTTACTAAGATTTGTAATCTGAATACTCTTCTCTTTCATTAAGTATGCAAAAGGCATGTACATATACAGCAGCCTTGAAATGAGTCCTGAATACTTCAGCAATCAAATTTCAATTAAGTTTCTGAATGAATACAACAAGGCATTCCACCACCTTTTATAGAATAAGGTGAGCAATCCGTTACAAAAGATCCACGGATCTGATTTATCAATATAAATCAACGGTCATCATTTCATGACTTGTCAATTCATACAACATGGCACAAGTTGCCATCTGGCAACTACCTATTTTACTTATACAAAATATTCCCCTTCATGATGTATCTCCATCATGTTCTTCAGCTGATTCATGCAGGTCATCATCATGTGCATCGCTTCCCGAACCTTCGCTATCCGGATGATGATGCTGCATATGGGGCTGCATACTACTGCGGATCTGTTCGTATGACTGCACAACCTGATCTATTCCTCCGCCATCTTGAGTCTTTGCCTTGATAATGGCGTGCTTGTGCGCTTCATACTTATCCCTGCTGTTGTCCAGCTTATTCTTTCTGTCCAGCAGTGTTTCATTATAACTCTCCATCTTGACCTTGATCCTCATCATCTTATTTATGATCTCTTCTGTCAAGTGGACGAGTGGACCATCATCTTCCATGTGGAAGTTGCTGCGTAGAGCCTTAAGGGCAGAATCTTCATCCTGATTTTCTATTTTTCCCTCTACTTTTCCTTCTAGTGATTTTGCTTTTCTCCTTCTCCACCGCAGGTACAGCAATTTGTGCAGTCCTTCTCCCTGTCGCCAGATCTCTCTTGATGGCCGAAGTCATTCTGGCCTTCCTCCTGGGCTTCATTATATCCGCGGAGAATAGGGTGGAGACGTCGAACTCCTGAATTTCAAGCTCCTCCTCAATAGCTACTTCTTTTGTCAACCATGGAGGTACCTGATCATGCTTTTCGGCATCATGTTGTTGTTCACCCATATCCCCCTTTTCTGTTAACAAGTGCTGTGGAGACGGTGATTTTTCTTTTCCTCCTTCATGATGCTCGCTTTGCTGTTGATCCTTTGGTGCCTCCTCCTGTTGAGGAACTTCCTTTTTTGTGGGAGCATCTTCTTTGTGTGGGGAACCCTGTGGTGTACCTGTATGTAGATCATGATGATCATGATCTTTTTCCTTCGTTATTTCACCTGTTCCCAGTTCTTCTCCCTGTGGAGGTTGATCATCTTCCTTTTGTTTTTCTACTTCTGGTGGTATATCCACCACCTTGGATATTGTAGGATCTGCCTGAGGTGATGGCATCTGCTCTGCGTCGGCTATTTGCTCTGTACTTGTAGCATCCACCTCTTGTGCTTTAGCGGCAGGATCCTCTATTGCTTCTTTCTTCTCATCATCAGCCTTTATTTCTTGGACCTCTACTATAACTGGTCCTGCTGATGTATCCTGTGGGCTTTGCTGGCCTGATTCGAGAGCATGGCCTTCTGTTTCTGCCATCTCTATCTCCTCTGTTTGGTGGCCCTTATCAGGTGATCCTGCTGGCTGCTCAGGACTTGCATCCCTTTTTTCCGTCAGATCTACCACTACAGGACCTATCACCTCAGCAATCAGTGTATCCAGCCCTATGTCCTGAGCTACCTGCTCTGGGCTCTTTTCTTGCTCCGGGATCTTTTCTTGCTCCGCCTCTGCTTGCTTCATCTCCTCAAGCACAGTTTGAACAGATTGAGGCTTGTGAGGAGATACACTGATGCCAGCAGCTAGTGTTTCCATTTCCTGTGCAGACACATCCTGCACAACCTCATCATCAGACAAATTGATTGTCTCTTCCAACGAGACATGTCCCTCTACTTGCGCCTGGGAGGTTTCTTTTTGTGGTTCTTCAGCAAGTTCTGTTTTGAACTTGACAATGGTAGGAAGTGGAACATTGTGCTGAAGTTCCTTCTGCACTTCACTACCTGCCCCTTGTAATTGCACTGGGGGTTGACTTATCTCACCTCTCATGGAGGTTCTTGGTTTCTTAGGTGTGGTAGGAACCAGCACCTGCGGAGCTCTCCTCTTTCTTCTGATTATCAGTGGAGCTTCCTCCTCTTCTTCAGGCTCCTCCTCCATGAGGATATCTTTGCCTGGTTGTCTGGATGATTGACCCACTTCTTGGGTCTCTGTTATTCCAGCCTCTGCTGTCTTGGCTTTCTTGGGCTTGGGAGGAGAATCTGATTCTGATCCTGCTCCTGCTGCTTCCTCAGCTGTAAATACTGCCCTTTCAATTATGACCCCTTTGGGTCCCTTTTCCACCTTCTTGCCTCTTGAGGCTCTTTTGCTTGGCTGCTGTGGTGGAGGGATTCTTTCTCCCTTAGTCTTCCTCTTCTCCAGCAGGAAGTCATCATATTCATCTGCAGGAATGTCCTGCCCCTTCTTCTTGTTGTCCATGGTGATGGCAACACCCTTTTTCTTCAGTGCCTCTACCTGTGCATCCACCCAAGCTTGGGTCAAGTGTAGGGTTCTGGCAAAGAATGGGTCCAAGGACATATCCTCCTGCATGGTGAGGTCAGGTGCAGAGATAGTATCATTGTAAATCTTCTTCTGTTCATATTCGTCTGCCATTATCCTGTCGTCATCACTCTTCAGCTGCTGAGGGATGGAGATGCAGTCAAATGTTCTGATCTGGTTCAGAGTTAACCTCTGATACCTCCTTCTCCTGGCTTCTGCCTCATCTTCGCAGTCAGCCCAAAAATCTTCTAGGTGCCTCTGGTGAATAGGCTTCCCTAGGATCTTCTGCATCCGGCCGTAAGGATCATATGGTCTGGTTACTGGGAAGGGCAGTAGATTCATCTTGTTCAGAGTGACCATCACCTTCTTTATATTGTCAGAATCAGGGCACATGTAGTTGCCGATGCTGACAGGGAACAAAATTGGTGGCAGCTTCTTGGCATCCTTATACATCTGTATTATAGTGGAGCCCTGCCTGATAAATTCCATTAACACTATTGCATCCGTAGGATACCTTGGCAGCATCAGGGGATGCCCTTCAAAACCCTCTATCCTGATATAGGAAAAGGTGGCGAATTGGATGTACCATGCCCCATGCCTGTATACTGCCTCTTGAGCTTCCATGCTCAGTCTTTTAGTTCTGTCATCTTCCATGGTCCTTACCAGATGCATAGAGAATGCATCATTGACCAGTTTGTAGTCTTTTATGTAGTTGGTTCTTTGCAGCTGGGGATGATGATCCCAGATATAGGCTGCATTTGTGCCTGTAAGCTTTCCATCTGTAGTCAAGGCATCAAACGTACCTCTATATGCACAAGAATAAACAATGTAAGAGGTCATATAGAAGGCACAATCTGAACCTCCCAGGTTCAGCAGCTGCTCATGCAGAGCATCACTTATGATTTGGCCCCACAGTGGCTTGATGTCTGCATATAGGCACATCATTATTATGTCGTACATCCAGTCTCTGAATTCACCAGCATCAGGCTGGCCAGTCACCCTGTTCAGGAGGGCGATTACGTACTGATATTCTTCATTAAAATCATATTTGAACAGGTGCACTGGGAGCTTGGCCACTGCATTATATGTGCTGTTCTCGGCCCGCCAAGCGTACATATTCTTTCTGGCCGTCTTCTTGTTGGCCTCATATTCTCTTTTAGACTTCTTTAAGTCTACACTCTTTACCTTACTACCCATTGGCAGTCCAAACGTTCGGGATAGACCTTTGATGGATAGGTCTGCATACACTCTCCCGTGCTTCGCCACCTGCCTCGTCTGAGGGTTGTAATTCCGGGCGCACTCAATAACCAGCTCCGGTGACTCCATGGAGTAGGGGAAGCCAGCAGCGTTCCACATGCCGGATACAAATACTGCATCCAGTACAGGACTCTTATCTTGTCCATCATTTAGCTTGGCTGACTAAGCTTCCAGGTTTGTGCTCCCCTGATGGGTGTCTGTAATTGCCCCAAACTTGAACATGACCCCTCTCTGTGAAGAGAACATAGGCCTACTAAATTCCTCTTGACACTTGACCAAGCGTTTTTCAGCCATGGGTACCTGCAATTAACAACATTTCTTCTCACAACAGGGATATGCATGCATACATATTGCAGATATCATGCCTATTGCATCAATTTCACATTACTTATTCATATGGATACATAACCAGAACTTACAGCATCATATAGAAACAACATGATGAGGGTTTCAGTTTACTTACCTGGTTATGCCGATTTCCTTTTATACCAGTATATCAATAGGACACCCTTTGATTCAGCTGATGATCACCTTCGTCCTTCTGTCTGTGGGCTCGAATCACGCAACGGCAGCTGTTATGCAGATATGGGGGCTGGTGCTCTGTAAAACAATTTTAACGCAGGTAAATGCAACAATGGCGGTTGAATTACCTTTTAACCTCGCAGTTAGGGTAAACTTAGGGCAACTCTGACAAGTTAGATCGCAATCTTTGCTCATTCGTGCGAAAACTCAGGATCTCGCCAGATGTTTCATTGGGTTCCGGGGTCGGCGGGAATCACCTACCAAATCTGCGCGCATTTAATGGCAATGGCGGCAAAGGGAGCGGGGGATATTCATACGACAAGATATCATGAGGGCAGGATGATATTCGTAAATATCGGGTTGAGTTTTAATATCATCCTCCCTAGTCTTGAAATTGTTATCGCGACAACATTCGGGTGACAATGCACTTTTGTTTACATTTTAGCACATCAGGAGGATATTTCGGTCCATCGGGTGATATTTCAAAATATGATGATGACCTACAATCTTACTCATTCTCCTCTTGGAATATCGGGATGACGTCATCATGATATTTGTTCTTTGTATCAGAAATGTCTTATGACATCATCGTCACATTGGGTGAACATGATCATGTTTACAAAATATCCTGTCGAAATGTAAATATGATGATGATGTCATCAGGATGTTTCTTTCTTCGTTTATCTTATTCGGATGACGTCATCAGGATATTTGCTAAGGGTGATATTTCGCTTCAGGATGATATTAACGAATATCGGGTTACATTCGAAAACATGATGCTTGCGATACAAAAGACCGCTTAACGGGGAAGACTTACTATCACTTAAAGTTGACGTCCAGATATTTGAACCGTAGGATATTTTCGGGGGGGACGTTTCAAATATAATGATGA
Source organism: Cunninghamia lanceolata (assembly GCA_027924645.1). NCBI lineage: Eukaryota > Viridiplantae > Streptophyta > Pinopsida > Cupressales > Cupressaceae > Cunninghamia > Cunninghamia lanceolata. Next base: position 2,533,738 of record BSBN01001583.1, on the reverse strand, counting down.
TGTTCTTCAAACAGCATAACTGAGGTTATAAAATATGACCCTCTTCTGGTGAATATCAGGTTTGACCAAGACTTTGACTGTTCATAACTCTCACATCCTGATGAATATTTGGGTGATGTAAAAGGCAAACCTGCATGAATTTCAATGCTCTTTCAGAAAATGTGGTCACAGACACAAAATGCGAATTTTGACAAATTGACCTTATATTGGGGACTTACCTCATCTTGACTCCACATGATGATGAACATGACTGATTTTACCAAACCGCCAGAAAGCAGACAACACAAGCCAAAAGAAAAGTTGGGTCCCTGTTTTGCTGAGTCAAAATGGGGCGTGTTGTGTATCCACACAACAACACCTACAGAGATGTCCATGTTGCGGGCACACAGAGCCCTGATGATAGCTTTGATTGAGTGGTTTAGACCAGAGACATGTTCATTTTGGTTGCCGACGGGTGAGATGACCATCACCCTTGAGAATGTCTATCAGATCCTGAAAGTTTCGATACATGGGAGATGAGTGATCTATGATGTGGGCAGAGGAGGGCCAGCATTGGAGAGGGCCTTCGTGCCAGGTGGGTTCTTGTTAGTAGAGGAGGATCGAGTGATGAGTTACCATCAGACTCTTGCAGCTGGGGAGCAGAGTTGGATCCTATTTCTTTGTGCTCTGATTGATGGAGTCGTGATGCTAGACAGGAGAGGACAGGGATTCTCAGTTGGCTGGGGAGAGGTTATTGAGGAGATGGTGGTTCATGGGACTATGTTTGCCTGGGGTCCTTGCATACTCGTGCAGTTGTATCATGAGATGCACACAGTTGTGTATCATTTATACAATGCCCTATCAGCAGGAGTGACATTGTTACATGTTTGGGCATTTGAGCATACTCCGATCACGCGTCCAATGGGAGTATTGCACTGATAGCCTTTTGAGGCTTAGGTTTTCAAATACTGAGGACAACTACATCACTCATATACAGAGATGCTGAGGTATTGGTAGAGATTGCTGGATAAGGTGACACGGGTGGTATATAGGCCATACATTAGGTGTGAGCAGTGGTTGGATGAGGATGACCAACTGCCTTATGCCATTCAGACACAATATATCATGGGGCGGGATCAGACCATAGACAGATACATCCCCTCACGTGTTATGAGACAGTTTGGTCTATGGCAGGATATACCATAGGTGATGGCCATTTTTGGATGGACGGCAAGAGATAGGAGATGACCTCCTCAGATAGTGCCCCAGATAGCCATTGTTGATTTTGATGATTTACAACTGTAACAGTGGGACTGGCGGAGCACCATTGTGGATGTAGGTACTACTCCTGACTATGACAGATGGTGGGCTGTGTGGTGGCCCAACCGACTAATAGATCTGGAGACTGAGCCAGATATGACAGTGGAGGAGGGATGAGATGATGATGATGATGATGATGCAGGAGGAGCAGGCAGTTTGGTGAGGAGGGCTGGCAAAGTGAGAGTTGGCAGAGGACAGGGTGGGAGGGATCAGGGTGGCAGGATTGGGCAGGTACCACCATAGAGAGGGCCACTACAGAGAGGACCGATGGGACCACCGAGAGGACCACCACCACAACATGCATAGAGGGGACTAGTATCTTCTGGTAGGATACCGGTACAATCAGGTCAGAGGGGGCAGCATCACCTCTTAGGCCACCATAGCAAGGGAGGCCTATGGTTCAGCAGGTGAGACTGAGTGGACAGTAGCAGGTATTGATTAGCGGCTTTGGGACCCCATGGGTAGGTAGCTCGAGAGGAGGAGAGGATGTCCCGGTAGAGAGACAGGTATCACAGTAGAGAGGCTGAGGGGATGATGAGGAAACAGAGATGGCTACCCTGCGTGCTCCGATAGAAAGTTATGAGGATACCTTACAGAGACAGGGTCAGGAGTTAGCCCAGCTCCAGGGATTATTAGTAGCTATACATGGAGGCAACAGGGATAGGGATAGTCAGATCAGTGCTCTGCAGGCACAAATTACAGCCTTGACAGTAGAGCGAGACAGAGAGAGAGGGCTACGTCAGGCAGCAGAGACTCAGGTGGCTAGTTTGACTAGCCAGGTTTTAAGACTGCAGGCTGAGGTTTCTAGGTTGTAGGGATTAGTGGCTGGAGGGAGCACAACACAGACAATCCATTTGCAGAGTCAGTTGATACAGGTGCAGGGTCAGTTGGTGGAGGAGCAGAGACGGTCCTCACAGCAGGCTTCTTGGGTAGACTACTATTATGCAGCTTACTGCACAATTGTTCCCCCGGAGCAGTGACTTCCCAGCTTTAGCCAGCAGAGTTGATCTAATATGTTAGGCTCACATAGATCGAGATCGATGCAGTCGGTCCATCAGCCACTATCTCAACAGGTGCCACCACAGGTACCACAACCATCACAGCCACCACAGGGTCCAGGGGAATCTCTGACTCAGTCAGAGAGAGGCTCATCAGGCGAGGGCTGACAGTTTTTTTATATCATTTTTTTGGCCCTTGGAGGCATTATGACATATTTTTGATGTATTTATGAGTGATGTATATATTTTGTGATGATATATATATATATATATATATATGAGATGATTTTGGTGCCCTATATGTTGTGGTTGTGATGTGTTTATGTGCTTATGTTTATTTCATGCAAATGATTTATAGATGATGGTAAATGTGTTGTGCTACTTGCTTTATTTTATGTATGCAAAATGATGGTGATCTAAAATGTTTCCTATGTATGTTATGTTGGACTATGGATGCATTTGACTTATGATGGTTTATGATATGGACAAATATTTGCATGCTAATGATTTATATGATGATGTAATGTTTTATGATCTTATGGATGTCATGCCTAGGATATGGTTTATACAATGTTTTCTTTTCTTGTTTATGTAAAATGTAATGATATATGATATGCAAAATGTAAATGGAAATGTACTTAAATGTAATGCAAGTGATAATGTAACAATGATGATGCACCTAAAAATAAAATGTAATGTAAATGCAATGTGATGGAATGGAAAATATGTCATGATACAATTTAGATTATGTCAAACCCTAGGTGACAAGATTGGGGAAAGGATAGAGGAAACGACGAATGGGGGTAGGCATAGGGAAAATGGAAGGGAAACCAAGTCAGTAGAGACCACATCATTGAGGGACTCATGTTAGAGGGGGGGAACAAGACATGTTAAACAAAAACGAAGTTAGATGGATGAAAAGCTTGTATGGGGGGAATGAGCTAGGATTAGTACTTACACGATAACATTGAGAGCATTTCTAGGTTTATCATAGCAAAATAGGATAAGTGCACAAAGGTATGATAGGACCAAAGTGCTGATAATTATCCTGTTTTTGCATGGACCAGACTTACAAGAAAAGGGATAAGTACCTAGACCCATAAGATAGCACAACCTTGACTAGATGATGGAAGGGGACTCATAACATAACCTCCTAGAAACATAAAAGGTGAGATATGTGCTTAAATGCCCCAAGAGAGAAATATGCTAGAACCGACACATCATTATCAAGATATGAATACTGTTCTTATAGGCAAGGAGATCCTACAAACACAGCTTCCAAAACAATGACTATGCTCCATTCTAGGTGTCCTCATCCACATACCAAGATATGATGAGATCAAGGCAGCTTTCGAATATGCCAAAAAATGAGGCAAAAAGATAAAAAATCAAGAATCAACAAGATCAATCACAAGCAAGACAACAACCATGTATTTCTTGCCAAGAGATGTTTAGATAGGATAAGGATGACTTACTTAAGATAGACTAATGATCTTAAGCAAGTTTGGATAATGGTTGATGATGATAAGGGATAAATAGCTTCTGCCTATTGTAGGAACGATATATCCATTAAGGCGAGAACCTGTTGATGATGATAAGGGATAAATAGCTTCTGCCTATTGTAGGAATGATATATCCATTAAGGTGAGAACCTGTTGATGATGTTGTTGGATTATATGCTAAAAGGATAAGCAAACAGATAGCTAGATATTTGTGATGATGAGGTTTGATTTGTTGATTGATGATTTTTGCGTGATGTTTTGATGTTGATGCTTAAGTTTCTTTGCAAGGTAAGTTTGATCGATCCGAACCATCCAACTAGGTTGAATGGGTGCATCTTGTGGACCTAAGTACTGGATACTTTCTTCATATTCTAGACTGCCTACATACCCGTATTCACGAGATCAAGGTCCTTTAAAAGATGCGGGCGAGATGAATATGTAGTTCTGGTTGGACGTGATGATGTAGGGATGGCATCTAGATAGAAGGATGATTCTGAGTGGTTGTGGATGGAAGACGATGCGGGTTGATGATGTTTGTGGGTTGATAATATTTTGATTTTTTTGTAGTTTGAGGGGATATTTTGATGTTTTTGGGTTTTTTGAATGTTATGATTGTTTTTGGGATTTTTGGAATGTTGTGATTTTTTTTTTATTTTGATATGATTTTTGACTCTCAGGAGCATACAAGGATACCGTCTCCATGATTTTATTTGTGGGTGGGATTTATGAAAGGAGATGAGGGTGGGGTGACCAAAAATGCTTCAAACTCCAAGCTATGGTATATAAATGGGATGGATGATTATGCAACGATGGATTTTATTATGGCAGGATAGATGGTTATGGGTGCATAGGGGGATTTTATTAGATGGTAGGACCGGCCGCTACACATGGTGCCTAAAATAGGTTTTCAACATGGTACTTATCCAAGGCGTCATCGAAGTGATTTTCACCATCGGATGACTTTATTACACTCGATTTTTTTGATTTTTTTTATTTTTTGATTTTTTGATTTTTTGATTTTTTTGATTTTTTGATTTTATGACCTGGGATATTTGATAGGTCATGCATAGAATTTCTTCAAGTGCATGATGTTCATAGGTTCGTCTAGAGGCTACTCCTCAGGTATAGATAGTTGATAGGCTCCTGATCCATAACTAGTTGTGACAATGAAGGGACCCAGCCAATTAGGTTCAAACTTTCCTTTCTTAGGGTGATCTTGCATGTTCTTCTGATTCTCCATAAGGACAAGATCACCTACTTCAAAACTGAGGCTCTTCATTTTCTTATTATAACTTCTCCGGAGGCGATTTTGATAAGCTTGCAAATTGTTCAGAGTATTTATGCATTTCTCATCCAACAATTCTAATTCATTCAATCATGCAGTCCGATAATCCTCATCAGTGATAATGTTCTTCAGTGAGATGTGTAAAGATGGGAGCTTGACCTCTATGGGCAAGATGGCTTCAGAACAAAACACTAATGAATAGGGCGTGGCTCCTGTGGGTGTACGAATGCTAGTGCGGTATGCCCATAAAGTGGGATTGAGCTGCAGGTGCCAATCACGGCCAGCTTCATTGACTGTTTTCTTCAGGATGCACAAAATAGTTTTGTTAGAAGCTTTGGCCTGACCATTACCTTGTGGATAATACGGGGTAGAGAAACGGTGCTGGATATGGAACTTGTCACACAAGGTGCGGACTTCTTGGTTCTTAAAGGGATTTCCATTATCTGTGATAATGGAGTGCGGGATACCATAACGACAGATGATGTAATGCAGGATGAACTTGGAAATTTGGACACCAATGGTAAAGGTGAGTGGATGGGCTTCTACCCACTTAGTGAAGTATTCCGTGGTGGTGATGATGAACTTATGGCCATTGGAAGAGGGTAGATGGATTTTCCCTACGAGGTCAAGCCCCCACTATGACAAGGGCCATGGAGTCATGATCAGTTGCAATTCTTGTGATGGTGCATGTATTAAATCTCCATGTTGCTGACAAGGTAGACATTTCTTAACATAATCATGTGCATCTTTTTCCATAGTCGGGCAATAGTACCCTGTTCGAAGAATCTTCTTGGCTAAAGTTAGTCCACTAGAATGTGCCTCAGAGATACCCTCATGCACTTCGTGCAAGGTCGTCTCAGCCTCCCTAGCGTCAAGACATCTAAAAAGAGTATCGTCGATACTCCTTCGATATAAAGTATTAGTAATGATGGTGAAACGGGATGATCGGCGGATGAAGGTTTGTTGTTGGGTAGATGTCAAGTTGGGTGGAAGGGTATTATCATGAAGGTATAAATAGATTTCTTGGTACCACAGGGACAAAGGACCAACAATGTCGCATACAAGTTCTGACTGCGGAACATTATAAGTAGGGATTTCCAGCTCTTCCACCAAGAATTCACATCTCTTGCTATCTTTTTTCATACCTACCAATGACCCAATGGTGGCCATTGCATTAGCCACTTTATTATTAAGCCTTTGAATTTGTTCAAAATGAATATCATGGAAGTAATCCTTGAAGTCATCGACCATTCTCTTATATGGTAGGAGCTTATCATCTTTTGCTTTGTACTCGTCATTGACCTATCGGATAACCAACTGTGAATCCCCATATACTGTCAGCGTTTCTATTTTCCATTTGATTTGTTGGGAAAGGTGTCTCAACCTTGCAACTTTGAAATGTTACTATTCTTCCCAGTTTTGGTCTTTTTGGATACCCATTATCTTGGATAGTGGTCTGGAACTTTCAAAGTTTCCATAAGTTTTCCTGGAGAGCAAGAAATAGTGAGACTTACTATTTTTAGTAAGTTCTTCATTTGAGCTTGGATTGACCCCAAATTTTTTCCAGAAGGTGCGGAACATCTAAGTGAACATCTCGGGTGAGTTTCGTCTCAAGATCATATCTGGATTGCAAGATATTAAAGTTTCTATTTTTTGAAACTGTCGAAAAAAATTAAACTCAATTTTTGGGTATCAAACCTTCTCTAAACATCCTAAAAATTGTCATAACTAGAAAAGATGGTTACAAGGTGATAGAGCACTTCACGAGCTTTCTGACACATAAAACAGTTCGTCAATTGGACACCCAGATCAAAAGTTATGGCCTTCGGAAGTTAGACCATTGGTTTTGGGAAATGTAAAAACGTGTTGGACACATAATAGAGTTGTAAAGAGGAGAGTTACATGTGGTGGTGTGTGGTTTGGCACATCACGAGGAATCTTTGATTGGGAATTAATTTGGGCACCACTTTTGGGTGGTTTTAGCTCATGGTTTTGTAATTACCATTGGCGGTGTGTCGTATTGTATCTCCTATATATCAGGAACTTGAGATGGGGGTTGTATGTAGAATCTTATAGATGTTGAATTACTTCCTAGATCTCTAGTTGGGTATACTCCTGTAAAAGCTTGCTTTGCAAGTATATTGTAATCTTTGTGATTTCTAAATAATATATTGAGCGGCTTTGGAGTGGGGTTTTTTACCTGAAAGGGTTTTCCCCACGTATATCTTGTGTTGTGAGTTTTGTGTTTACATTTGGAAATTGTTATCATTTTTTGTTAATGTGCATCTTAATATGTAACTGTAAAATAAATTTGCATAAGTCTTTCCTCATTAGATCAGTATAGGAAGTGTATTCCGCGTACCTTGCTTCCTTTCAGTTGGTATCAGAACCTGATCACCTTTGGTTCTAGTTGTTGGGTAGAGGGTTTTTTGAGATGATCTTTGTTTGAGTGGGAGCTTGTACAGAGGATTTTGAAATCTTTGTTGCAGGTAAGAGATGGCGAGCACATCTGGGAGGTTTCAGATAGAGAAGTTTAATGGCAGTAATTTCAAGTTGTGGAAACTCAAAATGGAGGAAATGCTTGTAGATCAAGATTTATGAGAAACTGTATCTGGTACAAAACCAGCGGCAATGTCTCAAGAGACTGGGATCTCAAAGATCAAAAAGCTAAGGGTTTGATAAGACTCTGTTTGGCTGATTCAGTGCTCCTGAATATCCATGAAGAGAAGACTGTAAAGGATCTTTGGAAGAAGCTTGGAGATGTTTATCAGGCTAAATCCCTAGTGAACAAGCTATTCCTGTGAAAGAAATTATATTCTCCGAAGATGGAAGATGGAGGATCTGTCGCTGATCACTTGAATACTTTTAATATGCTTGTTGCCCAGTTAACTTCTGTTGGTGTAAAGATGGAGGAAGAGGATCGATGTGTAAGGCCTGCCCTTGTCTAACTGGTGCGTACCCTAGTATTCTTATAGTTCTACATTAAATAATAAAAGATTGATTATTCTATAATATAGTTGCAAGATGAATATAAGTTGTGATTAGTTACACATCCTTATTTAGTCTTTTAGTATTTCTTCGGCTATGATGGCATTGCTAGATTTGATGTTTTGAATTGAGTGTGCAAGATATTCTTATACGGGTGTTTGAACAATGGATGGATGTGGAGGAGGAGACATGGAATCACTTAACTGCTAGGCCGCCTCACCTTATCTTGTCCTTCGGTCGAGTGTCTGACCTTGTGCTCTTGTTGTAGGTCATTCTCTTAACCTAGTCGCTTAGTTACGGTAACAAAAACGTAATGTCGAGGACCCCTGTCATGTGCAAAATAGTAACGTGATGTGTCCCTTGTGTGAGTATAGATGATTTAATGTCACTCCCTCTTCCTTGGTTTTCTCCTATGCTTGTTAAGGAGTGATCACCTTTATCCTTCCTTCTTTTCTTGTGAAGTCGTATTAGCTTAGCAACCTTTGTGTGAAGTCCCTTGTATTTTCTTGTGATGATGTTATGACTTGTTGAAAACCCCTTGTGAGTTGAAAGGTTAGTTTTGGATTTAGGTCATAGTTAGATTAGTATAATCTTTGATATTTGATTTAATCATGATTTATGTTCCTTGCATTTGGAGTTAAAATTTAGTCCTATTTGATTTAGTTTAATCTAGTGATGCTTTAACTCGGCTATGAATTTGCAGGATTTCATTTTTTTTGGGAAAACACCCTTAGGGTTGCAAGAAGGGCTTTTTACTGGGTAGTTGTCCTTGCTTGTCAATCTAATTGCCCATGTATGAGAGTGATCTTATCAAAGGTGCCCTTAAAATACGACTATTCTTTTATATCACTTTTTGTTGTGAATGAAGTGTGAAATCATAATTGAAGTGTTTGACCTCTAAGTGGATGATATTAAGTAGTAAGCTAAATAATATATTATATTTTAGTATGTTGAATTTATATGACGACCAAACATATATAATTATTATCATAATTCTATTTTAGAATATGACAGTATGATTAGAATCTCTCCTCTCCTATGGTACGATCTGTTTAGACCTTGATTGTAATTTTGTTAGCGAATGCCATTCATTTATTATTATTTTTATTTTTGTTGGAGGGGAGACGTAAATTTGCTAGTCGACCTTGCTTGTCAAGTGTCACTTCATGAGAACTATCCATTCTTTGGTATCCTCTATAATGCTACGACATATTTAGTATGAGAAAACTATTTTATGCACTCTAGCATACCCTAGTATAAGTAAATTGTATAAGATCCATATTCATATATTTATATAAGTAAATATATATGCATAAATACAATTATATAAATATATTATTTGAATATTACTGATTCATTCAATTATTACCTAAATGGTATAGGTTGGACCGGTGGTCCAAAATCTCTCCTTCCACACTTTACAGTCCTAGAAGTCTTCGAGGGTAAATTGTGGTGTAGGGGATGTTCTAAATGATTAGTTTTCCATACCAATGAATATATATATATATATATATATATATATATATATATATATATATATGTTGCAGGTATGCGTTAGTTGGAAATGGTTTTATTAGTGTTAATGCTTTTCCGTAAAATTCCCAAAAGAGGTTAGTCTTCCTACTTGTAAGAAAGAGAATAAGATAATACTTTAACTTGTTGAATTGAATAATGTTTTCAAGCTATTGTCTTATGACAATTATCTATTCAATGGTGCCCTTTAAAAAAAATACTATGACATATCTTAATATGAGTAAATCATATGCAAGCCATATCTACAATAATCCCAATTAAATTATGACAGTCTTCAAAAAGAAGTCTCTCCTTTCTGATATTACAGTCTTATACTATCTCCTTTGTATTTCGTTTGTCATGATTAATAATTTTGTTAAAAGGGGATTTTACTTATTCCTTTTAGGGGTAATTGGTCTTGCCAGGTAATAGCAGATTTAGAAGTTAAATTCTTTTCATTGGGGGTTTTTAGGGTTGTTTTTTTTTGGGGGGGAAAGAAGAAAGAAAAGAGGGAAGGAGGGAGCCGGCAGAGGTGTGCCGGGGCTAAGCCCTTTTGGAGGAGGGCGTTTGGACTTGGTTCTTAGAGGAGGGCGCCGCTGGGTTTACAGAGATAATGAGAGGTTTTCTTCTGATTTTCTTTGCATATTCTTATGTCAATGCTGCATTTCATTATTCCTCTATTTGACCAGAGGACTGGTCTACATTAAACCCTTTGCAAGGCTCATTAAGCACTAAATCAAATAAATGAATGGTAACCAAAATTTGTGGAGCCAACGAACAGATCATAGCAATATTTTGTTTGACATAAACAAACTTTACGGTTATTATTCCTTCTTCTGTTCTTACCCCGCAAAACCTTGCGGTCCACGATGTCGCAAATCTGGAGACATCCGGCCGAGCTGAGCATGTGCATGGTCATGTTTTTTAAAACCCTTCCTTTGTTAGGTTGTCCAATTCCTTACTATGTCTCCAAAGCTCCTTTTATGCTGGCAACGTTTGTGGAACGGGGTATAGGTATGCCTTTTTCCTATTTTGGCACGTACAGGGAGGAGGCTAGAAACGGTCGTAGGACTTGATTTCACACCCGATCTTTGCATTTTCTTGATAACTTCTATATCCCTTACAACATATCCTTTGTGAGCTTACCCTGCAGTTAGTCCATCCCACGTAAGGCCTTTTCTTTCAAGCAGTCTTCCAAATAGTGCACGAGTCTTCACGGTACTGCCTTTGGGTACAAGCAGGGGGGAGATGCTACTAAAGGATGGGGTCTGGTTCTTAGATCTTCCAGTTACATTTGTTTAAAAGTTCCATAAGCCTTTTTAACAAATCCCTGCATTCATATCCTATAAACATTGCAGTCCATGAGACCACAATTTTTTGGGTCATTTCGTCAAATAGTCAACAGTTTCATGCCTTAGGATAGTAAATCATATAAAGAAAGAAATGGATTTAAGGGGGGGTTCGATTTGTCTTAATCAATCTTTATTAAATTATTGTTTTTTTTTTTTAAAACTTGACAGTTTGTCCTAAATCTCTCATTTCATTGATACAGTCTAGTTTTTATTTACTATATCGTTGCCTCTACTCTATTGGGTCCCTTATGATAAAAATAAATTATATATTATCTAGAGATAATGACAGCTGACCATGCTTATCAAAAAAATTTTCTTATGACAGTCACACTTTAAGTGGTGCTGAAAGAAAAGTATACTGCCGCCGACTTAGTACTTAAGTGTGAGAATTGTTTGTTTGGGTGGGAGCATTGTACTCTTGAATTTGGGGTAATGTCCCTTTGGTAAGGTGATTGTTTATTTAAAAGGTTTTGTTCTTAAGACTAAGTGCCAGTCTTAACCTTGGTATTTATGTTATATATGTAAAATTCATAATCTTATCATGCTTAAACCAGTTAGTTTTGTGGGACCCCCTTATGAAATTATTATTCTTGGTTGTCTTATGTATATTGGTTAGACAAGTAGAAGTGGTAACTTACCTTTCGTGCTATCTTCGGTTAACGAAATATCACTTTAACATGTGAGGTGGGTGAATTGCATGTTTAACTTGGGTGTTTCCCTTCTTTTTGTGGTTGTAAAGAACATATTGAATAGTGTCTGGTTCAGGAAATGGTATTTTAAGGTTAATTGTAGTAATGTTCTTAGAATTAGCCTTTCTTTTTCTCTCTCTCTCTCTCACCGTACGAGCCATGAGTGCCCTTAAGAGGAATTTAGTTTGGAGTTTTGCTAGAGTGTTTGTTGTGCATTAAATACTCTTGCCCTAATCCCCTCGATGCCGTGCCATGTGTGCATGAGACTCGTGAACTTCATTGTGTGGTAGTCCTTAGAGTCTTGCTTGAGTTCCCTGTAGCGGAAGTTGGCTAGTCCTTTAGTGGTTCCTTGATCTCCTCTCTCCATAGTCAGGGGTTGCCTAGGGCGCAATGGACATCCATTGCGTTCGATGATGGAAATATGGTTGGGAGGTGAGCAATATCCCCCTTTGGTCTCGGGTTTGGCGTTCTTTTGGGCATCTTGGCGAGATCCTTTTCACTGTATCTTTACGATGTACTCTTGTCGTTCCTGTGCCGATGGTGCACCTTATTGGTTAATTGATATTAATATACTTTTTCCATGGTAATTGTATAATCAGAGAATGATGCTTGCATGTGAGAAGAAAGCTCCGCAATGTAAGTGTATTTTGTTATCATTAGATGTAAATATTGACTCCTTCTCATTATTTTGGAAAATCTATCTTTGCGTAAGGCCCTAATTATGCATTCTTCTTAATATGTAAGTTGATGTCCTTGTATTCTCCTGTAATGAATCTATTCTAAGCATTAGAATTAGTTCTATACTTTTTCCTTGAGATTCCCTTGATGGTTTATGGAATGAATAGTGTTGTAATACATCTTCTCATGTATGTTTTATCTTAACTAGAGATGCAAAAATGTGATAAACTGCGTCTTGTTGAACGTATTTAGATTAATGTGATTAATGTAATTGAATGTACCTTTATGTTTATATCTGCATGATGTAGACCTCATACTTTCATTTAGATTCTAAGTTATGCTTTAGAGTGGGATTCAAATGATCATTTCTATGAATTCTCGTTATGATCATGTATGTAGAATGAACGAAATTATATCCCATTTGCTTATGTATGTTTTATCCTATCATCAGTAGATTGGATGTTTGACTTACTCCTCCTTGCATTGATGTCAGTTCTTTAGACACCTTATGTTGTATCCCTTGGATTGGTTCACTTGGCGATGTCTCGGATGTTTTATCCGTGCCTCGTCTTCCTTCCCCGCCTTGTGCGACGGGGATTCAGGGTCAGGGGAGAAATTTTTGTGGTTCACGTCATGACCACATGGGTAATGTGGCATGACATGGGTTTTCTCGTGTTGTGGCCACTCGGTAAAAGTGGGCATGACATTTGGTATCAGAGCCAAGTTTCAACATTGGGAGCTCTGGGGTTTGTGTGTTGTTTGGGCCGGCATGGAGTGGGTTGAGTGTGGTTTGACCCTTGTCCTACTCCTTGTAGCTACGAGAGAGCGAGGTTGTGATTTGTCGACTAACCTTCACCTTGGAGGGATAACCATCCTCTCATTTTGTCATCGTGATGGCCTTGTCACACAATTATCAAAGTCTTCCGCTTGTGTTTTGTGGTGGTTATGTCCTCCTAGTCGACTGTCCTCTCGAGTCAGTTGGTCTAGGTGGTGAGGGTTGTGTTGGGCCCTTTCTCGCCCTTGTGTATTTTTGTGGAGAGTAGTGACATCCTAATGCCCGTTTGATTTATTATTGCCTTGTGAACTTGACATGTGTTTATCATGATGTTGAATGGCATAATTTCTTGAATCCCTAACCCTTGTTACCATTGGAAATTGGCATTGTCTCCCTTGGATTGATAACTAGAAAAGGTTGCATGGAGTGTATCTTTGAGTTTTATGAGTGCAAGTTGCTACGTGCATGATTTCATTAGATTACCTTGTAAGAATACTAAGAAAGAAAGAGGTGAAATTTAGTTTTATGTATGGCAAATTGTTAAGAATTAACATATGTTCTCAAACCGTTTCAATGATGCATTTGTGCACTTGGCGACCCTTTTGTAAAGTACTTCTACAAAATAGGATTTTGCATTTTATAAATTTGTTCCCTTGTGAATTTGGTATCATGGCATGCATACCTTGTGCAAAATAGATGTTTGGGCTTCATATAGTAAAATAGTAAAATTAGAGACTTGATCTTGATATTAGATGCTTCTTGTGATATGCCTCTACTTTATGAACTTTGTGTTAGATAAATGTGTGGTGGTTTCGTAGTGCATATGTAGTGTTATATGGGTTATCGTTAACTCCATGATATGTGATGTGTTGTGAGTCACCATCTTGCGAGTTGAAATAATGTTGTGTGGGTTTGATCATGATCTATCAAGCATAGCTAGTAAATTGGTGCACTTACTTGGGGGTATTACCTTATCTCAATGTGAAGTTATGGTTAGACTCCATTTATGCCTTAGATAAATTAATTTGAGTTGATGTTTGAGTAAATGTCTTAGAAAACCTTTATGGTAATTATTATGTGACTTTGGGTATGAGAGTTGTCCTTCTTCACTAAGTAATGAACAATAAAGGAAAATTGTGTATGTGCTACCTGGTGAGTGTGAATACATGTTATGAACATGCTTGCTATGTTGTGATTATCCCGTACATTCTTAGTGTACTCATGAGCTTGCGATACTGGGTATCCATCCATAGGTTGAGTGTATAACTACAAGTATGGTGGAGTTATGCTTGTGTGGCTGCTTGTGTGTGCACCCTGTAAGGTCCAATCTTGGAGTTGGAGACCTTCCATGTGTGGAGTTAAGTAGTGGAGAGGAAGAACTTAGGAAGATATGGTGACATGTTGTGGCATTGGTTTGGGATTACCCAACCAACCATACCTTCCTATGCCAGAGTACCCCTACTTCTCCTTAGTGAATGGACCTCTGACAGGCCCATAGTGCTAACCTATCATGCTTTGTTTCCTTGATGGTACTATTGACAATTGACTTGGGATATTGGTTATGGTTTGGTATGGGCATGTGATTTGCTTGAGGCCATGCTACCTTGTGCAGGTTTATTCGTACCCTTGGTATCTTATTTGAGTGGATGTGTAGCATCCTAGAGACATTTACATTATGATGATGATGTGTACCTTTGAGAAGGGCACAATGTACTATACTGATGGCATGTTACCTTTGAGAAGGGCACGATGTATTATACTGATGACATGTTACCTTTGAGAAGGGCACGATGTACTATATTGATGACATGTTACCTTTGAGAAGGCACGATTCCATGTAAGAGTATGTGAAGGCGCATTGATAATACTTACCTACATGATGTTAGAGCATTGGTTGTGTTTGCATAACACATGTAGTGGACATGTTTCCCTCCTTCCTTATTGGTGACTTGATGTTTGTCACATAGTGATGTAATGTGCACTTTCTTGGATTGCGATTATTTCTTTCAATTGTTTGGTGACCTTTTTTGTATCTTGGTTGTGTAGACCAGCCATGTTAGTTTTATCTTGTTTGAAAGTATCTTAGCCACAATATTTGATTCTTCCTTTTCCGCGTGACTCTTATGGTTACGTTGTTTTAATGTTGAAATGGCGCACAATTATTTATTTATTTATTTAATTTTGGTTATGGAAACTTCTCCTTCTGACTTTTCTGGAAATCTGTGTTGGCTAAGCTAGGTTCTTTTTGTTTTCAAGTGTTGGTCTGGTGTTGCGTTGTTTTCTTGCCATGTCGATGGAGCGACCTCTGGTAGAGTGTATATAAGGAAGCAGACGTGGGAAACTTATGACGATGGGGGTAGGTGTGGACTAGTATGGGCTGGTCATTATCCACTTACCTTCCTAGTGATCTATGTTCTTATGATGACTACCTCTTGGAGGCTAATCCCCTTATACAAACAAGAGGTAGGTCATAGTGGAAATGTATGGAGGGTCCCCCAGGCGCGTGGCCCTAAGACCATCATTCCACTTGGTTCTTGAATCTTTGGATACGTGGCATTGATATTGGTTACTTGGTTCTATGTTGAGACTATGGCATCCTTCTAAACCTATATGTGAACCTTGTGAAGTTAATTCCTGTAATGTGGATGAATCAAAATGTGTGTTTAGTGCATCGATGTATTTGCATATTAGTTGATGTTCTCTCTATAAACTTGTTGTTCGATGTATGAATTCCTCTATGCATGTGTGAAAATGAATAATGATCTTGAGATTTGATGTACTGAGTTTCGATTCATAGAATGTGTTTGTGAAAAGAATTATGCCTTAATAACATTTAGTTACCATGTTTTATTTTCTTGTGAAGAGTTCTTTATTGCATTTGTTATCTTTCGTACTTACCTTGTCTGGTGCAAAGAAGTTTAGGAAAATGCTTCTATCCTCCTCTTGATGACTTCCAAGAGTAAGTCATATCCTAGGGGGGTAGGATGTAAGGCCTGCCCTTGTCTAACTGGTGCATACCCTAGTATTATTATAGTTCTAGATTAAATGATAAAAAGATTGATTATTCTATAATATAGTTGCAAGATGAATATAAGTTGTGATTAGTTACACATCCTTATTTAGTCTTTTAGTATTTCTTTGGCTATGATGGCATTGTTGGATTTGATGTTTTTAATTGAGTGTGCAGGATATTCTTATATGGGTGTTTAACCAATGGATGGATGTTGAGGAGGAGACATGGAATCACTTAACTGCTAGGCCACCTCACCTTATCTTGTCCTTCGGTCGAGTGTCTGACCTTGTGCTCTTGTGGTAGGTCAGTCTCTTAACCTAGTCACTTAGTTACGGTAACCAAAACGTAATATCGAGGACCCCTGTTGTGTGTAAAACCGTAACGTGATGTGTCCCTTGCGTGAGTATAGATGATTTAATGTCACTTCCTCTTCCTTGGTTTTCTCCTATGCTTGTTAAGGAGTGATCACCTTTATCCTTCCTTCTTTTCTCGTGAAGTCGTATTAGCTTAGCAACCTTTGTGTGAAGTCCCTTGTATTTTCTTGTGATGATGTTATGACTTGTTGAAAACCCCTTGTGAGTTGAAAGGTTAGTTTTGGATTTAGGTCATAGTTAGATTAGTATAATCTTTGATATTTGATTTAATCATGATTTATGTTCCTTGCATTTGGAGTTAAAATTTAGTCCTATTTGATTTAGTTTAATCTAGTGATGCTTTAACTCGGCTATGAATTTGCGGGATTTCATTTTTTTGGGGGAAACACCCTTAGGGTTGCAACAAGGGCTTTTTACTAGGTATTTGTCCTTGTTTGTCAAGCTAATTGCCCATGTATGAGAGTGATCTTATCAAAGGTGCCCTTAAAATACGACTATTCTTTTATATCACTTTTTGTTGTGAATGAAGTGTGAAATCATTATTGAAGTGTTTGACCTCTAAGTGGATGATATTAAGCAGTAAGCTAAAATAATATATTATATTTTAGTATGTTAAATTTATATGATGACCAAACATATATAATTATTATCATAATTCTATTTTAGAATATGACAGTATGATTAGAATCTCTCCTCTCCTATGGTACAATCTGTTTAGACCTTGATTGTAATTTTGTTAGCGAATGCCATTCATTTATTATTATTTTTATTTCTGGTTGGGGGGGAGACGTAAATTTGTCGGTCGACCTTGCTTGTCAAGCGTCGCTTCATGATAACTATCCATTCTTTGGTATCCTCTATAATGCTACGACATATTTAGTATGAGAAAACTATTTTATGCACTCTAGCATACCCTAGTATAAGTAAATTGTATAAGAGCCATATTCATATATTTATATAAGTAAATATATATGAAGAAATATAATTATATAAATATATTTTTTGAATATTACTGATTCATTCAATTACTACCTAAATGGTATAGGTTGGACTGGTGGTCCAAAATCTCTCCTTCCACACTTTACGGTCCTAGATCTTCGAGGGTAAATTGCGGTGTAGGGGATGTTCAAAGTAAAGTGTGGAAGGAGAGATTTTGGACCACCAGTCCAACCTATACCATTTGGGTAATAATTGAATGAATCAGTAATATTCAAAAAATATATTTATATAATTATATTTATGCATATATATTTACTTATATAAATATATGAATATTTATGCATATATATGTTGCGGGTATGCGTTAGTTGGAAATGATTTTATTAGTGTTAATGCTTTTCCATAAAATTTCCAAAAGAGGTTAGTCTTCCTACTTGCAAGAAAGAGAATGAGATAATACTTTCACTTGTTGTTGAATTGAATAATGTATTCAAGCTATTGTCTTATGACAATTATCTATTCAATGGTGCCCTTTAAAAAAAATACTATGGCATATCTTAATATGAGTGAATCATATGCAAGCCATATATACCATAATCCCAATTAAATTATGAGTCTTCAAAAAGAAATCTCTCCTTTCTAATATTACAGTCTTATACTATCTCCTTTGTATTTCGTTTTTCATGATTAATAATTTTGTTAAAAGGGGATTTTACTTATTCCTTTTAGGGGTAATTGGTATTGCCAAGTAATAGCAGATTTAGAAGTTAAATTCTTTTCGTTGGGGGTTTTTAGGGTTGTTTTTTTTGGGGGGGGAAGAAGAAAGAAAAGAGGGAAGGAGGGAGCCGGCAGAGGTGTGCCGGGGCTGAGCCCTTTTGGAGGAGGGCGTTTGGACTTGGTTCTTGGAGGAGGCTGCCACTGGGTTTGCAGAGATAATGAGAGGTTTTCTTCTAATTTTCTTTGCATATTCTTATGTCAATGCTGCATTTCATTACTCCTTTGTTTGACCAGGGGACTGGTCTACATTAAACCCTCTGCAAGGCTCATTAAGCACTAAATCAAATAAATGAATGGTAACCAAAATTTGTGGAGCCAACAAACAGATCATAGCAATATTTTGTTTGACATAAACAAACTTTACGGTTATTATTCCTTCTTTTGTTCTTACCCCACAAAACCTTGCAGTCCACGATGTCACAAATCTGGAGACATCCGGCTAAGCTGACCATGTGCATGGTCATTTTTTTTAAAACCCTTCCTTTGCTAGGTTGTCCAATCCTTACCCTATCTCCAAAGCTTCCTTTTATGCTAGCAACGTTCGTGGAATGTGGTATAGGTATGCCTTTCTCCTATTTTGGCACGTACAAGGAGGAGGCTGGAAACGGTTGTAGGACTTGGTTTTACACCCGATATTTGCATTTGCTTGATAACTTCTATATCCCTTACAATATATCCTTTGTGAGCTTATCCTGCAGTTAGTCCAGGCCACGTAAGGCCTTTCTTTTAGGCAGTCTACCAAATAGTGCACGAGTCTTCACGGTGCTACCTTTGGGTACGAACAGGGGGGAGATGCTGCTAAAGGATGGGGTCTGGTTCTTAGATCTTCCAGTTACATTTGCTTAAATGTTCCATAAGCCTTTTTAACAAATCCTTGCATTCGTATCCTGTAAACATTACAGTCCATGAGACCACAATATTTTGGGTCATTCCATCAAATAGTCAACAGTTTCATGCCTTAGGATAGTAAATCATATATAGGAAGAAATGGATTTAAGGGGGGGTTCAATTTGTCTTAATCAATCTTTATTAAATTGTTTTTTTTTAAAAACTTGACAGTTTGTCCTAAATCTCTCATTTCATTGATACAGTCTAGTTTTTATTTACTATATCGTTGCCTCTACTCTATTGGGTCCTTGTGATAAAAAAAATTATATATTATCTAGAGATAATGACAGCTGACCATGCTTATCAAACAAATTTTCTTATGATAGTCACACTTTAAGTGGTGCTGAAAGAAAAGTATACTATCACCGGCTTAGTACTTAAGTGTGAGAATTGTTTGTTTGGGTGGGAGCATTGTACTCTTGAATTCGGGGTAATGTCCCTTTGGTAAGGCGGTTGTTTATTTAAAAGGTTTTGTTCTTAAGACTAAGTGCCAGTCTTAACCTTGGTATGTATGTTATATATGTAAAATTCATAATCTTATCATGCTTAAACCAGTCAGTTTTGTGGGACCCCCTTATGAAATTATTATTCTTGGTTGTTTTATGTATATTGGTTAGACAAGTAGAAGTGGTAACTTACCTTCCATGCTATCTTTGGTTAGCAAAATATCACTTTAACATGTGAGGTGGGTGAATTGCATGTTTAACTTGGGTGTTTCCCTTCTTTTTGTGGTTGTAAAGAACATATTGAATAGTGTCTGGTTCAGGAAATGGTATTTTAAGGTTAATTGTAGTAATGTTCTTAGAATTAGCCTTTCTTTTTCTCTCTCTCTCACTGTACGAGCCATGAGTGCCCTTAAGAGGAATTTAGTTTGGAGTTTTTCTAGAGTGTTTGTTGTGCATTAAATACTCTTGCCCTAATCCCCTCAGTGTCGTGTCATGTGTGCATGAGACTCGTGAACTTCATTGTGTGGTAGTCCTTAGAGTCTTGCTTGAGTTCCCTGTAGCGGAAGTTGGCTAGTCCTTCAGTGGTTCCTTAATCTCCTCTCTCCGTAGCTCGGGGGTTGCCTAGGGCACAATGGACATCCATTACGTTCGACGATGGCAATATGGTTGGGAGGTGAGCAACATCCCCCTTTGGTCTCGGGTCTGGCGTTCTTTTGGGCATCTTGGTGAGATCCTTTTCACTATATCTTTACGATGTACTCTTGTCGTTCCTGTGCCGATGGTGCACCTTGTTGGTTAATTGATATTAATATACTTTTTCCATGGTAACTGTATAATCAGAGAATGATTCTTGCATGTGAGAAGAAAGCTTCGCAATGTAAGTGTATTTTATTATCATTAGATGTAAATATTGACGACTTCTTGTTCTTTTGGAAAATCTATCTTTGCATAAGGCCCTAATTATGCATTCTTGTTAATATGTAAGTTGATGTCCTTGTATTCTCCTGTAATGAATCTATGCTAAGCATTAGAATTAGTTCTATACTTTTGCCTTGAGATTCCCTTGATGGTTTATGGAATGAATAGCGTTGTAATACATCTTCTCATGTATGTTTTATCTTAACTAGAGATGGAAAATTGTGATAAATTGCTTCTTGTTGAACGTATTTAGATTAATGTGGTTAATGTAATTGAATGTACCTTTATGTTTATATCTGCATGATGTAGACCTCATACTTTCATTTAGGGTTCTAAGCTATGCTTTAGAGTGGGATTCAAATGATCATTTCTATGAATTCTTGTTATGATCATGTATGTAGAATGAACGAAATTGTATCCCATTTGCTTATTTATGTTTTATCCTATCATCAGTAGATTGGATGTTTGACTTACTCCTCCTTGCATTGATGTCAGTTCTTTAGACACCTTATGTTGTATCCCTTGGATTGGTTCACTTGGCAATGTCTCGGATGTTTTATCTGTGCCTCATTTTCCTTCCCCACCTTGTGCGACGGGGATTCAGGGTTAGGGGAGAAATTTTTGGTGGTTCACGTCATGACCACATGGGCAATGTGGGCATGACATGGGTTTTCTCGTGTCGTGGCCACTCGGTAAAAGTGGGCATGACATGATGTATGACATTACTATGTTCCTTACCAAATTCGTGGGACCACCTTGTTATGGCCATTGGGAGTACCACTTCCACCTTCAAGATGGAAGATGTGGTTTCTTTGCTGTTGTCTAAAGAGATGCAGAGAAAGACTTCTGAATCAGCTAAGGAGGCTCTTGCGGTTCGTGGTAGATCTAAAGGGAAGGGAAAGAAAAAGGATAAGAATAAGGAAGAAAAAGGAAGATCCAAATCCCGTGGGAGATCTAAGTCTCCTGGAAAGTCCAAGGCCCTGTGTTGGAACTGCGGCAAAACTCGTGACTTCCGTAAGGAGTGCAAGGAGGAGAAAAAGAAAAAGAAGAAGAATAATGATTCGGATTCTGACAAGTCCTCTTAGGATGAAGGAGAAGCATTTGTCGCTGCCTTGGCAATGCATGCATCTAAGGATGTGTAGCTTATTGACTCTGGTGCATCTTTTCACATGACCTCGCATTGGGACTGGTTTTCAAAGTATGAAGAATACGATGGTGGAAAGGTGTACTTGGGTGATGATTCTCACCTGTATATTGTTGGCCGTGGAAGAGTCTTGATTTGATTCCCTGATGGACGAGTAAAGGGAATCAATGGTGTTCTGTATATCCCTGGTTTGACATGAAACCTTCTTTCTGTAAGTAAATTGAATTATGTGGGTGTACAGGTTGTTTTCTCAAATGGAGGATGCAAGATGACTAGAGGATGTATGGTATTGGCTAAGGGTTTTTGGATTGGCACTTTGTTTCAGCTTGATGCATGCACAGTACAGTGCAATAGTACCTCTGTTTTGAAGAATTAAGCTTCAAAATCTTCATCCTCACCATTGGAACCAGCAGTGAAGAAGACTGTTGCATCAACTTCTGATGGTAATGCTTTCTGGGTACCTGAGGGTGCTCATTCTATGGAGATGAAACTTCCAGCTGAGAAGACAATGTTATGGCACCAAAGGCTTGGTCACAGTGGTGAAAAGGGTTTAAGGACCCTAAAGAATAAAAACCTTGTTGAGGGTATGAATGATTGTAACCTTGAGTTCAATTTCTGCGAACATTGCATTTATGGAAAACAAAATCATGTTTAGTTTTATTCTAGTTCTCACAAATCTTATGAGGTGTTGGATTTGATTCATTCTAATGTGTTTGGTCCTGTTAATGTTCCTTCGATTTCAAAATCCATTTACTTTGTTTCATTTATTGATGATTATAGTAGAAGGACATGGGTGTATTTCCTTAGAAGTAAATCTGAAGTCTTTAATAGATTCAAAGAGTTCAAAGCTCTTGTAGAGAATCAAAAGGATAGTAATATTAAGTGTTTGAGGACTGACAATGGTGGTGAGTACTGTTCAGCAGATTTCGACAAGTTCTGTAAAGAAAAGGGGATTGAGAGGCACAAGACAACTCTGTATACCCCTCAGCAGAATGGAGTTGCAGAAAGGATGAATAGAACATTGATGGAGAGGGCAAGGAGTATGCTAAGTGGAGCTAGTCTTGAACAAAATTTGTGGGCTGAAGCTTTTGCTACCACTTGTTGCTTGGTTAACAGGTCTCCTACATCAGTGCTTGTTGATAAGACACCTATGGAGGCATGGTCTAGTAAAAAGCCATCATTAAGACACATTCGAGTATTTGGTTGTGAGGCATATGCACATGTGCCAAAGGAGAAGAGGTCTAAGTTGGAGAACAAGGCTGTAAAATATATCTTCATCGGTTATGGCATCGGTGTGAAAGGGTACAATCTTTGGGATCCAGTAGCTGAGAGAGTTCTGTATAGTAGAAGTGTGATCTTTAGAGAGATCAATCCTTCTTCTGTTGTCTTGCAGCCAGAGAAAGAAGAGAAGAAAGATGATGTGGTTCAGCTTCATTCCACCCCTAAGAAAGTTGAACCGAAAAGATCAGTTGGACTTGATAATGAGGAGAGCTCTAGTAGCTCTGAAAGTTCAGGAGAAGATGAAGAACCTCAACCTTTGAGGAGGTCCACACGGATAAGGTAGCAACCTGATAGGTTTGGATATTCATTGCATGATTCTAGTTGTATTTTTGCTTTAATTTCTAACACTGATGAGCCTAGAACTGTGAAAGAAGCTATGGGTATGAAAGATGCAGGTTCTTGGAAAGAGGCCATGGAAGAGGAGATGGCTTCTTTGGAAAAGAATAATACTTGGGGAGTGTGTGCAAGAAGTTGAATCCACTTTTTGGCCAAAAAGTGGAAGTGTTTTCCCTAATTTTTAGAATTTGTCACATTTGACCTAAAAATTTGAAACACTTAAAGGTGGATTCTTGGAAAAAGTCACTAAATATGAAATGTAGTACTCGGAGTCTAGTTTCCAAATATGTAATTTTTTTCAATACCTAGATGATAGAAATTGATTTTCAATAGGCGTTTCTAAAAACCACTGTTTAAAAGTCACTTTTTTTTTACTATACCATGCACCTATACGTCATCCATATTTTGACCTAAATAATCATATTTTTCTAAATCCTTTTGGGAAAAGATTTGTAACTCACTGAAGCACATTTTCCATATTTTTTTGTAATTTTTTATTGAATTTTTTTTTTGTTAATTTTTTATTGGCCATTTTTTGTCTTTTAAAAAATCGTCGTGTACGTCACACATAAGATGACCTAAACTTAACATTTTTTAAATTTTTTTTAAAATTGAAAATAATTGTCCAAAGTACGTTATCGTACAATTTTTTTTACAAAAAAATATTTTAATAAAAAGTTATTAAAATATTAAAAAACCCTGATAATTCAAGTTTATGGACCTGTTTCATCAGAAATTAATTGACAAATAGAAAAATTAATCCAATTGTAAAAAAAATTACATATTTGGAATCTACACTATCTCATCTATAATGGGTTTTAATTTCATCAAAAAATTCTGCAAAAAGGGCCTACAGATATATGCCCAAAGTCACTATTTTGTTGTGACATTGATAGGACCTTCAAGTTGCAAGTCAAACCAGGTCCAAAGCCAAGGGTCGGGTTCCCAGGCCTTTTTCCTGACCCAAATCCCATTGCAAAAATTGTGTCAAAAATTCAAATATTATGAAACGGGATCCCATTATAGAAATGGGATCTCATTTTGAAACGTGATCCCATTTCATAAAAGGTTAATATTTTAACCTTTTATGAAACGGGATACCATTTTAAAACGGGATCCCATTTTGAAACATGATCCCATTTTAGAACGGGATCCCATTTTTGGCTCGGGATCCTGATGCAAAATGGGATCCCATTTCATAAAAAGCGGGATCTCATTTTGGTTTACCTGATTTTAGGTTTTTTCTAAGTCCAAAACTTCCACCTTAAGTGGACTCGTCTTTGTACATTTACCCTGGGACTTGGTGCCTTTGCCTGAAGGATGAAAACCTATTGGATGCAAATGGGTGTTCAAAAATAAATTTGATGTAGATGGCAATGTTGAGAAATATAAGGCTAGATTGGCTGCGAAGGGGTATTCTCAGGTGGAGGGAATTGACTATGGTGAGATTTTCTCTCCCGTTACAAAGTTGTCATCTATTTGATTCTTGTTATCTCTTACAACAGCGTATGATCTAGAAGTGGAACAGATGTATGTGAAAACAACATTTCTTCATGGTGATTTGGAGGAGGAAATCTATATGTCATAGCCAGAGCACTAGGTGGTGAAAGGTAAAGAAAATCTAGTTTGCAAGTTAAAAAATCTTTGTATGGTTTGAAACAGTCTCCTAGGATGTGGTACCAGAAGTTTGATGCCTTTGTGTTGAGTATTGGATTTCAGAGATTGAAATCAGATCATTGTGTTTACTACAAGGTTGACAATGATCACATTCTCATTATTGCATTGTATGTCAATGATATGTTACTCATTGGGAATGGTAAAAGTGTGATTTCTATTTTGAAGTCTCAGTTGTTAGCATAGTTTGAAATGAAAAACCTGGGGGCAGCTCGGTACATTCTAGGAATGGAGATCAGAAGAGACAGAGCAAATAGAAAACTTTGGTTAGGCCAGAGTAAGTATATTAAGACTATGTTGGAGAGATTCAACATGATGGATTGCAGACCTTTGACTGTTCCTGTTACAATGGGGACAAAGTTATCTATTGAAGGTTGTCCAAAGTCTCCTTTTGAGATAGAGGATATGAGTAGAGTTCCTTATGCAAGTATCGTTGGTAGTTTGATGTATGCGATGGTCTGCACAAGACCAGACATTACCCAAGCAGTGGGAGTCCTTAGTCGATTTATGGCTAATCCTGGACAAGTACATTAGGATGCAGTGAAGAGAGTATTCAAATATTTACGAGGTACTTCTGAGTATTCCTTATGTTATCATGGTTATCCTACAAGACCTCGGCATTCACTTTGTATTCGTGGATTTGTGGATTCAAATTGGGCAGGTGACCTTGACAGCAGGAGATCCACTAGCGCTTATGTGTTCACAATGTTTGGTGGTGCTATTAGTTGGATGAGTAAGCAGCAACCTATGGTCGCTTTGTCCACTACTGAAGCTAAGTACATGGTAGCAACTCATGCTTGTAAAGAATCCATTTGGATTAAAAGATTGTATTTTGATGTTGGGTTTGATGCAGGGAAAATTACTATTTGTTGTGACAGTCAGAGTGCCATATGTTTGGCGAATAATCCTACTTTCCATGCAAGGACTAAGCATATTGATGTCCAATATCATTTTGTTTGTGACATGGTGGAGGATGGGAAGGTAAACTTGGAAAAAGTTGAAACTTTGATGAATGTTGCAGATTCCTTGACAAAACCTGTGAGCACAAAAAAGTTCAGATGGTGTTATTCCCTTTGCTCTTTCAAGGTGTTCGACAAGTGGGAGAATGTTGGGAAAGGTGTCTCAACCTTGCAACTTTGAAACATTACTCTTCTTCCTAGTTTTGGTCTTTTTGGATACCCATTATCTTGGATAGTGGTCTGGAACTTTCAAAGTTTCCATAAGTTCCCTGGAGAGAAAGAAATAGTGAGACTTACTATTTTTAGTAAGTTCTTCATTTGAGCTTAGATTGACCTCAATTTTTTTCCAGAAGGTGCGGAACAGCTAACTGAACATCTCGGGTGAGTTTCGTCTCAAGATCATATTTGGATTGCGAGATATTAAAGTTTCTATTTTTTTGAAACTGCCGGAAAATTTCTGAACTTAATTTTCAGGTATCAAACCTTCTCTAAATGTCCCAAAAACTATTGTAACTAGCAAAGCTGATTCCAAGGTGATAGATCACTTCACGAGCTTTCTGATGCATAAAACGGTTCGTCAATCGGACACCCGAATCAAAAGTTATGGCCTCTGGAAGTTGGACCTTTGGTTTTGGGAAATATAAAAACGTGTTGGACACATAATAGAGCTATAAACGGGAGAGTTACACGTGGTGGTGTGTGGTTTGGCACATCACGAGGCATCTTTGATTGGGAGTTAATTTGGGCGCCACTTTTGGGTGGTTTTAGCTCATGGTTTTTTAATTACCGTTGGCGGTGTATCGTATTATATCTCCTATATATCAAGAACTTGAGATGGAGGTTGTATGTAGAATCTTGTAGATGTCGATATACCTCCTAGATCTCTGGTTGGGTATACTCCTATAAAATCTTTCTTTGCAAGTATATTGTAATCTTCATGATTTCTTTATAATATATTGAGCGGCTTTGGAGTGGGGTTTTTTACCCGAAAGGGTTTTCCTCACGTATATCTTGTGTTGTGAGTTTTGTGTTTGCATTTGGAAATCGTTATCATTTTCTGTTAATGTGCATCTTAATCTGTAATTGTAAAAGAAATTTGCATAAATCTTTCCTCATTAGATCAATATAGGAAGTGCATTCCGCGTACCTTGCTTCCTTTCATGATTGCCATGAGAAGCCCTGTGATGAGGGCCTCGTATTCAACTATATTGTTGGTACATGGGAATGTTATTTTGTATGACCTAGGGATTTTGTCGCCTTGAGGTGTGACAAATAAGAGACCTATCCCCGAGCCATGATGAGTATACGACCCATCAAAATACATTTTCCAAGTGTTTTTTGTCGATGCAACTGTTAGTATGGATTCATCTGGAAACTCTGACAACAAAGGATGTTCAGCTGGCATAGGAGCGTCTGCTAATTGATCAGCGATAACTTGCCCTTTGATGGATTTTCGTTCTATGTACTCAATGTCAAATTCACTCAAGACCATTACCCAATTTGTTGTTCATCCAATGAGAGTGGCTTTGCTTAGCAGATATTTTAACGGATCATTTTTTGCAATGAGTTTGGTTTTGTGACTAAGCATATAGTGTCTTAACTTCTATGATGGAAAGACTATTGCCAAACATGCTTGCTCAATCTGTGAATAATTAAGCTCATATGCTATCAACGTGTGACTGATGTAATAGATGACTCTCTCTTTTCCTTGCTCGTCATGTTGTGCCAGTAAGGCTCCAATTGCTATTTCTATTACTGATATGTAGAGGAGAGGAGGTTGTCCTGGTCTTGGTGGCATGAGAATTGGTGGATTGGCAAGATATTTCTTTAATTGTTCAAAGGCCAACTAACAATTATTATCCCACTGACAAGTTGTATTCTTTCTAAGCAGATGTTGAAATGGTTGGCATTTATCAGCGAGCTGCACTATGAATCAACGAATGGATTGCAACTTACCCTGTAGACTTTTGAGTTGTTTAAGTGTTGAAGGAGGAGGCATCTCCATTATAGATTTGACTTTGTTCGGATCTACCTCTATCCCTCTTCGTGACACTATGTATCCTAGGAGTTTCCTGGAGGTTACCCCAAAAATACACTTTTTAGGATTGAGTCGTACATTATACTTTTCCAGTCAATCAAAGATCTATGCTAGCACATCCAGATGTTCCTCTCTTGTTTTTTATTTTTCCAAAAGGTCATCTACATAGTCTTCCATTATCTTGTGAAAGAAATCATGAAAGATGACTGTCATTGCTCTTTAATATGTAGCTCCTACATTCTTTAATCTAAAAGGCATCACAACCCAATAGTAAGTTCCCTATGGTGCTATGAATGATGTCTTATGTTGGTCTTCCTCAACTATCTTGATTTGGTTATATCCTAAAAACCTATCCATGAAGGATAGCATTTCATGTCCAGCAGTGAGATCTATGATCATGTCGATGTAAGGAAGAGGGAAATCATTCTTAGGACAAGCTTTGTTAAGATCTCAAAAGTCAGTACAACAACGGACGCCCCCAATCACTTTTTCCAAGGTATTAGATTCAACACCCATTGGGGATAGTCTATTGGTTGAATAAATCCTACATCTAGAAGTTTCTTCAGTTTTGCTTTGACAAGTAATGCTATTTGTGGATGCATCTTTTACAATTTCTGTCTTACTGGTTTCGTATCTAGATATACTGCAAGATGATGAACTACGAGAGCGATATCCAGCCCATGCATATCAGCGTAAGTCCATGCAAAGTTGATGCTTCTTTGTTTGAAGAAATTCAGAAAGGCCTTTTATTCTGTTGGTGTCAATGATTCGGCTTGATATGTGATCTGAGGCTCGCTTTCTGTGCCAAGATTCATTTCCTATGACGCTTCTGTCAAGATAGGAGATGTTTCTTGATAAAATTTAGGTACTTCAAGGAGGTCCAATCTCTCATCCTCTGGCGCCTCAAAGAGGTTTTCACCAGAGGATACATCCTTTATTTTTACTTTTTTATCATCTGAAAGCGCCAAAAAGTGGTTTTCGCCAGGGGATGTATTTTTTATTTTTATATTCATCATTTTGCAACTAAGAGATTGGGTGGTCTCGCCAAAGTACATGTCAGTGTTTAAGTTCCATGATATATCCTGCTTTATGATCTCCCAAAGGAATGTGATTTCTTACTCCCATGAACTTAGCAAGAGCTTTGTTGTTTTGTACAACATCTAGGACAGGTGGTGCTATTTGGTCCCAATCGACAAGTTGTGGATATATGAGAGGTAGGTCATCGGTTGTGGATGGCATGGAAGATAATGTGAATATGGTACAGATGGAGGATTCAAAGAGTTTGGTGAAATCGGAGGAGTCAGAATGATACTCTTCATCATTGTCATTGATTATCGGAAAGGCCTTGGCGTCCTCCGCAAAAGTACACTCGCGTTCTGAAGGTGGCTATTCTAATATTCCATACCCTATCCCTTGGCGATAATAATATCCATAAGCCTGGATTGGTTCAATGATCCCTAATTTATGCAAGCCAATGCCCCCTTGTCCCTTGTATCCCATTTTCTTAAATATTCGGGAGCCTTGACCATAGATTTCTAATGGAAGAACCAGGGGTTCTTACTCTTCTTCATCCTTGTATAGCCATGGGGATACATCTTCTAAGACATCATGTTACATGATATGGTGTTGGTTTGCACTTAATGACTACGGTAGAGACTTCATTTCCCTTAGGAATGCCATATGTCTTAGGGGATGGTGGTAGAAGTCCAACACAAAAGAAGGCACCATGTAAGTCGTATTCACCACATCCTTTGTCACTTGCCTTGATCTTGATCTCGGGATAAGGAGTGGATTGGGATGTTGATGGAAAATTGGTAGGAATAATGTAGGCAGAAGATGATCAAGTTGTTTGCAGAGACTTGGAAGGGGTCGCAACAGGATGATTGTAGGGACAGAAAGTATGATCATGTCCTTCCAAGAAGCTACAGTATTGAAAAGGATGAGGGTCGGCATAAATGGTCACCTCAGTTTTGTTGTGTGGGAATTTGAGGCACTAATGGAAAGTGGAGGGACTAGCTTGCATAGCATGAATCCATGGATGACCAAGAAGAATGTTGTAAGGAAGATCAAGGTCAAGGACTTGGCACTTTGTCTCCAAAATCTTAGGTCCCACTTGAATAGGGAGTTTGATAGTCCCTGCAAACAATCTCTCTGTGTCATTGTAACCTTTTATGGTGATACATTCGTTTGCATTTACGACCACATCAAAATATCCCAAGTGTTTCAATAATTTTAGAGTGCACAGATTTAGGCCGGAGCCACCATCTATTAAAACCTCTTTTACGATGTGTTTATGGACTAGGACTTCGATGTGCAATGCTTCATTATGAGATGTATCTGAAGAAAGATCTTTTTCAGAAAAGGTGAGGCGATGGGGTGCTGTAAGGTGAGCTGCCATAGCTTGAAATTGTTCCACATTTAGATTAGTAGGGACTTGTGTTTCCGTCAAAGCCTTATCCAGGATTTCCTTGTGAAGTGGCGATATGCGAAGGAGCTCAAGAATTGTTATTTGGGCCGGTGTCTTTCCTAAATGGTCTAGGAGGTTGTACTTATATGTGAGTGGATTGGAAGGTGCAGATGATGAAGGTTGATCAGTTGTAGTTGGATTGTTAGTGGCACCATGAATGGCTACACGATCACAACGGGTTGTGACAGCACAATTGAGAGTTTGGGATTGGACTCGAATTGCAATAGTGTTGACATGGCTAAAGGATTCTTCTATTCGTCTAACAACGAAATCAAAACATTTTGGCAGAGGAACAACATGATATGTTTGATAGGTGGATGAAGACGCTTTTCCTTTGTTATGGTCGGGGAGGGGGTCCTTATATGCTCCCAAGTTTGCATTCAGAGATGGATTTGAAGAGTCTTGGAGGTTGACTTTGCCTGCTTCTATGAGATCTTGTATACGATGTTTTAATCTCATGCAATCTGATGTTGGGTGTCCCTTAACACAATGATATTCACAGTATTGATTCTCATCATACCACATGGGTTTAAATTGACTTTCATCAACAAGTCTTATGGGTGGTAGTTGCAATAAGCCCCCTTTCACACATCTATCCAAAATGTCCGCGATAGGTTCCCCCAAAGGGGTAAATCTTCTTCTAGGGTGATTTTCTTGTCTTGGAGGTCCCCTAGGTATGTTCACATTATTGCTTGAGATATTCAGCGGGGATTATTTTGGACATTTTGGACTTCTTTTGTATCTGTTACTCCATCATTGAGGGAATTCTTATTTTTGTTCCAAAAGCGCGGCTTGTCACTTGTTTGAGCGTTATTGTTGTTGTTTGAGGTGATGTTGTTGTTGTTATGGTTGTTCTTGTTGTTGTCATACAGTTTTATTGATCCTTTAGCAATAAGGGCTTTTTCAATAGTTATCCCCTTTTCAATAACTTCTTCAAAGTTTGAGGCACAAAACACTTGCAAGTGAAATGCTAATTCAGGATTTAGATTAGTGACAAACATGGTCACAAATTGTTTCTCAGGTATTTGCCATGGTAACTTTCTTGCCAATGCTCTCCATCTTTGTAAAAAGGGCACAAATGGTTCCCCATTCTTTTGTTTAGTATTACAAAGGTCTGTCATAGAGATTTCATGCTCACAATTGTAGGAGAAATGAGTTATGAATTTCTCTACAAGTTCCTCAAATGATTTTATACCCCGAGGAAGATGTGTAAACCATTCAGTAGCTTGTCCACTAAGGCTTTTGGGAAAAAGTCTCTTATAATAAGTGTCCTCTTGAGCAACTTCAAGGCAAAGTGAAGTAGAATTCCCGCAAGTGATCCTGAGGGTCTCCTTTTCCCTTGTATTTGTCAAATTTTGGCGTTTCAAAGTGTTTAGGGAAAGGTGGCATATATAGATTCTTGTCAAAAGGATAATGACATATTTCCTCAAGAGAATAATGCTTCTTTTTGGGTTCGTTTGCCTTCTCTACTATTTGTTGGACCATTTCAATTGTGAGGGGTTGTTGTGGGGTAGAATTGTTTTGACACATTCATTGAAGATATGGTGGTAATTGTGTGTCTTGGCCTTGTCGTGTGTTGACATCTTGTCGTGTGTTGACATCTTGTCATGTGTTGGCATCTTATCGTTGCGAATTTGGGTTTTGATTGTCTTGGGACATGGAAATGGTTGCGATATTGGAAGTGTTGACATTTTGTTGTGAAAGGAGCCGTGATATGATGGCTATGGAGTTAGGATCGTTGGATGGGAGGCCTATGGAAGTATTTGCGTTTGGAGTGTTGCTAGGAATAGTGAGTGTGATTTGTTGCATGGTGGCATTAGTGTTTGTAGGAGTGGCCCCAAGTCGAATAAGATGATCCATAAACCTATTGGGGTATGATTTGAGAACTCTATGTAACACATCCATGGCCCCAGTATCTTGTAAGAAATCCTCAACCTCTTGGTCAGATACATTCGTTCCATGGGGCGATGGTGGAGGTTGAATTGAATGGTCATAGTGCACATTATTTTCATCAGTTGGTTGCATTCCAATTTTGATAGCAACATTTTTTTGGTTGGTTTGGGGCATTCTAGTATCGAAGGATCCCATTTCTTGAAGTCTCTTAGCTTGTAACCTTGTCAAGGGCATGCAATGATGTTGGGGTGAGTTTGATTTTTGATGTTCTTGGGAAGAAAGACCTTAGAGAGCAATTTGTAATTAGTTGGACCCAAAGGGGAGAAAGAGCAAAATGGATGAAAATTTTCAAGGCTAAAGGGTGATAATGGTGATGGAGTTGGCTAAAGATATGGTGTTTGAACTTTGGAAGGATGGCTTAGGACTTAAAAACGATGAGCTTGGATAAAATCTAGATCTTTAGGTTTTGTTTCAAAGATGATTCCTTATACTCAAGGTAGACTAATGACCTCAAAGCAAAAGGATGATAAGATATTTTACTTGAAGGTAGACTAATGACCTTCAACATAAAATAAGGATGATGATAGATGAAGTTTATGAGGATACCAAAGGTAGCTAATCTTTAAGTATCTTACAAACAAGGATAAAATGAGATCTAGATTGAATCTTTTGCACACAAGCTTAGTCCAAAGGTTGATGGATTGGTAGGATAAAAGGTGAATGGCTTAGTAGGCAATTTGGGTGAGATGTAAGTGGAAAATGATTTTGGGATGAAATGTTTAAGAGATGGAGAGCCCAACAAATCAAAATATTTTCTCTAAGGTCAAGATGAGATGAATGGATGGATGTTTAAACTATGAATGGATAAATGAAATGAAAAAAGGATTAATTGGACAAGGCTAAAATGTTTTTGGGACTTCTAAGTGTTTGGATTTTTTTGGATATTTTGAAGGCTTTTTGAATTTTTTTTGGATTTTCCTAAGGTTTTGAATGTTTTTGGATTTTTGAAGGCTTTTGAATTTTTTTGGACTTTTCTAAGGTTTTGGATTTTTTGGATTTTTTAAGGCTTTTGGATTTTTTGGATTTTCCCAAGGTTTTGGATTTTTGAAGGCTTTTTGAATTTTTTTTTCTTAGATTTTCCCAAGGTTTTAGAAATGAGTATATCTCTTGGAAAACAAATACAAAGCACACAATTCACACAATGGGAAAGTTTGTTTTGATGCAATGTCTTTGTTGTTTTGAAATTTTTTTTTGAAAACAAGCACAACCTAAGGCGAAGGCAAGGACAATATTTGTTGAATCCCCTAGCTGCACCTATTCAAAGCGGGTAGCTCCAGGATCTTGGTAGCACTAGATCCCCCTTACAGTCCACTCACTTCTCACGCATACCAAGATCTAGGTTTCCCAAGGCTCATACCCCCACCAAACCTTAGGATTGTCCCTTCTACCTCGGTTAAGAACTACATGAATTGGGGCCGCTTCAAAGATTTCCCTTCTGCATCAACAAATAGAAGGATTTGGGCTACTAAAACAATGGTTCATAGTGGGGGAACATCCAGGGGACTGACACCTCACAAGCATCCAGCAAGCCATTTAAGGCTATAACTAACCCTACTAGGAGTTTAATATACACAAAGGTACACCTACTTTCGAGCTAGCACTGTATGGTGAGCGCTAATACCAGTTAGACTTGGCTTTCACCTTATCCTCAATTTACATATAGCGGACCAGATGAAAGTACCTCTTGGGGTCACCAATGAGTTCTCCGTACGGATGTTGTTAATAACTGAGAGGGGGGGTGAATCAGTTATTCTAATAATTCAACTTTATGTGCTTTCTTAACAGCTAATGCAACATCAGATCAAATAAGCAAGCATAATTATGAAATGGAAATAACACTAATACACATGACACAATGATTTTGACGTGGAAACCCTGTTAAGGGGAAAAACCACAGGGTGATTAACCCAAGATATTATTCTCTGTTAGAAGAATAGAAGATACAAAATGGCACTTGCCAATTAGGGCTCACTGCCTGAGCACACTGCTCACAAGAGGCTCACTGCCTACAAAAGACTTACTGTTTACAAGAAGAGAACTTGAACTGATGAGAAGCATCCACACATGCTGAAGTTTAGTTCTGGTTAAGCTCAATAGACTGATCTACTGCACTTCATTCTTACTCTCCTTAAGTGCTGCTGTTCACTTACATTCTGAACCTATTTTCTGCCTTTTATACTATTCTTCTTTTATTCACACTTCAATCCATACACAACACACATACTTTCACATCTAAATCCATCTTGTATATATATCCGCACAGGTGATTTTAACACTTTTCTAGTCGGCATCCGGAATAGTCAATATTATTTCAAACTCTGGTATGTCGGCTAAATCCTTGCATACCAAGTAATGCGGATCAAGAATATGCTTGTGGAAGTCTTCAATCATGTCAGCCAATCATGAATGATACCTCAAGAAACTTAGTCATTAGCAATATCTCTTCCGGATTTGGGTCTGACAATCTGTCGGTACAGTTCTTCCTCTGTCTACTCTGTCAAACAGGAACCCAACACTCAAGTGTTCATATCTCTTCACCCTTCCATCACTGGAGGATAAATCCTTGGAATCTATTAGTCAAGGTACTCCTCTTGACTTCCCCAAATCCGCACTTTACTGAAATACTTGCTCTGAGAGATCCGGACTTGACTGTCGGACATAACTGACTACTCTATTCTTGCTTACCGGATCATAACACTTCTTCAATCTGACTTCTGGTAGAGACTCATCATGTCATGCGGATGTGTGAGATAACCTTTGTTTCCATCAATGACAACATTCATGAATCCATATAGTGTCTCTTGCCAACAGATGTGTCTCAAGGGCAGGCCCACGTCCTAAAAAAGAAGAGAATAGAACCGTTTATCTTACACCCAAGATCCTTTTGAAGGTGAGGGGAGAGGATACTTCGATTCTAACCCTTGAGTAACACAAAGTGTGTAAGTGCACCAAATACGGCAAACAAATGCTAATGTTCTTTTTAAGTCGAAATCCAAATGTTCCTAAGATCAAGCAATGATTTTTTTTAAGCTCAAATGAAATGTTTGCCTAACTAAACACACAAAGGTTCATTTTTAAAACCCAAAACAAAGTGTGCCTAATTTACCAAAAACCCTACAGCAAATCGTTAGTAGTTTTTTAGATTTAAGCCTTTGACATGCATTCTTTTATGTTGCAGAGTTTGGCCAAACAACCTGCACAATCAAAGAATCAGTACAGAAAATAGCACCAAAATAGAACAGAAAAGTGCCAAAAAATCATGAAATCGTGCCACAGAATCAGTAAATCATGACACAATTTTTTACCTGTCAGCAGAATATCGTGCTACAGAAAAGAGAACTTGTGCTGTATTGAATATAACACTACAGAAATGAGATATCACACCACAAAAATAAAAAATGGCACCAGAAAAATAGAAAATCGCACCAGTCTGAGTTTTTACCTGATTTACCTATTCGCAGAGGCTGGACTATCACATGGATCTGGGTGTAGGTCGCGCCAAATTGACAGAAAAAGGACCTATCCTTAAAAAATAGATTAGATGAAAATCCAAACCCTTCTATTTGCTTTAATATGGACTTTCATATGACCTTAAACCCTAATAAACCAGAAATCTGCAAACCCTAGTTCATGGATGTAAATCTTGCTAAAATGCAATCTAAATATCAAACCCTAGTATAAACCTAGTGAAAATATTAGACCTTTGATCAAATCCTGCAAAACAAAAGCTTGTTAGAACTTGCAAGTACAAAAAACTGAGTCAACAACTGAAAATACAAGATCCTTCAACCATAAAAAATATATCAAATAAACACAGCAAAATCATGCCAAAATAAGAAATCGCACCGAAAATAGACAGAATCATGCCAAAGTCAAGGAAAATCACACTGAACAGGGAAGAAATCATGCTAAAACAGTCGAGTATTGCGCTAAAACCTGTAACAGAACCTGCGATATGGCTTTTTGATGAAAATTTTTAAAAACACAATGAAGAATTAGTAAAATTAGACCTAGGGGTCCCACCGGGCGTGCCGAATGAAATCATGGAAACCAACATGAAGGAAATAATAACAAAATTGCAAACAAAACAATGCAATATACCTTCAAGATGATCCACAATCCATAGTTAAGGTTGAGAATGCTGCACCCAAGAACATTATAGCTATACCCACAAAGATTGAAATGTGAAATGCTCTCATGCAAATGCAAATCACTAAACCCTAGCTCAAAGATGCAAGAATAATTTTGACATAGTGATGATATGCTCAAGATTGGATGCAAATGGCTTAGAAGAGGGCTGTATTTATAGAAAAGCTTGGTTGAAATGGAAGGATGAGATTTGATTTTGACTTTTAGCTTATGAATGGCTGGGATTAATCATACATGGATCAAGTTTATCTTTGTGACAAGTGTGTGATGGAGAAGAGAGATGAATTTTAAATTAGAATAAAAGACTAAGAGGTGCATGTGACTATGTAGTCATCTGACAAATGGAGGGAGGAGAATAATTAGCTCCAATTTAAATAAAAGATATTTAAATTAGCAAGTCATGTGAAGGGATTAGGTGGAGGGCAAATGGTGTGACATGTGTTGCAATGAGATGAGAGGTGAGGGATTTATTTTATTTATTTTATTTGGGTTATGGAGACATGTGACAAAGGGGTAATTAATTAAATAAAGTGAGTTTATTTAATTAATTAAGGATGTGATTAAGTTGGAATTGTGAATGGGAATATTAACCAAATAAATATCTAATATTTATTTAATTAATATGGGCTAACATTAGAAGGAGATAAATATTGAATTAAATTAATTCAATATAGGTGACCAAGGGGATTTAATTAATTAAATAAAATTTAATTAATTAATTGGGATGATTAAATGGTTAGGACATTTTAGGGTGTCTACAAATAGCATTGCATAAAACCTGCCATTGGGTTCTTTGTAGTCAATCAAGTCCTCTTGCTAACCTTCTTTACTAAGACATTACAAAAAACTTAAATTAGGATTTACTGTAGACATTTATAATTAAAAAGGGCATTAAGAAAAATACTTTAAAACTAATTTCTAAAATTACCAAAAAACTTCATAGCCATTTTTTCTAACATATTCTTACAACTCAGATATCTTTAATAAACAGGGAGACACCACCAAGCACTTAAGGAATGGGCATTGATTTAACACTACAAGACATCAAATTTCTCAATTAAAATGATTTCTAAAATGAGAAATAATTAATGCCCATTTTTTTCTCATTTCCCTATAACTCAATTATCTTTAATAAACATGGTGGCATTATCAGTTTGATATGCATGACCAGTAAACACTAAAAGGAATATACTAGTTATCTTGAATTAGCTAACCTCTGAAAACTCAAAAAATATCCTCATGGAAACCACTTAAAATACACATAATTATAATAAATATGGTGTAAAATTCAACTATAAATTACATAAATAAATAAGATTAGAAATTCATCATGGGCTAGAGATTGGAGATTTTGTTGTGTTCAAGTACATATCCAAGTCATATTTTAAGGTTAAGATATTTCAAAGAACAGGGTGTGTGAAAAATATCAATGCTCTTCAGCTTATGAATACCAACATTGATACAGATAAAAGATGCCCTTCTTCTAACAGAGTATGCAGTTCAAGTCATCCAATGGGCAACAAGTGGCTGAATGAATTGGTTTCTGATGGGGAAAACAACAATGGTGTGGAAGCAATGGAAGAAAATCAAAATTAGGATTGAGGGTTGAGGGATTAGGGTTTAAGGTATAGTGTTGAGGGTTTAGGGATAGGGTTTAGGGTTGAGGGATTAGGGTTTAGGATTGATGGATTAGGGTTTAAGGTATAGTATTGAGGGTTGAGGGTTTAGGTATAGGGTTTAGGGTTGAGGGATTCGGGTTTAGGGTTGACGGATTAGGGTTTAATGTTGAGGGTTGAGGGTTGAGGGTTTAGGAATAGGGATAGTATTTAGGGTTTAGGGATGAGGGATTAGGGTTGAGGGTTGAGGGATTAGGGCTGAGGGTTGGGGGATTAGGGTTTAGGGTTTAGGGATGAGGGATTAGGGTTGGGGGTTGAGGGATATGGGTTGAGGGTTGGGGGATTAGGGTTTAGGGATAGGGTTCAGGGTTTAGGGTTGAGGGAATAGGGTTTAAGGTATAGTGTTGAGGGTTTAGGGATAGGGTTTAGGGTTGAGGGATTAGGGTTCATGGTTGACAGAATAGGGTTTGACGTTGAGGGTTAAGGGTTTAGGGATAGGGTTGAGGGTCGAGAGTTTACCTGGTTAAAGTAGAGTGTCGAGGATTGAGGGTTTAGGAATAGGGATAACATTTAGGGTTTAGGAATGAGGGATTAGGTTTGAGGGTTGAGGGATTAGGGTTGAGGGTTAGGGGATTAGGGTTTAGGGTTTAGGGATAGGCTTTAGGGTTTAGGGATGAGGGATTAGGGTTGAGGGTTGAGGGATTAGGGTTGAGGGTTAGTGGATTAGGGTCTAGGAATAGGGTTTAGGGTTTAGGGTTGAGGCATTAGGGTTTAAGGTATAGTGTTGAGGGTTTAGGGTTGAGGGATTAGGGTTTACGGTTGATAGATTAGGGTTTGGCGTTGAGGGTTGAGGGTTTAGGGTTTAGGGATAGGGTTGAGGGTCGAGAGATTACTTGGGTAAAATAGAGTGTTGAGGGTTGAGGGTTTAGGGATGAGGGATTAGGGTTGAGGGTTGAGGGATTAGGGTTGAGGGATTAGGGTTGAGGGTTGGGGGATTACCTAGTTAAAGTAGAGTGTCAAGGGTTAAGGGTTTAGGAAAAGGGATAGCATTTAGGGTTTAGGGATGAGGGATTAGGTTTGAGGGTTGAGGGATTAGGGTTGAGGATTGGGGGATTAGGGTTTAGGGATAGGGTTTAGGGTTTAGGGATGAGGGATTAGGGTTGAGGCTTGATTAGGGTTGAGGGTTGGGGGATTAGGGTTTAGGGTTAGAGTTTAGGGTTTAGGGTTGAGGGATTAGGGTTTAGGGTTGACAGATTAGGCTTTGACGTTGAGGGTTGAGGGTTGAGGGTTTAGGGATAGGGTTGAGGGTCAAGGGATTACTTGGGTGAAGTAGAGTGTCGAGGGTTGAGGGTTTAGGAATAGGGATAACATTTAGGGTTTAGGGATGAGGGATTAGGGTTGATGGTTGAGGGATTAGGGTTGGGGGTTGGGGGATTAGGGTTTAGGGATATGGTTTAGGGTTTAGGGATGAGGGATTAGGGTTAAGGGTTGAGGGATTAGGGTTTAAGGTATAGTGTTGATGGTTTAGGGATAGGGTTTAGGGTTGATGGATTAGGGTTTAGGGTTGATAGAGTAGGGTTTGACATTGAGGGTTGAGGGTTGAGAGTTGAGGATTTAGGGATAGGGTTGAGGGTCTAGGGATTAGGGTTAAAGTAGAGTGTCAAGGGTATAGGGATTAGGGATAGGCTTTATTGTTGAAGGTTTAAGGATTGAGGGTTGAGGCTTTAGGGTTGAGGGTTAAGGGATTAGGGTTTAAGATATAGTGTCGAGGGTCGAGGTTTTAGGGATAGGTTTTAGGGTTTAAGGGTTAAGGGTTAAGGGATAGGGTTTAGGGATAAGGGATTAGGGTTTAATGTATAGTTTCAAGGGTTGAGGGTTTAGGAATAGGGATAGCGTTTAGGGTTTAGGGATGATGGATTAGGGTTGAGTGTCGAGGGTTTAGTGATAGGGTGTAGGGTTTAGTGATAGGGTATAGGGTTAAGTGATAGGGTGTAGGGTGTAGTGATAGAGGTGAGAGATATTGCAAAGGTGCTATCAAAATTGAGATAGGCACAAATATTTATGGATCAATCTATAACAGGACATAATGCAAGCGCGTTATAATGCGCTCACATTTTGTCTTGCTGTACAAATGGTAAAAAGGCCTGGACTTTGTGCTATATAATAAAGAATTGAGAAATAGTCTCATGCATTGTTTGGAGCCATTTTATGACATGCCACCTATCAACATAGTGTTGGACAATATTCTTATTTGTGTAATGCTTATCTCTATATAGCTTTTGCATGCTTACAACACATCTAGGCTCTTGCCTAGAGGACTGTCCCCTAGACCACTTGGCATCTAGATTAGTTTTGGAGTTGTTTAGACTAGTTGTAGTTGTTAAGAGATGGTGTTGATCATTTTTAATCCATGTATACACCCTAAAGGAAATATATCACTTGTAAAAGGTTAAGACCTAGTGGCATGAGGAGCTTTACTCATACTTGTTGGAGTTTTCTCCTCATATTAGGTTTTTTCTATCTATAAGGTCTTGTGTTTCAATTGTTTTTGAGTCTTGTTGTATTCTATTTTCTTTCTTACGCTCTTATTTCTAGGTGCCTTAGGTAGTTACTGTAGAGTAGAATACTCTACATTTTGATTTTTGAGTTTTAGTTGTGTGAGCTCCATTTTTGTTTCTTTGCATTTTAGTTTTGGCAGTAAGGTTTTTGACACAGAGCGCGGGCACGCGGGGTTTCATTTTGTAAATATTGCCTAAGTCCCAAAGTTCAGCGGATGCTACCAAGTGTCAGCAGCCGGGACACATTATAAATTTTCTTAAGTCATGCGAAGAGTGCCACGTATCTTTTGCATTAAGACGGAAGCTACCAAGTGTCGGCACCCGTTTGAGTTTCTTCTAAGTTTCAAGCGCCCCTTTAATGTTTCTCATAATGTGGCAGGTCCTTTTTAAGGTTTCAGTGAGCGCGGAAGGTGCCAAGTGGCAGATGCAGGGAGTTTCTGTAATGTTTCTTAAAGTTACACGGGAGGTGCCGCATGTCCCATATAGTTTCTGTAGAATGCGCCAAGTGTCAACATCCGCGGGTTCCCTTTTGGTTTCATCGCTAAATAAAGAGGTATGGTGGGCCCTGTTAAATGTTTCTATAGTTTCAGCGGAGTGCGACATGTGTCACCATCCGCGTGATTCTTATGAGGTCTCTAATGTTTCTATAATGTTTCTCAGAGCTACGTGGCGAGTGCCAAGTGGCAACATCCGCGAAGGTTTTGTTTAAGTGCATATAAAGTTTCTATAGTAGCAGCAGAGTGTGCCATGTGTCATCTTCCGCGGGACCCCATAAATATTTCTAAGTCTCTCTAAGTTACGCGGAAGCTGCTACGTATATATTTCTCAGATCCGCGGAAAGCGCCACCTGTCCCTATTTCTTTTTAAAGCTGCTCAGGCACGGACTGTTGGTGGGTCCCATTTTTAATGT
The DNA here is from genome assembly GCA_027924645.1 of Cunninghamia lanceolata. Classification (NCBI taxonomy): domain Eukaryota; kingdom Viridiplantae; phylum Streptophyta; class Pinopsida; order Cupressales; family Cupressaceae; genus Cunninghamia; species Cunninghamia lanceolata. Next base: position 2,492,220 of record BSBN01001583.1, on the reverse strand, counting down.
TTCTTAAGTTTCAGTGTAGCGGACAGTGACAGATGGCAGAGCCTGAGCACTCCTAATATAAAGCCACAGTAAAGACTCAAAGTAAAGCAGAGATCGCCACGTATCATTTGTAGGGGCCGCGGACGGTGCCAAGTGTCAATTTTTGGTGTCTCCTGAGTAATGAAGCAGTTTATCAAGTAAGTCATGCAGAGGATGCCATGTGTTAGTTTCTTATTGTTCTGGAAAGATGAAGGAGTTTCAAGAAAGAGGCGCGTATGAATGCCAGCTGTTCCAAGGGTTTATAGTCGCAAAGACTATCAAAAACTGCCACGCGTTCCTACCTGATTCAAGTAAGTGGAGTTACATGTATCTGTTGCAGCCAATGAACTTGTAGAGTGGCTAACCGTTTCTGATTTGAAAGATATCTTCTGTCAGATGTTTTCAGTTAAGTCCTAGTTCAGTTAGACCGTTGAGATTTGATCGTGCGGGCAATCTTTGAGCCAGTTCTATGCTATAAATATGGGTTCAGATCGCAGTTTTAGATAACATTGGAGATATAGAGATTTTTCCTACATCACAAATTGTTAGAGAAGTTTGAAGATCTTTTGTAGTGGCTAGTAATATCATTTGCCTTTGTTCTGTTTTCTTGATTCAGAGAGTTTGTATAATTGTGCATGATTCTGTGCCTTTTATGTGACTGGAAAATTAATAAAAGATGGAGTTCTGTGCCTTTGCTGATATTTTCTGTGTTATTGCAAAAATCTTCTAAGTTGTGAGCCTTTGATCCTATTTGTTTTCCATCTTTTACATTGATCATGCATTGTTTGCTCTTTAATGTAACTGAATCCTAAAATTAGTTTCACTGTGCTTAGTGTTGATAAACAAAATCACATTCAGGTGCATCGCCATAGTTTAGTTTCATTTTCAGTTGCATTTGTGATTCTGTTTAATTCTATCCCTTTTCCCAAAACACTTTTGAGATAAAGAAGAGCCAGCTTCTTTAAAATCTGGAGGTTACTCTGAGGAGCATTCCCACGTCAAACAATGCAATTCTGAGCATCAACAGTTACTATATATCAACGACCTGTCTAGAGACTAGAATAAGGTATAATCTAGAATGATCTAGGTGTCTTCTAGGTAGATACTATATATCAACTACCTCTCTAGAGACTAGAATAAAGTATAATTTAATCTAGGTGTCTTAGGTAGAACTATAATCTAGGTGTCTAGGTGACTTAGGTCTAGACTACGATAAGGTATAAAGACTAGGTGTCTTAGGTCTACTATGTCTATAGAATCTACATACATACTATACAATAGGTGTCTTAGGTGTCCTACGTCTACTAGAATACATGCGTCTTAGATCTTAGCTAAGGCCACATGAGTTTCCACCTTCACGTGGTTGGACTTGTCAGTATAGAATATTTATATTTCTTGAAGCTAAGGGAAGCTCTTTTTCTTAATAGGAAAACTTTATCAACTTCAGTGTCCTCATGGTGCAGGGGCACACAGGTTGTCATGCCTCTAAGAAGGGTCAAAAAGTGAAATTTTGTTTTGATTGAGTCAATTGTATGTAATAAGTCTTCTAAGACCATTTCATATGTTTTTGAGTCAATTTGAGTCATTTGGGGTCAGTTTGAGTCTTTAAGTCCTCCTGATGCGGCCAAACTGACAGTTCCAACACATCTGGATGGGTATGTTTAGGCTAGGCATAGTCCTATTTCGCACCCAAACATGCCGAAACAGTCTGGGAGCTATATTGTACCGGCGATGTCCCTGAAGAGTCTAAAGTGCAAAAAGGAAGGAATCTTTGATAAGCTATTACTTGAAAATCGTGTCACTTAGAAACATTTCATCTAAGGCAATACAATCATGTAGGGTCCCTCTATAATAACCTCTCTCAGTTTTTTATATCTCTAAGCCATTTGCCCATGGGGAAAGGTTTTTTGCTGCCCCAAAAATCATCAGAAGGAGGTAGTGTAAAGTTGCAAAGGGGTGTAACTTTCATCTTGCTCTTGATGCACCAAACTGACAGTTCCAACACATCTGAATGGGTAAGTTTAAGCTAGGCATGGTCATGTTTTGCACCCAAACATGTCGAAACAGTCTAAGCTACATTGTACTGGCGATATCCCTAAAGAGTCCAAAGTGCAAAAAGGTAGCAATCTTTGACGAGCTGTTACTCAAAAACTATGTTACTTAGAGATATTCTATCTAAGGTAATGTGATAACATAGGGTCCCTCTACAATAACCTCTCTCAGTTTTTTATATCTCTAAGCCGTTTACCCGTGGTGAAAGGTTTTCTGCTACCCCAAAAATCATCAAAAGGAGGTTGTATAAAGTTGCAAAGGGTGTAACTTTCGTCCTGCTCCTAATGCAGCAAAACTGACAGTTTCAACATGCCTGGATGGATATGTTTAGGCTAGGCATGGTCCTGTTTTATACCCAAACATGCTGAAACAGTCTGAGCTACATTGTACCGGTGATATCCCTGAAGAGTCTAAAGTGTAAAAAGGTAGCAATCTTTAACAAGTTGTTACTCGAAAACTGTGTCACTTAGAGACATTCCGTCTGAGGCAACATGATCATGTAGGGTCCCTCTAGAATAACCTCTCTCAGTTTTTATATCTAGAAGTTGTTTGCCGGTGGTGAAAGGTTTTTCTGCTGCCCAAAAAATTGTCAGAAGGAGGTAGTGTAAAGTTGCAAAGGGGTGTAACTTTCGTCCTGTTCTTGATGTGGGCAAAATGACAGTTCCAATGTGTTCGGATGGGTACGTTTAGGCTAGGAATGGTGCTTTTTTGCACCCAAACATGCTGAAACAATCTGAGCTACATTGTACTCGTGATATCCCTAAAGAGTCAAAGGTGCAAAAAGATAACAATCTTTGACGAGCTATTACTCAAAACTGTGTCACTTAGAGACATTCCGTCTAAGGTAACACAATCTTGTAGGGTCCCTCTACAATAACCTCTCTTGGTTTTTTATATCTCTAAGCCATTTACCCGTGGTGAAAGGTTTTTTTCTGCCCCAAAAATTACCAGAAGGAGGTAGTGTAATGTTGCAAAGGGGTGTAACTTTTGTCCTACTCCTGATGCGGCCAAACTGACAATTCCAACATGTCCAGATGGGTATGTTTAGGCCAAGCATGGTTCCATTTTGCACCCAAACATGCTAAAACAGTCCGAGCTACATTGTACCGGTGATATCTCTGAAGGGTCCAAAGTGTAAAAAGGCAAAAACCTTTGACAAGCTATTACTCAAAAATTGTGTCACTTAGAGACATTCCTTCTAAGGAAACGTGATCACATAGGGTCCCTCTACAATAACCTCTCTTAGTTTTTTATATCTCTAAGTCGTTTGCCCGTGGTGAAAGGTTTTCTGTTGCCCCAAAAATCGTCAGAAGGAGGTAGTGTAAAGATGCAAAGGGGTGTAACTTTCATCCTACTCCTGATGCGACCAAACTGATAGTTTCAACACGTCTGGATGGGTACGTTTAGGCTATGCATTGTCTTGTTTTGCTAGTCTGAGCTACATTGTACCGGTGATATCCCTGAAGAGTCCAAAGTGCAAAAAGGTAGCAATCTTTGATGAGCTGTTACTTGAAAACCATGTCACTTAGAGACATTACGTCTAAGGCAACGTGATCATGTAGGGTCCCTCTACAATAACCTCTCTCAGTTTTTTACATCTCTAATTCGTTTGCCTATGGTGAAAGGTTTTCTGCTACCCCAAAAATTGTCAGAAGGAGGCAGTGTAAAGTTGCAAATGGGTGTAACTTTTCATGTTCCTGATGTGGCCAAACCGACTATTCCAACGCATCTAGATGGGTATGTTTAGGCTATGCATGGTCCTTTTTTGCACCCAAACATGCCGAAACACTCTGAGCTACATTGTACCGGCGATATTCTTGAAGAGTCCAAAGTGCAAAAAGGCAACAATCTTTGATGATCTATTACTCAAAAACTGTGTCACTTAGAGACATTCCATCTGAGGCTATGGGATCACATAGGGTCCCTATACAATAACCTCTCTTAGTTTTTTATATCTCTAATCTGTTTGCCCATGGTGAAATGTTATCTGCTGCCTCAAAAATTGTCAGAAGGAGGTAGTGTAAAGTTGCAAAGGGGTGTAACTTTCGTCCTTCTCCTACTGTGGAAAAATTGACAGTTCCAACGTGTCCTTATGGGTACGTTTAGGCTAGGCATGGTACTATTTCACACCCAAACATGCCAAAACAGTCCGAGCTACATTGTACCAGCGATATCCCTAAAGAGTCCAAAGTGCAAAAAGGCAACAATCTTTGACGAGCTGTTACTTGAAAACTGTGTCACTTAGAGACATTTTGTCTAAGGAAATACGATCACGTAGAGTCCCTCTACAATAACCTCTCAGTTTTTTATATCTCTAAACCGTTTGCCTATGGTGAAAGGTTTTTTGTTGCCCTAAAAATCATCAAGAGGTAGTGTAAAGTTGCAAAGGGGTGTAACTTTCATCCTACTCCTGATGTGGCCAAACTAATAGTTCCAACACATCCGGATGGGTATGTTTAAGCTAGGCATGGTTCTATTTCACACCCAAACATGCCGAAATAGTCTGAGCTACATTGTACAGGCGATATCCCTGAAGAGTCTAAAGTGCAAAAAGGCAGCAATCTTTGATGAGTTGTTACGTGAAAACCATGTCACTTAGAGACATTATGTCTAAGGAAACATGATCACGTAGGGCCCCTCTACAATAACCTCTCTCAATTTCTTATATCTCTAAGTCATTTGCTCGTGGTGAAAGGTTTTTTGCTACCCCAAAAATTGTCAGAAGGAGGTAGTGTAAAGTTGCAAAGGGGTGTAACTTTTGTCCGGCTCCTGATGCGGCCAAACTGACTATTCCAACACGTCTAGATGGGTAAGTTTAGGCTAGGCATGGTCCTGTTTCACACCCAAACATGCTGAAACAATCTGAGCTACATTGTACCAATGATATCCTCAAAGATTGCCTTTGCTATAACTGTTATAGTCTTCACATGTCAACATGCATCTTATGGCTGTTAACATACTTGTTCTAGCAGTCAACATAGTCATATATGAACTGCTTGTTCTTTTATCTTGGTTGACCTTGACTTTCTTCTCTAGTACCATCTCTGTAGGGTTTGTTTTAGTCCTTCAATGCATTGTTCCATCACTGCAATCTTAGACCCCCATTAGGCTTGAAATAGACCTCTGTTAGGCTACTCTCTTAAACCTTAATATCATCTTCATGTTGTCATATCCATGTTGTTCAACCCTCATCTTCTTCCAACTTTAGGTCACTATGTTATTAGGCTTGAAGATAACATCGTGACATAGCCAAGATATACAAGGGGTCAAATACTAAAACTAGATCATCAATGATAATGAATGCAATAAGCCATGCACCACCCACCATAAATACAAGTGGCCATATTACAATGTACATCATGAACAATATTTGAATAACTCCAAGCTCAACTCTACAAATGAATCCTCTAAGATTCTATGGTCTTAGTGTTGATTGAGGAAGGGGTTGAACCCGATATCGTGAGGATCTCCCTTTCCTCCCCATCCATAAATCAAGGTGATCAAGCACCATCCATAATTCAAAAGTATGGTAGAATGGTGATTATCTTATTTAATTCATTTCCTTATTAACACATAAGTATACAGATAAATTCATGGATCCAAAACATCTCAAATGAATGGAAATAGATTTCTCAACTAACATCAACACATCCTTTCTAGCATCTAATACACAAATAAATACAAGTACATGATCAAGCCAAATATGACCAGTGATAGTAACCACAAGTCATTTTAATCCTACAAGTTTGACTTAGAACTATACATCCAAGATCATATCTAAATCCACATGAATTGCTAATCACATCCCATATTATGAAATCTCTCTTCGGGTGAGGATATATGTCTTACTAAAAACACATGCCCAAGGTAGAATTATATGCATCCCATACTAAAAGAATCTTAACCTGAGTACAACACAAGTATCCAAACATACATAAAATAACAATTCAAATACGCATTTGAACACACACACAAAAAAGAAATACCATACAACAACATACAATTGAAACATTAAAAAAACAAGCACACAGGACCAATCTTCCTTTCTCTATTTTCTCGAGCATGTCTAGTTTTGAGAGACTAAAACTTTCAACCCAAAACTCAAATTCTCTTATCACCAATTGGGATGGATTCTTTGACAATTAAACTTTGAAACCTAAAGGCATACAAAAATGATCTACACTGCACCTATCCATATTACATAATGATCAACAAAAATGATTTGTATTAACCAAATATCCATATAGGCATACATCAATATCTATCGATATAAGTATAACATATATACAAAATAGCCATATAGGCTTACAAGAATGCCATATAGGCATACAATGTCAACTATATGCAATACAAAATATATGTCTACAAATGCCATATAGGCATACAAAAAAGGAACACAATAAAAAGTCATTCCCCTTTGTCCGGTGAAGAGAATAGATCATGCGCAACCTTTGATCTTCTAGGGGATGGAGACACATATGAGGGTGGTCTACTACGAACCCGAGGGCTTCTCCTCCTATTTAGTTGTTCATGGGTCTGTAGCTGTTACAATAAAAAGTATAGACATTAATATATAGAAATTACATTATAAAAAATGAAACATTTAACAAAATAACCACTTACCGCTATTTGAAAATCTGTCTCCTCATTTGCCTCAGTACCAGGATTAGGTTGTGGTGATGTCATGTCCTATATGAACCATATAGATAGAAATTAAACTTCAAATCAAGAATCATTTGATTTTTCAAAAGTAAACAACTATAACAATGAATGTAATTTGAAATTTACTAATCTACCTCATACCCCCATCAAAGGCATGGAGCTATGAATTGCAGAGGACACACCATGCTCCATTGCCCTATGAACATCGGGAGGTGTCTCCACAGCCTGCATCATCTGAAAATAAAACAACATTATTCAATTATGAAAACTATAATAGTGATGCAAGTCATGGCTCCTAACATACACATGCATTCACCTAAACATGGAAGTACACACAATAAAGCACACAAATCAACAAAGGAGAGACCATAGTACCATCAAATTTTAGGTTTCAGAAGTCAGAGAGGGAGTGAAGGTGTTAGTTTAGGTTTAGGTTGGTAGTAGGATGGGGTAGGGTTGTGCTCAAATTTTTGTTTGTTTGGTAGTCATGGAGGTAGGACAATGCCTAAGATAGAGTTTGTGGGTTTATAGGACAATGCCTAAACTAAAAATCACATAGACATTAGGTAAGTTTATGGGTTTACAGGAAGGAGGAATATCAAGAGTTTGTGGGATAATATGAGGGAGGAAAGATACTAGATAGGAGAAGAAAAACCTTATTTTAAAAATTTCTTATCATTTTATTTGTCTTGAGGTTTGTCAGGTGGTGGGTTGGAAGAAAACTAGGTTTGGGACGTCTCGTAGGGGTATATTAGGAAATAGGTAGGGTAGATATGGGTTCGTTAGTAGGTTGGGTGTAGTGTTGGGGAAGTTTCTTAGGCCTACTATTAGAAGTGGATGGGGAAAGGTCCTACACTTTTTTTTTTTACTTTATCTTGGAGGGGTGTTAGAGGGGAGATAGAAGTCAATGAGGAAGGTAAAGTAGTAATAGGTGGATATATGGTGGGGAAGATAGGGGCATAGCTAGTGGAGTAGGTGAAGTAATAGAAAGAGGTTGTGGGGTTAGGGTAGCAATGCATTTAGAGGCATAAGATAGGTAAAGGTGAAAGAGGGAATGGGTATGAGGTTGAGGTGGACCAAAAGGGGTTGAAAAAAAATAATCTAAGGAGAAGTGTCTTAAGGTAACAACTAGTTGGTATGGGCTATGAGAAATGGCGAAGACATTACCATCATGGTGAATTTTAGAGTCAACAAAGGAGGGACCTAGATGATGTTGGAGTCAATCATATACTATATAAGATGTCATAGGCTCATACCCCTCTCTGGTGTGATGTCCTGGGGTATAATTGGTTGTAATTGGATGAGTTTATTAGAGAGAATTTGTCGAAGAATAGTGTGGAGTGGAGCAACAAGCTTTGGTAGACATGTATGGAAAATGTGGTAGCATAGACAAGGCAGTGAGTTGTTTGAAAAGATGCCTCAAAGAAATGTGGTCTCATGGTGATGTCCTTGTCTATGCATCTTCTTGTCATGACATTCCATGAGACCACATTTCTTTGAGACATTTTTTCAAATAACTATATTGTAATTAAAATTTTGTCATCTATCAACATCTAGTTATTAGTTATGCAATGTATAGTAATGCTTTGAGTTTGAAAGATGTGCAATGAAATGTAACCAACGATATGAATATAAAATACAAAAAACTAGTAAGTACAATTCATTCATTAAATTGTTTATTTTATTACCTTCGTGAAGCTTTGAAGTTCACCACCAGGTAGGTGTTGCCATGAAATCTCCAATATTAACCTATTCAACATCCAAAATCAGATATTAGAATACCATTCATATAACGATGCTATTCACATGTAATATTTATAATTGTTTACTAGTTACATACCCTGACAGTAGATGATGTAGTGTAATATGCAGGTGGAGTACCACTGAAAACTGCATCAACACTATGACCCTAAAATTTTATTAAAATCATCAAATTAAATTAGTTAATCTTGCATTTCAAAAATAAAATTTAATAAATTAAATTCAATGAACTTGCTAAGATTTACTTGAGTATCAACGTCGAAAGTCTCACTCAGGAGGGCATCTGTCATCACCATCTGCTCAGCTACAGATGTAGCCTGTGCACTTGCGTCACGACTATCCCTAGGGTCATAACCAGATGCTGACCCGCAACCCCGACAAGTATGGGGTGGAACCCTACTTGAACCCTCTCCCGGCCCACGCTGTGCTGTAGGACTAGCATGTTGTATGATGCTCTAGGTCAAGGCACTAATGGACTAAAGTGTCTCGACCTCAACACTCTCCTTCATAACAGAAGGGATAGAAACGTGCTCATGGGTTGGTCTGGTGAGTACTTATCTTGCTGGCCATTGTGGGTCAACACGTGCCCCTGGTCTATCTTGTACTGACCCCCCACCTCTACCCTGGAACTCCCACATATCAAAATAATTTGGCACTTTTTTTTGAGAAACTCGCAGTAGAGTTTCATCAAAAAATATTCTAGACCTCATTATTGTTGCATGGAGGATGGTAAAAAAACCATCCAACACCTCTACGCAAAATTGTCCCTTATCGCTTGGTTGTTGCACCAATGGATAGGGAACCTCTTGCATGTAGGGGGTAGAGGTTGATTTGTTCGTGGGTTTGTGAAAATAGAACACAAGTCCATTTTTGTAATTTGTTCATTTTAACTTGTTCATATGACAACTTGTTTGCATAATACTCTCTAAATTCTCTCCTTTTTTTTGTCCAACTAGTGATTTTCTTACTAATTGAATCTACATTTGATAACACAGATTCAAGGGATTGAGTAAGCGTGGATCTATGCAAGGTTGAAGTTGCAGGTTCTTTCAACCTTGCAATTTTGTCCTCAATTTGTTTCTTATTGTTTTCAATTTGCCCCATTATATTTTCTTGTGTTCTAGGGGCATATTCAAGAATAAATGGAGGTGTTTGTGTTGGGGTTCTTCTTCAACATGTACTTACTATTCAGGTGCTAGAGGATTTGGTGCATTTAGGAGGAGGAGGTGCATTATCAACTCTTGTAAATTTACGAAATTTACATCAAAAACTATTTTATCCTACCTATTTAGCAACAAATTCACACAAGAAAGCAAATAAAACTTACTTCTTTGATTTCCCCGATGTCGTGGTGGCATTTTGATGATGAATTGGCAAAAAATAGCTGACTATTGGATGTTGGATAATGCGAGCGCCAAGGTCATCCCATAATAATGGGTTACACGTTTTGGCCAAACTTGACATTGAAATCAACATTTTGAACTAAATCTTCAATTTCTGACACCTATAGTCACTAAACCGTTAGGAATTTGAAGATGATGTGAACTAGTGATTTGTGACATTTTGTTTGTAGATTCTAAATATATATTTTTTAAAAAATTTGGAGTTAAAATGTAATTTTTTTTGCTTCTCCTTTGATAACTAGATTTTAATAGTAAACATTTTTTTAAAGTGATGTGTATTATATAGCACATAACTTTTTTTCTACAAAGGATAAAATTATGATTATTTTGAATTTAGATTGGTAACATCGATATATAGGGCATGCATTTGGTTTCATAATGTTTTGTTGAATATATTTTTTTAATTAAGTTTTGAAGTCAAACTAATTAAAATTTAGACATAGGCGTATTCTGTAAAACATAACTTTTTATGTATGTATCAAAATTCAATTTTTCTTTTTTTGTTGAAACAAGGACATCAATACCTAGGGCATAGATATTTTTCAAAATTCTTTTCACTAATTTACTAATTTTCCATGTGTGTAGAATATAGAACTTGATGTTCGGTGAAAAACCTACATTCACAAGAAATAAAAAATAAATATAATAATCAAATTAAATATATTTAAAATTATACATTTTGGGAAGCTTATAATAAGGACTACATACTTACAAAACATAAATTTTAAATGAATTCATTTGATCCCCCAAAAGGTAAATTAAAACTGGTTTTTTATCAGCATTTTGATAGGTGTAGAGGAGACTCCATTATAGGTATGTTTAAAACTAGCGGGGTTCTATCCAAGGGGGTTTGAATCTAAGGGGGTTGATCAAACCCTCTTCAATTAAAATCATTTAAATGGAACCTTTCAAGGCTTAAATCATTATATTTTCTAAAAATATGTGATTTCAACAAATATTAGGATGTCCTAGAAAGTGTAACCCATTATTGTAAAATCAGGATGTTCTCTCTCCAAGTCGTGGGTTTCTTGTAAAATGCTGTCAAATTATGAAATGAAATGCTACTTTTTTTTATGGCAGACCATAACATGCTCACATTATAACATGAGCGTGTTATAACACTTGGTGTTAGGCGCGGCAACACCAAGCCTTAATGCAATGTGTTATAACGCGCTCGTGTTATGTCTAAAACTTTTTTTAAAAAAAGTTGGCCACTTTTTTGGCCCCCCAACTTTTTGCACCCACCCTACAATGTGAAAATATTAGAGATGGGTATGTTTTAGAATAGGAAATAAAACAATTAGTGGCCACATAGGACCCTTTTAAAGATAATGACATTGTAGATGTCTATGATCCTTTGTATTTAGCTGATTACGAACGTGTATCAAATTTAGTTGTTACAGGTAAATTTTAAATTTTTAAATTGAATTTTAACTTGTACATTTGATTTATAATATATTCTACTTAAGTTGAGCATGGTTTACTACATGGTGTGTACATGAGATATTTTTGTTGTTCTTGCAGATCCTGACAATACAGAAGGTGTAGATTACTATCTACTAAGATGTACGCAACCAAAATACAAATTGCCAGAATTAATGACAAATGGTTATGGACAAGAGTATCCTACTGGATCAGTGGTTGTTGAAGGCACATACTATCAACAAACAAAGATAGATACAAATGGTATTAAATTTATTGATTATATGCCAAGTCAAAAGTTCTACATTATAGTCACTTAGTTATAGCAACACGAATAAATCTTGAAACTTTACCAGAAAGAGGACGTGCCAAACAAAGGTGGAGGTTGCCTATTGAAGATCATGAAAAGATTTTAAAGATAATAAAAGATAGAGAGGATCCAGATTATATGTACCAAGAACTTTAAGCTATTTTTGTACATGTATATATTTTCTATGGCATATATATGTATGTATGTATGTTGGAATTAGGCCATACAACTGAGAGGGGGGGTGAATCAGTTGTCCCACAATTTAACCTTTTTTCTATTTTTAATCTTCTTTCACATTTCACAACTTACAAACAGATTAATGATGTAAACATTAAAGCATGAATCAACAACACATGAGCAAAAACAAAATGAACACACTTGACACCAAGATTTTTAAAATGGAAACCTGGTTAAGGGAAAACCACAGTGGGGGTTAACCCATAAGATTCGTACCCTATTAAAAGTACTTGAAAGAAATTGGAAGGCACTTGCCTTTGGGCGCACTGCCTAGAGCTCACTGCTCAAAGAGGCTCATTGCCTACAGGAATTTGTTTTTACAGAAAGATTTAACTGAGAAATAGCATCTTCATCATGCCTGGTTCAATCTCTTTGAAATCTCACAAAAACTTCTACTCTGCCCCCAAACACTTCTTCACTATCTCTTCATCCTTTATTACTTTTGTTCTTCTACTTCTCCTCTTCTCTGTTCTGCCACTGATCCTTTCTTAGAATTTTATTAATTTTGCACAAGGATAATTTTCAACAACTCAACTACATGCCTTTATATGCTTCATCAACCTTGGAATAAACATCAAAGCCGGCACTACAAGCATTAAGTTGTTGGCCAAACATAACTAGGACTCAAGTCTTTCTTAAACAACATGCCATGCTCCATAGAATTACTCTTAGATCATCCACAACATGCTTGAATCATTTGGTCGGCCAAGACTGGGAAGAATAATAACACCAAGGAAGAAATCTTCATCAACGAGCTCAATCTTCAATGCAGACCTCCAACACAGCAAGCACATGATCCAGAGACCTCCACAAGCACATTGAATTCAGCAATAACATCCGCACTACTCTAAATTAATAGAATCACTTGCATCTTCATCTAGTACCTTAAGAACACTATCTACCATGACTGTCACACTAGAAAGATTGCTGGCGAACCTCCAAACCCTGAACCACTTGAGTTGACATAAACTGACTTCCCAAACATGTCTCTAGATCCGCAGATCATAGTGTTTCATTTGCGGAGCAATCCGGACCAATTTCTTGTCACTCTGTCTCTTCTAAACACTGCAGAACCTGGTTCTACTCAGATGGCCATAACTTCTTCAAATCTTTACTGGAGCTACTTCAGACAATCCTCTACACAACCATATGGTCTGCATACATTTATCTTCACTAATTTTCTTAATATCCTCAACATTTCAGTCTTCTAAATAGGAAACAATACAGGCAACAAAATAGGATACAGTTGACACCAATGACAACAAGGATATGTTGACATCAATGACAACACCAATTAGGCACATATTTGTAACAATCTCCCCCTTTGTCATTGATGGCAACATATGATGTGAAAAAATGATTCAACTATCAAGACAAGAACTTCTCCCCCTTTTTCTTATCACTTCTACAACTACTTTCTTCACTTCTCCCCCTTTCATCAACAACTAGTTTTTCACATGACTTCTCTCCCCCTTTGATATTAATGGCAAAGGGCACATATTTGCAATCTTTTCTCCCCCTTTTTGTTTCAGAATGATCTCCAAAATCTACATACTGACTAATCCCCCTAGGTAGTATCTCCTTAACATCAATCCGGATCACAAGATATGACTGTGAATTCCACCGGACTGATGCACCCTAGTGCATCTTAGTTCTAATCAATAGGGGTAATAACCCCTAACTTCTCTCTGAGATACTCAAAAGTATCTTTGGGTAAAGGCTTAGTGAAAATATCTGCAATTTGATCCTTTGAAGAAACACCAATATGACTTCATTCTCATTAACCTTCTCTCTCAAGAATTGAAACTTGATTGATATATGCTTTGTCTTTGAATGCAACATTGGATTCTTTGAGATGCTTATTGCACTTCAATTATCATAGAAGATTGTAACAGGCTCCTCAAACAAAATTTTGATGTCTTTCAACATTTTCTCCATCCATAGAACTTGAGTACAATTGTTTGTTGCTGCTATATACTCTGCCTCTGCAGTAGATAGAGATATTGCCTCTTGCTTTTTGCTCATCCAAGAAACCAATCTCCTTCCCAAGAAGAATGCACCACCACTAGTAATTTTCCTGTCATCCACATCTCCTGCCCAATCAGCATCTGTGCATGCATGAAGAGTGAAGTTATTATCCTTTGGATACCATAAGCCATAATCAAGTGTCCCTTTGAGATATCTAAAAATTCTTTTGACTGCTACAACATGGGATTCTCTAGGATTAGCTTGAAATCTAGCAACAAGTCCAACTACATTCATGATATCAGGCCTGGTCTGAGTCAAATAGAGCAATCCTCCAATCATTGATCTATATATTTTCTGATTTGCCTTAGGGGAGTCATCATCTTTACTCAACTTGCATCCGATTACCATGGGTGTACCCACTGGCTTTGAATCTTCCATTCCAAACTTTTTCAACAAGTCTCTCACATACTTAGATTGAGATATGAAGATACCTTTATTTAACAGAATGATTTGCAGACCTAAGAAGAAATTCATTTCACCAAACATGGACATCTCAAATTCACTCTGCATGTGATCAACAAATGTTTTGCACATACTCTTATTTCAACCAAAAATGATATCATCAACAAATACCTCAACAACCAAAATATGCTCATGATCAATCTTGAAGTAAAGATTACTGTCAGTAGTACCTTTTCTATATCCTAGCTTTAGCAGATACTTATCTAATCTTGCATACCATGTTCTTGGGGCTTGTTACGTCCATACAGTGCTTTCCTCAACCTGCAAACTATATTTCTCTGATCAGATAATTGAAATCCTTCCGGTTGCTCAATGTAGACTTCTTCCAATTCTCCATTCAGGAATGTTGAATTGACATCCATCTAATAGACCTTGAAATCTTTATAAGCAGCAAATGCAAGAAATAGTATGACTACCTCAATTCTTGCCACCAGAGCAAATGTTTCTTCAAAATCATTTCCTTCCACTTGAGAATATCCTTTGCATACCAGCCTTGCTTTGTTTCTTACAACTTCACCATCTTCATTTAGTTTATTTCGGAAGACCCATTTAGTTGCAATCACATTTATTTCTATCTCCTATGATTTGATCTTCAGGATGATTCAGTCTTACATACCTAGGAGTTTTGGGATTTGCTTGAACCTCTGTTTTTTGAGTTTGTTCCTCAACATCTGCACTATCCTCTTGAGTTACTGGATTTTCTGGATCAATTTGGATTTGAGTCTAGGTTTCAACTTGCCTTCCAAGTGACTTTGACTTTCATCTTGATCATCTGAATCATATTCACAAGACCTAGAATGTCCTTCTTTCCTCTCATCAACTCTAACATTTGCACCTTCAACAATCTTTTTAAATCTCTTGTTAAAGCACCGGTATGCCTTGCTTTGAGTAGAGTAACCCAGAAATATTCCTTCATCACTTCTTGCACCAAACTTGCCTTGATCCTCATCTCTTTTGATATAGCAATTACTACCAAAAACTTTGAAATATTTTGCAATAGGAGGATGACCAAACCATAGTTCATAAGGGGTCTTACTAGAATTGCCTTTGATCTGCACTTGGTTAAGAGTGTAGACAACAGTACTCACAACTTCTCTCCAATAGACTTGACGAACATTTACTTCCATCATCATGGTCCTAGCAGCTTCTTGAATGGTCTGGTTCTTTCTTTCCACAACACCATTCTGCTGAGGAGTCCTAGGAGCAGATAACTGTCTTTTTATTCCATGCTTTTCACATAATGAATCAAACTCACCAAAGGTAAACTCTCCACCTCTATCGGATCTCAGACAATTTATTTTCTCACTAATCTCATTTTCCACCATAACCTTGAACACCTTGAACTTGTCAAGAGATTCTTATTTTTCTTTCAAGAAGGTTACCCACATCATCCAGGAGTAATCATCAATCAACAACATAAAATATCTATCTCCTTGCACACTCCTAATTCTAGCAGGACCACATAGATCAGTATGCACAAGTTCCAACTATGCACTTGAAAATTGTTCTTTACTCTTGAATGAAGTTTTGTTCTATTTACCCAATTGACATTCTCTACACATGCTATTAGCAGGTTTCACAAGTTTTGGAAGATCTCTCACAGCCTGAGTAGAACTTATATTGACAATGTTATCAAAATTCACATGACACATTATCCTATGCCATAACCAACTCTGGTCAATCTGAGCAATCAAACAACTTTTCCCAGAACTACTTAAATGAAAGATGTTACCTCTACTCTGAGTACCGGATGCAATTTCAGTTTTGGATCTTTCTAAGATTCTGCATTTTCCATCCTTGAATTGGAGATCATAACACTTCTCAACCAACTATTCAACACTAAGAAGATTATGCTTCAATCCCTCCACATACAGAACATCATTAGTATTATTCTTACCATCAAAAGAGATGGATCCTCTGCCATCGATTCTATTGATAACTAAGAGGGGGGGGGTGAATCAGTTATCCTAATTATTTCTTCTTTTGAACTCTATTAGTAATCAATGCAGCATTAAATCAAACAAACAAACATTACCATGAAATGAGAAACACATGACACAGTATTTTTGACGTGGAAACCCTGTTAAGGGAGAAAACCACGGGGTGATTAACCCAAAGATTATTCTCTGTTAGAAGAATAAGGAATTACAAAATGGCACTTGCCAATTAGGGCTCACTGCCCGAGCACACTGCTCACAAAGAGGCACACTGCCTACAAGGAGACACACTGTCTACAAAAGAATGTTACACAATACTTGAACTGATTGGAAGCATCTACATATGCTGGAGTTCAGTTCCGGTTAGGCTCAATACACTAATCTGCTGCACTTCATCTTTCCTCTGCTCTTTATTCTGCTTTCCTTTCACATACCGGATCTTTCTTACTACTTCTGCTCTGCTCTGCACTTATTCACATACACCATCACACCACTACACTTCTCATAGCTAAAACCATTGTGCATATATATCCGCACAAGTAATTTCATCACCTTTCTAGTCGGCATCTGGAACAGTCTATTTTCTCACAAACTCTGTTCTGTCGGCTGAATCCTTGCACATCAAGTAATGCAGATCAAGCATATACTTGTAGATATCATTAATCATGTCGGCCAAACATGATTTATGCCTTCACAACCTTTACCATCAACAGTAACACATCTAAAAAATAGTCTAATATTCTGTCAGTCAGTTCTTCCTCTGTTCTCACTGTCACTCAGGAATCCGGTACTCAACTATTCATATCTTTTTCCTTGTCCATCACCGGAGGCTAAATCCTTGGAATATACCACTCAAGGTAGTCCTCTTGACTTCCCCAAGTCTGCACTGCACCAAGACACTTCCTCTGAGAGATCCGGACCAATCTGTCGGACCTTGCCACATGCTTTGTTCTTGTTCACCGGACCACAACAATCTTCATTCTGACTTCCGGTAAAGACACACCATGACTTGCGGATATGTGGGATGACCTTTGTTGCCATCAATGACAACAACCATGAATCCATATAGTGTCTCTTGCCAACAATCTCCCCCTTTGGCATTGATGGCAACACTTAGTGAAAAATGACTAAGTGTTTACACTATGCTCCCCCTTGGCTGATGCTCTATCTTTATATACAATTTTCGGAACTCCCCCTTAGTTGGATTCCTCATTTTTCACTGCTCCTCACTCCCCCTTTGACATCAATGGCAAAGGGTAGGGTCCGCATACCAAAATTTTCAAAAATTTACTATACTTAGCTGCATATTACATACTCACATAAACTGAAGAATGTCTGCAAAGGATGTCTTCAATTGGACCAGTTCTGTGGCCCAACTTTGCTTCATTCTATCCAAAATTGAAATGTGACCACTCAACAAAAATGCAAAAGCTTCTGCCCTCTTGAGATCTGTCAGATCATTTGTTTGGGTGGTAGTCTGAGCATCACTTATGGCCTCATGCATGGTTTCTAACTTAGGGATAAAATCCTTCTAAGTTCTCCCATCCGGTTAATTATATTCTTTCTTTCCTTTTCAAAGTTCTGTATTGCATTTGTGATTACAATAGTTTGACATTCTTGATTTACTATGGAGGAAGAGAGAGGATCAAAATTTTGAGACAAACTAAGTAGTTTGTCCTATTCCTCTTTTATTTTCTTATTAATTTCTGCTGTTGCCTTTGACCAGGAGATACAAAATTTGTAAATGTCACTGCCATTCTTAAGAGCATTTTCTAAGCTCTTTATTCCAATACTCATATTTCTCCTATCATTAGAGATTAATCCTAGTACCTCTGAGAATCTCTTATCTAAGAACTCCTTCCGGACCTTTTCTTCAGCTAATTTTTCTAGGGATTCAAAATGTGTATCAACACTGCTAACTAAGGTTTTGAGATTACTGGAAGAGGAGGCTGTGGGATCTTTCTAGATTGATGGCATAATCTTCTCAAGCACTCTAGAAGCAGCCTCTATCAACTCACAGTCTTCCGGAGAGAGGGAATCAAAGTTGAATGGACCTTGTAGAAGCTCGGGTTCATCAATCTCTATTGCTTCTTTACTCAGAAATTTTTGGACAGTTTGTGTAGTGTCTCTTGCCGGAGACAGATGTTTCTTCTCTTTTGCAGTCTTGGAGCTGTCCTTTGGAATTTTCTCTTTCTCCACATTCTTACCACTTTCAATTGTGGTTTTCTCTGTTGGAGTCTCCTCTTTCTCTGCACCCTTGGTACTGTCAGCTTCTTTTTCTTTTACTGCTGCTTCTTTCTCCTATAATTTCTCTTCTTCTTTGGATCTGGAGACTGTAGGGGAAACCGGAGGAGAAATGTTGGTTTTTTCAGGGCCCATCTCTTCTGTTGCTTTCTAAGAAGTTTCTTCTGCAGCACTTGTGGATGAGGGATCAGTACCCAAGTCCTCTACAACAGGAAGATTAAACCTTGTGAAGGCCTTCTAGAGGATCTCTTCTGTATCTATGGCCACCTTGTCAGTCTCACCAAGCATGAGCTGATTCATCCTTGCTTTACTCCTAAACTCATCTTTGCAGTCTTTGAATATTATGTTCATTGTCTTGGGATCAATTTGAGGATATAGCTGAATAGCTATTTGCTCCTGGATCTCAAGATCTTTAGCCTGGGCATTGTTCTTTCTTATTTCTAATTCCTTTTCTAGGCTTTTAGGAATTAGAGATATAATCTCAATGAAAGCCTTATTGTATATGTTCAGATACTTGATTGTGGCTTCCTGCAGGATCTTTTGGTCAGCCTCATTGTGCTCATCGTAGAATTCGGTCATTGGTTGAAGATTTCCATCCACAGTGACTGACTTGATTACACTTTCTAGAGACAGGGTGGGCTTTCCAACAAATTCTTCTGCCATTTCTTCCTTGTCTAGGCCTGTGGAGGGTTTACCGGATCCTTTCTTCTTCTGCTTCTTTATTTCTTTTACCCCCTCATCTGATTCCATTTCCTCTTCATCTTTCTGACTTGTATAAGCCCTTGTGGCTTTTACTTTAGACCTTTTCTCTCCTTTACCAGATGTCTAACCTTCCGGTTTAGATATTTTTGAGCTTTTGGTTCTGACAGGTGTAGATCCTTTTGATGATCTGGTCCGGGTTGGGGTTTCCACCGGAGCACTTTTCTTGTTTTTCTTTTCTGCCTCTTTCTTTTCTTCTTCAGCCTTTCTCCTCTTTTCCCGGTTGGCATCAAGTGCCTCTTTTGGGATGCCTAGGCCTTGAGCAATATGTTCAACTTCTTTTCTTACTTTCCTTTTTATCTTAGGTTCTCTGAGTTCCACATGGATCTTCACACTCAGCTCCTCAAAGGTTCCAAACCTTTCTACTTTTGGATCTTTAGGTTGACTAAGCATGTGTTGAACATGCAGTTCCATAATCTGTTCATCAACCTCATACCCCATGGGCATGATCCAGACTGTCCTTGGCTCCACTGCCTCCATTAGGCATTGATCAGTATCCACCATAAAGCAGACTGAGTCTTTGTATTTTTCAACAATGGATTGGGGAATTCTTTCTCTTGCTTGCATCGTGCTTTGGAAGTTTTTGAAGTATCCCCACAGGGCTGTATTTCTTGCTTTGGCATCCCCAAGCCCATGTAAATAATCTCTAATCTGGACTGCAATAGGTTTGTCATTTTGCCATACCCATCCACTTGATCCGAGCAGCTCATTCATGAAGTAGAAAAATAGACATAATATAAGAGTACCATACTTAAAAGAATTCTTTTTGTCCTTTTTGTTCTTCTATATATTTTCCATTAATTGGCTTAAGAGAAGTTCACAGAGATCATAATCTGCATTCTTCCTCAGCATCTCATAGGCAGTATATACTGTAGTTCCGGATACAGAGTTCTCCCTACTGGAGTGATAAATCTTGTATCCTATTATCATAGATGCATACTTGATATCCGGATCAGAAATATCTTCAATGGTCATTGCCCTCTTATCAAATTTTGATCCGGTGGCCTTAGTTACAATTTTATTTTTGACTGATTTCAGGATAGGTATCCCTCCGGAAGAGTATAGACCAGTTACTGCCCTAATTGCTTCTTTTGTGATCTTGCAGGGTCTATTCAGCCATAGGAAGTTGTCATGTATTCTACTCAATATGTACCGGACCCATTCATTTTCTTCAAAGCAGGGGAAATGAATGAATTGATCAAAATGTTTCTTCTGGATACCCTTATACTTTGGTTTAAGCTCAAAAGCATTGTCTATTAGCTGTTTGTGATAGAAATCTCTCAATTTGAATTCCCCAAATTCCTCAATACTTGCATGTATGTAAACCCTAATGTCTTCCGTGTGTAAAACGCCATGAGGAACACTAGAGAATGCTCCTAAGGGATCTACCTCCAATGACTTGTATAGGTGTTTTTTGAATTTAGGTCGGGGCCTATCTGAGATCTTTACTATATTCGGAGTAGCCATTTTTCAAAAGATTTGAAGTGAGATATCGAAAATGGAAAATACCTTATGCGCCTTCGGTTACACGGAGTGGTTGAATTGATTTCTGTATGTAATGATTTCTACAAGAGATCTTCGGTGAACTTGATGAATCTTGTTGCAGAGCTCCACTTTTCGCTTCTCTTTGAGTGCAGAATGAGCAAGTGATTTATGAGAAATCCCTTATATTGCTCCACAAACCCTAATATCTGATGGCAATAAATGCTCGACCTACATTATTCCGGTTTGCCTTATTCGGATAACTTGAAGAACTGGATCAGTCCTAATTTATGAACATCATGCGGATCTCCCAACCATGAACAAATCAAGATGACACATCACAAGGA
Source organism: Cunninghamia lanceolata (assembly GCA_027924645.1). NCBI lineage: Eukaryota > Viridiplantae > Streptophyta > Pinopsida > Cupressales > Cupressaceae > Cunninghamia > Cunninghamia lanceolata. The sequence goes on along the minus strand of BSBN01001583.1, from coordinate 2,471,096 downwards.
CATCCCAAACACTCTGTCCAATCCGCAGAATAAGACAATGCACTTCCAGATCTCTCCGGACCTTTTTGTAATCCTCTGTCATTCCGGAGCATCTCCCGGAACAGGTCTTACTTGATCGATCACAACTCCTTCACATCTTCATGCGGACCTCTGAAATCTTATTTGGATCATCTCAAGACTTATATCTATAAACCCTTTACTCTGCATCTTGTGCCACATCCGGCACCACTTGATTGGCTGGGGGAACAGGATTTTCTTTGAGTCTCCCCCTGAGCCAGAGCTCACCTTTTAATTTTCGGAAGGAATATCAGCACTAGAGTCTGGTGCGGATCCAACCTCTACATTCTCTAAACTTTTCTTCACCCAAATTTTGTTCATCTGATTCCTAACTTCATCCGCATTCATCTTTTGTTTACCCTTATCTTGATTCTGATTATACACCGGACCTCTTTTGTCCTGATTCTTGCTTCTGCAGACTTTTGCATTATGACCGGACCTATTACAGATTTGGCAGATAACATTTCCTTGCATATTTGACTGATAACCTCTTGATCTGCATTGATTAGCCATATGACCTACTCTATTGCATGCAAAGCATCTACCATTGAATGATTTGTTTATTTGCATATTTCTGCATTCATGAGACTTGTGTCCATACCTTTTGCAGTTAAAGCACTGTTCGGAGAAGGATGAATTAGTCTGATTCATTCTCTTTCTGCACTGATTAGCTTTGTGTCCAAAGTGATTGCAGCTGTGGCAGTATCCATTGAAGGATGGATATCTTTGAGCATTAGGTTGTCTTACTGGAGGTCTTCTGGGCCTGTTCCTTGGATTTTCTGATCCAAAATTCTTTTGACCGGATCCGGAGCTTTCTCCTTTCTCATATCCCAAACCATACTTGTCATCTGCCCTCTTTTGACTTCCAAGAAGAACTTCAAGTTGAGCTGAACTTATCTTGAATTTTTCTTTATATTTATTTGCTGTTTGAAGATCTCTTTTGAGAGAGACAATTTGATCCTCAAGTTTTTCTTCATTATCTTTGGCATCTTCAAGATCAGATTCAAGATGTCTGATAATCCTGTCCATCTGGTGGCATTCTTCTGATTTCTCTTTAAGAGATTGTCTTAGATTGTCTTCAGCTTTTCTTTTCTCTTCAATCTCTTGAGTAAACTTTATAACTCCTGATTCCATTTCATGTCTTACCATAATGACTTCTTTTGATAACTTTTCACATAACTTGGTTTTCTCAGTCAATTCTTCATTTGTATTACTTTCTTCACTTTGTCTTGCCAATTGTTGGAGCAGCTCCTTTCTCTTTTTCATAGAGAGACTTAGTTTGTCCTTTAGTTCTCTCATGAATTCATCAGCCTGTTTGAGTCTTTCCTTTAATTCATTGACTTCAGAGTTTGACTGTTCAAGATCCTCAAGGGTAGTCTTGAGTTGCTCCTTTAAACCATATGCATCCATTTGAACTCCCAGATCTTCCTCAAGCTGTTAGGCTCTATTAGGAGGAACTTAGCTCTGATACCAATTGTTGATAACTGAGAGGGGGGGTGAATCAGTTATCCTAATTATTTCTTCTTTTGAACTCTATTAGTAATCAATGCAGCATTGAATCAAACAAACAAACATTACCATGAAATGAGAAACACATGACACAGTATTTTTGACGTGGAAACTCTGTTAAGGGAGAAAACTACGGGGTGATTAACCCAAAGATTATTCTCTATTAGAAGAATAAGGAATTACAAAATGGCACTTGCCAATTAGGGCTCACTGCCCGAGCACACTGCTCACAAAGAGGCACACTGCCTACAAGGAGACACATTATCTACAAAAGAATGTTACACAATACTTGAACTGATTGGAAGCATCTACATATGTTGGAGTTCAGTTCCGGTTAGGCTCAGTACACTAATCTGCTGCACTTCATCTTTCCTCTGCTCTTTATTCTGCTTTCCTTTCACATACCGGATCTTTCTTACTACTTCTGCTCTGCTCTGCACTTATTCGCATACACCATCACACCACTACACTTCTCATAGCTAAAACCATTGTGCATATATATCCGCACAAGTAATTTCATCACCTTTCTAGTCGGCATTCAGAACAGTCTATTTTCTCACAAACTCTGTTCTGTCGGCTGAATCCTTACACATCAAGTAATGCGGATCAAGCATATACTTGTAGATATCATTAATCATGTCGGCCAAACATGATTCATGCCTTCACAACCTTTACCATCAACAGTAACACATCTGGAAAACAGTCTGATATTCTGTCAGTCAGTTCTTCCTTTGTTCTCACTGTCACTCAGGAATCCGGTACTCAACTATTCATATCTTTTTCCTTGTCCATCACCGGAGGCTAAATCCTTGGAATATACCACTCAAGGTAGTCCTCTTGACTTCCCCAAGTCCGCACTGCACCAAGACACTTCCTCTGAGAGATTCGGACCAATCTGTCGGACCTTGCCACATGCTCTGTTCTTGTTCACCGGACCACAACAATCTTCATTTTGATTTCTGGTAGAGACACACCATGACTTGCAGATATGTGGGATGACCTTTGTTGCCATCAATGACAACAACCATGAATCCATATAGTGTCTCTTGCCAACAGATTCTACCAGCTGAGTTGTCTCCAAATTTCACAATTCCACCTTCATATTTTTCAAAGCTTACAAACTTACTTTTATCACCAGTCATATGATGAGAACATCCACTGTCAATTACCCATTCATCTTTTTCTACAACTTGAGCAGCCAAGGCACTTTCCACATTTGCACAGCTAGTAGATTCAGTAGGCACTGGATCTTCTTTGATAGCAATGAACACCTAATCACTTTTAGTGGAACCTCCATGATAAGATTCATTATCTGTGACTCCTTCTTCACCAGCTTCTTGGACATAGTAGCATTTCTTCTGAAATCTAGGTCTGTTAGAGTTTGGATTTGAACCCCTCTTCGAACACCTTGAGGCAAAATGACCAATCTTATTACAAGAAAAACATTTGAATGGCAACTTTTTTTCATACTTACTGGATCCTCTTGGAAATCTTTTGGAAAAAAGGGTTTCAAGTTCATTGAATTTAGTTTCATCATCTTCAAGATCCTTCCTTGTCTTGTTGAATATGTTTGATCTTCTTGAAGAGATTTCACCCGGATCATATCTTTGTTTTCCATGAATACTGGATTTAAATACAAATTCAGACTTAGGAAGAGAATCACCAAACTCACTCATTTCAAATGCTGAAAGCTTACCAACTAACTGATCCCTTGTAATAGTTGTCACAGTCCTGATCTCTTCAATGGTAGAAACTTTATGCTTGTATGCCGGAGGTAAGGATCTGAGCACTTTGGCAACAATCTATGATTCATCCAATACTCCACTAGCACTCTTGATACCGGTCACAAGTTCATTTACCTTCTACATGTAGGAAGTAATGTTTTCATCTTCACTCATCATCAACCTTTCGTATTTACCTTTCAGGCTCTGTAGCTTGGCACATTTGACATATTTATCACCTTCATACAGAGTTTCCAACTTATTCTAGATTTCAGGAGCAGTTTTGAATTCCAGGACATTTGTCATTTCTGTATCATTCAGGGCACTCAACAATGCTTCTTTAGCTTGAATATTGTATTAAGCTTCCTTGAGTTCGTCTAGAGTTGTAGGACCATTCTTTAGAATCTTATACTCATTCTTAGTTATCAACCAAAAGGCATCACCCATACATTCCAAATGACACTACATGAGTACCTTCCAAAGAGAGTAATTTGTTCCATCAAATCTCAGACTTTCCTTCTTATAAGTCGACATCTTGGATCTCCTCAAGTGGTCAAGCTTCTTTTAGAGGAACCGTCTTTGATACCAATTATTGGAATTAGGCCGGACAACTGAGAGGGGGGGTGAATCAGTTGTCCCACAATTTAACCTTTTCTATTTTTAATCTTCTTTCACAACTTACAAATAGATTAATGATGTAAACATTAAAGCATGAATCAACAACACATGAGCAGAAACAAAATGAACACATTTGACACCAAGATTTTTAACGTGGAAACCCAGTTAAGGGAAAACCACGGTGCGGGTTAACCCACAAGATTCGTACCCTATTAAAAGTACTTTAAAGAAATGGGAAGGCACTTGCCTTTGAGTGCACTGCCCAGAGCTCACTGCTCAAAGAGGCTCACTACCTACAGGAATTTGTTTTTACAGAAAGATTTAACCAAGAAATAGCATCTTCATCATGCCTAGATCAGTCTCTTTGAAAGCTCAAAAAACTTCTTCTCTACCCCCAAACACTTCTTCACTATCTCTTCATCCTTTACTACTCTTGTTCTTCTGCTTCTCCTCTTCTTTGTTCTGCTACAGATCCTTTCTTAGAATTTGATCAATTTCGCACAAGGATAATTTTCAACAACTCAACTACATGCCTTTATATGCTTCATCAACCTTGGAATAAACATCAAGGTTGGCACTACAAGTATTAAGTTGTCAGCCAAACATAACTGGGACTCAAATCTTCCTTGAACAACTCGCCACGCTCCATAGAATTGCTCTTAGATCATCCGCAACATACTTGAATCATCTAGTTGGCCAAGACTAGGAAGAACGGCAACACCAAGGAAGAATTCTTCAACAACAAGCTCAATCTTCAATGTAGACCTCCAACACAATAGGCACATGATCCAGAGACCTCCACAAGCACATTAAATTCATCAATAACATCCGCACTACTCTAAATCAATAGAATCACTTGCATCTTCATCTGGTACCTTAAGAACACTGTCTGTCATGATTGCCACACTAGAAAGATTGCTTGTGGACCTCCAAACCACAAACCACTTGAGTTGATGACACAAACTGACTTCCCAAACATGTCTCTAGATCTGTAAATCATAGTTTTTCATTTGCGAAGCAATCCGGACCAATTTCTTGTCACTCTGTCTCTTCTGAACACTGCAAAACCTGGTTCTACTCAGATGGCCATAACTTCTTCAAATCTTTATGCGGACCTCTCAAATCTTAACTGGAGCTACTTTAGACAATCCCGTACATAGCCATATGGTCTGCATACATTTATCTTCATTAATTTTCTCAATATCCTCAACATTTCAGTCTTCTAAATAGGCAACAATATAGGAAACAAAATAGGATACAATTGACACCAATGACAACAAGGATATTTTGACATCAATGACAACACCGATTAGGCACATATTTGCAACAATATATACATGTAACATTTTTTAAAATTTTTATAAAGATAACGTTCCTTGTAAACTTTTTTACGTGACCGGTGACGCTGGTGCGACACGCCCTCTGGCTCCATGCGAATGCTTTTGCCCAGAGCAATGAACCGGTGAGGCCACAACATGGGGCACCTCATCCCCTAGCAAGAACACTTCAAACCCGCGAGCTCGTTGGCCCAGCGAAGGCGTAAAGCCTGCGAGCTCGTTGGCCCAGCAGGGATTTGAACTTTGGTGGCCGCCACTACAACCAAGCAACTTAACCACCGAACCACACCCTTATCGGCACAATATATACATGTAACATTTAGACCTAAATTTGAAAATCTTTGTATTTTATGTTGAATTCAAATAATTTCATTCAATGTGGTGATACATTCCTTTTTCTTAATCATTGAAATAGACAAGTCATTAATTAATTGTAGCCCGCATGTTTCATTTTCCTAAAATTTGGCATTCAGATCTTAGGATATTCAGGTCATCCTAAGATATTGTGATTCATTGAAATTAGAGACTATCTTCTATGGAGGAAATTCTAGATGTCATGGATCTGTCATGATAAAGTTATTGGCTATCTTCTTTTATCTTAATGTAGCTTAATTGAATTGAGTTATTTTTGGATGTCATGATAAAGTTTAGTTTTAAGGCCTAATAAGTATTTATAGGTTCAAATATTCTAGATGATTGAGTATGATGCATGTGTGTAGTCATTTATGTGTTCACCAAGTTGTTTGTTAAATCAACATGTTGGTGATCTGAGCTATTTTCTAATGACTCTATGGTGTAAGCTTAGCTCTTGAGGGTAGGGAATGCCAATCTCAAGACCAATTTAGTTATAGCTTATAATTAGGCAAAGGATAGTTCAAGGCCAATGCTTAAGGCAAGGTTAAAATTCTTCTCTTTAGGATAGATAAGCTTGGGAGGTTAGTCCCTAAGATTTGAGGTACACTAATTAAAGTGAAATGAAGAAAATATAAGCAAGCTTGATAGCAATCCCACCATGAGCACATGAAACTCCTAGAAATTTGTCACTAAATTTCATTATACAAGCTTGTTTAATCATGGTTTTTAAATTGCTCTCAACAATATGCATATGTCATGCATGAAAATAATTGTAAATTAGGTTTATAAATCCCCTTAAAATATATAGTTCTACATCATGCATGATTATTTTAACAAGTGCAACACAACATAACAATCTTTTAATTTTCTTAGAAGGGCTCTCATTATATATAGGTATTTTAAATTCAAATATATGAAGTTATGCTAGTTGGAAATAGAAATAAAATAGAGAAAAATGAATAGGATGTACGTAATTTAGAGTTAAAATTTCATTCCCATGTATTCACATACATTAAATCTTTTTCCCAGTAGCATCGTATGGTTCAAATAATAGAGTAAAGAAACAAAGATACATCAAACTAGCTATATAGGCAAAGGGGCCTCATGAGGTGTAGTTTTTGACATTTTTTCATATCCTATGCCTCAAATATATGAAGACAATCTAATTTGATTCCATGCTTGTAGCTCTAAATACCCTATTTTGAACTTGAAGAGATCTAGAGTGATCGAATTAGACAGGTCGTCGATTAATTGTAGCTCTGAATACTATTTCTAGTGATATTTTCCCTATGATCATGAATACAATGAATGTCTTACAAGGCTGGCTATGAGCCACAAACTTGAACATGAATAGAGAAATTAAGGAGTTGTATTAGAATTATCATACCATGATTTTTTATGATGAAGAACCAAATTTGCAAAAGACATGAATTAGAATCACAAAGGACATAACAATTATTCAGAAAGAGATTTTTGGTCTTATTGACCAAAAAAGGAGAAACTTTTATTTTCTTATTTATAGGTGAAATTATTGCTCCCTCTTATCTAGTTGGCATAAGTCGACATATTTTTTAATTACTTATAGGACAATAATTTTATCTTTTCCAATTATTTATTTAAATCTAATGTATTTCTTGGCATGCAAGGCTTCATTTAAATTTTTTTTGGATTAAATGAATCATTTAAATGAATCTCTCATGATGGGACTTTTTTGCCACTATATATAAGAATACCTTGATAGCTTAATGTACGTCTAATATAAATTATACTTTGAATCTTGGAAATTGGTTTCAAGAGTTGATGAGTTAAGTGAGGAGTACATCCAAGACTTGTTGGTTTCAAATCCTAATGTAGTGATGTCTAATTAGAGTAATGATTGAACCTATTTTCTTCCAAATTGCACCAATTAGATCTTGTTGTAGTAGAGACTATGATTGCATACTTTCATTCAAATTTACCTTATTTTTAAATATAATACAATTCAAGGAGAATGTCTTGATATGAGAAAAAATTTAAAAAAAGGTTGTTTAAAGGACTTGTGTAACCAATTTGAAATGAAAATCCTTGAGGGACTAAGTGCCTATAGAATTGAATGTTACCACATTGCCAAAGGGATTCTTGATCTTATTGCCTAAAATATCTTATTTGCCTCAAATTGATTTACCCCTAAGGGGGTATCTATGTATTAATTATATGTTCACCAACCCTATATATAGAAATAAATGGGGGAGTTTGTTATGTTCATGAACAAGGGAGATCTATATACTAGACTCCTTGACATTTGAGAGGGATGTAGACTCTAGAGCTATTTTAGTCTTTAATAGCTTAATGTTAGTGATATATATTGTTATACTTAGATATTTGTTTTATCTAAATATCCAAATTTGAGTTTCAATATCATTCCTTAGTTTACTTATATGATTGATATGATCTTTTTTTTGCATAACTTGAACAGTAGTGACAAGTAAACATTAGGTTCTATTATGCATAATCCCCCTAAATGATTGGATTGTTATTAGTTATAATGTTACTGCATGTTTGGTTATAGACATTACTAGTTATTTTTTATTATAGAATGATAGTGACTTGTCAATTCTTGTAGTTGTAGATCATAGTGAATTGAATTGAGTTATATTGTTGGTACATAATTCAAGATATTGTGATTCCTAGATTAGTATTAGCTAAATTAACTAGTAATGCAAATTTCCTTTCATCAACCAGCAATGCACTATATATGTGATGTCTTTTTTGTATGTTTTTCCTAAATTTGATTATGAACATTAAATTAACTCAACTTTTTATATAGATTTAAAGTGAGCAAGAATATTATTTAGATTCCCAACTCAAAACCCTAATTAGCTTTAAGAATTTCTATATATTTCTATATTAAGTTGTATCCAAAAAATGAGACAAAAATGTTATCTATTTTAATTCTAGAGAGATAATTAAAGAAATCATATTCAAACCATGATACATGACAAATCACAATTTAAGAATCGTAATATGAAACCAAAATGTACAATGTATATAATGTGAAACCATAATGTCAAATGTATATACTGTAAACATAATAAGACACGAACCATAATGTTCAAAACCATAATATAAAATGTATATAATGTGAAACCATAATGTAAAATGTATATATTGTAAAACATAATAAGACATGAACCATAATGTGAAAGGTCATAACATGTAAAACCATAACAAGTCAGAGAGTAGGGTGTCTAATATGACTACATATGTATAGATCTGATGCAAGAGCATCCAGTGGTGTAAGGGCAATCTTGCATCACCCAAAAAGAAGTTGATTCAAAATCATTGCAGTTGTTTTCATTTCTTTCCATAATTAGTGTTTCTAGTTCCATAATCTCCTAATTAATGATGTAGGACTTTCAGTTTTTTTCCAAACTACTAAAAATAGCAAACTGCCAGTTTTAGAAAGTTTACCTGCCATTTTAGGAAAGTTTGCATTTGGGCATGGATTGAAGCAAAAAGTTATAGAAAGATTCATAACTGAAATATAAGACCTTTGGCGAAGTAAACAAGCAAAGATCATTTGTGAGCTGAAAGATATTAAAGTTTTTTATTTTCTAAAAAGCCCCTAAAAATTTCTGAAATGAGATATGAGGCACTAAAACTTCCCATAATATCCCAAAAAGTTGATGGAAATCCATTTATGGATTTTCAGCATAATAGTTCACATCGTGAGTTTTCCGGCGCTTAAAACGGTTCATCAATCAAACACCCGGATCAAAAGTTATGCTTCCCTGAAGTTGACCTACTTTTGGAGGGAGTTGCAAATTTTGAAATTTAGCTAGAGGCCACCAAAAAGTGTTTTTTATGACTATTTTGGGAACCCTGGGCAGTAGTAGAGTTAAGGGGGAAAGTGTAGAGTCAAGGATAGGCGGGAAAACATAAACCCTAGCTAATTTGGGGTTACAAAAGGCTGAAGATTCTAGAGTCTTGAGGTAAAGAAAGCTGTAATGTGTTGCAACCAGTAGAGGATTCATCCTCTGCTTGTAATTGAGCTTCTGTAATGTAATGAGTTGTCTAAATCAATAAAAGAAAGTTCTATTTTCTATGGGTAATTTCTGTTGTTGTGTGTTTATTGATTTACCCCCTTCATCAACTGTTATCAGAGCAAGGGTTCCTGAGTGTGTAGACAAATCGCTGACCGTGAGGTAGTTTGCTCCAGGAGCTGAGGTTGTGGGTTTGCTGTGGAGATCAAGATGCCTCCACAAAGAAATAGTATTGGAAGGAATGCTTTGACGAAAGAGGGTTTTAGAGCCCTGCAAAGGCAAATCGATGCATTGCAAGAGGAGCTACGAAGAGGGTTTGAGCTGAGAACAAGAGAAGAAAGCAATGGTGAAGCTGAAGAAGAGCTATCTGAGGAAGAACAAGAAGTTGCAGGAGATCCTGCAGAAGTTAAGTTGTTGAAGGCCATTTTGAAGATTAGAAAGAGGCCCAGGATCGAAGTTTCTACATATTCTAGAGATTTGAATCCAAAACAGCTTATTGATTGGATCAATGACATGGAGGAGTATTTCAAGTATGAAGATGTGGAGGACCCAAATCAGGTCAAGTTTGTAAAAACAAAGCTGAAAGGCCATGCCAATATTTGGCGGAAGGAGGTCCATTTAGAGAGAAATAGGAGAGGAAAAGGAAAGATCACCAAATGGGATCAGATGGTGGAGAAACTGAAGAAGCAGTTCATTCATGTGGACTATGAGATGGAATTGCTGAAGAAGCTGCAAGGACTGAAGCAAGGCAACAAGTCCATTAAGGAGTATACAAAAGAGTTTTATAAGATTACTATTAGGACCGGTCATGCAGAGGCCAACAAGGAGAAGGTAGCCCGTTACATTAATGGGTTGAGGCTAAGTATTCAAGAGGAGCTGAGCCTGGTCAGAATGACCACCATAGAAGATGCGTACTAGTTTTCCCTGAAGGTGGAAGAGAAGATGAATAAAAGATTCGATTGCAAGCAAAGGGGAAGAGGTCAAGGCAGAAGGACTGGTGGAAGAACCTATGGAGGCTATAATGAAGATCAAAAGAAAAGTGAAGAAGCGAGCACTAGTCGAAATCAGAGAGGGGATAATGCCTACCGCCCTCGTGACCAGAACAATGGTGAGCAAAGAGGAAGAGGAAGAGGCTGACCTGGGAAAGGACCTAGAAGAGGAGGTTTCAGAGGAACCAATTTCTAATGTGGAGAAGAAGGGCATCGAGCATACGAGTGTCTGCAACATCAAGGACAAATAGAAGACCTGAAGGTAATGCACGAGTTGCACATGTAGATGAAGATGCGCAGTCTAAGCCTTCTGAAGATGCTAAAAGGGGAGAAACCCTACTTGTCAGAAGAACTTTGTTGAATGGGGAGAAAGAACCCAATTAGAGGAAGAGTCTATTCCGCACAAGGTGCAAATGTGAAGGTAAGTTTTGTGATATTATTATCGACAGTGGAAGCACTGACAATCTTGTTTCAGAAGAGATGGTTGATAAGTTGAAGTTGACAAGAAGAAAGCATCCACATCCATAGAAAGCATCCACATCCATATCGGATTGCATGGTTGCAGAAGGACCACAGAGCTTTGGTCAATAAGCAGTGTTTAGTGAAGTTCAAGATTGGGGACTATAATGATGAGGTGTTGTGTGATATCATACTGATGGATGCATGTCATATGTTGTTGGGGAGGTCATGGCAGTATGATAGGAGTGTTGTCCAGATGGCCGTACAAACACATATTCCCTAACAAAGGATGGAGTTTGTCATAAGTTGAAGCCCTTGAAGGAGGTGGAAGAAAAGGTATGTAGTACTGCCAAAATTTGCTTGGTAGTGTTGTTGTATGGAGCCTAATCAGACTCGGAGGTTATATTTACCCCACTTTTATCGGCGCAGTTTCGCCCCCAAATTCCTACGGGGTCAAGGGGTAGTGCCCCTTGCGGGGTCCAGGGGCAGCGCCCCTGGCGCGTTCCCTGTCGCGATACAAGGCGGGGTCAAGGGGCAACACCCCCGTGGGGGCTCGGGGGCAACGCCCCCGAAACCTCACACAGTTTTTATTATTTCATAATGCACTGGGAGTTAATTTTTTTTCATTGACCAACATAAGAAAACCCTATTTTGTAACCGACAAAAAAGCTTGATAAAAAGTGGCTAAGGGTTAGGGTTTTGAGAGATTGTATTGTAGCATTTTGCAGCGGTATTGAGTTGTAGGGATTGCTGATTGTAATTGGTTTGATTTACTGGATAATAATATTAGACTCTCTATTTGGTGGATGTAGCCCGAGTTTGGGTGAACCATGTTAAAACTTGTCTCTCATTGTTATTATTTCTGTGTATTTCCATTTCTCTGTTTAATCTTTATTTGCATTTAATTGATAGCTTCTGTCGGCTAACCCTAACAGGTAGATGGTAGGAAATTTTTGGAGGGTATGAAGCATGAGCATCATTGCTTTGCATTGATTCCTAAGATCAGTCAAGAGAAATGTGAAGATGTGCCAGTAGAAGTTTCAGATATGTTGGAAGAATTTTAAGATATTGTCTCTGATAATGTACCAGAAGGTTTACCACCAGTACGGAAGATAAGTCATCAAATGGATTTGATACTAGTAGCCAATTTGCCGAATAAGGCAGCCCATAGAATGATCCCTACAAAGAATGAAGAGATGAACATACAAGTTCACGAGTTGTTGAGGAAGGGACTGATAAGGGAGAGCCTAAGTCCATGTACGGTACCTACAGTACTAGCACCAAAGAAAGATGGAGAATGGAGGATGTGTACAGACTCTCGATCCATCAATAAGATAACGATCAAGTATAGATTTCCATTGCCAAGAATGGATGACATCATGGATTGTTTGAGTGGAGACAAGTACTTCACAAAGATTGACCTGAAAAGTGCGTATCACTAGATCCGTATCAGAGAAGGAGATGAATGGAAGATAGCCTTCAAAACAAAGGAAGGTTTGTATGAGTGGTTAGTCATGCCATTTGGGCTAACCAATGCACCGAGCACATTCATGCGGCTCATGAATGAGACCTTATTGAAAGAATTTTTGGGAACTTTCATTATTGTTTATTTGGATGATATTTTGATTTTTAGTAAGACTTGGGATGAGCATCTGATGCATATCAGAAGAGTTCTAGAGAAGATGAGGGAGGAGAAGTTGTTGATTAATTTTAAGAAATGTAGTTTTGTAAAGAAGGAGTTGGTATAGATGAGATTTGTTGTCTCGGAGGAAGGTCTTAAGATGGACCCAGAAAAAGTAAGGGTTATCATTGAATGGCCTACACCGAGGAGTGCTACAGAGGTAAGATCTTTTCATGGTTTGGCAAGTTTTTACAGAAAGTTTATCAGGAATTTTAGTAGCATTTGTGGACCCCTAATTGAGACAATGAGAGGGGATAGAAAAGAGTTTAGATGGACTAAAGGAGTAGACAAAAGCTTTGATACATTGAAGCAGAAAGTCACAGAGAAACCTGGTGGTGCCTGCACTTGGAGTTAAGGTTTCGAGCTAAAAATCTGCAAGCATTTTCATTGTAAACCTTCAAAAATTTCTAAGTCCCTCGGCCTTCGCAGTTGTATGCATGTATCTTTGTATGTACATGGCCATTTGTATCTATGTGCAGGTGCAAGTGTACAATGGAGGCCCCAAAAAGAATTTTAATCGACTTCTAAAAAATGGAAAAATTAGTTGTATGCATATCGGGTTTGTACATGGCATTCAGGTACATTTCTAAGTGTGAAAAGGTGGTAGCGCATCGCATATTCCATTGCAGATTCTGTGCTTGTATGCGAGATTGTATGTATATTTTGTTGTATATTCGACATACAAGGCAGAACATACAACGTTGGATTTCAAAGTGGATTCAAATCTGGTTGAGCAGTGGTCAGGCCCACAAGTATGTGCAAAGGGGGTTGTATGTATGTGACAGATACAATTGGACATACAAAGGTGGAATGTACAATCCTGAATTCCAAAAGTTATCAAATTAGGCTTGGCGGGCGATGGTACAAAAGGCAAAGTTAAAAAGTCAAAGGCATTTCCTTGTATCATGCATTATATGTATCTCCGATATACAACTACATATACAAGGCAATGTACAAGCAGACGCGGCCAAGGAGTTAATAGTATTTGTGAGATGGGTGAGATCTGCAGTTCTATATTGGGATTGTATGTTCCCAATATACAATCGGACATACAACGAGCAAATACAAAGAAACATACAAGGTAGGAGCGGTCAAAGTCAACATTCTTCAAGAACCTGGTGGGGCCCGCGCAGTTGTATGTCCCGTGATTGTATGTATGTGCATATACAATGCAAGATACAAAGGGCACACATACAATTCCAAGGGTGAAAAGAAAATGTGTTTTGGTGGATTTCAGTTTGGAGTTCGCAGTTGGTTGTATATTGCGCATTGTATATGCGATATACAATGAGAGATGCAAAGATGCCGATACAACATCGGATTCAAAATTTATTCCAATCTGCCTCATAAGTATGATGGAATCCGTGATTGTATGTATGTACAATATACAAGGTGATATACAAAAGGAGTTAGATACAAGGCCTAGACCCGATGGTAATTTCAAATTGTTTTATAAAGAGTTGGGGTCTGTGCTTGTATGCAAGGTAATTGTATATACAATTGTATACACAACCACAGATGCAAAAGTTGATGCAATGGTCTGATGGCGAATAGGATGCAGTGGTGGGTCCTGATAACTCAGACATGCAATTTTTCAGCAATGGTGATCCAACGAGATGCTAACACGTGTCCAAGTCAGTTGTATGTATATACAACTGCATATGCAAAGATTTAAAGGCAAAAATGGGTGAAAAGGTGAAATGTATGCTCACGCTGTGAAAAGTCAAAGGGGACAATACGCTTGCATGGCATAATTTCATTGGTTGTGGACTTTTCAACATGATTTGAAGCCATTGATCTTGGCGATGAAGAAAGAATCGACGGCCTATTTCAAATTTTCAAAATAGGAGGGGATTTTTGTGTGTTCACAGCCGCATTCCAGGTAGGAAAAGTTCTTGAACACGTAAACTGCTGCATTTCCAGAAGCCGCGGGTAGGTTGGCCATTAATGGTAAATTTGCAGAGGCATGGTCGATGAATGACAGGCCACCTACCATTTTTAATGGGAAAATCTCTAGTCGGCTACGTGTTTCCTGAGTTCACCTATTTTTCCTCCTTTTTCTCCTTGAAGCATTGAATGTTTTAGGTACCATTCTGATGGTGCACTATATCTGGAAAAATTTTGAAGTGACATTATACTTAATGCTGAGGGCACATTCTTGCTATATAAGAGGACTGTGTCACTCATTTTTTTTGGTGGCTGAAGACTTGGGCAATTTTTTGGAGGAAATAACAAAAATAGAGCATTTCTTGGTTGTTCTATCTCTTTTTGTGAGTTTATGAGTTGCATTTGAATGCAAGTTGCATATCTATTCAGTTTCATGTTGTGTTTATACGAAAAATGCTTCTTTGCATGTGTTTAGCTATTTGTCTCCATTTGTTGTATGCATCCCTTCTTTTGAATCTGGTTTCTAAGGGTTACTTAGATTCTAGAATATAGATTTCTATATTGCATGCTTAATTTTTGACCTCCATTCAAGGAGTGGATTAAAATTTTTTAGGTTAAGTATGAAGAAGAATGTATGGAAGCAGGGATGTTTGTAAGTAGAGATAGCTAAATACTCATTCTTAGGTGGTGTTTGTAAGGCAAATAGAAATCCAGCCCCTTGAAACTTGAATGCCAGTGCAAATCATTCACTTGTATACATCTAGTTGACTCCTTGCCCTAAGATAGGCACCGGTCTGCCCTTATGTAGTAGTTATGATCCAAAACCCCCTGTCTTGCATCCAAAACATAAATACAAATCATTTCATAATTCCAACCTATTAGTTTGTAGGAGTAGAAATAGGACCCCTGCATACTCTCATTCCTAACCAATTAGATATGTCCAAGAACATTGCCAACCTTGTGATTTATCACACAAATCTTGGTCCTAAAATGAGAGTATTCTGCCTGTGACTAAAAGGCTAGATCTTTCTGTTGGGTGAGTCAAAGTTAAATCTTTAGCTATAGGGATACCCCCTTGGTGCGACAGAACTAGAAGTGAAGGGGAGGCAGTTCACGCAACCTCCTATATTTGTTGGCCGAATCTGCCTGTGCATTGGAACTGGCAAACCCTTTGCTGATTCAGTGAAAACACCAACACAACCTATTTTGGCACTTCCAGATTTTAATAAGGTGTTTCAGGTAGATTGTGATGCTAGTGGCAGTGCTATAGGAGCTATTTTGAGTCAAGAAGGTAAGCCCATTGCCTATTTTAGTGAGAAGCTTTGTGTATGAGGAAAAATCGATTAAATTAAACTAAACAAATCAAAAACCCGATAACATAAAGCGAACCAATCTAAGTAAAAGCCATTATCATAAAATCAAAAGATAAATAAAAACTCTTACCAAAATCTGTATTGTTCCCTTTTGGAGATGTGTGGATTGCTCAATCAAGTTGCGAAACCATAGTTGCAACAAGCAAGTAGTGTGCTCAATGTGCTCAAAGATCAATATTAAGAGATCGTAAGGTTGCTCAATCGACGTGTTTTGTATGCTCAAAGCTTTGTTAAGTATGCCCGAGAATACGATTGAAGAGAGAGACCCAATGAAGGAGATGAGGGGGGTTTATATAGGTTTCAACGAAGATCGATCAACGGTCCAGATAATTCAAAAGAATCCATGGAGGAGAACAGTTGAGGAACGTGCAATGAATAAAAAGAAGCCAAGTGTCACACAAAAGCTGTTTTATTTGAGTTAAACACTTTCCTTTCTAAAGATAAGACATGCTTTTCATAAATTAGAAAGTTTTTTTCTAATTTAAGAGAAATTGATAAAAACAAGGTTGAGTGAATAGATAACTCAACTTAAGCTTTGCTTTTGCATGATTTGAGGGAAATTAAATAATAAATTATTTAATTGTGTGTGCATGGAGAAGAATACTTAATTTTAGAAGATTTGAAAGATATTTGTAGATAAAAAAGTAAATTAAATAAATAGATTTATTTAATTGTTGTGCATGATTTGGAAGAATAAATAAAATATTTGATTTATTTTATTTTTAGAGATTGAGAGGATTTAAATAAATTTGATTTGATTTATTCAAATTTGGAAGAATGAATTTGATTTAATTAAATAATGTAAATTATTTAATTGTAGATAAGAGGGAATTTTGTGATGAATTAATTAAATAATGGGATATATTTAATTAATGGAGACTTGAAATTTAGAAAGAAGATAATTATCTAATTAAATAATTAAAATTATTTAATTGTGGAAGAATAATAGAGGAATTTGATTTAATTAATTAAATAAAGAGAATTTATTTAATTAATGTCGAATTTAGGAGATTTAGAAGAAGTTGATGAAATTAATTAAATAATTAGATTATTTAATTAATGTGTGAAATGTAGGTGATGCGACAGATTAGAGGAAATGCAAGTGATGCGAAGACTTGGTCATTTTAGGGTGTCTACATTTTGCCCCTTTGATGCAATGCAGTTTACAGCGTTGCATCAAAGAAAATGATTGTTGAAGATGATACAATTTATTGATGCCCCAATGTAGGTAGTTGCCCCAGCGTATGCCCCCTCGAGCGGGAAGACAGGGAAGCGACAGAAGAACTGAGTTGACACTCAACTAGAGGAGTGCGCGGCAAGGTAGGAAGAAGAGAAGAATGGGGTGGGACACTATAAATAGGTCCCATGGGGACCACAATCCTCATGTGCACACTAAGAGCTTCTAGATTGAGAGAGTAGAGCCTCCAAACCTAGGGTGAGTGGAAGGAGTAGACAGTGAGGAGAGATGCCAATTCCAGTGCACAGGCATCGGGCGGAGCTGGTGCGGACCTACAGGAGGCCAGCAGAAGCTCCGACAGCGGTAAGTGATCGAAAACCCCATTGTATTTTTGTTATTTAGGGCAGTTTTAGGGCTAGGTTTAGGTAGAGTTTGCATGTCAGCCAAAAGCGCTTTAGGGTTGCGCGGTGTGTTTGGTAGTCGGTCAGAGCGGGTTTGGCGCGCCACAACGTGATTGGTAGGGGGTCATAGCGTTGTCGGTAAAAACACAGCGCGTATGGTTTGTTGGTCAGCGCCACAGCACATTTGGCAGTATGCTGCAACGCAGATGGCTGGATAGCGAAGCACCTTGGGCAGGGTAGAATAGCGCGGTTGGTGAAATCGAGTTGCTTCCGGTAGTGCAGAAAGGCACAGTTGGTATGTGGGTGCAGCACTTGTGGTAAACAAGTCGCATTTGATAGAGAGAACGCAGCGCCTCTGGATAAATAGTGTGGCGCGTTTGACATGGAGGGACAACGCTTTTGTATAGAACAAAGCGCTTTTGGTTAAGTAGAAGAAAAGTAGAATTTGGGGGTCGAGAAAAGGGATGCCTATCCTAGGCTACCACAGGGGAAAGGGATGATTAGGGTTGCATGGCATAGCAAAGGTGTAGATAGGATTTGAGGGATGTGGGAATGAAACTGACAAGTGATTTGTTATGGATGCAGAGGATTCTGCCACCATTGATGTCGCGGGAGTGACACCACCCGACAGCACAGGAGGTTGTACAGCTGACCTGGGAGGAGGATGCATTCTTGGAGCATGCCAGATTGTGGCACGTTGCGCACCTGACACACATTAGGGTGAATCTCGCCCTAGTGACCGCAGTTGTAGAGCGATATCACAGTCAGACCTCGTCATTTCACTTTCCAACAGGGGAGGCCACAGTGACACTGGAGGATGTGTACCGGATCCTGCAAATTCGGATTGATGGAGATATAGTAGACTTTGACCCAGCACGGGGCGAGGTAGGCTTGGTGGAGGTCTTCTGCACAGATGACCTTTGGATAGATGATGGGGAGATTCGATGGGTAGACGTCCTGAGACTCTGCGATAGGATTAGATGGATAGTGGCGTCACTGATTGGCAGCTTCTTGTGTCCAGACAGGAGATCCAAAGGATTATCAGTTGGATGGGGCACAGTGTTATCCGGGATGTTCACACATGGCCGATAGTATGCGTGGGGCCCATGTGTGCTGGGACAGTTGTATCACGACCTGCATCACTACGTGTATAGGAGAGGCAGGAGCCTCTCAGCAGGGGTGACCTTGTTATAGGTATGGGCGTGGGAGCATATTCCAGTGATCTAACCCATGGCACAATACCATCGGGATAGAGGCGAGCCCTATGCATTCTTATATGATGGAGTGATTACACACCGGAGGATGGGGTCTGTTAGCCACTGGAGGCGACAAATTGACGAGATGGACCTATTTGTGTGGAGGCCCTGGCTACTTTGCGAGGAGTGGGAGGATGAGCACGAGCAGCTTATGCATTACAGACAGGTGCAGTATTTGTTCGGGAGACAGACAGATGCGATAGAGAGGTACCTACCAAAGCGGGTACTCAGGCAGTTCGGATTGCCACAGGGACTACCAGTGGGGGAGGTGACACATGCCCGAACACGGAGAGAGGGAGGAGACTGGGATGCAACGATCCCAGTGGCGACAACTTTAGCAGAGGTACGGGGACTTGTCCCCGTGAGATGGGATTGGGACACAGGGCTGGCAGATCCAGGTACACTGCCAGAGTATGACAGGTACTGGCAGACACACAAGCTGATTAGATTGATTACACCAGGTGTAGCAGGGGCAGTGGGGGAGGTACTAGTCCTCGGTGGGGAGGCTAGGATGAGACGACAAGCCAGGGTAGCCAGGTAGCAAGTAGGTGGAGAGGGCAGCGGTCAGCCAGCAGTTGGAGAGGGCAGTGGCCAGCAGGCAGATGTGGAGATAGTGGAGGCAGAGGGCCTGGTTGTAGAGACTGATTTGCAGAGAGCCGAGCGACTGCTACAAGAGGAGATAGCCCGGAGGACTTGATTAGAGCTCCAGATGGTGTGATTGAGGAGGGATAGGGATGCAGCGTAGGCTGAGGTGAGACAAGCTGAGGCCACAGCCCAGGCACAGACACAGGTAGCCTCAACAGTACAGACAGCCCTGGCACAGGTACAGGCACAGCTACAGGCTCAAGTGCGGGCATACGTACAGCTACAGGCCCAGGTACAGGTACAGGCACAGGTACAGGTACAGGTGCAGCCGCCAGCCGCACCAGCAACAGATGCTGACCAGCTAGCACAAACCAGGAGAGAGAGAGACGCAGAGGTATAGCTACGGTTGACAGTAGAGGCCACACTCTTTAGAGTGAGGCAGGAGAGAGATGAGGCACGCCGTGCACTGGGTGCAGATCAGAGGAGCCTATACAGTGAGCTCGTCTGAATGCAGGGAGAGCTAGTATCAGTCGGCAGGGAGGCAGAGTACTACAGGGGTTTGTATGTGGGTGTGGTACCAGCAGCTCAGCAGGCACCGAGTTACAGAGAGAGGAGCAGGTCAAGGGCATCTGGATCCCGGAGGACAGGGCAGTCAGTATCCTCAGTGACAGGACCATTTTTACCACCAGGGGGAGGAGGAGGACCAGTAGGGGGACCTCCACCGAGCATAGGGGGAGGACAGGGGCCACAGTAGGAGGGTAACTCTACCCACTAGGGCATGCACATGTATATTGTATCATATTTGTACCATACTCGTATCACGATGGACACTCGTACATTGTACCATTTTTATCATTTTGGACAGATGCCTGCGTGCATCCTGATGTATATTTTGCGGGCTCTTGATAGCCTTGATGTATTATTTTGATGTATTTTTGGATGTATACATATGGACTATTGATGTAGACACAGACATTTTGTATTATGATGACCTTTATATGAGATATATGATGATCTATTCGGCTCACTTGTTGTTCATGCTTTTTGTGTATGCATTCCTTGATGTCATGGATGTGATGATATGTATGTATGATTATGGATTCATGTGATGACATATGTTGTTTATATGATGCTTACAGATGTATGATGATAGAGATGTAAGATGATATAGATGTGATGACTAGTGATATCTGACATATGGGTTTTGTAGATATGCACCAGAGAGAAGAACAGGAGGAGATGGGAGACAGATACTATTGATCGATCTTTGCAGTGAAAACGATATAAAGGTTGTGGGAATGGATGAATGAGCTTGTTGCAATAGTTTCACGATTGTATATAAAGAGCAATCCTTATTTTTGATATAGCACATGGATAATTCGCCACCAAGGTATAAAAGACCACAGTGCAGTAATATCCGAGTGCGTGGACGTTGACTCTGCAAGCAAGCGGTTTGAACTTAGATCCCTTAGACATAACATAACCTTGTTGGAACATGTGAATAAGCCATAGTCTTGAACATAAAATAAACTTCAATACATGCAAATGCAAGAAGAATTATTAATATGTAAGATGCTAGGTTGTAACACACACAAGATAAATAGAATGCTAAGAAAGATGCTAAAGATCATTCCTCAAACACGACACACAAAAAAAAAGCAATGACTATGCCCCCAATCCGTACTGCATCGTAACATACCAAGATTATAGATAAATCAAGGTAGCCTTGAATAGGTAATGGATAAAGGAACAAAAGATGAACCATAAAGTAAATTGACTGACTTACAAAGTAAACATACAGCCAACATATTCTCTTGCCAAAGAGGTTGCTCAGGATAGATTGGATAGGAAAGATAATAGCCTTATCGTAGGAAATCTGTGTCCCTTAAAGGGGGCTATCTACCTAAAAAGACAATGTCTCGCTGCAGGAAATGCCACATGTCGTAGGAGACGCGTGTGTTGGTCTCGACAATGGAACATTTCGCAGAAGACAAGCTTGTTGATCTAGGGCTTTGGTTAAGCGGTACTTAGCTGATGTTGGCAATCGGTATGCAGGACAATAGAAGACTCTGGAAGGAAGCTACTTTGCTTCAAGTTTGTTAAGGACTTTTGCTTTGAAAGGATGCACTAGCTTGCTGCTTGAGTTAGTCAAGTCGAGGCGAATGGATTTTGATACACGGAAGACTAGAAGGATGACAGTGCTAATGGATTGGGGTGGGTGGAGAATGATGGATTGTATGTGCCTGAGTACTGGATACATCCTTCGTATTCCAGACTGCCTACATACCCTGTATCCACGGGATCAAGGCACATTACGAGGAAAGGTGAACGTGATAAATATGTAGTTCTGGATAGAGTGATGAATGGGTCAAGGTGAAAGGGGGAGATCTTATGTACCTGAGTACTAGAAACTTCCTTCGTATTCCAGACTGCCTACATACCCATATCCATGGGATCAAGGTACTTTAAGATTGAAATGATGATAATATGTAGTTCTGGTTAGAGTGATGAATGTGGGAAAAGTGTTGAGAAGATAACAGCCTTATCATAGGAGCGATGTGTCCGTTAAAGGGTGTTATCTGTGAACAATGAGAAAGAGATTGAAGTATGCGTTGCGAACCATGAACAAGGAACCAATCCTAGACCTAAGTTAAGGAAAGAGTTGCCCCCATTCTGGTAGAGGAAACTGTATGGGTGACTGCCGAAGAAGACACAGAAAGCTTTGACCTAGGACAAGACAGTGTTAACTGTAGACACAGACCAAGACATGGGGAGACGATGATGGACATTGAAAAATTTCCAAGCTATACTAGATAGGGAGATGGAAATGCAAACAAAGTCAATGGTTTTATTATGGATGGATGGATGAAGTGTGTTGTTGAATCGGACATGGAGTGAACAAGACTCGATAGACGATGGATGCTTACTTTACACAGCGCCTGTTTGCCAGGTTTTCACTATGGTACTTATCCAAGGCGCCTGTTTACCAGGTTTTCACCAGAGGATGGATTTTTTTGGATTTTTTTTTTTTTGGACTACTTTGAGGATCAGGCATAGAACTTCTTGAGATGGACACTGTTAAGTGGCTCATCTAGAGGAATGTCGTCAGGTGTAGCTAAAGTATAAGCTCCTGATCCATATGCTGCTGTGACAATAAAGGGACCTAACCAGTTAGGCTCAAACTTGCCCTTCTTCTCTCGATCTGCTTGATTTCTCTAATTTTCTTTTAGTACAAGATCACCAACTTGAAACCGTCTTTCTTTGATCTTTTTGTTGTAATTACGCCGGAGGCGGTTTTGATAGACATGGAGGTGATTAAGCGCTGCGAGGCACCTCTCATCTAGTAGCTCTAGCTCAGCTAATCTGGAAGTGCGATACTTCTCTCCGCCGATTAGGTCCTGCATGGATACTCTGAGGGATGGGATCTTGACCTCTATAGGTAGGATGGCTTCAGAGCCAAAGACCAAGGCATATGGTGTGGCACCAGTTGGTGTTCTGATACTAGTGCGGTAGGCCCATAGGGTGGGATTGAGTTGCAAGTGCCAATCACGACCAGTTTCATTGACTATTTTCTTGAGTATTTTGAGAATGGTTTTATTTGAAGCCTCAGCTTGGCCGTTACTCTATGGATAGTAGGGAGTTGAAAAGCGATGTTGGATGTTGTATTGTATGCATAAGGCATGGACATCTTGGTTCTTGAATGGCCTCCCATTATCAGTGACAATGGCATGGGGGATACCATACTGGCATATGAGGTAGTTTAGGATAAACTTGGCTATTTGCTTACCGGTGATATAGGTCATAGGAATGGCTTCCACCCACTTCATGAAATACTCAGTGGCGGTAATGATAAACTTGTGGCCATTGGAGGAGGAAGGGTGGATTTGTCCTACGAGGTCGAGACCCCATTGAGAAAAAGGCCATGGAGTTGTCACAGGTTGCAATTCATGAGCTGATGCGTGAATCAAATCTCTATGCTGTTGGCATTGTAGACACTTTTTAGCAAACTGTGCAGCATCTTGCTCTATTGTAGGCCAGTAATAACCTGTTCTGAGTATCTTCTTAGCAAGATTAGGACCGGTAGAATGTGCACCACAGACACCTTCGTGTATGTCTCGTAAGGTAGCTTCGGCTTCTTCCGCATTAAGACATCGTAAGAGGATACCATCAAGACTCCGGTGATATAGTGTATCACCCAGAATGATGTAACGGGAGGATCGACGGATAAAGCTTTTGCGTTGGGTGGATGATAAGTCAGGGGGAAAGGTTTTGTTCTTGAGGTATTCATAGATATCTTCGTACCATGGGGAATTGGGACCAACAAGTTCACAGATGATTTCAGTAACAAGAACATCGATGGCTGGTATCAACAATTGCTCAATCAAGAATTCACACTTCTGTGTATTTGCAGGCATGTCAATTAGTGACCCTACAGAAGCCATAGAATCCGCAGCTTTGTTATGCTCTCTTGGAATTTGCTCAAATGTGATGCTAGAAAAGTGTGGTTTGTAGGCATCCACTAGTTGCTTGTAGGGGACCAACTTTTCATCCTTTGTTTGGTACATATATGTGACTTGGCGAATGACTAATTGTGAGTCTCCATATACTTGTAATTCTGTGATGTCCCATTGAACTGTTGTATTGAGACCTATAAGGAGTGCTTCATACTCGGCTATATTGTTGGTGCAAGGGAATCCAAGCTGATATGATTTTAGAATATAGTCATTTTGAGGTGTAACAAACAAGATGCCGGCTCCTGATCCATGCTGTGTGTAGGAACCATCAAAGTATAACTTCCACATTGTGGAGTTGGAAAGAGTGAATAGATTCTCATCTGGAAAGTCTGCTACCATAGGATGTGTATCTTTCATAGGTGCTTCTGCTAGTTGATCAGCGAGGGCTTGTCCTTTGATTGATTTACAATCCGTGTACTCAATGTCGAACTCACTAAGGATCATGACCCATTTAGCTAGTCTGCCTGTGAGAGCTACTTTTGCTAGTAGATACTTCAAGGGATCAATCTTGGCTATTAGATTTGTGTGTTGGTTCAGCATGTAATGCTGCAACTTTTGAGAAGCAAACACTACTACTAAACAAGCCCTTTCCATTGGTGAATAATTGAGCTCATATCCCACCAAGGTTCTACTAATATAATAAATTGCATGCTCCTTTCCTGATTCATC
The DNA here is from genome assembly GCA_027924645.1 of Cunninghamia lanceolata. NCBI lineage: Eukaryota > Viridiplantae > Streptophyta > Pinopsida > Cupressales > Cupressaceae > Cunninghamia > Cunninghamia lanceolata. The sequence goes on along the minus strand of BSBN01001583.1, from coordinate 2,446,487 downwards.
ATTTTGTGCTAGCAGGGCCCCCAGGGCCAAATTTGTAGTGGAGATATATAATATCAAAGGTTTGTCCGCGACTGGTGGAACCAATACAGGAGGTGTAGCTAGATACTCTTTAAGTTGATCAAACGCTGCCTGACACTTGTTGTCCCATCGAAATGAGACATCCTTTTAGAGCAAGTGTTGAAAGGGTTTACATTTATCTGCTAGTTGTGATATGAAATGCCGAATGGACTGCAACCTTCCCTAAAGGCTCCTTAGTGCTTTAAGGTTCTTGGGTGGAGGCATCTCCACTATAGCTTTTACTTTCGCTGGATCCACTTCGATGCCTCTACGAGATACTATGTATCCCAACAGCTTCCCTGATGTTACACCGAATACACACTTCTTTGGATTGAGTCTTACTTGGTATTTTTCAAGCCTGTCGAAGATCTGTCCTAGAACCTGTATGTGATCTGCCCTAGAAGATTTAGCTAGTATGTCATCCACATAGTCCTCCATGATGTGATGAAAGAGATCGTGGAATATCACTGTCATTGCTCTCTGATAGGTTGCTCCTGCATTCTTCAGACCAAACGGCATGACGCACCAACAATAATTGCCCCAAGGACAAGTAAAGGTTGTTTTATGTTGATCTTCCTCAACTATCCTTATCTGGTTGTAGCCTAAGAATCTGTCCATGAGAGAAAGCATCTCGTGATTTACTGTCAAGTCCACTATAATGTCAATGTTTGGTAGTGGAAAGTCGTCTTTGGGACATGCCTTGTTGAGATCTCTAAAGTCATTACACATGCGGATGTGCCCATTGGGTTTAGACACAGGTACAATGTTGGAGACCCAATCTGAATAGTCAATAGGTCGTATGAACTTTGCATCTAACAGCTTCTGTATTTCCACTTTCACTAAGAGAGCTATTTGTGGGTGCATCTTCCTCAACTTTTGCTTGACTGGTTTAACTTTTGGATCAACTGTGAGATAATGAACAACTAGCTTAGGGTCTAACCCTAGCATATCAACATAGGTCCATGCAAAGTTGATGGTTCTCTGTAAGAATAATGTGTTAAGATTCCTGTGCTCTGTTTCTGATAATGATGCTGCTAGGAATTTGGTCTTTGGATTTTGTTTTGTGCCAAGATTTATCTCTGTAGAATCTTCCACTAGGAGAGCTGACTTCTCTTGATACTTAGATGGTAGGGGAAGGTCAAATCCTCCATCCTCAGGTGCCACAGTTGGGTTTTCACCTTTGGATACATCCTTTGTTTTTACTATTTTGTGATCAGGGGGTGCCACAGTGTGGTTTTCACCTAGAGATCTTTCTTTATTTTTACTTTTGCGACTGGAGGATTTGGCATTCTCACCAAAATAAGTCGTTGTCTCTAGTTCCATTACAAAACCTGTTTTATGATCGCCAAGAGGGATACCTTCCCGAAGTCCCATGAACTCAGCTAGAGCTTCGTCATTCTAAAATACATCTATTACGGGGGACCCTTGTTGGTCCCAATCGATAAGTTCAGGGTAGACAAGTGTTACATTCTGGGTGCTGGTAGTGGAGGTTAAGGATACGGAGGATAGCATAAAAATGGAGGATTCTACGAATAGGTTGGTCATATGGAGGGAAGAGTCATCGATGATATCCTCTATAGACGTCGAATCAGCAGGAAAAGTGTCAGCTACCTCGTCGAGGATATACTCGATGTCCAAGGCGTGTGGTACCTTCTTTCCAAATCCGAACCCCTTCTTGTCTAGCTTCTTTGTCACAACAATGGGTTCCATAGTTCCTTGATTCTATTTCCCAAGGCTACCTTTGCCTCTATAGCCCATGTTTTTTACTATTCTTAAGCCATTGCCGTATTGCTTGACTGGTATTGTGACTGGTTCTTTCTCTTTATAGAGCCAAGAAGAAATATCCTCAATAGTTTCCTCTTCCAGTAACCGTCCATGTTGGAATTGGGTTAGGAATCCTGGGGGAGGAATAGCTACTTTTTTGGTTACTTTGGCAATGGGTGGTTGGCCGTAAGATTTTGGAGATAGAGGCATCCGCCCTACACAACAAGATTGTGAGATATCATAAGTGCCAAAGCCTATATCCCGGATGTGAGCTGTGATTTTGGGGAGGGGTTTAGGTTCACTTGTAGAGGCTTGCATCAGAGTTTCAGGGTCAACATATAGTGGGGATTCAAGGGCTTTGTCATTTTTAGGCACTTGGTTGCAATTTTTATAGCTGCCTTGCAAGACACGACAGAATTCAAAAGGATTAGGGTCTCCTAGGATGGTGATCTCCATACCATTGAATGGGAATTTTAGGGGCTGATGGTACATGGAGGGAATAGCTTTCATTGCATGGATCCATGGGTGGCCTAGGATAATGTTGTAAGGCAGCTCAATATCAAGGACCTGACACCTAGTTTCAAGCATGATAGGGCCTAGTTGTATAGGCAAGTGGATAACACCTTCTGAACGGCATTCTACATCATCATACCCCTTGATTGTAATACTATGATTAGAATTGACATGATCCTCAGAGTATCCCAATTGCTTAAGTAACTTTAAAGAACAAATGTTGAGACCAGCACCACCATCTATGAGTATACGTTTGATTTTGCGCTTATCGATGAGAACTTCAATATGAAGGGCATCATTGTGACACGGATCATGGGAAGGGAGGTCTTTCTCAGAGAAGACCACATTGTAGGGCGAAGCAATGTTACCTAATATAGCTTGGAAATCCACGACTGCTATGTTGTTGGGAACCGAAGACTCTTGGAGGGCTTTTTCTAGCACTACTCTATGTGCAGGTGATGACCGTAGAAGGTCCAAAATAGAGATTTATGCTGGCATTTTCCCTAAATGTTTGACAAGATTATAATCAGATTGAGCTGGTAGACTGGGTGTAGGACCACGAATGGTGACACGACCACGGCGAGTTGTAACAGCGCAATCCATAGATTTGCCTTTGATTGTGAGGGTAGACACTCGACTCTCTTCAAAACGACCTACAATGGAATCAAAGGACGTGGAAGCATGATTGATACCTTTACCTCTATCCTGAGGAGGAGGTGGACCATGATGAGGGAATGGTTCCTTGTACATGTCGAGATCTTTGTTCATGTGTTGAACTGGTGATTCATTCTCAAAAGTGATTTGATTACCGTCGATGAGGTTTTGGATGAGGTGCTTGAGTTTCATACAAGATGCGGTTCGATGCCCTTTGCTCCTATGGAACTCACAATATTCATTGTCTCTATAACGTGCAGTTTTGTAAACAGGTTCGCCATATGGGGGAGCATCAGGTAAGGTGATGAGCCCTTTCTGCAAAGCTTGCTATAAGACTGATTCGATGGGCACTCCCAAGGGAGTGAATTGACGTCATGGCGGGTAATCTTGTTGAGGCCGCTCTTGTTGTCGTTGCTGTTGGTTTTGATAAGGTTGCCTTTGTTGCTGCTGTTGTTGAGGTGGAGCCTGACTTGGTTTGGAGAGCTGCAGTGGTGTTTGCAAAGTTTGGACATGTTTAGAATCCACCACCCCATCGTTAACCATGTTTTTGTTCTTGTTCCAAAACTTGGGTTTATCGTTCGATTGTTGATGAGGAGTGCTATCTTTCGTTTCTTTGAAGATTTTGACCACACCCTTAGCAATGAGGGCCTTTTCAATGTTGATTCCCTTGTATGTGATTTCATCGAAGGTTGTAGCACTAAGAATTTGCAAATTGAAACCTAACTCTTGGTTGAGGTTCTACACAAATATGCTAACAAGCTGTTTCTTTGGAATCTTAAAAGGGAATTTGCTAGCCATTTGTCTCCATCATTGAAGGAAAGAAATGAAAGTTTCACCATTTTTCTATTTATTGTTGCATAGATCAGTCATGGAAATCTCATGCTCTGTGTTGTAAGAAAAGTGGGTGGAAAATTTCTCTGCTAGCTCAGTGAAAGACTTGATACCCGTGGGTAAGTGTGAGAACCATTCTATAGCTTGACCTCCAAGACTGCGAGGAAAGAGACGCATAAGATATGTGTCATTATGTGAGACCTCGAAGCAAGCAAGATAGAATTCCCTAAGATGGTCTTTTGGGTCACCTTTTCCTTTGTATTTATCAAACTTAGGAATAGTAAAATTTTGACGAAAAGGGATCATTGGCAATGACTGATCAAAAGGATAAGGACACACTTCCTCTAAAGAGAAGGTCTTCTTGGTGTGGCCAAACATAAGATCAGATAGTTGTTGTTGAACTTCTGTGATCTTTAGCTCCATCGCTATGGGAGGAGTTGGAAGTATCTCCTGTTGTCCTAGAAGCGGCAGTTGTTGCCCATACGGAAGATTGTATTGTAAGCCATGTGCATTGGTATGATAAGGGTCGTAAGATTGGTTGGGATCATACGGATTGTATGTTTGGTTCAGATTGGGTTGGAATTGGAGGCTTTGATTAGGAGGAGGTGGGGGTGGCGCTAGGTAAGAATGTTGGCTTTGTGATGGTTGAAGAAAGAATTGGGTGGAGGAAAGCTAAAGTGTGTTTGATTAGGTTGCGATGGCGGCACATAGCTTTGGGAAACTTGATGTTGGGAATGTTGAGGGTGGATAGGTAAGGTGTTGAAGAAATTTAGTGTGGATGAACGTTGTGGAGGAGGGATATAGGTAGAGTGATTTGCGATGGTTGGGGTTGATTGAGGATGAGAGTAGAAGAATGTTGTGGTTGGGGTTGATTGAGGATGAGAGTAGAAGAATGTTGTGGTTGGGGTTGCATGACTCTAATTGGGTGAGAGCCATGGAGGTTTGATGATATGGGAGGTGGTATGTGTTGAGACCCTTGTTGCATGGCTACATAGTTGTTCCCTGGATTGTAATTTGGTGGGAAACCTACGCGTGATGGGGTAACCAAGATTCCACTTGCGATTGGTGTGGATACTTTAGGAGGTGGTTGCATATTTGATCGAGCTAAGGTGGCTTGCTTAGCTAGCTCCGCTTGACGTTGGAGAGCTTCTTGTTGATTCTTGTAGATCTCCATAGGAGTCAGAAGTGGTGATATGGCCCTCTCTTCTATTGGGTTTTGAAAAAGGGGATTCCTATACTGCGAGCCTTGTGCAGGTAAGGGCGTAGTCACCGTGAACATGGTTTGCACCGCTTGTATGGCACTCAATGTGTTTTTTGTCTCCTTGAGAGAGGATAAATCAAAATCTTGAGGTAACTTGGCTCCTTGCTCTGCAAGTAAGCGAAAGAAATGATCTTGGTTCTCACTAAGGATTTTGTCAAAGGCGGCCATGACTCTAGGCTCTTGTATGAATTCATCAAGATCTTGCTCATCTGCTTAAGAGGATTGACCTATTTCAAAGTGTCACTCTTCTTGAGATGGGGCTAGATCTGTAGTATAATCTTGTGGGACAAAATCTGGAGGCAAGCCGGTGGTGTATTGGGGTGTATTTACCAAAGGGACCCTACCTTCTTGGGAATTGCTTGGTTGGTCGACATGTGGCATGCTGGGAGAATTGGTAGATCTTTTCGCGGGTGTTCTAGGAGTGACCTTGGGAGTAATGTTGAGACGACCCGATTGCGGTGTGTGAGAAGGCGACTTGCACTTCTTAGGGACAACTTGCTTGGACTTCATAGTTTGTTGGAGCCTAGTGGTTACCATGGAATATACTAGGACAAGAAAGGTAATGCTGAGTTTCTGTTTGGTGCTTTTGAGAAAAAAGACAAAATCTTGATGCACAATGTGCTGGACCAAAGGCGCTATACTGTTTAACCAAAGGCGCAGGACTATGCAACCAAAAGCGTGCTATTGTGACACCAAAGGCGACAAACTGAGCTACCAGAAGTGAGTTACTGTTATGCCAAAGGCGAGCTACAGTGACCAAAAGCAAGCTACTGTTATACCAAGGGCGCTGAAGTAGAGTTTTGCCAGAGGCGAGTTACTACTATGCCAAAGGCGATCTACTATACTACCAAAGGCGAGCTGCTGTAATACCAGGGGCACTGAAGTAGTGTCTGATGTTTCTAAAAGGCAAAATTTTGATAGATTGTTTCTGTTTCTAATTGGATTTGTTTGGAAAGAGAAAACACAGCAAACAAAGTTGGCACAAACAAGGGACTGACACAACAGATAGTGTATGTTCGAGGCTCACAAAAAAGCCCAATGTTTCCACAGGTATAAGACAATTGCAATCAAATAACAAGCACTTTTTATCCCTAGAGACAAGGTTTCATTGTAGTAGATCAGCTCACAGCTTAATACTCCATTGATAAAAATATCATTCCATAAAGGTGTCGGATATTTAGTATCTTTGCAAGAGACGATAGGTAGGGATATCTCACCCTCCCCTTGGAAAGCTCAAGTAGGTCACAAGAGCTTTATGGCCAAGGGAGTACTATCTCTTCTCAAGGGAGCCAATGGTGAGTATCTTAAGGGCTTAAATTGATTCCCCTTGCACTGATGATTACCGCAATGTTCGGAGGTAGGTCGGGTAGTCTCTATCTAGAATGGTTCTTAGTGACTTTGAGGGACCAATGCCTTACAAGCAATGCGACAAGCTACTAAAAGCTTTAACCAATCCTACTAAGAGTATCAAACACTTCGCTCAATGTGAAAATCATTTCCACAAAGAGCTAGTACACCTCTTTTCAGTTTGGCACCACAAGGTAAGGTTGACGTCGGTTAGGACTTGGCTTTCGCCTTATCCCTCTTATATAGTGGTTCAAAGGAAAACTCCACTTAGGGTTGTCCCTTTTGGATGAAGCACAATCTAAAAGAAGGCCCTTCTAAAGGAAATATAGAAATGTAAGAGCAAGCACGTCAAACAAAGGTTCAATTGTCCCGTTATAAGAAAAATAAGGTGCAACTAAACTAGGCACACACACGATTGTAGTTGTCAATTGTCCCTTATGAAATTGAAGTGTTTTGGCATTCATGTCCATTGTCCCTTAGAAAATTGAAGTGTTTTTGCATACATGTCCATTGTCCCTTAAGAAAAGTAGTATGTTCCTAAGACTTAGAAAAAAAAGATTTGTTCAATTATCCCTTTAAGAATGCAATGTGTTTCTAAGACTTAGTGAGATAAATCAAGAGGTCTTCAATGTTCATCCTGCATGAATATGTTAAAAACACCTATTTGCTCTGTGCAAGTGATAAGAAGCTGCATCAAGTCAATTAGTTCCAACAAAACTTACAAGTTTAGCAACAAAAAATTAATTTGACCAAACGCGCTGCCCTATCTTACCGGAAGCGACTTACTATATTTCTAAAAAAGCACTATAACACAGACCCAAAGCGTCGTAGAATATTACCAGAAGCGCTGAACAATACACAGAAGCGCTGTACTGTGCGTCCAGAGGCGTGATACTGTTATGCCAAAAGCGATGTAACACAGACCAGATGCATCGTAGGATACTACCAGAAACACTGAACATAATCCAGAAGCGCTGAGCAAGATCCAAAAGTGCTTTACTGTGTATCCGAAAGTGCGATACTCTTATACTAACTGTGCTGCACGGTCTCAAATCACAAAAAAATTAGCTTTTGTCAAAATAACCAGATCGAAATGGGATTTCATGATTGATCTACTGTTCTGAGAAGTAAATTCTGATAGATCTGAATCGTGAAATCCAAAAAGCTCAGAAAGTATAGCAACACAATAGATTAACGCAAATACTGAAGATATCCCTAAATAAGTCAGCTTAGGAAGTATCAAATAGCAAGTTTGAAAGACAAATACAACAGCTTGTCAGACAAATCAACCAGATATGTAACGAAAAAACCCTGAAAAAATACGAAACGAAGTCACAAACCTAATTTATCCAAAAGTGCTTAATGATACTACCGGACGCATCGTTCTGTGATACCAAAGGTGTCTCTCTGTTCTACCAGAAGCGCCACAGTGCCCCCAAGGGTGCTGTAATGTGCCTCCAATAGCACTTAATGATACTGCCAGAAGCGCTTTGCAATGTTGTTTGCACTGTACCGTACTGTGACTTTCAAAAAAACAATTTCTCAAAGAAAAAGAGGGATTAGTGGGTCCCACCAGGCATGCTAGAATGTGTATGAGGAAAAATTGATTAAATTAAACTAAACAAATCAAAAACCCAATAACATAAAGCGAACCAATCTAAGTAAAAGCCATTATCATAAAATCAAAAGACAAATAAAAACTCTTACCAAAATCTGTATTGTTCCCTTTTGGAGATGTGTGGATTGCTCAATCAAGTTGCGAAACCATAGTTGCAACAAGCAAGTAGTGTGCTCAATGTGCTCAAAGATCAATGTTAAGAGATCGTAAGGTTGCTCAATCGACGTGTTTTGTATGCTCAAAGCTCTGTTAAGTATGCCCGAGAATACAATCAAAGAGAGAGACCCAATGAAGGAGATGAGGGGGGTTTATATAGGTTTCAACGAAAATCGATCAACGGTCCAGATAATTCAAAAGAATCCATGGAGGAGAACAGTTGAGGAACGTGCAACGAATAAAAAGAAGCCAAGTGTCACACAAAAGTTGTTTTATTTGAGTTAAACACTTTCCTTTCTAAAGATAAGACATGTTTTTCATAAATTAGAAAGTTTTTTTCTAATTTAAGAGAAATTGATAAAAACAAGGTTGAGTGAATAGATAACTCAACTTAAGCTTTGCTTTTGCATGATTTGAGGGAAATTAAATAATAAATTATTTAATTGTGTGTGCATGGAGAAGAAGACTTAATTTTAGAAGATTTGAAAGATATTTGTAGATAAAAAAGTAAATTAAATAAATAGATTTATTTAATTGTTGTGCATGATTTGGAAGAATAAATAAAATATTTAATTTATTTTATTTTTAGAGATTGAGAGGATTTAAATAAATTTGATTTGATTTATTCAAATTTGGAAGAATGAATTTGATTTAATTAAATAATGTAAATTATTTAATTGTAGATAAGAGGGAATTTTGTGATGAATTAATTAAATAATGGGATATATTTAATTAATGGAGACTTGAAATTTAGAAAGAAGATAATTATCTAATTAAATAATTAAAATTATTTAATTGTGGAAGAATAATAGAGGAATTTGATTTAATTAATTAAATAAAGAGAATTTATTTAATTAATATCAAATTTAGGAGATTTAGAAGAAGTTGATGAAATTAATTAAATAATTAAATTATTTAATTAATGTGTGAAATGTAGGTGATGCGACAGATTAGAGGAAATGCAAGTGATGCGAAGACTTGGTCATTTTAGGGTGTCTACAAGCTTAATGATGCCAAGAAAAAGTATTTTGTTTATGATCAAGAATTTTATGCTATAGTTCAGGCTTTGAAGAAATGGAGACATTATTTGTTGCCAAAAGAGTTTGTTTTATATACTGATCATCAGGCTTTGTAGTATCTTAATAGTCAAGGAAAGTTGAACCAAAGGTATTTAAAATGGGTTGAATTTTTGTAGAGTTATACTTTTATTTTGAAGCACAGGAGTGGGAAGTCCAATAGAGTTGCAGATGCCTTGAGCAGAAGGCAAAATTTGTTGACAGAAATGAAGATAGAGGTTGTTGGGTTTGATGAGCTCAAACATTTGTATCCTAAAGATCCAAATTTTGCAGAGGCTTGGAAATCTTGCTTGGAACCTGTTACTTTGGATAGGACAAAATGGTTGGATTTCATAATCCAAGATGGCATGTTGTTTAGAGGAAGCCAATTGTGTATTCTGAGGAGTTCCATGAGAGAGAACCTCATAGTGGAGGATTGGCTGGACACTTTGGTCGAGATAAGACCATTGCTATTGTTGGTGAAAATTATTATTGGCCACAATTGCAGTAGGATGTGAGGAAATTTGTGTAGAGTTACAGAGTATGTCAAATGGCGAAAGGAGCAAGTTAGAATATAGGTCTATATCAGCCACTACCTGTACTAGAGAATCTATGGGATGATATTAGTATGAATTTTATTCTTGGTTTACCAAGGACACAGAGAGGACATGATTCTATTTTGTGGTGGTGGATAGATTCTCAAAGATGGCACATTTCATTCCTTGCAAGAAGACTAATGATGCTATTCATATTGTTGAATTATTTTTCATAGAGGTGGTGAGATTACATGGTCTACCTAAGAACATAGTTTCAGATCGAGATACCAAGTTTGTTGGATATTTTTGGAGGACATTGTAGAAGAAGTTGAAAATAGATTTGAAGTTCAATTCTGCAAACCATCCACAAACTAATGGATAGATGGAACTTGTGAATAGGAGTTTGGGTAACCTGCTACGATGCTTAGTAGGGGATAAGCCCAAAGGATGGGATTTGATTTTACCACAAACAAAATTTGCTTACAACAATTCTGTCAATAGGAGTACTGGTAAATCACCATTCTAGATTGTATATGGCAATAACCCAAGAAATGCTTCTGAGTTAAGGAAGCTAGACAAAGGAGAAAAGACAAGTGCTGAAGTTGAAGACTTTGCAAAACATCTGAAGAATTTGCATGAAGAGGTGAGAAAGCACATTAATAAGATGAATATTTGGTACAAGGCTAAGGTAGATTAGAAGAGGAGATATAAGGAGTTCCAGGTAGGAGATGAAGTCATGGTACACTTGAGAAAAGAAAGGTTCTCAATTGGAACATACAATAAGTTGAAAATGAAGAATTTTAGACCGTGCAGAATCCTGAAGAAGCATGATTCAGGAAATGCATATGAGGTAGAGCTGCCAAGTGGGATCAATATTTCCCCTGTGTTCAACATTGCTGATTTAACAAAATATCATGAAGGCGGCACCAAGGATGGACCGACACAAGAACAGTGGAGTATTCTGGCATTTACTTCAACAAAGGAGATAGAAGAGATCTTGGATAGCTGTGTGGGAAGAAGTACTTGGAATAGGCAATATGAAGAATATCTGGTGAAATGGAAAGGAAGGCCTGTTGAAGATTCTTCTTGGTTGTCTAAGGCAGAGGTTGACCGTTTGGGTTTTCCTCACACAAACATCTGAGACATGACAGGGTCTCTTCTCAAATTACCTTGGGTGTCTGATGCAGGAGCATCCAGTGGTGAAAGGGCAATCTTGCATCACCCAAAAAGAAGTTGATTCAAAATCATTATAGTTGTTTTCATTTCTTTCCATAATTAGTGTTTTTGGTTCCATAATCTCTTGATTAATGATGTAGGACTTTCAGTTTTTTTCCAAACTACTAAAAATAGCAAACTGCCAGTTTTGGAAAGTTTACCTGCCATTTTAGGAAAGTTTGCATTTGGGCACGGATTGAAGTGAAAAGTTACAGAAAGATTCATAACTGAAATATAAGACCTTTGGCAAAGGAAACAGGCAAAGATCATTTGTGAGATGAAAGATATTAAAGTTTTTATTTTCTGAAAAGCCCCTAAAAATTTTCAAAATGAGATACAAGGCACTAAAACTTCCCATAATGTCCCAAAAAGTTGAGAGAAATCTGTTTATGTATTGCCAACATGATATTTCACATCGTGAACTTTTCAGCGCATAAAACAGTTCATCAATCGGACACCCGGATCAAAAGTTATGCTTCCCGGAAGTTGACCTACTTTTGGAGGGAGTTGCAAATTTCAAAATTTAGCCAGAGGATGACAAAAAGTGTTATTTATGACTATTTTGGGAACCCTAGGTAGTAATAGAGTTAAGGGGGAAAGTGTAGAGTGAAGGATAGGCGGGAAACTAGAAACCCTAGCTGATTTGGGGTTACAGAAGGCTGAAGAATCTAGAGTCTTGAGGTTAGGAAAGCTATAATGTGTTACAGCCAGTAGAGGATTCATCCTCTAATTGTAATTGAGCTTCTATAATGTAATGAGTTGTCCAAATCAATAAAAGAAAGTTCTATTTTCTGTGTGCAATTTATGTTGTGTGTTTGTTGATTTACCCCCTTCATCAAGATCTATCTCCCAATCCATGTGTGGATCCATGTCTTGATCGCTCTCTAGATCTCGATCCATGTGTGGATCCATGTCTCGATCTCTCTCTGAGTCCCGATCCTTGTCCTGATGCACCTCCCTACACAAGAAAGTACATAATTTAATTTAATGTACATGTGTATATATGTGTAAAGTCATTTTAAAATTAAATTGTACTTTCAACATGTCTGAATTTATCAAGTAATTTATATATTATAAATGTACCTCAAATGTATCGTGCACGGGATCCTTTGCATACTCCAAATCTCCAAAGCGTGAAAAATTATCCCCTTGTTGCTAGAATTTTTCAAATACAAGATTTCAATGAATAGTGAGAACTACTTTTAAGTCAAGTTTATTTAATATATACACATGTGAATTTGTAGAACACAAAATATAGAAATTATTCAAGTACTTGCACAACTTGGAGCACTCTACCAATCCCACTAATCTTAGAAGAATGAATGGTAACATCAGGGACACCTATATCTGAAGGTAAAGGACCAGTGCCAAAGAGAAGTGTGTTATATGTGCCATGTACATGAGGTGCAACCTGATGCTGTGTTGGGGCTGTAGGCTAGTCTGGAATATTCTGGTTCTCTAAAGCTGCCTCACCTTGACCTGACTGTCTACCATTATGTCGTCTAATATGAGTCGATACAGCATCCAAAGGAATCCCATACTCGTCACTGATATACTGGTATGCTGATAGTAAATCAACATTGGAAGCTGAACACACATCACGTACAGTGGTGTCACTCATATGGGTCACATTTGATGGGGATAGTATATCTACATGAATGTAGGGGTCATTGTTACCAGAAATATTGTCAAAATATTAAACTCAATCAATAAACCAATAATCTCAATAGAAATTACAAATAACAAATATTCAAACAACAAAGAACAAACCGTGCAAACCTTGTTAATTTACTACTTCCACTTAGTCTCAATCGATCTTTTTATGTGAATTGAAGCCCTCAAAAAGTGTACTTCCTTGCTTTGTTTTTCAAGATGATGATGGAGAGATGGCTATGATACTTCTTGTAATGAAGATGAGCTTCAATACAATAAAAGGGTGATCGCAAGCTATGGATGGATTTGGGTGCCAAAGGCGTGTTGTTAATTCTGCAGAGTAACATTACTAAAAGCTTGGATGAATGAAATGGAAGAAGAGGGTTCAATTTATAGACTTGTGAGAGAGAAGATCAACGGTATAGAAAGAATGAGAAGATCAATGGTATAGAAGACTTGAGAGGATGTGCGCGAATAGAAAGAAGACAAGTGTCACACAAAAGCTGTTTTGTTTGAGTTAACTGCTGTCTTTTATAAAGATAAGATTTGATTTCATAAATTAGAAAGCTTTTTTCTAATTTAAGAGTTATTGATAAAAACAAGGTTGATTGAGTCAGTTAACTCAACTTGAGATTTGCTTTTGCATGATTTGAGATAAATTAAATAATAAATTATTTAATTTTGTGTGCATGAAGAAGAAGACTTATTTTTAGAAGATTTGGAAGATTTTTAAGGAATGAGAAGATAAGAAAGCAAATTAAACAAATTAATTTATTTAATTTTTTGTGCATGACTTGGAAGAATAAATAAAATATCTGATTATATTTTATTTTTAGAGATTGAGAGAATTTAAATATATTTGATTGATTTATTTAAAATTGGAAGAATAAGTGACTTAATTAAATAATTAAGAATTATTTAATTGTTTGGAAGAATTAAATTAAATAAAGGATTTTATTTAATTTTGACTTTAGAAGAGGTAATTAAATATTTTGATATTTAATTAACTTAGAGGGATATGAATCAAATAAATAAATTTGTTTATTTATTTATTGATAGAAGAATTAGAATGGAATAAATATTAAGAATATTTATTTGGACTGAGTTGTGTCAATTTTAGGTGTATACAGTAATAATTCATGGATGTAGCCTCAGTGGGAGGAAGGCTAATCCATGGACGTAATAAGTATCTCCCTACATGATCAGATGACATCTGATCAACCTGAGTAGCATTCATGGTCATCATGTCAAAAAGCCTGGATCTAGTCGGTGCGACTGTTGCATCTCCTGCTACTGCTAGTTCCAAATGTTTTGGAAAAACCAAAAGGTTTGTACCAACTAATGCCCTCTTGTTTTCAGGTGGTGGCAAATTTGGACGTCTAAATTTAGGTTTATTGGCAAACCTCCCCTTGCCCTGTCTAGCATGTGCGGGCATAGATGTGTAATCCACAGATAATCTTAAATGGAACTCAGCATATAATTGTTTGCAAAAATATAATGGCAACTCATCATTATGAGGCCATCTATGATTGGCTACCAAAAATTTGGGATATATAACTGGACCAACAAGCGGATCTATACACCTGGTAATAGTATATCCTCTAATTTTGTCTTTCCCACTATAAAAAGGGAACACACTATGCACATTATGCAATGAAACTCTATCAGAAATAGATTTGATATTCTCAGTGCCAGTAACAGTCCTAGAAAGGGACCTATAAAACTCCTCAGTGCTAATATCATCATATGGATTGTATGATTTTATCGTCTCAATCATATGTCTAATCCCAAACTGAATATTGACTAATCTATCTCTATTAGTCAAATTTGGGGAGTTCTGTATAGTTTGGTCCAAACATTTCAAAGCATTATCTAATCTAGAAATGCTATCATTATAAATATTATTCCTAGCCTTAGCTTCATGCTGAGACTGCGTGGAATGATGAGATCCCTGATCATCAGCCATATCTAGATATAAGAGATCTGCATTTAAATAAAACAAAAAAATTAAATATGTACAAGCATTTTTATTTTAAGCATACAAAAATAGAAAAATGCAACCTGTAGATCATCTGAATAAACACAGAGTTTAGATTTGCATGCAAAGGAAAAAGATTCAAAGATTTTTTTTTGTATTGAAATAATGTAGAAAAAGTTTATACAAGGGATAAAGAATTGCAAACTGCTTGGTGAGAGTTTGGTTGAAATGATAACACTAAGACCTTTTCAAACTTCCAGCCACAAGCTTTTGTTAAATACCTATTTTCATTGTTCACTTCTATAGATATTGGAATCTCATACATCTTATCTCTTGTATGGTATCCATTGAACTGATTTTGTTTTCTCTATTTTCCTCTTAGATAATTAATTTTAAATCTCTACAATATATTGCAATTTATTTTTACCTATTTTCACCTGTTAAAGATAATTAATACTATTTTTAGTTGTAAATGAGGTGTAAAATTGCTATTAACTGTTAACTGTTGAAATAGATGATATTTAAGTAGAATGGTATTCAGAAAGTTCCTATTTATCCTTAGCAAAAAACTAAAAATGATTTCATTTGTATTATTAGAGATCAATTAGATTGGTTATCTCTGTTACCTGGCATTATAAATGTTAAAGTTATCTAGATTTATGTCGTGGAAGAAGAGCATCATGGATGGTAGTGAAGTAGTTGTGTAGAGAAAGAGTCACAACAAGTTCACACACTTCTCTAGTAAGGAGTACCTAGTGACAAAATATGGTGTTTATGCATTGGGGTGGAGTTAGATGTTGCCAGGCGAATTGTTGAAGTGACAGTCATTGTTTGAGTTTTCTTTTTTGAATAAATTTTAATACTTTTTGTTAGCCTAAATGTACCTTTGGAGCATTACACAAATCTTTGGAAGAAATCTTAATTTATTTTGAAAGCTTCAATGCATCCATTGCGAGGAAAGCTTACAATTAAGAAACTAGTAAAATAAACTCAGAAAAAAAAAAATTAAATTAAACAAAGAAGAAGAATCAGAGAGTTTTATTCATAACTTGCTTATATTTCCGTTGTTGGTTTCCAATCATGTTTGTATCAATTTATCAAAACAATGACATTTAGGTTGAAAATACTAAAAAAACTTAGTTCCAAGCAATTTAATTTGTTCCAAAGGTTTTGGTCAACTCTTTAACATTTGGGGGGATATCTTTGATTTCAATCAATGAAAACAAATTTACCCATCCAAATTTATCCTTTGTTTGGTTTTCAGTCAGTTCCACTTTTCTAATAATTCACCCATGGGATAGTGAAGTTTTGGTTAAAAATGCTAAAAGCATTTTGTTCCAAGCAATCTAGGGTTGAACTTCTTGTCAGCTGTGCATTTATTTGGAGTTTTTATCAATCTTAATCAATTGGAGTGATTTCTGTACCCCCATTGCATGCTTTGCTGGGTTTCCAGTCAGTTCTGTAGCAATTCACAGATAACAATGAAATTTTGGTTCACAATGCGAAAGACAATTAGGCCAACGTAGGGTGCTTCCATTGATTCTAGGCTTGAGAATTTGACCAACTCCTTATTTATTGAGAGATATGCTTAATCTTAATAAAGAGAACACATTTTTAGATCCCCATTCCATTCTTTGTTGGGTCTGCAGTTCTTTTTTTAGCAATTACACATGACAAAACTAACTATCTATTTAGTCAGAGATCTCTATGATTTTTATTAGTGGTAGAGACATATAGCTCTTCATTGAGTCTATTTCTAGGTTTTGAGATTTTTTTGTAATGGCATAAACTTTGAAATTTCAACTTACGAAGTTAATTCCAATCAATCATAGGGCATTCAACAGTCACTCCTTTGCTGGGCTTGTAACCAAATCTTTTTTTTTTAAGATCTCTTTAATCCTAATCAATGGAAGGCATTTGTGGATTTTAATTAAATTTCTTCATGAGTTTTGAATTGTAGAGATCGTCACAAAAGGATGATAATCTAAAATATTTTCATAAACAAATCTATTCTAATAACATAAAATAAGCTCTAACTATTCTAAATCTACAATATAGTGATAAAATATCACTAATTTGGGCAAGTTTGAGATTAATTAACTATTAAAATAAATTTATATTGTAATTTACTTTCAAAAGAAGCTATTCTAAACAAAATGATGGAACTTGTGTAAGAAACATTATGTTGAATCTAGGTCCTTAGTGGCTCAGCTTGTGCTATCCTTCCTCCTCTCTCACTTGGCATGCTTTGTTTGGTGAAAGAAAAAAGATAGGGTGGGACACTAGGCTCAAAGGGGAATAGAAGAATCCATTGTAATGGAGGTCTAGAAAGCTTCAAAATCTTCAAGAATAAGAGATGATGAGATAGCCTAGAGGTTGTAGTAAAAGTGGAGGTGGGGGAACATTAGTTTTAGGGATCCTAAGGTGGAATTGTAACTCAAGAAATGACTTATAGATTCTCGAAAAACAACCAAAATACCAAACTCCAATTCTGATTCTCCCTCCCCTTGGAATGAGTTGGGTGCTTCTTTATATAGGCTTGGGGAAATCATTAAGATCATAATTGGGGGAAGCTGGTTAGACAATCAAGAGCATGATTTGGGGGAAATAGAAAACATCACAAATAAAGGTAAAAGTTACGGATTCTCATCAGACCTAAGGTTTGATTTCCCACCAAAGAGGTTGATTCATGGTCCAATTTCACATTCAGAGATTGAATCAAGACTTTTTACAATATTAGCCATCACAAAACAACCTCACATAGATTTGGTGAGAATGATTTGAAGCTCATTTTGAATACAATTACACATACTCTTTGTTTTTCCAGCACAAACCCCTTGTTCAAGGTATGAACAGAAATGAACTTACAGAAAGCATAGAAAGTAAGGAGGTAATACCAAAAGCAAAAGTGCAAAAATATTATTAATTTATAAACGACAACATGCCACTTCAAACTTGCTGGGGTTTATTAAATTGCCGCCTGAGATTTCGGGGGAGGATGGACCTATTGAACCCAAATGGAAAATGCGACTAGTATGGAGATGAAACAATAAAAGGCATATTCTAGGGTTTCATGTAAGAAGAAGACGTATTCAACTCATAAATGTATGGTTTGCTGTTGCGTCAAATGTTGGATTTTTTACTGTGGATTAGGTAGTGTGGAGATGCCATCTCTAATTCTATGCAATTTTTCATTTTATGCATCATTTTTTCTAGATTTATGAGGTCCCGTATCTGATCTTCTTTCACTGAGCTAATGCAGCCATTGAATATGTGTGCCGAACTTATTTGATTAATGATACAAGTCAATTATAAAAGCATAGAAACTAAAAACTATAATTTTGAAAAAGGAAAGAGGTTGGAAAGTGAACAGAACAATGCATAAATTTCTTAATAATAAACCAAAAAAATAACTGCAACATTTTTATATTTTCTGTATTAATCTCAAAGAAAATAACAGAAGAACAAACCTCTCAAGAGAGAGAGACTACAAAATTGGAAAAAGTATACAAGACCAAGACAACAAGAGCATAAATGCATTTTGTTTGGACACATGAAAGAGCACTCATTAAAATATATCATGAGTAGTTACTACAAATCCTAGGGTTAACAAATACCCTAGAATCATGGCCTCTAGGGTTTAACAAAAATAATAATACATACAGACAAACAAAAAACAAACAAACATATAACCGAGATGAACAAAAATAATTCTTGAGAAATCATTTAAAGTCTGGAGGGTGTCAGGCGAGCAATGTCCAGATGCAAGCTTTTCGGCTGAAAACGCAAAATACGACGCCTCCACTATTTTTTTTTCTTTTATTTTTAAAAGACTCAGTCGAAACCCACTTAGCCAATAGGGACTCGACTGAAACTATAATCGCCACATCAAGCCAAAAGGCGCCACATCAATTCGACCGAATACCACTCGAGTGACTCCTACTGGGCTGAAATTATTCGGTTAGCCCAAAGTGTGACACAGGTTTGTACTTTTACCCAAGTATAGTAGTGTTACCCATGTTTGAAATTTTACTAAAGAACCCATTCCTTAGAAAATTTTCCATTCTTTAATTGCCACTAATCGTTTTCTTTTTCCCCAAAATTGAGTTTACTTAGCTGTTTTCGCGTATTATCAAAAATTCTTTATGTTTTTGAACCAAAGTCGGCGTGTTCCACCCAATTTCTCGACTAGTCATCAAGTCTAATGTCTAAAGATTCTTCTTGCATCGATCTTGGTCATCTTGCATTGAGTAAAGTCTTTGTTGTCGGGAGGTCAAAAGTTCTTTGAACTTTTAACCTCTCAAAATTGTGGTTCAAAGGTTCCTAAAATTTCTAACTTGCCAACTTTGAGTGCCTGTTGTTCCCGTGGTGCCTTTTTCTAAGCTATCATGCAGTACGACAGAATGACACTTGTCACCTTGCATTTAATTCAAAATACGTGTAAGTACATTGGCACGTTTCTCAGAGGGAAACCCAAAGGGGATTTCACGATTTTCAAAGCTTGATACGCTGCCAGAAATTAATGAAATTTATAGATGGATTTATGAGAGTGACGTGAAGTTCAAATGAGTTAATCATCTCACTAGAAGTTTTTACAATTTCACTAAGGAACTATGTTGCAGAGCAAGGAACAACTAATCCACTATGTGTGAGGAATCTGTGGAATTCTAAACTTACAGGTTAGCATGATTGGCCTTCTTTATTCCATTTCTTCTTCCTTTCCTACTATAAGAACATAGTGTTTCACTTGGGTGGTGGAGATATTTTCATTCAATCAATTTTGAAGATAACAACACCCTTAGCTGATGCCTTGCCTGACATGAGTGTTAGTGCCCCTAACACTAATTTATGGCAACAAATAAAAAGATCACAAGCCCTGAGTAGTGCTGTTGAACAGTGGATAGAAAGGGTGACCTTAGATGGCCTAATATTTATTGAGGAAGCCTATAAGCTATTTAACCTCATTTCTAGTAAGAGGGAGACCATGATTGCTGATTTCTAAAATATCAAAAGTGACCGCAATAGCCTATCCTTAGTCTCAAAAGAAATACAAGATATGACTGAAATGGATGTTAATATTCTAGTGGCTTAGGAAGTACTGAATGATCCTAAGGAAATAAATTCTGTCACTTGGGCTGATGTGATTGAATGAAAATTATGTATTGTGGGGGCACTTGAAGATTAAATGAGAAGCATTCTTATCCTCTATTACAAGGAATAAAATGATATTAAAAGTGATTTCACCATCTTAGAGGTAGCAGCTACTAGTGAAGATGATGATAAATTGCTTGATGTCAAAGAAATCAAGCAAAATTTCAAGAAGATGGTGACAGAGGAGATGGTGATTTACGACGTGATTAGAGTAGAGTTAGTTGGGAAAGTTGCAAGGATATCTACGGGTAAGTGCAAAAAGATGGGGGGCCAAAAAGTGGCCAAATTAATTTCAAAAAAAATTAAGTCATAATGCGCTCGCGTTATGACTTGCTATAAATAAAAAAAAAGGTTTCTAATCTCATTTCATTTCTTTCTTCTCCTCTATGCCCGCAGCCTGCAAACCCTAGAAAGCGCGCTCGTGTTTTGCAAAACTCCATTCAACACAAAAACTTTATTGATTCGTCACCAAAATGCTGCCACGACATCGAGCATGCCAAAAGAGTGAGTTATATTTGTTTTTTTGTTTGAATTTGTTTCTAAATAGGTAGGTTTTAGTTGATTTTTGATGTATATTTTGTTAATTGTCAGGAAATGTTAATGCACCTCCTCCTCCTCCTCCTCCTCAAAATCCACAAAATCCTAAGGAGGAAATACCTGCAGAACAACAACCTCCTCCATCCATTCCTCGACATGCCCCTGGAACACAAGAAAATATAATGGGGCAAATTGAAAACAACAAAAAAGAAATTGAAGATATAATTGCAAGGTTGAAAGATCCTTCCACTTCAACCTTGCATAGGTCCACGCTTGCTGAATCTCTTGAATCTATATTATCAAATGTAGATTCAATTAGCAAGCAAATAACTAGTTGGATGGATAAGAGGAGAGAGTTTAGAGATTATTATGCAAACAAGTTGTCATACCAAGATGTGAAAAAATTACAAATCACAAAATTAGACTTGTGTTCCATTTTCACAAACCCACAAACAAATCAACCTCCACCCATTACATGCAAGAGGTTCCCTATCCATTGGTGCAACAACCAAGAGATAAGGGACAATTTTGGGTAGAGGTGGTGGATGGTTTTTGACCATCCTCCATATAATAATAATGAGGTCCCACAATACTTTTTGAGGAAACTCTACTGCGAGGTTGTCCTCAATAAAGTGCCAAACTATTTTGATATGCGGGACTTCCAGGGTAGAGGTGGGGGGTCAGCACAAGATAGACCAGGGGCACGTCTTGACCCACAGCAGGTAGTGAGATGAGTAATCAGCAGACCAGCCCACAAACATGTTTCTATCCCTTCCATTGTGAAGGAGAGTGTTGAGGTCGATACACTTCAGTCCATTAGTACCTTGACCCAGAGCATCATAGAGCATGCCCGTCCTGCAGCACAGAGTGGGTTGGGAGATAGTGCGAGGAGCAGGGTCCCACCCCATACTTGTCAGACTTGCAGGTCAGCCTGTGGTTATGACCCCATGGATAGTCAAGACACAGGTGCACAGGCTACATCTGTAGCTGAGCAGATGGTGATGACAGATACCCTCCTGAGTGAGACTTTCGGCCTTGATACTCAGGTAAATATTAGCAAGTTTATTGAATTTAATTTATTAAATTTCATTTTTGAAATGCAAGATTAACTAATTTAAATTGATGATTTTGATGAAATTTTAGGGTCATAGCGTCGATGCAGTTTTTAGTGGTTCTCCACCTGCATTTTACACTAGATCATCTACTGTCGGGGTATGTAACTAGTAAACAATTATAAATATTAAATGTGAATAGCATCGTTATATGAATGGTATTCTAATATCTGATTTTGGATGTTGAATAGGTTAATACTTTAGATTTCACGGCAACACCTGCTAGCGGTGGTGGACTTCAAAGCTTTACGGAGGTAATAAAATAAATAGTTTAATGAATGAATTGTACTTACTAGATTTTTGTATGTGACTTGTGTGCTTTATTGTGTGTACTTTCATGTTTAGATGAATGTGTGTGTATGTTAGGAGCCATGATTTGCATCACTATTATAGTTTTCGTAATTGAATAATGTTGTTTTATTTCCAGATGATGCAGGTTGCGGAGACACCTCCCCATGTTCATAGGGCAGTGGAGCAAGGTGTGGCCTCTGCGATTCATAGCTCCATGGCATTGACAGGGGTATGAGGTAGATTAGTAAATTTTAATTCACATTCATTGTTATAGTTGTCTATTTTTGAAAAATCAAAAGATTATTGATTTGAAGTTTAATTTCTATCTGGATGGTTTCTATAGGACGTGACATCACCAGGGCCTATTCCTGCTACTGAGGCAAGTGAGGAGACAGATCATATGTTAACGGTAAGTGATTATTTTGTTAAATGTTTCATTTTTTATAACATGTAATTTCTATATATTAATGTCTATACTTTTTATTGTAACAGCTAAAGATGCAGGAAGAACTAAATAGGAGTAGCCCTCGGGTTCATAGTAGACCACCCACATGCACGTCTCCATCCCCTAGAAGATCAAAGGCTACCCATGATCTATTCTCTTCACCAGCCAGAGGGGAATGACTTTTTATTGTGTTCCTTTGTTGTATGCCTATATGGCATTTGTGGACATATATTTTGTATTGTATATAGTTGACATTGTATGTCTATATGGAATTCTTGTAAGCCTATATGGCTATTTTGTATAAATGTTATACTTATATCGATAGATATTGATGTATGCCTATATGGATATTTGGTTAATACAAATCTTTTTTATTGATGGCGTCCATACTTGCATTATAAATCCACGTTTGAATGGATATTTGTAGATGGCTACTTCAAATATTTAAAGTCCAATTGTATTACATAGGATGTTTGTTGATCCAATAAGCTAGCTATTGTTATTCAAGTATCACCTAAACCTCATATTGGAACTAAAAGATAAAAGTTATATTTTAAAAAAAATGAATCATCATGTTGAATAGAAAATATTAATATTCTTTATGAGTAGCATAGAATGTCAACTATATGCAATACAAAAAAATGAATCATCATGTTATTCTTTATGTTTGAGATCCTGAAAATGACTAAGTCTGGTAGCCTGATATCCTGAAACACTAGGATGAATATCCAAGTCATTAGGATGATTGCGCCTTGAGAAAAAGTCATTAAGATGAGTGCCTAAACCTATCCATAAACCCTAATCCCTCAAACCTAAACCCTATCCCTAAACCATCAACCCTCAACACTATACCTTAAACCCTAATCCCTATCCCTTAACCCTTAACCCTTAAAACTTAAACCCTATCCCTACACTCTCAACACTTAACACTATATCTTAAGCCTTAAACCCTCATCCCTAAAGCCTCAACCCTAAATCCTTAAACCTTCAACCCTAAACCCTATCCCTAATCCCTCTGCCCTCGACACTCTAACCCTAACCTCGACATTAAATGCTAATCCATCAACCCTAAACCCTAATCCGTCAACCTTAAACCCTCAACCCTCAACACTATACCTTAAACCCTAATCCCTCAACCCTCAACCCTAAACCTTATCCCTAAACCCTAATCCCTCAACCCTCAACCCTAATCCATCATCCCTCAACTCTAATCCCTAACCCTCAACCCTAAATGTTATCCCTATTCCTAAACCCTCAACAGACTCGATACTATACCTTAAACCCTAATCCCTTATCCCTAAAACCTCCAACCCTATCCCTAATCCTTACACCCTCCACACTCTACTTTAACCCTAATCCCTCGACCCTCAACCCTATCCCTAAACCCTTGACCCTCGAACCTCAACCCTTAACCCTCAACGTCAAACCCTAATCCCTCAACCCTTAACTCTGATCCCTCGACCCTCAACCCTCAACGTCAAATCCTAATCCCTCAACCCTTCACTCTAATCCCTCAACCCTAAACCCTCAACACTATATATTAAACCCTAATCCTAAACCTTATCCCTCAACCCTAATCCATCATCCATCATCCCTCAACTCTAATCCCTCATCCCTAAACCCTAAATGCTATCCCTATTCCTAGACCCTCAATGGGCTTGATACTATACCTTAAACCCTAATCCATTATCCCTAAACCCTCCAACCCTATCCCTTAACCCTAATCCCTTGACCATTAACCCTATCCCTCAACCTCAACCCTCAACCCTTAACTCTCAACATTAAACCCTAATTCATCAACCCTAAACCCTAATCCCTCAAACCTAAACCCTATCCCTAAACCATCAACCCTCAACACTATACCTTAAACCCTAATCCCTATCCGTCAACCCTTAACCCTTAAAACTTAAACCCTATCCCTACACCCTCAACACTTGACACTATATCTTAAGCCTTATACCCTCATCCCTAAAGCCTCAACCCTAAATCCTTAAACCTTCAACCCTAAACCCTATCCCTAATCCCTCTACCCTTGACACTCTAACCCTAACCTTGACATTAAATGCTAATCCATCAACCCTAAACCTTAATCTATCAACCCTAAACCCTATCCCTAAACCCTCAACCCTCAACACTATACCTTAAACCCTAATCCATCAACCCTAAAACCTAATCCCTCAACCCTCAACCCTCAACCCTCAACCCTCAACTCTCAACATTAAACCCTAATTCATCAACCCTAAACCCTAATCCCTCAAACCTAAACCCTATCCCTAAACCATCAACCCTCAACACTATACCTTAAACCCTATTCCCTATCCCTCAACCCTTAACCCTTAAAACTTAAGCCCTATCCCTACACCCTCAACACTTGACACTATATCTTAAGCCTTAAACCCTCATCCCTAAAGCCTCAACCCTAAATCCTTAAACCTTCAACCCTAAACCCTATCCCTAATCCCTCTATGCTCGACACTCTAACCCTAACCTCAACATTAAATGCTAATTCGTCAACCCTAAACCCTATCCCTAAAGCCTCAACCCTCAACACTATACCTTAAACCCTAATCCCTCAACCCTCAACCCTAAACCTTATCCCTAAACCCTAATCCCTCAACCCTAATCCATCATCCCTCAACTCTAATCCCTAATCCCTCAACCCTAAATGCTATCCCTATTCCTAAATCCTCAACAGACTTGATACTATACCTTAAACCCTAATCCCTTATCCCTAAACCCTCCAACCCTATCCCTAATCCTTACACCCTCCACACTCTACTTTAACCCTAATCCCTCGACCCTCAACCCTATCCCTAAACCCTTGACCCTCGAACCTCAACCCTCAACCCTCAACGTCAAACCCTAATCCCTCAACCCTTAACTCTGATCCCTCGACCCTCAACCCTATCCCTAAACCCTAAACCCTCAACCCTCAACCCTCAACGTCAAATCCTAATCCCTCAACCCTAAACCCTATCCCTAAACCCTCAACACTATACCTTAAACCCTAATCCCTCAACCCTAATCTTAAACCTTATCCCTAAACCCTAATCCCTCAACTATAATCTGTCATCTGTCATCCCTCAACTCTAATCCCTCATCCCTAAACCCTAAACGCTATCCCTATTCCTAGACCCTCAACGGGCTCGATACTATACCTTAGACCCTAATCCCTTATCCCTAAATCCTCCAACCCTATCCCTTAACCCTAATCCCTCGACCCTCAACCCTATCCCGAAACCCTTAACCCTTGAACCTCAATGTACTCAACCCTCAATGTCAAACCCTAATCCCTCAACCCTTAACTCTGATCCCTCGACCCTTAACCCTTAAAACTTGAACCCTAAAACCTATCCCTACACGCTCGACACTCGACACTATATCTTAAACCCTAATCCCTTAACCCTCATCCCTAAAGCCTCAACCCTAAATCATTAAACCTTCAACCGTAAACCCTATCCCTAATCCCTCTACCCTCGACACTCTTATTTAACCCTAATCCCTTGACCATTAACCCTATCCCTCAACCTCAAGCCTCAAGCCTCAACCCTCAACCCTCAACTCTCAACATTAAACCCTAATTCATCAACCCTAAACCCTAATCCCTCAAACCTAAACCCTATCCCTAAACCATCAACCCTCAACACTATACCTTAAACCCTAATCCCTATCCCTCAACCCTTAACCCTTAAAACTTAAACCCTATCCCTACACCCTCAACACTTGACACTATATCTTAAGCCTTAAACCCTCATCCCTAAAGCCTCAACCCTCAATCTTTAAACCTTCAACCCTAAACCCTATCCCTAATCCCTCTATCCTCGACACTCTAACCCTAACCTCGACATTAAATTCTAATCCGTCAATCCTAAACCCTAATCCGTCAACCCTAAACCCTATCCCTAAACCCTCAACCCTCAACACTATACCTTAAACCCTAATCCATCAACCCTAAAACCAAATCCCTCAACCCTCAACCCTAAACACTATCAATAAACCCTCAACCCTCGACACTATACCTTAAACCCTATGAGAAAAGCTTTACGTATGGTACATCCACAGTGAGTAAACTACTAAACTATACCTTAAACCCTAATCCCTCAACCCTAAACTTTCAACCCTAAACCCTATCCCTAATCCCTCTACCCTCAACACTCTACCTTAAACCTAATCCCTCGACCCTTAACCCTAAACGCTATCCCTAAAGCCTCAACCCTAAACCCTAATCCCTCAAGGTCCTAAACTCTAATCCCTTCTCCTAAATCCTATCCCTAAATGCTCAACCCTCAACCTTAAACCTTAATCACTCAATCCTTATCCACCCCTCTCCTCCCCTATCTGGCTCACTCCCATCTCTACCCTCCTCTGCCCTCGACACTATACATACATACATATAGGCATACATACATACATACATACATATAGGAATACATACGTACATACATGATTAATAGCCTTAAACATTAAAAAAATTAAGGGGAACATAACGCGAGCACGTTATAACGCACTCGCTTTATGTCAAACATGACAAACAACAGACTTGCGAGAAAGGAAAATGCAAAGCAAAACATAACATGCTCACGTTATCTCTTGCTTTGGGAATCCCAAGCCTTGGGCTTGGGATTTGCTTTGGATTTCCAACCCAAAGGCTTGGAGTGCCTTTTGAATAGTCACAGATGTGTTTTTTCATATTCTTCAAGATTTCACATAATTTCGTTCGTGCTAACCCTCAGATTTGCACGTGTTTCAAGGTCGAACAAATCGAACACCTAGGTAATGTTAGGCTTTCTCTTCGCTATTTGACGATGTGATTTTTTTCACATTTTAACAATGTTAAGCCTTTCATCTTTAATTTCTTTTGTTTATGTGTCCGTTTTTAGGCAAAAACCACTGTTTGGTCTTTTTTTCATTGTAAATTAACTATTCATTGAAATTTCAAAAAAATTACATATTTAGAAACTAGACTCCATTCTACAAATATTAAAAAAAAAAAAAGATGATTTTCAATTAGTTTTCAAAATTTATAGGGGTAGCACGGCCAAAATTCTATTTTTTAGGATGTGTCCACTTTGAAAATTAGTAAAAAATCAAATATTCGTCAAAAAATTATTAGAAAAATTGGGCATAAACTACATGCTATTAGCTAATTTCTTACTGAAGCGATTTTAAAAATACCAAAAAAAAGTTGACCTTTTGAGGGAGCCACAAAACATGCTATGCTATGTTTTTTTGACAGAAACAACACCAATTTCTGTGGCTCCCTCTTTTGAACCCCTTAATCTATGCCATTTAAAAAAAAATAGTAGTTTAGAAAGTAGACTCGGAGCACTATGAACATTGTTTTGGTTGCATCTCCAAATTTTGAGTGTAACTACGCTCAATTTCTCATCCAAGGCCAGTATTTCCTGATTTCAGAAAAAAAGTGGCCACTTAAGACCCCTTTTTGGTCCCTGGTGCAGGAGCACCTTAGAAAATTAATATTGCCCTAAACAAATCCTTGAGTTTGATTAAATTTGTAATGATTCATCATTGTATAAGGTTAATCAAGTCATTTTTATGTGTTTAGGTCATTAGGAGTTTCAAAAATGCAAAATATTGCAAACTATGTAAAGGTTGTCAATGTAAAATTAGAAAAAAAAATACAAACTTGGAAGGTGAAGAGTCATTTGGCTCTTGGTTTGCCCCAAATCAGTTATGAACTGAAGAGATATGTTTTAATGCCTTTAAAAGGCCTTGTAACCATGAAGAATTCGTGGGTGGTTGAAGATTTGAGCATGGAATGAGAAAAAACAATGTTTTCCTGTATTTTCCTTCAGAAAATTTGCTGTCTTTTGCTATTGTACGGCCCTATATGGAATTGAATGGATACCTAATGGATTGAAAATGTTAGATCCTTCAACCACCTTCCATTTTCTTCTTGTCCCATGCATTTTTATTTAGATTTGTGAAAGATATGAGTGTTTTATGGACTGTAATTTTTTTATTTTTCCTGCAACAGTCCCATTGTAGCATTTGGTACGGTTTTGTACGGACATATACAGGAGAAAACCATATATGGTTGGAAAGAGTATTGAGTCTACTTTCCATTTCTTTTTGTTGCATCAAATTTCATTTATATTTGAATAATTTATGGCATTTTTATTGAGGGTAAGTCTGCAGAGTTTAATTTTCTAAAAATGTAGTCTGAAAATATGCATGGTACGACTTGGTACGGCCTCACATTGATGCATATAATAGATGGATGGAAATATATGTGTTTCTAGTTTACAATTATTTTTGTTTGGTATAATTTTATTAAGTTTTGTGAGAGATATTGCAATTTTGGTGAGGGTAGGTCTGAACGCTGCCTAGGGTTTGTAGTTTTGGGAAAAGAGTCATAACTTTCTCTCCTACCATTGGATCTTCATGAAATGGTGGCTCAGTTGTAGCAGCAGGAGATTGGCCTTAATAAGGTGATGGTTTTATGTTTTCTGAGGGTTAATATGGTCAAGGACATGGTGTTAGACCTTTGAATGAGGTCTGGAAGTGATTGGAAGTGGGAGATCTAGCAAGCCCCAGGTTTTGAGGCCTAGAAAGGGGGGTTTTGTATTTAAACATGCAAATGAGCAAACCACTGGTTGAAACCTTGAAAATCCTTCATTTTTAATCCTTTCCTAAGACTATTTTTAGGTTTGGAGTGAGGGGGATAAGTATTTGATAGGGTTCCTTTGTAAAGTGGGTGGATTAGGCCCTGCAGGAAGACAGCCGGGTTGTTAGGACAGTTATATTTCGTCCAAAACAATAGTATATGATTTTGAAGCATGTTATAGAACTCAATAGAGGGTACTCATATCAGTCATTATTTTTTGGAGTGCTTTGGGAAAGTTTGGAGAAAAGTGCAAATTAGTCGCTGAACAGGGCTACAAGGATTAGGCCTGGTTAAGGGGAGTTGTCAAGAACTGGTCAGAAAGGTGCATGAAACCTATTGAATCTTGTTGGTTAGGGTAGGTTGAGACCCTAGAAGGTACAAGAATTCATCTGAGAAGTTGGAATCTAAATTTGAGCCCTTTGGTGGAGTTTAAGGCAAGGAGAAGACTAGAGAAGCCTTACTGGTTGAAGCCACAAGTTATTTGAATCTTTTGATCTTGTTAGATTACCATTGGAGACCTGACACCTCTACATCAAATTGGTATCAGAGCTAGCGAAAGATTTGGGTGGTGTGTATTTATTTTTTCCTGTCACTGAGAAGGCAGGTGAAGAGCGAGAAGATCTTGATTGTGTAGATAGATCACTGAGGGAGGAAATCTACACCTTTTGGAATTTGTGTTGCTCATTTGTTTGGGTGCAGGTGCTTGTTCCATCTAGCTGCAAGAAGGATGTTTTCTGAGGTTGTGTGTATGGACAGACAAGATGAGGTCTATCATGACCATTCTCCAATAGAGATTTGGCTAGAGAAGGATGTAGAGAGAAACCGCTGAGGAGAGAGTGGTAGGTGCATCACCAGGATCTGTTGTTGGGTGAGATGAATGGTTTGGTGAGTTGGTTTGTTGTGAAGCAATGAGAGAGATGGATACTTGAAGAAGCACTTGATGTTGCAGCCCGAAGAGTACTCCACTGATGGGAGTAGAAGGAGCCTGAGGATGCTCTATGAAGATGGTAGTTTGTTTTGTTGGTTGGTTGGTCACCATTTCTATAGATTGGAAGATTGTAGCTGAGAAGATTGAAGATAAAGACAGAGGAAAGAGACTTTTGTTGAAGATACATTTCCAAGGGACTTAGAAATTTTGTTGGTTGGTTGTATGGTGCAGGAGCACCTTAGAAAATTAATATTGCCCTAAACAAATCCTTGAGTTTGATTAAATTTGTAATGATTCATCATTGTATAAGGTTAATCAAGTCATTTTTATGTGTTTAGGTCATTAGGAGTTTCAAAAATGTAAAATATTGCAAACTATGTAAAGGTTGTCAATGTAAAATTAGAAAAAAAGATGCAAACTTGGAAGGTGAAGAGTCATTTGGCTCTTGGTTTGCTCCAAATCAGTTATGAACTGAAGAGATATGTTTTAATGCCTTTAAAAGGCCTTGTAACCATGAAGAATTCGTGGGTGGTTGAAGATTTGAGCATGGAATGAGAAAAAATAATGTTTTCCTGTATTTTCCTTCAGAAAATTTGTTGTCTTTTGCTATTGTACAGCCCTATATGGAATTGAATGGATACCTAATGGATTGAAAATGTTAGATCCTTCAACCACCTTCCATTTGCTTCTTGTCCCATACATTTTTATTTAGTTTTGTGAAAGATATGAGTGTTTTATGGACTGTAATTTTCTAATTTTTCCTGCAACAGTCCCATTGTAGCATTTGGTACAGTTTTGTACGGACATACACAGGAGCAAACCATATATGGTTGGAAAGAGTATTGAGTCTACTTTCCATTCTTTTTTTTGCATCAAATTTCATTAATATTTGAATAAGTTATGGCATTTTTATTGAGGGTAAGTCTGTAGAGTTTAATTTTCTAAAAATGCAGTCTGAAAATATGCATGGTACGACTTGGTACGGCCTCACATTGATGCATATAATAGATGGATGGAAATATATGTGTTTCTAGTTTACAATTATTTTTGTTTGGTATAATTTTATTAAGTTTTGTGAGAGATATTGCAATTTTGGTGAGGGCAGGTTTGAACACTGCCTAAGGTTTGTAGTTTTGGAAAAGAGTCATAACTTTCTCTCCTGCCATTGGATCTTCATGAAATGGTGGCTCAGTTGTAGCAGTAGGAGATCAGCCTTAATAAGTTGATGGTTTTATGTTTTTTGAGGGTTAATATGGTCAAGGACATGGTGTTAGACCTTTGAATGAGCTCTGGAAGTGATTGGAAGTGGGAGATCTAGCAAGCCCTAGGTTTTGAGGCCTAGAAAGGGGGGTTTTGTATTTAAATATGCAAATGAGCAAACCACTGGTTGAAACCTTGAAAATACTTCATTTTTAATCCTTTCCTAAGACTATTTTTAGGTTTGGAGTGAGGGGGATAAGTATTTGATAGGGTTCCTTTGTAAAGTGGGTGGATTAGGCCCTGCAAGAAGACAGCCGGGTTGTTAGGATAGTCATATTTCGTCCAAAACAATAGTATATGATTTTGAAGCATGTTATAGAACTCAATAGAGGGTACTTAGATCAGTCATTAGTTTTTGGAGTGCTTTGGGAAAGTTTGGAGAAAAGTACAAATTAGTCGTTGAACAGGGCTACAAGGATTAGACCTGGTTAAGGGGAGTTGTCAAGAACCGGTCAGAAAGGTGTATGAAACCTATTAAATCTTTTTGGTTGGGATAGGTTGAGACCCTAGAAGGTACAAGAATTCATCTGAGAAGTTGTAATCCAAATTTGAGCCCTTTGGTGGAGTTTAAGGCAAGGAGAAGACTAGAGAAGCCTTATTGGTTGAAGCCACAAGTTATTTGAATCTTTTGATCTTGTTAGATTACCATTGGAGACCTAATACCTCTACATCAAATTGGTATCAGAGCTAGCGAAAGATTTGGGTGGTGTGTATTTATTTTTTCCTGTCACTAAGAAGGTAGGTGAAGAGCGAGAAGATCTTGATTGTGTAGATAGATTGCTGAGGGAGGCAATCTACACCTTTTGGAATTTGTGTTGCTCATTTGTTTGGGTGCAGGTGCTTGTTCCATCTAGCTACAAGAAGGATCTTTTCTGAGGTTGTGTGTATGGACAGACAAGATGAGGTCTATCATGACCATTCTCTAATAGAGATTTGGCTGGAGAAGGATGTAGAGAGAAACAACTGAGGAGAGAGTGGTAGGTGCATCACCAGGATCTATTGTTGGGTGAGATGAATGGTTTGGTGAGTTGGTTTGTTGTGAAGCAGTGAGAGAGATGGATACCTGAAGAAGCACTTGATGTTGCAACCCGAAGAGTACTCCACTGATGGGAGTAGAAGGAGCCTGAGGATGCTCTGTGAAGATGGTAGTTTGTTTTGTTGGTTGGTTGGTCACCATTTCTATAGATTGGAAGATTGTAGCTAAGAAGATTGAAGATAAAGATAGAGGAAAGAGACTTTTGTTGAAGATACATTTCCAAGGGACTTGGAAATTTTGTTGGTTGGTTGTATGGTGCAGGAGCATCTTGGAAAATTAATATTGCCCTAAACAAATCCTTGAGTTTGATTAAATTTGTAATGATTCATCATTGTATAAGGTTAATCAAGTCATTTTTATGTGTTTAGGTCATTAGGAGTTTCAAAAATGCAAAATATTGCAAACTATGTAAAGGTTGTCAATGTAAAATTAGAAAAAAAGATGCAAACTTGGAAGGTGAAGAGTCATTTGGCTCTTGGTTTGCTCCAAATCAGTTATGAACTAAAGAGATATGTTTTAATGCCTTTAAAAGGCCTTGTAACCATGAAGAATTCGTGGGTGGTTGAAGATTTGAGCATGGAATGAGAAAAAACAATGTTTTCCTGTATTTTCCTTCAGAAAATTTGTTGTCTTTTGCTATTGTATGGCCCTATATGGAATTGAATGGATACTTAATGGATTTAAAATATTAGATCCTTCAATCACCTTCCATTTTCTTCTTGTCCCATGCATTTTTATTTAGTTTTGTGAAAGATATGAGTGTTTTATGGACTGTAATTTTCTGATTTTTCCTGCAACAGTCCCATTGCAGCATTTGGTACAGTTTTGTATGGACATATATAGGAGAAAACCATATATGGTTGGAAAGAGTAGTGAGTCTACTTTTCATTTCTTTTTGTTGCATCAAATTTCATTAATATTTGAATAAGTTATGGCATTTTTATTGAGGGTAAGTCTGTAGAGTTTAATTTTCTAAAAATGCAGTCTGAAAATATGCATGGTACGACTTGGTACGGCCTCACATTGATGTATATAATAGATGGATGGAAAGATATGTGTTTCTAGTTTACAATTATTTTTGTTTGGTATAATTTTATTAAGTTTTGTGAGAGATATTGCAATTTTGGTGAGGGCAGGTCTGAACGCTGCCTAGGGCTTGTAGTTTTGGGAAAAGAGTCATAACTTTCTCTCCTACCATTGGATCTTCATGAAAATTGGATGAAAAGTCTGTATTAATGTTCTCTTCAACCTGAACAAAGAAATTGGATTATTTCTTTGATTTGTTAATGTTATTGAGGATAGTTTTGGTCCTCCTACCTCTGCATCAATCCCCCATCTTCTTGCACTCATCCCTACCTATGTCAGAACATTTTAAAATGGATTAGATGATATGCACAAAAAGGTGACTCAAGCTAAGAGGGCAATAAGTAAGAATAAAATATGAATTAGCATGACTAGAATCCCCAACGGTATGGCCTTATTATCAATCATCAATAAGTATAGGTCTTACAAGGCAAAGCTAAGAGCATAGGTAGCTCAAATGGCGCAAGGTGACACATGCAGTGAAGGTGAAAAAGTGAAAGAGAAGGAAATGACACAAGATGGTGATGCTGAAGAAGAAGACGTGGTGATTATCAATTAATCTTCTTTTCTTATGCTTTAGTATTATTTTCATATTTTCTCAAAATCTATTTGCTCTGGAGCACCCTTATTTTAAGTAATGTTTAATTCAGACTTCTTTGAATTGGTTGTCTCCAAGAAGCTGTTAGGGTTTTAAAGATAGTTATGGGATGACTTGGCTATAAATTTAATTAGCTATTCGATGTATGGATATTTTGGAAAACTTTGTGTTAGTGATAGATCAATTTTGCTTTCTCTTCAGTTGCTTGATATATGGAATAGAAATCAATATAGTGGATTTTGGATGATCGTAAACTTTGTGTTATGGTTATTTGAAATTATATTTTTCTTATGTTGGATGTATTTATGCTGATGTTGATGGTATTTCTATATTAAAGTGGTTGGATATCTTTAATTCTTGCTCACTATTAAGAATTATCTATCTTTTGGTATATGGTTCATGGTGGTGATTGTATGGTGTATGGTGAATTCTTTATTAATTCTTTGAAGTTGATGTGGTCGAAGTTTTTGAGCTTCTGTTAACTTGGTTGATGTTTCGATATACATTGCCTTTATTGCTTTCTGGTTAAAAGCACCACCTTTATCTTGTTTTCTGGTTAAAAGCAATACTATTTTTTCATTCATTGGATATCAATTGAAGGTAGTTGCGCCTTGTAAAAGAAGTAGAGAATCTTTGTAAAATACCATTACAATAGGTTCAACTGTTGTTACATTTGTTATCTATACAGGCATGAGAATATAGAGTTAGGTGACAAATCTATTAACTAACAAGTGGTAAGTTGCTTTCAAGTGTTTCAGTTGTGGCAAGATATGTCATTATGCTTCAAGATGTCTAGACAGAATTTTGAAAAACAAAAAATAGGGAGAACAAAGGTAAGGTGATTAAGAAAATTTATCATGTTAGAGAAGATGCAAGTATATCTGATGATGAATCTAATTATGAAGATGATGAGGATGGTGAATGCTTGTTCATATCTTTAAAAGATGATACTAACTCTGAGGGATGTGTGAAGGAAAGGGCTCCGGAAGTAAGTACTAATGCTAAAGGCACATTGATATCTGCTTTTCATGCTAGATAGGAAAAGAACTAATGGATCATTGATAGTGGATGCTCTAATCATATGACCGGTGATAAGAGTAATTTTTTTAAACTTGAAAAATATGATGGAGGACTAGTTAGATTTGGTGATGATACATCTGCCAAGATTTGCAGAAAAGGTTCAATCAGTTTTGATGGAAAGCATAACATAGATGATGTTCTTTATGTTAAAGGTTTAAGACATAGCCTCTTGAGTGTTGGAAAAGGGTCATCCCACAATAATGGGTTACACTTTTTGGCCAAACTTGACATTGAAATTAATATTTTGAACTAAATCGTCACTTTCTGACACCTTTAGTCGCTAAAACGTTAGGAATTTGAAGATGATGCAAACTAGTGATTTGTGAGATTTTGTTTGTAGATTCTAAATATATATATATATATTTAAAAACAATAGAGTTAAATTATAAATTTTTTGTGTCTCCTTTGATAACTAGTTTTTTATAGTAAACAACATTTTTTTAAAGTGATGTGTATTCTGTAGCACGTAACTTTTTTTCTACAAAGGATAAAATTCTGATTCATTGAATTTAGATTGGTAACACCGATATATAGGGCATTCATTTGGTTTCATAATGTTTTGTTGAATATGTTTTTTTTATTAAGTTTTGAAGTCAAACCAATTATAATTTAGACATAGGCGTATTCCGTAAAACATAACTTCTTTTGTATGTACCAAAATTCAATTTTTTTTGTTGAAACAAGGACATCAATACCTGGGGCATAGATATTTTTCAAAAAAAAATCACTAATTTACTAATTTTCCATGTGTGTAGAACAGATAACTTGATGTTCGGTGAAAAACCTACATTCACAAGAAATAAAAAATAAATATAATAATCAAATTAAATATATTTAAAATTATACTTTTTGGGAAGCTTATAATAAGGACTACATACTTACAAAACATAAATTTTAAATGAATTCATTTGATCCCCCAAAAGGTAAATCAAAGTAGTTTTTTATCAGCATTTTGATAGGTGTGGAGGAGACTTCATTATAGGTATGGTTTAAAACTAGTGAGGTTCTATCTAAGGGGGTTTGATCAAACCCTCTTCAATTAAAATCCTTTAAATGGAACTTTTTAAGGCTTAAATCATTATATTTTCTAAAAATATGTGATTTTAGCAAAAATCAGGATGTCCCAGAAAGTGTAACCCATTATTGTGGCAGCTCCCACAAATGTGTAGCAAGGGATACAATCTTATGTTTCAGGATGGTGGCTATGAGATCAAAAAAGATTTTGAAACTGTGATAGCTACTGGAAGGAGGGTTGATGGAAATGTCTATCAGCTCAAAGATGCTCATGGTTATTGTTTCATGACTTAGATTAGTGAGAGTTGGCTATGGCGTAGAAGACTGTGTCACATCAATTTTGATAGCCTAGTGAGAATAAGTTTAGTTCAAGCTGTGAGAGATCTTCCAAAGATTACAAAGCCTATCAATGATGTCTGTAAGGAGTGTCCATTTGGAAAGGAAACAAAAAAAGTTTCAATGTCAAAGATCAATCTTCTACCGGACTGCTGGAATTGGTGCATACAGATCTTTGCAGCCCTACCAGGGTAAGGAGTTTTCAAGGTGATAGGTAATTCATGCTACTAATTGATGATTGTTCTAGAATGACATGGGTTACTTTTCTTAAAGAAAAATCAGAAGCCCTAGATAAGTTTAAAGCATTCAAAGCAATGGTTGAGAATGAAATGGATATGAAAATCAAATGTTTGAGGTCTGACAGAGGTGGAGAATTCATCTCTAATGAGTTTAACATGTTTTGTGAGAATCATGGAATAAAGATTACAAAGCCTATCAATGTTGTCTGTAAGGAGTGTCAAGTTGGAAAGAAAACAAAAAAGTTTCAAAGTCAAAGATCAATCTTCTACTGGACTGCTAGAATTGGTGCATACAGATCTTTGTAGCCTTACCAGGGTAAGGATTTTTCAAGGTGACAGGGATTTCATGCTACTAATTGATGATTATTCTATAATGACATGGTTACTTTTCTTAAAGAAAAATCAGAAGCCCTAGATAAGTTTAAAGCATTCAAAGCAATGGTTGAGAATGAAATAGACATGAAAATTAAATGTTTGAGGTCTGACAGAGGTGGAGAATTCACCTCTAATGAGTTTAACATGTTTCATGAGAATCATGGAATAAAGAGGCATTTATTTGCCCCTATGAATCCTCAGCAGAATGGACTGGTTGAAAGAAAGAATAGGACTATTCAAGAAGCTGCAAGGACAATGATAAGAGAAGCAAATCTACTGGAAGTCTACTCGAGAGAAGAAATTCATACTGTTGTTTATATACTAAACAAAGTGCAAGCAAGAGCAAACAACACAAAGACTCCTTATGAGTTATGGTATGGAAGGATTCCTACTATCAAATACTTTAGAGTGTTTGGAAGCAAATGCTACATCAAAAGAGATGAAGAAAACTTGGGAAAGTTTGATGCAAGATCTGATGAAGGTATCTTTCTTGGATTTCTAATAAAAGCAAAGCCCACCGGTGCTACAACAAGAGGCTAAGAAAAATTGTTGAGAGCACAAATGTCAAGGTTGATGAAGACCTATAGATGAATTCTGAGGTGAATTGCTATGAATCAGATGAGTCTTCTTGCAGTGAAGAAGAAAAAGATAAAGAAAAGGAAGTACAATTTGAAGAGGAAGAAGCTCTAAAAAAGTTTCCTAAGACTCCCAAGTATGTGCAAAAGCATCATTCTAAAGAACAGATCATTGGTGACAAGAGAAAAGATATACTAACAAGAAGAAAAGTTGCTAAAGAACAGGTAAATCTATGTTTACTTTATGAAGTTGAACCTAGAGAAGTGATTGAAGCATGCAAGCATGAGTATTGGATCAAGGCTATGGAAGAAGAACTAATGCAGATTGAAAAGAATTAGACTTGGGAACTTGTCCCAAGACCAACAAACAAAATGTGATTGGAACTAAATGCGTATACTGGAACAAGTTGAATGAGAATGGAGAAGTGGTAAGAAATAAGGCAAGGCTTGTGTGTAAAGGCTACTCACAAGTAGAAGGAATAGACTTTGGGGAAACATATGCTCCGGTGGCCAGAATGGAGGCCATCAGGATTTTTTTGGCTTTTGCAGTACATAAGGATTTCAAAGTATATCAAATGGATGTGAAGTCTGCTTTCTTGAATGGTGGGCAAGAAGAAGTATACATAGAACAACCAGAAGGATTTTAGTTATCAGATAAACTAGATATGGTTTATAGACTAAAGAAAGCACTATATGAATTGAAGCAAGCTTCTAGAGCTTGGTATGCAAGGTTAGACAGGTATCTGTTACAGCTAGGATTCAATAAAGGTACTACAGGCATTAATCTTTACTTCAAAGTTGAAAATGATCAAATCATGATTGTAGTTGTGTTTGTTGATGACATTATGTTTGGAGGGTATGAAGCTATGTGTAAGAAATTTGCAGAGGAGATGCAGAAAGAATTTGAAATGTCAATGTTTGGTGAGATGAACTTCTTCCTTGGGCTTCAAATCAATCAGACAGATAAAGGTATTTTCATTTCACAATCAAAGTATGTCAAGGAAATGTTGAAATAGTTTGGAATGGAAGATTCCAAACCAGTATGTACCCCTATGGTTATTGGTTGCAAGCTGAGAAAAATGATGAAACTCCTAAGGCTAATCAAAGAAGATATAGATCAATGATTGGAGGATTGCTATATCTAACTAAGCTACTAGACCAAATATTCTGCATGTAGTTTGTCTTGTGGCTAGATTTCAAGAAGATCCTAGAGAGTCACATGTTACATAAGTAAAGAGGATATGTAGACTTTTAAAGGGCACTCTAGATCATGGCTTCTGGTATCCAAAGGATATTGACTTTACTCTAAGTGCCTACACAGATGCAAATTGGGCTAGTTGTGTAGATGATTGGAAAAGTACAAGTGGTGGTGCATTCTTTCTTGGATGTAGATTGGTGTCATGGCTAAGCAAGAAACAAGATTTAGTGTCTTTATCTACTACAAAGGTAGAATACATTGCATCAGCATCTTGTTGCACACAGGTGTTGTGGATGAGGCAAACCTTGAAGGATATCAAAGTTGTATATGATGAACCAATTCCTATCTTTTGTGATAATACAAAACATTTTATAGAATCCGGTGATGCACTCAAGGACTAAACATATCTCAATCCGGTATCACTTTTTGAGAGAGAAGGCTGCAGAGAATGAAGTCAAGCTTGAGTATGTGCCTACAAAGGATCAGATTGCTAATATATTCATTAAGGCTCTTCCTAAGGATACATTTGAGTATCTTCGGGGGAAGTTTGGGGGTTATTTCCCCTCCTTTTTTGAACTAGATGCATAAGGAGATGCATCAGTCCAGTAGATTTCAAAATTCATTCTTTTTATGGACTAATGTTGGAGGCTACCTCTCACGGGGAGTAGGTAGTGGCTTTGTTGGTTGTTGCAGTCAGGGGGAGTATGTAGAGCAGTAAAAGAAAAGATGTTTCCAAGTAGTGGTAATTAGGTACAAGTATGAGTAATGTAAAAGAGGAGAGTGAGAGAGAGTTGTTTCACCATTTACCATTGATGTCAAAGGGGGAGAGAGATTAATGTGAAAAAGGAAAGAGTCAATTGACAAAAGGAGAGTAGTAAGTT
This sequence comes from Cunninghamia lanceolata, assembly GCA_027924645.1. Lineage (NCBI taxonomy): Eukaryota > Viridiplantae > Streptophyta > Pinopsida > Cupressales > Cupressaceae > Cunninghamia > Cunninghamia lanceolata. Next base: position 2,407,082 of record BSBN01001583.1, on the reverse strand, counting down.
GAGGGGGAGAGAAAGAGAAGGGAAAAGAGTTGGTATGAAGCATAGTATTGAGGATACTATTATGTTAATGGTTTTTCAACATCATGTGTTGCCATCAATGACAAAGGGGGAGATTGTTGCAAGTATGTACAGTTAGTGTTGTCATTGATGTCAACAAGCTTGTGTTGTCATTGGTGTCAATTGTATGAGCAAGAGAATATTGCAAGAGTGTGAGCAGTTGGTATTGAGTTGATGTTGTCTTTGATAATGAGGAAGTGTTGAAGATGTTGATATATTGCTAGTGCTTGGTTTCCAAGTGCTTTTGAGAAAATTTGAATAATAGAGGAAACAGTGTGTTGTAAAAGTGTTCTGGCTTAAAGAGTGGTGTTCTGGTTTTTCTCTGCATTTCTTCTATGTTGAAGATCTACTCATGTGGTTTGAGTATGTTGTTTAGAGGTGTTTAGAGGTGTTGCATTCATACTTTGGCATGTTGGATCTTTTTGCAGAGGAAGTTGTGTTCACCAGTGTGTGAACTGTGTTTTGCAGAGGTGTCTGGGAAAAAGGTTTTTGCTCCGCATTTCTCTACAGAGTGGTTTTAAGTTTTATAGTTTTGAAAGTGTATTTATAAGGTTCATATCTACCTTCAGTTGAAGTTGTTTGTGGTTTGGTGCTCTGCAAGTCAATTTCTTGAGTTGTAGGGTATGGTAGAGATGTTTGAATAAATTGGGTGTGTACTTTCTTCAAGTGAAAGTTGTTGCGAAGGAATTTGTTAGATTTCAAAATGTTTGTGGGATGTTCTAGATTGTGTTCAAGAATGGTGTGTGGTCCGTGAGTCGTATTTGGTTTTGAGGAAGTGTGTACTTAAATGTTTACGGTGTCAACATAGGTTTGACTGACCTTGGGTGTTTACACTAATTGCATATTTGCTTTGATGATTGTGGAAGCATGGCATGCATGAATGGATTTAGCTCTAACCTAAGGTGTGTTGTGGTCCTTCTTTATTCCTCTCCACCATGGAAATGTTTTGGTGCTGACCTAATTTGAATTTACGTGGTGAAGGTGTATTGCCAACCTTGGAGAATGTTTTCAAGGATGAAGATGGTATAAATAAGTGTTGAGTTGTTGAGGTAGAAGTGTGTGTGTTGTGTATGAGATGAGAATAACAGTGTGGTAGAGTGTGAAGTGCAGTGCAAGCTTTCAAGTGTTAGATTACTAGATGCAGTGAGCAGAAGGTGTCTACAATTAATCTTCAGTGTGACTACGAAGGTGTTGGTGATGTTGTGGTGGACTTCTCTGTTGCATTGAGATGGTTGTCTAATTGTAACATTCTTCTCTATCTTCTTTTATGTTCTAGCAGTGAGCCTTTCTTTTGGCAATGAGCCTTTCTTTTGGGCAATGAGCCCTATTGTATTCGGTGTTGATATTATTTTATATTATGAGCTAATCTTCATCATGGTTTTTCCCTTCTTGGGTTTTCCAGGTAAATCTAGTGTTCTCTTGTATGATGTTGATTTGATTCAGTTTCTATTAATTGTTTCCATGCTTAATCATCTTATCAGTTTAAGGGTTAATTGAATTAGTTTGGATTTGAATATGTGTGAGGGTTTTGGAATTTTAAGTTACAACTGATTCATCCCCTCTCTCAGTTGTCTTGTGCATTCAACACAATGTGCCTTCATTAATTGTAGATTTATACTTCCCAAGAAATTTATCCTTCATGCTATCCCAATTTGTAATGCATCCATCTTCTAAATTTTGAAACCAATTTGTTGCAAGTCCAGTGAGGAATTCAATGAATAGTTGAACAAATATATTCTCCTCATTGATCCCTAAAATACCACATGCCACAATTGATGGCGTTAGGTTGTCATTGATGTCAAAAAGGATTCTTGGTGGAGTTACTTCATGGTGTTCATCATGTTGAGATGTCTTCAGATGATTTTAGGATGTCATGTTATTGGAGTTTACAAAAGTTCACTTTGTGAACATGCTTGATGTGTGTTCATATTCAAGCAAGGTATGATATTGAGTTGATGGTGTAAAAGTTAAGTTCTTCATGCTTCTTCACTTGATGAGGTTTGTAACTTGATGTTGACATAATGTTGATTCTTTGGTTCACATGATGTTGACATGGTGGTGAATGCAAGCATTAGATGTATGATGTTAGTTTAGGATCTATGTGTTGCCATCATAGTGTACATTAATGGTATTATGATGTTGTTAGTTGGATTAACTTGATAAGAGTATATCTTTCACATAGTGTAGTGCCTTCAAGGATGTTGCTACAGTATTTGGTAGAAATCAAGATGTTTGTATAGTTGAGTTGAGTTGTGTTGGTCAGAGGATCTATGTTGTGTGGAGTTGGTTATGATCTTGCTTCATATTATGATCATCTTTTCTCTTCATGATAAGGGTTCACAGGTTGATCCTTCAGAAGTGTTTACATGGTAACATATGCAAAGGGTTCATCCTTCAACAGGATCCTTCACATGAACAAGATTGTTTGATCTTCAAGATAGGTGTTTCATGTCATATTTCATATCCTTCATGTCTCAGGATGCTTGGTGGGTTGTTTCATAGTCACCTATGGAGATGATTTCTTGACAGGTTAACAAGTGCTTTATATGTCGTTGACATAAAAATTGATGTTGGTTTGGTAATGTTGCAGTTGGTTTTCAAGGGGTGGAAGAGTCTATGGTCCTAAATGTTCAATGACTAATGTCATTTAATAAGTGCATATTATTGCTTAATGTCAATGACTATTATCAAAGTTAAAGTATAGAAAACTTCTTTATCTCCTTCATACCTGTCATAAAGAAATAGCCTTTATGATATAAAATGAAGTTGACCTTCTGTGCAGGTCATAAGCCACTTAAGTGGCATTTCAAGGGTTCTTAAACATTATTTTTACCGCCCCCTTTCCTAGCGGACCGGTGACACCGATTAAGTCTTCTTGTTCGATTGACATAGTTTTAAAAAAAATCAAAGTGCCCGATGCATTTTCAAAGGAGAGCTTTATTAATGAAAGGCATCAAATTTTTTAAGAGAGTTTTTTTAAGGTATTGAATATTATATTCGAGGGGGAATGCTTTATTCATGAAAAAGCTTTGAAATATTTAGAAACTTGTTGAATATTCTTTTTCTAAGGAGGAAGCCCGATTACTAAGCCTTTTATGGCTTTATTTTATTTTTTTAGAAACTTTGTTTAAACCACTAAGTGGTCAGCCCCCCTTTATGTCATTTTTATGACATTAAATAAAGTGGTTTGTTCATCAGATTTTCGAGGAGATTTTTTGAGTATATTAAGGAATATTTTCAAGGAATATCTTTATGAGATTTCCTTATTATGTTATCTCGGTGTATATGATGAAACAAAAGAAGTTTTAATATTTCTTTTTGGAGAGAAGATTTAATAGTTTTTTTTATTGGCTTTAATGCCTTTTCATAGAAATGAAGAGTTGTCTGAGGTAAATTTTTTTTTGGAGGTAGACTGGTTAAAATTGCTGAAGGCATTTTATGGTGAATATCATTCATTTCTTTTGTAGAGAAGATGAATCTTTGAAGGAATATAAAGAGATTTTGTTTATGCAGAGAAGATATTTTTATACAAGATTCAATGGATTCAATGAAGGAGTTTGTCCTCTTGCACATGGAGATCAGATTTGAAAGAGATTTTATTTTCTCTTTCAAGAGAAAATTGAAATATTATATATATATTTAAAAGGTGAAGATGAAAGGTTTTAATGCTTCAGGGTGTGAAAAATGAAAGGTTGAAGAAGTTGAAGAAATGATTTTGCAGAGTAATAGAATGTGAAAGGTCATCTGATATTTAATGATATCACAGGTGCTTTGATGGTGCCATTGTTGTGCAGATCAATGACGAAGATAATTTGATGATACAGTTGTAATGGATGTGAACCAATATGAAGATAACTTGTATGACGCAGATTGAATAAAATCAAGTATGAAGAAAATATACAATTGAATGTGCTGAGTTATCTAAATCAGGTGAATTGTTTGAGCATCAGATGCAGGTTGAAGACATAAACATGGAGAAATTACAAATGGAGTTTGTATTATGCAAAGATGGGATAATGAATTGAATGGAAACAGAGGAACCCTTTGATTTTGTTTATTTTTTCTAATGGTGATTGTGTTTGCCAGTGAGGCTTATAGATCAGTGAGACCTAACATTTGTTAGAGAGACACATATTGTAGCAGTGAGGCTTCTTTGTAGCCAGTGAGGCTTGCCTGGTCAATGAGACCTATATGTAGCCAGTGAGGCAGTTTTGGAGTGGTTTTTCTACCCCGGGAGGGTTTTCCACTCGTTAATTCTTTTGTGTTGATGTCCTATATAATTTCTTGTGTTGATGATTTGCATAATTTAATGTGTCCTATATAATTGAAGATTTGATGAATGTGCTTTTATTAATTGATTCAATTGAGATAAATCTTATTGACAATTTTAGAGAGGAAATAAAAATTAGTTTTTGTGTATCAACACTGATTCACTCCCCCCCTCTCATGTTGATTGTACTCCTACAACAATGAATGCCTTAATGTGATCTTCTTGCATCCTAATAATTTTCTCTAGTAAACTTAGAAAGTGCTTTCTTGAACATGCAGGTAAGGTTGAATATTGAGTTAATGGCAAGGGGTTGATTTGATTCCCCCATGGTTGAGATGAAACCAAATCCCGCTTCATAGAGTCACCAACCTTCATCCTTGGGGAGGTATCCTTAGTTATTTTGAGGATTAAGATGCACTAGTACTTTGTATCTATCCCCAAGAGAGTAATAAAAAATATGTTAGTAAACAGATTTGTCACTTCATAATAGATAATAAAATTGTGACTTGCCTAATGAATGGTGACACAAACTGTCGACAAGAGTTGGAGAGATCACCAATAGAATGATGATCTTCCTCTGCGTTTGAGAGGGGCAGCTTTCTTATATGATTTAATTTGGGGTTTTTGAGGTATGCTTTTGACATGAAAGAAGGAAAGGAAAGTATAGAAAATGAAAAGAGAGGAAAAACCCTAGATTAAAGACGAAAAAAAAACCCAAATTTTCCAAGAACAGGCTTAGAATAAAAGAACATTTGAGCATAAATAAATGATACAAAGCTCATTTAAGTTTCCTACCCAGAAATAGTAATTAAATGAGATAAATGACTATCCCTTCAAACATTCAAATAGGTCACACATTAAACACAAGAATAATATGCAACCAACTCAAAACTCAATGTTCTATGTGAAATTCAGATGCAACTAGTTTAACAAAGATGTATCAAAGAATGATTAAAAATTGATACAAGAAGATATGCAATCTAAAACAAAACAAAATAGACACAATATCCTAAAATATCTCTTCAATTATTCAATAAAAGGAAACACACTTTTTCCCATAAATCCCTATACAATAGTTGTGCTGGAAAGATGAACAACTAATGTCAAAAGTTTGTAGGAAAGAAAAGCCCTTCTCCAAAGCTCTCCCAATGAGAAGTTTGAAAAATATCCTTGTACAATAGAAGTTATTAGATTTATAACCTTCTCTTCTTCCATAACAACTTCTTGAGAAACAATTACAAATAATAAATAAACTTTGTGCTTTCCCGTGCATAGAATATTTTAACTCATTAATGAGTTAAAACATTAATAAAATGCACTTTATAATAAAAAGGTATGTTGCAATTTGAATTTGACTCGCAACTGACTATCTCCCTTGTTGTATGGGTTGTAGTTGTTTATCTAGAGGTTGATCTACATATTTTGCAATTAATCCCTCATTGTAATCTGGACTTGTTGACACACCCGAATAATAAGAAACTTGCATCCTAACTGGTAAAGAAAGAGGATCAAAATGAATGTTGATAATTCTCAAAGTGTCCTAGATCATCTATAACAAACTTCAAGGGACATGAACATTAAGATATGTCACTTTTTCTTTGACTATAATATAACAATTTGTGTACTCCTTTGCTTGGATTAGGAAAGTGAGGGCTACTAGAGTAGTTTCCACCTAAACTCTAGTTCTTTAGGTAGTTCACTAGATGATTTCTCCATTATCAATCAAGCACTACGTTGGTGAACTCAAATCCTCTGGTGATTTGACTATCCCGTTTTAAATAAAATTTGCCATTATCGGCAGAATGTTCTATCACCAAACTTTCTTATCGTGGAACATCACTCTTTGTGAACCGCAATGTCAAGGAATGCTTTGGTTGATGGAATCTTTCTATCGGCAACCTCGACTATTGGTAAACTCTTTCACCAGGGAACAAAATGGTTCGTGGGTTGGATGTTGTTTTGATTTGTTGTCAAGTGATCTTCACATTGCACATGCTCATCGGTGGTGTAGTGCACCTAGAATAATCATTTAGTCAATTTTTTGTAATTTTGGTTGTTAAAGACAAAATAAAGTTTTAAATTAATGTATTAAAGCCTTCTAAAGGCATGGTCATGAAGTGGAGGCCTAGATTAGGCAATTTCTTAGGTATGGTATGCAATTTACTAAAACTGTGACAGTCTATTATTAGACATTTTAAGCTTTTGTGTTAACAGTCAGTTCTAGGCTATTTTTAGCCTCTTCCCACGATGGGAATCCATGTAATGGAGACATAAGGTTAAAAACATAAGGAAGATGCATTGTAAGAGATAGAGGGGAGGTGGAGAAGAAGTTGGAGAACATTTTCTTAATAGAGACTTTGTTTTTTTATGTGTTTTTTCCTGTAATTTTGCTATTGCAGACCGTACCACAAACTTGTACGACATAGTTATGCCATGAAACCTATTGGATGTAATATAGGGGTGAGACAAATATCCAATGTCATTGTTTTGAGGTCATTTGATCCATTTTTGTGGAAGTTATCACGTTTTTGCTAAAAATTGTCCAAAACCCTATCTTTTTGACTGCAACAGTCTTGTTCCCGACCATTGCACGCCTCTATATGGATAGATATAGGGGCAAACCATATATTTATGGAAAGAGGGTTGAGCTACCCTTCTAATGGTTCTAGTCTGAGGTCTTGATTCAATTTCTAGAAGGAGATATTGCTTCTTTTCTAAGACTGCTTGTGCCATTCCAGCAAACCCTTGATTTGGGGGTTTTAGAGAGGTTTTTGTTTTCCCACTTCATGAAGCTATGTTAGAACCCCAAAATGGGAGTGAGTATAAGATAGTGTCTTTTATAATGGGTTTTTCATGCAGGAGCAGAGGACAAGTGAAAGAAGGAGTTTGGAGCCATTGTGGCCTAATAGCTTTATGTGTTTGGCTAACTAGCTTTGGGGGAGTGGAGATTTGACCATGAAATGTCTTGGAGTGACCTTTGACCCCCAAAACTTGTGAAATATACCTATTTACAACCTATTGGGCACCTTGAAATAGATGTTGGAAGTTTGGAGTGATGTTTGAGAGCACTTTGTTTGTAAAACTGACCTAATTAGGCCTCATTGGGAATTAGTACAGTCAAATTTAGAGTGTTGTGTTCCAAAAAACCTATAGTGCATGTTGAGTATGTTAAATAACAAGATAATGGGTATCCAAAAAGCCCATGACAATCTGGTTAGGAGGTCTGAATCTCAAGTTATTGCATGACAGTCCCTTTTCAAGGGCTACAAGGAAGTGGGTCAGTGTGTGAAGGAAGTGGTACAAGGAGAGTCCTTCTGAGAATTTTGATGGTTTTGTGAGCTTGGAACAGTCAATCCTAGAAGTTCTAGGGTCCCTAGAAAGTTTGGAAAGGTTCCCATGTATATGAACCTAAAAATGGGGTTGCTATGTAGTGTTGAAGCCATGGACAATGAGAGGACAGTCATGTCCTATTTGATGTCAAGTGTTGTAGTTTGGTCCATTAGGAATTAAAAGGAGTTGTTTGCCCTGCCATCCCCTGTATCCTCGTTCTCCTGTGTAGTTGGTTGTGACCCCTTAATGGTCTTTGTGTTGTTGGCTTTGTATCTATCGGGGACTCCACTCATCGACGAACTTTGAAGTTTGTAAACTTTCAAAATGAGAGATATGAGTTTGACAAGATTCCTTTATTGGCCAAACATGACTTTACACATTAAGCTTATGAGAAGGCGAAGTCGTCACCTAATCGAGAGATTCACGAACTTAAGAACTAACCGCTAAGGGGATGACAACAAAGACAATTTTGTTGAGGATAGAATACACTGATAAAGAACACATTAATAAAACCTTGGATTATTATCACTATATCGGTGAGTTCGCGAACAAGTGAACCTAGTGATAAGGTTTGTGAATACATAAAATTGCCAACAAGGACGCAAAGATGCTTTTCACTTAGATTCTTTCACAAAGGTAACCAAACCAAAAAGGTGCAAGACAACGCCAGTTAACGAAAGGATGAAAGATATGGCTCATGAAACACATAAACAAAACTTGGGTAAAAATTGGGATGCATGATTTTCCTTGAGGTTTTCCCTTGCCTAGAATTTATCATGGTTTGTGCCAGAATTATGATGAAAATAGAAAATCAATTGTTAAAAAAGATAGTCAAGAAGAAATCTTACCCATTACTGTAAAAGAAGTTGGCAGACTATTGGAGTTTCTAGTTGAAGATTTCGAAAATGTCCACATTAACCTAGAAAATTTTTCTAGTGATTATGAAGAAACTAGTCAAATTTCCAAAGGTTCTTTTCTCAAAAAACAAGAGTGGATGGTATAATGCTCAAAAAGAATCATAAGCCTCTTTATCAAATTGAAAATTTTAAACTATGGGTTCAAGATACTATTTCCATGCTAGTATTTTTCCTTGGATTGGATAGCAATAGGCAAGTGGGTGCAAGACTCTTTGAAATGGTATACAATATCCATTATGTAAATCTATCTCTTAAATATAAATTTCTTGAGCAAATTGTAGAATCCATGCACAAACATTTTTAATGATTAAAAGAGGTTCCACTTCGAGTTCCAACACTAAGACCTTTAGGTTCACAACCTACTTGTGCTATTTATTTCTAGTGTAGTTTAGTGGAACATTTCTAGCCAACAAGCTTTAGATTTATCCCTATACGAATGATGAGGTGAAAAGATTGGTTCCACAATATGATTGGACCCCTAATAAGGATGCATGATAATCGAAGGAACTACAATCATTGTTTGGATTAATTTTTGGCTCCATTGTATCATGCAATTACAAATACTTCAATGCCTAGATTGCCTAAATCTTGTAGAGATTACATTCAACTAAGATCAGAAATATAATTAGTTGATTTATACTTCATGGAGGAATATACTATGCTAAAATTTTATGGATGAGGAGCAGATCCCTACAAACTTCCAATACGTGTGATAGAGAGGGTTTTACATTGGAATATATATGATAGATTGACAATACATATAAACTATACTTTTTTAGTCAGCAAAAGGGGAGCATATTTCCTTCCTTACCTTTTTCATGTGAAGGGTTCACATGCAAGATAAAATCATTCATTGTGTCATGCCCAAAATTACCCCAATTAAAACATAACTAAAAATAGCCACTAAGCCTATAAATAAGTAAACATCTCACAACAATAAGTTTGCAATGCAAACAATATGATAAAACATAGCAGCAAGTTTGTGAACTTTGAAGTTTGCAAACTTTCAAAATGAGTGATATGAGTTTGACAAGATTCCTTTATTGGCCAAACATGACTTTACACATTAAGCTTATGAGAAGGCGAAGTCATCACCTGATTGGGAGATTCATGAACTTAAGAGCTGACCACTAAGGAGATGACAAAAAAGACAAGTTTGTTGAGGATAGAATACACTGATAAAGAACACATTAATAAAAACTTGGATTATTATCACTATATCGGTGAGTTCGCGAACAAGCGAACCTAGTGATAAGGTTTGTGAATACATAAAATTGCCGACAAGGACACAAAGATGATTTTCACTTAGAATCTTTCACAAAGGTAACCAAACAAAAAAAGGTGAAAGACAACCCAAGTTAACGAAAGGATGAAAGATATGGCTCATGAAACACATAAACAAAACTTAGGTAAAAATTGGGATGCATGATGTTCCTAGAGGTTTTCCCTTGCCTAGAATTTATCATGGTTTGTGCCAGAATTATGATGAAAATAGAAAATTAATTGTTAAAAAAGATAGTCAAGAAGAAATCTTACCCATTGCTATAAAAGAAGTTGGCAGACTATTGGGGTTTCTAGCTGAAGATTTTGGAAATGTCCACATTAACCTAGAAAATTTTGCTAGTGATTATGAAGCAACTAGTCAAATTTCCAAAGGTTCTTTTCTCAAAAAATAATAATGGATGGTACAATGCTAAAAAAGAATCATAAGCCTCCTTATCAAATTGAAAATTTTAAACTATGGGTTCAAGATACAATTTCCATGCTAGTATTTTTCCTTGGATTGGATAGCAATAGGCAAGTGGGTGCAAGACTGTTTGAAATGGTATACAATATCCATTATGTAAATCTACCTCTTAAATATAAATTTCTTGAGAAAATTGTAGAATCCATGCACAAACATTTTTTAATGATTAAAAGAGGTTCCACTTCAAGTTCCAACACTAAGACCTTTAGTTTCACAACCTACTTGTGCTATTTATTTCTAGTGTAGTTTAGTGGAACATTTCTAGCCAACAAGCTTTAGATTCATCCCTATACGAATGATGAGGTGAAAAGAGTGGTTCCACAATATGATTGGACCCCTAATAAGGATGCATGATAATCTAAGGAACTATAATCATTGTTTGGACTAATTTTTGGCTCCATTGTATTATGCAATTACAAATACTTCAATGCCTAGATTGCCTAAATCTTGTAGAGATTACATTCAACTGAGATCAGAAATATAATTAGTTGACTGGTACTTCATGGAGGAATATACTATGATAAGATTTTATGGATGAGGAGTAGATCCCTACAAACTTCCAATACATGTGATAGAAAGGGTTTTACATTGGAATATATATGATAGATTGACAATACATATCAACTATACATTTTTAGTCAGCAAAAGGGGAGCATATTTCCTTCCTTACCTTTTTCATGTGAAGGTTTCACATGCAAGATAAAATCATTCATTGTGTCATGCCCAAAATTACCCCAATTAAAACATAACTAAAAATAGCCACTAATCCTATAAATAAGTAAACATCAATAAGTTTGCAATGCAGATAATACGATAAAACATAGCAGCAAGTTTCATAAAATTGATGTAATAGTTTAAAATTTGACTTGCATTGATTTGAATAGTTTAGAAAATTAGTTATCTTTGCTTGAATAAAGACCTTATATCCATCTAAAGAGAATCACATTTTCCAAGGATAATGAATACTATTAGAATAATTTAGTCTATCTAACCTTATTCTAAAATGATGACTCAAGCATAAAAAAATACTTATTCTAGATAAGATTCTATTTTCAAGTAATAAAGCACTTGCACTAGAATATAAGAAGTCGTCTATTCATACGAGCAAGGTCTAAAACATAGGTCTTATCAACAAGGATGAAAATATAATTTCCACCCATCTTTGCATCAAAATGAATAAATTGATCTACCCTTACCATCAACCTTTCACTTTTACCTTGTAACATTCCCAAAATAACTTGCCTTGCTCCGATAGCCTATGCCCTTGAAAATAGTATTTTCTATAAAAACTAGATGATATGTAAATTCAATGACTAAAAATTTAATGGAAGCATGACAAAGTAAAACAGAACCTAAGGGCCAGACCTAGGCCTTGGGGGCTCATATTAAATGACCTTGCCTACTAATATGATCAGAGGCTCCATAGTTCGCCTACTTGGACTTTCCAACTCAATTGGTTGTCCAATAATATATCAATCTTCTTAAGATGCAGTGTCCCATCAAATTGACATCTTCACATTCAGATATTTCATTTCACTAATCCACTCAAAAATATGAGGAACAATAGTCTAAAAGAATATCACAAAGAATCTCATGAGTTTTCAAATAAAACAAACTAGCTTCGAGCAAAACCATTCTCTATATTCAAAAGTCTGCCTAAGCTCTAGGATAATTATATGTACCTAGATTTCTTCAACAAGATTAAAATCATAAGACATATTTAATCTATTAAAATCAATCTATACAAGTAAGAAGTACAAAACTTTATTAAATTATTGAAAAGACCATCAATAACATGCATACCTTCTTGTACTAAACTAAGAGAGAGATTTTACATTATCTCAACATAGTAAGAATGCTAAATATCCACAATGCAATAATTCACCCAAAATCATCCCTTTAACATAGCCACTCTCACACTAATAACATTATAACTCTACCATTACTATACATCTTTTTAAAAGAAATTCATCTATTCCATAGATTATGATAATGATTCCCTTACAAATACCTACATATCTCATTATCCTTAGAACATGACCCATATGCTAATATTATGTATAATATTGAGGAGGACATAATTAAATTCCTTGATCATAAGTATGATTTAGAACTTAATCAAAAGTCATTAAAGCAGCATACAAACTGAAATATTATGCAAAATGAATTAATTAGAGAAGATCATTTAGATTTATCGATATTAAAATAGACATAGCTGGGAAAGGATTCTCTAAATAAACTCTTAATACCAAAGAAATATTAAACATTTAATACCATAACAGCACTGCACTTTACCTTCCATTCGCAAACATAATGTGAGTAACACATACTATTAAACATATATAAACTTTAATAATCTCTAGCATAACCAGCATTGAGCTTTACCTTACATTTGCAAACATAATGTGAGTAACACGTACTATTAAACATATATAAACTTTAATAATCTCTAGCATAACCAGCACTGAGCTTTACCTTCCATTCGCAAACATAATGTGAGTAACACATACTATTAAACATTTATAAACTTTAATAATCTCTAGCATTCAATCACAACATGATTAAAACATCAAATGAAATCCTAAGAAAGAAGGGACGACTGGAGCATAGACCATAAGACCTTACTAAACAAATCAGAATTAACATGAGGAACTTCCCTTCATTTCCATCCAGTATCAGCCTTCTTAACCTATGTGTTATGATCAAACATGTGAACGTTGTGTATGAGGTTGTTAGTCCCTGTGATGCAGGGTAACTGTTGTTTTCACTTCCTAAGCATTATTTTGGCGTTGATATTTGTGCAACAACAATAATTAAATTTAGCCTAAGTTTTTTAGTCCCTGCTTGATATTATTTTCCTCTTAAAATTTGTGCAATGAAAATAATGAATGTTTAGCCTAAGGTGTTTTAATTTTGATGAATATTGAGACAACAATATTAGCTAGACTTTTTTTTCCATTGGTCCGTTCATTTTTCACCCCATTGGCATTATTTTTTCTATTCTTAAAATGAGCCTTTTTTTGGCTAGTTGATTTTTGGTCATTGGCAAAGCTATTAAAGAGGACAAATAAATTATTCAACATTTTATGCATTTTTATTGTGATGAGGACATTTGGTATTACAGCTACTGGGTGGCATTCTGGAAAGGAGTTCACGTGCCTTGTCTATGTTTTCACATTTTTCATAAACGTGTGAAAAAAAGGAAGAGAAGCTGACGATATGGGCTTGGGAATTAGTTTTCCTCGTGAAGCTTTTAGTAGAGCCTTGTTTACCTACTTCTCTAGGCCGTTCAGGTCATCCAGCTCCTTCAGCACAGAGAAGGACGCCATTGAAGAGGTTTTACAAGAAATAAAAAAAAACTTTGAAAAGTCTAGAGTCTAGATTAGGGCTGGGACATATTATGATAGAGAAGCCCCAAGAAATTAAAAAAAAAACTTTGAAAAGTCTGAAGTCTAGATTAGGGCTGGGACATATTATGATAGAGAAGCCCCAAAAAATGACATTGCAGGGATAGGGGAGCTCCATGGCGGCCAAAAAATGGTGGACAAGATTGGCTTAGGGTTTTTATGCCTCTTTGCAAGGGGATTGACACCTTTCGAGGCCTTTGACCTCCTCATGTATACTACCCACCTCCTATGTGCACCGTAAAACATAGCAGGGTCTTGATTTGGAAGAAAAATTGACTCAAACATTTCTAAAAAATAATTTGGAAAATGAGTCGGCATGTAGACAACAATTGATTTGGCAACTTGTACGATCATGGCCAGTTGGATAAAAATCAGCTGCGACTTTTTTTGTGGGCAATTGTTTCTAAAGTTGAAGCGCTTCAAAATAGAATGCTAACTGATCAAAAGATAGGGACAAAATAATTAGCAACATTAGTTTTTTTTTCTTGGTTGTATTTATCTTTGTGCCATTCCGTTAGGGTTTTTTTGTTTTTAAAAACCTGTAATTATATTGTATTAAGAGAAAATAATTTTTGCTGAGACCTGCAAATCTATGTGTTGTCTTTATTTTTAATGAATATTTTTCTGTTCTATTCTATTTTGTGTTCAATGCTTTCATTGAATTTCTGCCCTAGAGACCCAACATAATAGAGCAGAAATTTCTTGTAGGAAATCTATAATCTTTGCTTGGACAATCATGGATTCAAGCTAAAGCATTCCTAACTTCATCTTACAATTTCATAGTTTTTTCTGAAGCATTCTTAACCATTGCTTGTATGAATACTATGGTAAAGACATTGTCTGAGGTGGTAGTCCTTTGTAGCCGCCACCAAAAGATTTGGCTAGAGCATAGGACAAAGACAAGGGAATGGAGGCTAGATTTGTTGATGCCAATTCACTTCGGCAAGAGGATTTTTGAGAAGACAATAAAAAACCTAAGAAATTGTAAGAATGAAGTCAAGAATGCTTCAAGTATATACTTGAACAATGCTTCACACAAAGTCTTATATACTCAAATAAAGATTTATATCCATTATGCTATGAAACAATGGTATTCTTGTGTAGAAAGAGCTTTTGTGTTATATTATTTGCAACATTGCGACCGATTTAGAGCTTCCACTGCTGATTTAAAATTGCTGTTGATTTTACCGGGTGGGGTGTATTTGTTTGGTGTGATTTATAGAGGTCATTTTTAGGTCAAAAACTGATTTGGGTTGGCTCTAAAATCTCTGGGTTGGTTTAAAAATTTTCCCTTTCCCCCCCTCTGCTGTAGAGCCTACTTCGGCCCTTGATTATTACATTTTTATCTAGGAAGATAGAATTTAGGCCCTTTTTTTGGAGTTCTGCACAAATTAGGCCTTTGAAGTTCATATTTTTAGACCTCAAACTCATCTGTGTACACAATCCGGCTTCTTGCCTCAAATTCATCTGGTTCTGCTCAGCCTAGGTATTTTTTAGCCTCGGAATTATCTGGGTTTACACAGGCCACATTATTATTCCTCCAAATTCATTTGGGTCTGAACAGTTATGCCCTAAGGATAAAACCTGCATCATTCACTGCATTTACTAGGGATGCTCAGTCGAGTTGGGCTCAATTCCTGTTGAAGCTCCAAGCATTCTGCATAAAATATTTGTTTTATGAACTCAGTCCTTTACTAAGAGTGGGGATTTATATATTTGAACCAAAAACCATCTACAACAGGCTGCTTCCTCTGCTACAATGGGTTTCCCTCCAGGCCACTCAGAGTTCATGCTATGTAATGCTCTATTTCTTCTTGCTTCTATCAAGAATGGAATCTGTTGGTTCCTCAAATTCATTGGAAACATGTGGATTTGGACTTAGATTTGGATTTGGATGTAGCAGATGATCAATTTTTGTACTGGAATTTGTAAATTTTGTAGATGTAGTTTTGTGTACAGTATCTGTGTAATGCACACATCATGATTTTTTTGCATAAATGAATTATAAAATCCAAAATCTCTTATTTTTGTCAATACTATATTTCTTATGAAATCTTCAGTTTTGTCAATGGTGTGCATATATTTTTTCTTCCCCTGCCTGTCTCTTTCTATTATGATCACATAAGATGGAATCATATCCAAAGGCATTTGTGGTTTTCAAGCATTTTGCTTTTGCGGATAGTTCAAGGGATAAGGCTAGAAGTTCTTAACTGATTTTTAGCTGGTGTGGCTAGCTTTTGTTTTTGTTTTGTGCTCTTTATCATCTGGACCTACGAATGTACCCCTTAAGTGTGAGGTTTCTCTAGCTTTGTAAGCAAACATTTTTTAATTGAAAAAGGTTTTGGAACTCAATTTTATAGTATGCCCTAATTAGATTATGAATATTTAGAATTAGACAAATCTGCTTTTAGCATTATATCCTACCTGTGAGAATAAGCTTTGGCATGGACATATGTTGTTTTTATGTTAGATAATTAACTTGGTCTTAAGTGCATTTCTTGAATGTGAGATAACTCATTCACAAAAGCACAGAGAGAAGGAATTTTTAAGCATAATGTCCAGCCTTCCTCAATTTGTAGAAAAAAAAGTTAACAAAACAAACTAAAATAGGACATTGCAAAAGAAGTGGTGGTGTGAAGCCATGGATGAGGAGATAGATGCAATAGAGAGGAATAGAACATGGGAACTAACTGATTTGCTTCCCAAAAAGTAAGTCATTGGAGTGAAATGGATCTATAAGACCAAGAGTAATGCTGATGGAAGAATAGAAAGGCATAAGACAAGATTAGTTGTCAAGGGGTACAAACAACAGTTTGGGAGAGATTATGATGAGACAAATGCTCCTGTTGCAAGAATGGAAACCATGCGGGCAGTAGCAATCGTAGCCCAACACAAATGGAAGGTGTATCAAATGGACGTGAAATCTGCCTTCTTGAATGGAGTGTTGAAAGAGAAAGTGTATGTGGAGTAGACACCTGGTTATGAAGTTTCAGGTCAAGAAAACAAGGTATATAGGCTAAAGAAAGCTCTTTATGGGCTGAAGCAAGCACCACGGGCATGGTACAGCAAGATTGACTCATATTTGTTGAATAATGGCTTTAGCAAAAGCGATGGTGAGCCCACTCTTTACATCAAGACAGTTGATGGTAAGATTTTAATTGTTGTCTTATATGTTGATGGTTTAGTTTTTATTGGAGATGATGATTTCCTCATTGTTGATCTTAAAAGAGGCCATGAAAAGAGAATTTGAAATGACAGACTTATGTCTCTTGAGGTATTTTCTAGGCATAGAAGTAAAACAAATGCATGATGGTATATTTATCTCTCAAGCAAAGTATGCAGCAGAGATTTTGAAGAGGTTTAGGATGCAAGATAGTAGGCTTGCCCCCACACCAATAGCTACAGGTCTGAAATTGAACAAAGAGGACAGTAGCAATGAAGTGAACCCAACCCTCTACAAGAGTTTGGTTGGAAGCTTGATGTATTTAACAACAACTAGGCTTGATTTAATGCATAGTGTAAGTCTGATTTCCAGATTTATGGAGACTCCAAAAGAGTCACATTGGCAAGCGGGTAAAAGAATCTTGAGATATGTGAATGGAACCAAAGGATATGGCATTTTGTATAGTGCAACAAATGTTTTAGGGCTGGTTGGTTACACAGATAGTGATTGGGCAGGAAGTGTAGATGACAGGGAAAGCACATTTGGATATGTGTTTCACTTGGGATTGGGAGTCATTTCATGGGCTTCCAAGAAACAACCCATAGTTTCCCTATCTATAGCTGAGGCTGAGTATATAACAGCTAATGCAGCAACATGTCAAGCTATTCGGCTAAGGAGGATCTTAGCAGATTTGAAGGAAGAACAAAAGGATGAAACAACTATATTTTGTGACAATACTTCAACAATTCCTTTGACAAAGAATCCAATTTTTCATGGAAGAAGCAAACACATTGAAATTAGGTATCATTTCATAAGAGAATTAGTTGAAAATGGTGAAATCAAAATAAAATTTTGTAGGTCTGAGCAGCAGCTTGCAGCCATTTTTACCAAACCATTAAGCAAGGAGAATTTTGAATGTCTCAGAGACAGCTTAATCATTGTGGACAACTCCAGTTTTAGTTCTGGAAAGAAAGCTCAAGACAACTTTGGAGACACAGAATAAAAGAGGTTTGTAGTGATCTCCCTCCTGCTGCACCCTGCAAAAATAATTAATTACATTTGCTGGTTCGTCTGTTTGTGCTTAATGCTGGTTAGTCTCCATTTACTAAGGTAGGTGAATTTGAATTTTTGAACGAGAGTTTCATTTTTTGTGAAGGATAAGACAAAAGGAGGAAATGTTAAATGATTAGAAGACAGAGACGACAAAAGGAGGAAATGTTAAATGATTAGAAGACAGAGACACAGAACAGAAGAAGTTACAAAAGAAACAATAGGGAATGTTCTTTTGTGTGCATGAACAACAGTTCTGAGCATCTCAGTGTGTGTGTAGAGAGCAGCAGATAGCTCCAATCGAATAGTTTGTTGTGAGTTTGTGTGCAACTCGAGACTGTTGCAGATAATGTTTGTAATCTTGTAGTTTTAAATCATTTGTAAATGCTATTTTTCTGATTTAATAGAACAGTCAAAAGTCTGCAAGTCCAATTGTGTGTCTCCTTTGTTTTCTGTTCTTCGTTATTCCACATTAGATTTGTGTTTGGGATTCAAATATCCTACAATATATTCTCATGGGACGCGATGATTGTTGGATTACACACAATATGGATTGTTTAAAAAGGCTTAAAAAATTTCAGGCAAATGCAAAAATAAGGAAGCACAGACAAGGCACAAAAACTGAATTGATCGCAGGATAGAAACAGGAATGGTAGCAAAGACAAGGTATAAAAATTGTTTGACATAATGTCTAAAGAGATGTGATCTCATGCAATGAAATGATCTCATGAGTATTCGTTAAATCATATGGAACTTTAAAGAGGAGTAGGATGTTGCAGGCAGTACACAGAAAAATATTTGACAAGGGGTGAAGGTAGAGGTTTTGAAGTCCATGTGTCATCCATAATTACAATTATTTGTTTATGTGAACCTTGTTCATATACTCTTATACATAGAAGAAATCAAAGACTAATACAATAAACAAAAATAACAAATGGCAATGAAACAAGAGCACTGAATGACCAACCGTCATCAAAATAGAAGTTATTAAATATAAGATCATGATGTTATGCAATAACGCAAGTTCTCAAAGATACAAGCAAAGCAAGTTACCTGTATCGTTTACATCTTCAAGGGAGTCAAATTCCTGGTAGGATGGGATTAAAGCCAATTTCTACCATTGCAATATCTTGAGCAGACTTGAAAGCAAGAAAAGCGCTTGGCTGTTGCCTCTTTTCCTCCTGGAAAACCAAGAACTCCTCCTCCTCCGGCCAAGCGTTCTCCTTTATTGGTTTTAATATTATAAAATCATCACAGTTCCTTCTATCCCAGGATGTAAGAGGAAGGAATTACATGAGTATACTATTTGAATCATATTATAAAAGCAAATGAATTAATGAACACACAATTCACTATGCTAACACAAACATGTCCACAATACATTCCATGCATACTCACCAAGCTAACATTCATCTTAAAAGTCCTCGTTAGACAATCATCAAGATACAATGAAGAGTCACCATCATTAAGTTTAACGTCATCATGAAAATCAAGATCCCTAGATGACTCTTAAGGAGAGGGTTAGGTGGCCTTACACATTGTGGCACATCAAATTTTACAATTTTTTAAATTTGATATTGACTCTCACTTCTAGTATGACCTATGTGATGTGATTAAAGCAAGGCTTTTTGACCAATAAGAACACTAGAAATAGAACTCAACATCAAAGTGAACCCCTGCTAGAAATATTGAAAAACAAGAATTCTTGGGATGAGGTAAAAAAAAAGTAATGGCAGAAACTATTGCTGAGAAAGTTATTACTTTTGAACAACTGTCAGTAGAAATAATAGTATTGCACCCATAGAGAGTGACATAGATGCCAATCAGGAGGTATGACATTTTTTATAAAAGAGTTGCTTAAACATCTAGCTTTTAAAAATGTCAAAGTCTCTAAGAGTAGCTTGTATAGAGGAATAGTGGACACAATAACAAACAAATGCCTTAAGTCTATAAGGAAGGATCTATATGATCTAAAAGCTACTACAGACTTTGAGGAGATCTTAGAAGATCAAGAGTTGAGAAATTATGGAAGAGAGCATCCGTCTAAAGAAAATAATGTTGAATCTAATGATGATAAGGAACAACAACCCTTGGATCCTAGTGTAGACTATGTATACAAACCTGGTTTGAGACAAACCATAAAACAAACATATACTTTCAGGGCATCCATAGTCAAAAAAATTGGTTGTGAAGGTAGTGGTTTGGAGTCCAAAGGATAAGGAAATGAGTGCTTGGGTGGTAACATAGGTAGACCCTAGAGGACTTGGTGATTTTCTAAGCATTGGAGCTGATAAACAAGCCCAAGGGCATACACGAACATATAGTACAGTTTAATTTGTTTTAGCTTCAAATCCTTAGATTTAGATATAATCACACCCAGTACCACAAGTGTTTTCAAATATTCAAGATACTCATTCAATTCGTAAAGGAGATGGTGGAGAATCTAGTGCTACTAGTGGCGATGGTATGGGTACTAGTAGTGGTCAACAAGTGCCATGTAATAACAAAATATTTAGAAGAGGTCAATACTGACAGATACTATATAAAAACTCAATGATCAAGGCCTTGTGAAAAGGTAAAAGATTGACAATTCCAATTCCAACTATCTCCACTTCCACCTCAAAGGAATTATTTCCAAAAGGTACCCCTCCTGTTGTTAGTGTGACTAGGACAATAATAGCTAATTCTCAACGTCGAATAATTAGAGATGCCCCCAACACTACAAGTACTCCTTTGTCATTCAAGAATTTGATTGTGTCAACAATACTAGGTTTTGATTACAAAGCTAAGTTTAACCAGAAATAAAAAAATCTAAAAGGAAGCAAGTGTTAGCGAGTACAAATACTATAACTTCAGAGCCTACAATGTAACCAGGGTATTGCCTACATATGATCCAGATACAAAAATCATGGAGTACATGATAGTTGTGCCCAAAGTTCAAAATAAATTAGAGGACTAGATGCATCACTCTGACTATAAGGTGAGCACTGTCCAAGTGGATTTTTTTGGATTGAAAAATTCTAAGAAAATTAATGTATCAAAAAAGAACAATGAAGTGGTCTACACATCATTGCTAAAGAAAGAGAAAGATGGAAATAGGTTGCAAAATCAAATAGAAAAGTTACAGACAGACCTAGCAAATGAGAAAGCAAAGAAGAAAGCAACAAATAACAAGAGCATTGAATTAGAGAAAAGGATAAAAAAGTTTGCCTCTATATCTACAAGCAAAGTGAATGAATAGATAGAGGTGGAACTGAATAAACTGAAGCAAATGTTAGATGAAAGCATAAAGAATTATGATAATGAAAGAGCCAATTCAAAAAAAATACAACAAAACCTGAAGGGAGCCAATGCTTTAGCAAAGACATTACAAGTTAAATTGGACAAACAAAAAGAAAAAGAAACACTATGGGAACATAAAATGAAAGAAGAGAGAGGCAACACTAAAAAAATGCCACTAGAGCTAAAAATGAAAAAATAAAAAAATATGAAATAAAATTCTTCCCAAAATAAAGTATCTAAATTTTATAGAAAAATAAGTATACATATAAAACAAAACATTTAGGAGGAAATGATGTAGAGGACTTATGATTTGTCTCAATTGTTTGAATTGATTGATGGTCTGATAATACAAAATAAAAATATCAAACAATATGTACTTGACAACATAAACGTGACTTCAAGACAGAAAAATGAATTTTTTTTTTACAAACAATCTACAAAATTAGTAAAATGAATTGGCATCCAAAGGAATTCATGACTGGATTGATACCTCAATGATGTTAGGAAAAGGGTGTGTTGTACACCTTGCATAAAAATGAAATATTTTAATATGTAAAATAAATATTTGTTTGTGGTGCATCTTAGGGGATGTGTTTAGCCACATTAAATATTTATTTGGGGCCACTTGTAAAGTTGTATGTAACATTGGATTAGTTATTTTATGTGTGGGAGACATAATAATTAATTAATATTTGGATATAAAGTGAAAACTTAGTAACAAAAATTAAGTGAGGGGTCAATGGTTTTGTGTACTCATTATTTTGAGTCACATGGTTTTCCCAATACCACAAGTTGTATTTGTGTGAGCTTCAGTCTATAAAAGCAAGCATATGGTTAGTGGTTTGGCTTGGTTGTTGGTTGTTTGGTTATACACTGGTTGAGTGGATTGGCATTGTATTGAGTATCTCTTGTGAGTCCATATGTGAAGCATGGCACGGGATGTGTGGTTACATGCTTGGACACATGGAGGACGCATTGGAGGAGCTTGATATTTCATAAGTATTCATGAGACTCTATAAGTGCATTGTAATATTTTTTTGCTGAATAATATATAGAGTATGGATGCTTTTAGAGGTTCAATTTTTCCATCTTGATGGTTTTCCCAAGGTATACCTTGTGTTATCTTGTGTGTGTCTATTGACCTTTGCATTATGGTTATTCCGTAAGCTTCTATGCATCATTATCTCTCATAGGGTTATGTAGGCAAAGGTTTTATCAACTTGGTTATTTCCTAACAAGTGTTATAAGAGCTATATTCATGGTTGGGGGAGGTGTGAGCTCCCTAGTATTGTATAACCCTTGTTTGAGTAGATCTGGTGCAAATTTAAATCTATGGAAATGCAAGAAGGATTTGAGACATTTCAAGGTATGAGGGTTTTGTGTAGGTTGTTGTTTTGTAGATTTGGAGTTTTGGGGTTTGTAGATTTGTTGTGTTTATTGCAGATATGGGGTTTGAAAAATCTTAGCAAAAATGGGTTTCTTGGATGTGCTTCATATGAGGGTTTTACAATGGAGGTTTTAGAAATGACCTCATTAGATGAAACAAACCTCACCGTTAGATCCAGAAGGCCCAAGACATGAAGATTGCTATAAAACTTGACCTATTTTCACCATAGGGGACTCAAGAAAAAAATTTGCACTCTTGCCCTAGATTTAGTCATAGGTCGTCTATTTTGCAAAGTTGAAAATTTAAAATAAAAATTATATTTCCTACACAAATATAAAATTTCTATAGTTTGAAAGAAAATTCTTATTGAAAAAATTATTATTGAAAAACTATAGGATAGAAATATTAAAGAAAAAAATTGAAAAGGGTGTACGAGGTCCATAGACCCCGTGCCCCACTATCATTAGTGTACTATCTGACAGGGCTTGTCAGCCCCTGGCCGACTAGAAGGACATGTGGTCGGTGAGCCTTGACCCCTAGTCACAGGTCCCAGTCAAGACCAACTAGTCCAAATCCCCCTCCAGGTGGGTAGATAAAACATTAAGTGGACTTCAAAGAAAATTTAAACTTTGTTGAATAATCCAATTAGGTTCGAATAAAATTGCAATTTGAAATATACAAACTTATACCTTTTTAAAACTATTTGAAGTTTGTAGCCTCAACATCACCAAAGCATGCCACCTCAACCTAGGCACCACCTGCCTACCGTTGATGATGTTAGTCTACGTCAGCAATGATGTCGTCTTATGAATAGGTCTCTCAAGAGGTCCCTTCTAGCCCACATAGGGCTTTTTCTTTCAGGGGACATAACATTTGCCCATGGTATTATATTTTTGACTTCTTATAGGCATCAGAAAGGTCTCTCCAAGAACTATGCAATGATACAAGTTTGGTCATCATATTTTACTATTTGTGTCAGAATTTGGTGCTTGAATCCAAGCATTTCTTTGGGATAATTTATTAGACATAACTTTTGCATATGGAATCATATTTTGGATTCCGCATAAGCATTGGAGAGTATTTGTAATGTACTACACAATGGATCATGTAGATTTTTAATTTGGTGTGTAAAGAGAGTTTTGTACTTGTTTGAGCACTTGTGAGAGCCTAAGATTTAGAGTGTTATTGTGAGAGCATTCAAATGAATTTTTGGGCACAAACTTGGGGGAGTACATGTTATCAGATCAATGTCATGGTATAGTATGTTTTCACATTTGGTACTTCTAGATATATGTTTATAGGTATTTTTAGAGTTTGGACTTTGATGGAGATGTTAGGACTAAGATGCCATCAACCTTGTAAATCCTATGTAATTTATTATTCCCATTATTGTTTGTAAATCACCCATAAAGCATGAGAGGTTTCACCAGCAGTGATCTTATTTCAACCATATGATTATATCCGATACCTAATACTAATTCATCTGTGATAGGGGGGTCGTAGGGGGGTTTCCCCCTGTGAGGGGTCCGGGGGGATCATCCCCTTGGCAGGAGGTCTGGGGGCCACGTTCCGTAGTAGGGGTTTGGGGGAAGAGCCCCCGAAACCACATTTTATTTATATTTTATCATTGTAAATCTAGACCGTTCATCATTAGGACACAATTTTGATAGTCAATATTATGTCAGTTTTCTTGCCCTAGAAGGCAACCCCCTTTTATAAGGATATTTGTACTATATTTTTAGCAGAGTTGAGAACTTAATAGGTGTCGCTGGATTGAAGACTAAAGAAGAAGAGGAAGTGCATGTACTGTAGTCTCATATTTGAAGATAATACAATTTAAAGCCTCTTTTCTTAGTGGAGTTTTTTACCCGAAAGGGTTTGAACTCTATGTTACATGTTGTGTTATGTGTTCAGTTCTTAATGCACTTTATTTATGTGTAGTGTGTTTTATTTTTGTTGCAATCTCCATTGATCCTACATTATTTAGAGGACATTAATAAGGTTTGAATCAGATTTTCGTTGTGTGGTTTGTACCTTCATTTCTAACAGGAGATAGGTACACAAGTAGTCTTCTAGTTTGAGGACATGATTAATACTCATATGAGACTAGGTGTCTCGATTGAATGGGAGTTTATTCTTGATTAAATATAGACATGCATATAATCGCATGCATACATATACATATAAATACACAATATAATATATATCAACACATTTTGTGTCTTTTAACCTAATGCTTGAAAAATTAAAAAGAAAATATGAAATGAGAAATCTTAAAGAGCAAAATATGGTTCATTGCTTTAATGAGGTCAAAATTGACCTCACCTAAGATCCTTGGTGACTTCGTACTCCTCATACACCATTTGTTTTGACCTCAACTTTCTCCTTTGCTTTGAATTATATTTTCTTGCAAAACATTGGATAGACAATTTCTTATATAATAGATAGTGCTAATAATTAACACTACACAAAGCAAATATAATTGAACTATGCATTTGTTACATGTTCTTCTCTAGTTTATCAAATCTTATTAATTAGTTAAAAATTTCTTGAAAGAAAAAATCAATTTAGTTTGTATGACATATTAAAACAAATTTAGAAGAAAATTAGATTTAATTTTGAAAGACACCTTAGGAGACATACAGATATTCTAAGAAAATGCCATCTAAAGTCTACTAATGTTTGGAGATGTCAACATGTACCCTTCTAACAAGGGGATACATTTTTTATACCAAGGACAAGTACCAGGGGACATGGTATGAGTTTTATGTAATTATGCTTATAAACCTCTTACTACTAATAAGCATTCATAGATAATTTCTTTATTTTGGTTCTTCTTTAAATTTGTTAGATTTTTATGTGGATTTTCTTAAACTCAAAATTTGAAATCTATTTTGTAAAATCATAGAGACTATTATTTGGTTTGTGTTAAGATGAGGTTTGTTTCTCATTTTTGGAGTAAATTTTCTAATTTTCCCTAAACCCAACCCAATTTTTCTCTAACCCTAACCCCAACTTGATGGTTTGCCAAGTTACTCCCCCAAAAGATTTTTGCTACTAATTTGAGATAAATGCAAGAAAATATTTTCTTCCATCATATAATGAAACTTAAATATTTTATTCACTAAAGCCCCTTCAATAACCGATTTGGCTAGTATAAAGAGCTACAAGTTATACCATCTTCTAGCTTCTTTGTCTCTAACACCTTGAGTATTAACTTACAAATATATACGACATGTCACCTGCAATGTATCATTGAAGCAGAGAAAACAATATTCATTTGAGAATGCAGTGTGGATACACACATTTAAAAAGTAATATATTAAATGCTTATTAAAATGAGTAGTAGGCTCGTTGGATAGAGGAGAGAGAAAATGAAACTAAACCCCTTGAATCTCCATGGTTGAAGAATTCTAGAAAAACATGACCAATCCACATTTATTTCTACTAAAGCCTTCCCATAAATTGATGGTAACTTTACATGTGACTGTCTTCCAAGCATAATTGTCACAAACACTGCAGGCCTTCTCCAAATCCTTAATAACAAGGTCATTGGTCCAAACACGACCCTTGTTCTCCCCATTTGTGCAGTTGGTCACATGACCATTTTCATAAAGAGCCACAAAAACATCCAGACTATAACCATTTACTTTGAATCTCAGTGGGCACTCAGGCTCACTTGCAAACTAGATTCAGAGGGCTTTGACATAG
Source organism: Cunninghamia lanceolata (assembly GCA_027924645.1). Classification (NCBI taxonomy): domain Eukaryota; kingdom Viridiplantae; phylum Streptophyta; class Pinopsida; order Cupressales; family Cupressaceae; genus Cunninghamia; species Cunninghamia lanceolata. Next base: position 2,380,761 of record BSBN01001583.1, on the reverse strand, counting down.
TTGCTTGCACAAAAATTAACATTGTTTCCATTTATATTCAACACATGAACAAGCTTAAGAAAACAACTTAAAATAAATATCAAAAGCTTGATAGAAGATCACAAGTGTTGTAACAAATATTGAACCAAACCCTCGTGAGAAAAAGATAAATATGACAAAAATTAGAACCAATCTACAAAAATACTAAGAATAACATACTAATTTTCATCAAATTCCTTGCAAGACAAAAAATCACAACTTAAATACCTAGCAATTAGATCACCCTAGAAGAAATTTGACACTGCACCAGGACAATAATGCCTCTTTCTCCAAACCCTCGCTCTTCCTACATTGTCGCCTACGTCGCTTGATGATAATGGTAGGTATCGTTTGAACACTAATAGATTTTAGGGTGTGCAAAATTAGGGTTAGGGATTATCATTTTGGATTTTAGGTGTATTAAATTTTGAGTGACTATTAACAATTTAAAGGGAAAATATAATATGTTAGGATAGAATTAAAACAAATTTATGGTAATTTATGTTGTGTATAAGTTAGTTTATAAATAAAAATATGTTATTTATTTAACATAAATAGTGTTATGTATTCAACTATTGGCTCCTTTATATTAAATATAAGGGTAGTATATAACAATAATAATGGTTGTATGCAAGCATGCAAACAAGTAAATTTGTAATAGAAATTTTGAGGGAGGTAGGGCAGGTAATAGAAATATAGAAGAGGCTAGCAACAAATCCAAAAGCGAGATGGAAGGAGCTTTCCAGAAAGGGAAAACAAGTAGAGAAGGGAGAGACCTACAACAACAAATAGGAATTGGGGAGTGCATAGAGATGTGGGAGCTATGAGAAGGGCTTCTAGGATATACAGTCTACTTAGACTCCCAACAACCTTCATCTGGCCACTAGAGCAAACTGCATTCCTTTGGAATGGAGAAAATTGGTAAGTTGCATCTCCCTCTCCTTGCAGTTGGATGTTTTAGAAAACTCTATTAAACTCCTTCGCAAGTGTGCCTTCTTTATAAAATGGGCCGCAAATTGGCCATTGCTAGCCAAAATTTAGAAATGGTCTAGAACTAATTGGGGGGAAGAGATCAAAATTAAATCTCTTTTGAGAGGCTTCTTTTTTATCATATGTGACACAAGGGAGAGAAAAAAGGAAATCTTGAAACAAGGGCCATGGATGATGGATGGGATCAACTTCTATTTGAAAGATTGGGAACCTAATTTCAATCCTATATTACATAAAGTTGCAAAAACACCCATGTGGATCAGGCTCTATAGCCTGCCTTTTTAATACTAGGATCTGAGGATCTTAAGCAAAATAAGAAACCGATTGAGTACCTTTGTCAATTAGGATGATTAGATTGGAGAAGGTGATTTCAAAATGTATGCTAGAATCTGCATCAACATTGATGTTGAATCCCCTCCCCCAAAAGAATTGGAGTTGTGGTCGGAGGCCAGGATTTGGAGGTAGAAAATGGAAATTGAAAAGTCTCCACCCAAGTGCAAATGGTGTCATATTTTAGGTCACACCTCTCAGGAGTGAAAGAAGAAAGAAAATCCCCCCTCATTGTTCCTCAGACCATGGAGATAGCTCTCGAATTAGTGGTTGTGGATGCAACAAGATCTAAAGCTAGGGAGGTTGAGCCATTTTCTAGAAATCTAGGAACTAAGGATCAGCTAAAAGTCGAGGATACAATCCACTTGGAAACCACAAAGTAAGTATAGAAACCTCAAGAACAGCAAGAGAGGACTAAGATCCCCAAGGAGATACATATCCTAGTAACCAATAGCAAACCATGTCAAAATGAGGGACTCCTCCCTCCCATTAAGGATGTACAAAATAAGTCCAATTTTGAGATTACTCTAGAAGTTTTTGGTTTAGGGCAGAGAACCAGATAAATGAGAAGCCCCAAAGCACTCCAATTGTTGTGGGGGAGAGGAGGGTTAATCCCCTAGAGGATGTACAGTCAGGGTTGGACTTTGATGAGATTGAGGCCATAGAGGATGAAGTAGACATTTTGGAGGATAGGTTCATCAACTAGTCAAAATCAAAAATAAAAAAACAAAAGAATGGAGAAAAAGATAAGGTAGGAAGGAAATCCAATAGAGTTAAATTAATCATAGCATGACGGGCGAAAGGACAGAGGAAGCTAAGATCGGGGAAGGGGGGAACCCCTCCCAAGGAACCATGAAGTTGATTTCGTGGTATGCTAGGGGCCTTAACACTAAAGAGACCTAATGTCTCAAGTTACTGCTTGGAACCTCAGTCATTCATTGGCAAGACTTGAACTATCGGCAAACTCTTAACTTGTTCTACCGATGGATAGTGTCTCTCTGATAGTTGCTTGGTCATTGGCCACACTGGAGCATCGACAGACTTTGTTAATGCTACACTGATCGCTTTGCTCTCACCGATGGTGGTTTGGCTATCGGGTTGACTTTCTGTATCGGTGGGAGTGAGGAGTCTGTATCGGTGGGAGTGAGGAGTCTTTGGTCGGTATGCAAGGTTTCACCGATGAAGGGCTAGCTATCGGGTTGACATGCTCTATCGGGTTGACATGCTCTAGCTTCTCCGATCAAAATGTGTCACACCGATGTGATATGTCTATCGGCATAAGGTTGGTCATTGGCTGAGCCTGTGGTAGTTACTCCGACAGTCTTCTGTTACTCCGATGAAGGATGAAGGTTTGGGCATCGGTGGGACAAGGAACCATCGGTGTGAATGGTGGAGTGGTCTCCGATGGCTTGGGCTATTCTGATGAGTCTTAGACTGGCATCGTTGGCAACAAAATTGCCGACGATAGTCTTGCAGTGTGTTCGGGTATATAAACATGGATATCCAACTCGAACTAGTGAATGTGGGACTAAAGGTCTCACATGAATATGAACAGTTGCGACGATTGGAAGATAGCGATGCTGGGTCAGTTGAAATGAATAGTTAGGGCAGAAGTTCAAAATGGTTTTGTTCTTGAAGACTGTGTTATATATACAGATTTGGTGAGATCGTATGAAGTTGATCAATTAATTAGATTAGATCAAATTGTTCATTCTGTAGATGTACAGAGGAAGTGAACTATGTGTATGATTTGAGAATCGATACCTGAGTGAGAAGGCTGGGATCTTTATGTAATCTTTCTAAGCTTACTGTAAATAAAGATTGTCTCTCTTATGGTGGTGGGTTTTTTACCCGAAAGGGTTTTCCCACGTGTTAGGTCTCAAAAATGCAAGTTACTAATCCTAAGAGGATGCCAGGCTCTATATTTGGATTTGTAACGTTTTTGAACTAACTTGACGAAATCAAACTTCAGGGTTTGATGATTTCCTACACTTTAGGTCCTGCTACACCTAGGTGGGTGAACCTTGAAATATTAAAGCAGTCTGAGTGTGGATGAATGGACTAACTAGGTCTATCTACAATGGCATAGGATGTAGGATAGATGACAAAGCTGACTAATTAATTCTATGTGTAATGTTTAATAAGTGATTGGCAGAAATTGTATAAGCAATATCAAAAGGTTTTAATTAATGAGTTGAGTAAGACCAGTGCCTTGTTGGGTAACAGAGTCAATTTGAAGGACTGAGAACAGTAGTTTCTAAATGGTAATAATTCTAGATATTTGGCACAGTTCTGGTTTATAGCTTGTATAAACGTGCAAATAAATGACTGACAGACTCTTCTTGATAATCCACCCAAATAAAATCAGGGATCTTATAATTCACCAGAAGGTACTTTAATCCTTACTTGAAGGAGCCAAATGAAATGAAAAGACAAGATTACAGATAATATTTTACTGGAGACAGTGTGTCAATCCTAATTATATGGCTCTACTTAGTAATCCCAACTTACTACTTCCAGGTTACTGTGAATAAATCAGAAGGGTTTAATTCCTTAGGATGGATACCAACCGAATTGATCACACAGATACAGCGAATGTGTATTGACAGATTAAATATATACTTGATAGTTTAATCTGAATAACAGGGAAATGCAGAAATGGAGACAGCCACACAATTGAATAATTTCAACAAATAACTGATACCCAAATGGAAATACTGAATCAGAGAACTTCAAATTTCTTCTTTAAAGTAAAATATGCAACATGATCATTCTGGAATATTATGTATATGTATATCTAAATATCTTCTACTGCTGATGATTTTTCAGCATAGATTGTTTGAACTTATATAGATATCTTCATGAAGAGATACAACTCTTCAATAAGTCTCTTGGGATTTTAACAAACAATAATTACATAATCTTAATTAGGCTCTATTTAGCCATAAATAGACTTTTGTTAGATGATCCAAGTACTCCTGCGCACGGTGAGAATCAGTAAGCTCGACTGCACTCCTGGTGATTATATCGAGGGTGACCATTTCCTCCAGTTGCTTGCAAACTTCTGTAGATACAGAGGCTTTATCTTTTAGAGCTCCTGTGGCTTTGTGCAATATAACTTGACAATCAACAGTCCACTCTTCTTTGCTCTTTACCTCTCCATTATCTTTGAATATCCTGGGCACCCCTGCGTCTGATGCATCAGTCCCTTCCTTAGCATCAGCTTTGAGTTTATCATAATAATTCTGGTGCCTTTTGAGCAATGCTCTTGCATCAGAGATATCTGTGCTATCAGGGGTACCTCTGTTTTGCAACTCGATCACCTTTTCTTGTATCCTCTGATCAAGCCTCTCATGTTCTTTGACTGCTTTATGATTTTCCGAGTAGTTATCCCAAAACTGGTTTAACCACCGTACCATGTTTGCATACCTGCTCTGCAGTATTGTAACAAATGCATCTATTTGAATTTGTTTGGCTTGATCATGGGATATCTCTTGACTACTTTGTGAGCTTTCACCTTGAGTTATTCTCTTCGTAGATTGCCCAAAGGTGCTCTTAACAGCGTCCTTCAAGTAGTCATTCTCCTTTGTTAATCTTTCACAATTCAGCTTATAGGCATCCCTTTCCTTGATTAACATCTGAGCTTGTGCTTTATTCAATTTTGCAACATTGATACCAATGTCTGCAGTAATTATGGGGTCAGTCTCACCTGCTCTAAAAGTCATAACATGGCCAAAAGTTTTCTCAGTGTCTATTATGGCCGTCTTCTTATGGGGAGGATACAATGCCCATATCATTAAAGAATTTTCATCATTATTGTATCTCGTACCCATATAGACTTCATTAACTCCTTCTGGAGTAAGCTTATACTTATCATCAGCATTATTCAAAAAACTATCAAAAACCAGAGCAGAATTTAAATCCAAGCTGGGAAAAATCATAACCCCCGCATCTTTAAGCAGCTGTCTGCCTCTGCTTGGTGTCATGTCCTGCATTTCCTTGTCCACTGTCTCCTTTAACATCTCTAATAACTGTTTTTCATTGTCAGCAGAAACATTATCTATTGACTCTCTAATTTCCTTTCCCTTGTATTTATACAGGAATGATTTAAATTCCTTTGAATGAATGAATGTATCATCTGACACAAAAGAATCATAAGCCTTTTGGCGTGGATCTTCATCAGCAGATCCCTCCTCATCATGTATCACAACTGGAGGCTGATATTGTTGCATTTTTCTTTTAGACATTTCTGTTGTCTTATCTTGTGGCTGTTCAGTCAATTCTTCCTCTTCAGAGGATACCACTTCAACTTCTGCCAACTGCTTTTTCTTTTCATTCAAATCTCTGTTATATTTCTCCACCACCAAATCGACTTCAGCCTCTTCCAAATTTCTAATGACATCATCATGTGGATAATGTATGTGCATGTATCCACTGAGATTTTGTTTTCTTCTTGCATAGTCAATGAAACCCTCAGGGTCAAACCCTTTCCTCACCTCAGCAGTCACCATGTTATAATGCATTAGTTTATCCAAAATGAGATTGTACCCTTCTTTTGAAACCACAGTAAAATCTCCAAAACACAAAGTACTAGGCATGAATGATTGTTTATCATGCGAACTTAGATGCATGACATTGGAACAATGCATTTGCCTAATTATTTCCAGATATGCAATCCTGTCAGGGACAGTTTTAGGCAATATAAAGGGAGCATCCTCAAAACCATACACTCTGATCATAGTAGCATCCTCAAAACAATACCAGTCTCCCCAATTATGAGTGACAGCAGGGGGGCCACCAAAATCTTTTGGCCTGAGGAATCTTTTTATTTCATCTGAAATTGAATATTCACAGGGGTGGTTGAAATACCTATACAGCACTTTAACACAATGCTCCTCAAATTGAGCATAGCTGGAGTTAGCATACCTGCTATCCCAGATTCTGGTCCACATTTGTACAGGTATCTTCTCCCCTTTCTTACTTGCAGCAACAACTTGAAGCTCATTTGGCCACAATCCTACTTCCTGGCCGTAGTATAAGACCATATGCATGAGCATCGAGTAATGCTCAAAAGAGCATGCTGGAGCATTGTTTTTCATTGCAGATAGACCAGAGTCTATTCTAGTAGCAACATAGGAGGCATAATCAAACTGTCTGGCATTGTGACATTGAATATCAGAGGTTATGACCATTAGAGGAATAGCCATGAACTCAGGGACCTCTGAGCCAAGGACTTGGCCTACAGAATAGTAAGTATATTGAATGTATGGTTCAAAAATGGATACATGAAAGGGAGGGCCATCATTCTCAGTCAAGGGTATCACTTCTCCTTCAATCCTGGGTCTATGAATGGGTAACCTCCATCCATTGTAGGTTGTATCCATTCTCCAGTATTCTTTATCCAAATCTTCATAAACAACAGGGACAGTGCACAAATCATCTAAATCATACACCTCACAAATAGCATTTTTTGATAGGTGTATAATTGGTTCTCCCTGAGGGTTGCAGATAGCTTTCAGGCCTGAATTGTAATGCCTGGCTAACAGTTGCAGGAGTTCTACATTCAAGAATACATTAGGTACAACCAGTTTGCCTAAATTCATGTGCCATGGGTTTGACACAGGGGCATTTCTAAATCTTCTGTTGTAGTGAAACCTGAAGAGTTCATATCCCCTAATTGGGGTCCAAATATCTCCCAGGCGCTTATGTTTGTCTTCCAATTTTTCTACTTCTGCCCTGAGTTGGGCAGACCTCCTGGCCTTGGGAGCTGACCCAGGCAACTGATCAATCAAGTCCTGATTTAGTTTCCTGTCTTTCACTTTTTCTTCAGGGGTTTGATTAGTTTTTTGCTTCTTTGGTTTACTGGTTTCCCCTTGTGATTTTCTTCCTTTTCCTTTCCCCGAAGTTTCCATTTTTTGAAAAATTTGGCAGGAAATTCAAATACAGGTAATATAGTGGTTTGTGTATGTGTACCTGTCGCTCGATGACTGGAATTGGAAGCCTTTGCTTTTGCCCTGAGAATTCTTCTGTATTCTGCTCTCGGACGGTTTTTTGCAATTATAATGATCGTATGAACTTTGTAGCCGTTTTGTATTAATTATCTGATCAATTCAATGTTCATCGCTGTGAAGTGTCACATCGCCATAACTCTTCCTATCGGCGTGCTTTTTGAAATGTCTGGACGACCTCAACCCTTTTTTATGGCGCGGACAGTCAATCGGCGTGACCCCTCAATTGTATCCCCGATGCCATGTAGTATCATATTTCAAGTGGGTGTGACCATCGGCATGATTTCCTTCATCGCCAAGGGTTTTAGATCTCTCCGCGATATGGCAAGTCCCACCGATATACTTTGCTTATCGGGAAGATTGAGACCATCGGGATACTAAAATTATGTCTCCCCGATCTTTATTGTCTTACCGATAGTCTGTTTATGTATGAACTTTTATCTTTATCGGAATGACATTCTCTATCGGGATAGCTTTCTCAAGATACCCCGATCGAAATCATCTCCCCGATGCCCTTTATCACATCCTTCATCGGGCAAAGCTTAGTAAAGTGTCACCGATATCTTTTGATCGCCGTGACTTATGAATCGGCAAGACTTGCTTCTTTTGTTCCGATATGTCAAGCTATCCCGATGAAGATGCATCGTTGTGAGTCTTGCCGATAACTTTCTTATCGCCAGGACTTTTGATCGTCGGAGACTTACTTGTTTTCTATTCCGATGGTTCATTTCTCACCGATGACTATTGCTTTGTTACCCTCGCGTGCTGTTCGGTGAAACTCTTGCCGAAAGTGCTTCATCGGTATGATATATACCGTCGGGGCAACTTCTAAAAGATCATCCGATAGATATTTGTCATACCGATCGGCATGACCACTTGCCTTTCTTGCCGATGTAAAGTCATCGGTGTTGCTTACTCCATCGGTGAGCTCCATGATTCTTCTTCCGATCTCTATTTTCACGCCGATGGTTGTTTTCAAACAATTCCTTGTGTATCGGTGTAAGCCACACGACCTTATGCCGATGGATTGATTTTGATGATTTTTGACACTGTTCATCCCTAGACATTTTATGAGATACAAAAATTTTATATTGTGGTCCTTTTGGGATATTCCTTTAGGGTTTATTCAAATATGATGGAATAAGGGAATAGTAAAATTTTGAAAATTTTACTGTGCTAACAGTGGCTCTGTCTGGGATGAATACTCCCTGTGAGTATACAAGGATCCAAATCTCCTGGGGAAGTAGACCACATCTTTTATTATTTTGGGGTGAGGTTTTATGGAACTGGAAAAAGGAAAGGAACAAATGATGGGGAGCGGGAATGATTCCTAGACTACTGTGCATGGAATAAAATATTTTTGAGAATTATTTGAATGTTGTCCATGCACTGGCAACACTCAATTCTCTTTGTACATGTTTATGAAAAGAACTGCTTCAAGTATTGCCCATGTACTGGCAATTCCTGCTCCTCTCCTGACATATTCTGTACATAGTAAGAATCATCACCTCCCTTGCCAGTGATAACAAAAGGACCCAACCACAGGGCTTCAAATTTTCCATGTTTTCCTTTGTCTTGACATCTTGCATTCCACATTAATACCAGATCATTAATTTCAAACTTTCTTTCTTTGGCCTTTTTGTCAAAGAGATATTTTACCTGTGATTGTAATTTAATATTCTGTTTCTGAGCCATTCTTCTTGTTTCATCAAGCTCTGCCAATTGTTCCAACCTTTCCTCCATTGGTTCAGGGATATTCAGGTCTTCCTGGAGAATGAATTTGTATATTGGTATAAGATTTTCTAATGGTAATCTTGCTTGGGTTCCATATACCAATTCATAAGGGGATCTCCCAATTGCCCTTTTTATAGTAATCCTGTCAGCCCATACTGCCATTCTTAATTTTGAATCCCAAGCCTTCTTATTTCTATCCAACATTCTTTTTATGATTTTCAACAGACTCTTATTACTTGATTCAGCTTGTCCATTGGCCTGTGGATGGTAAGGAGCAGCATAAGAAACAGTGATACCATATGTGCTGCAAAAACCTTTGAATTCATCAGATCTAAAGCACATCCCATTATCAGTAATCAGTCTTACAGGAGTACCAAATCTGCATATAATGTTATCCATTAGAAAATTTATCACAACTTTACTAGTAGCCTGTCTGGTTGGGATTGCTTCCACCCATTTTGTAAAGTAATCAGTAGCTACTAAAATCCATCGGTGCCCCCCACTTGATTTCTCTGAAATTTCACCTATAAAATCAATACCCCACTGATAAAATGGAGCCTCAACTTGCATAGGTTTTAAAGGTAGTGCTCCATGATACTTTAACTTCCCTGAGAACTTTTGGCATGCTTCACATTTTCTAGTGTACTGGTATGAATCGTTAAAGACTTTAGGCCAATAGTACCCTGCCCTCAAAATTTTGTGGGCTGTAGTTTTTGCTGAGAAATGTCCTCCGCACATGCCTTCATGCAATTCCTTCATAATATGTTTTGATTGATATTCATCCAAACATAATAGTAGAACCCCATCTCTATTTCTCCAATAGAGATCTCCACCAATGAGTACATATTTTGAAGCTTGTAGTTTGAGTGTCCTTCTTTTGTTATCATCATATCCTTCAGGACTCTTCATATGTGTTAGATAATATACTATATCAGTATACCATGGAGTATGTTCAATACTGGTACTTGCATCAATATTACATATATGGGAAGCTTCTAGATTATTTTCAGTCATCAATTTGGCAAGACCCTGTCCTCTTACTAATTTAGTGATTTGGATTTCAATGTTGAATTCCTGAATCCTATTGATCCACCTACATCTCCTACCCGTGACTTCAGTTTGAATCAGTACATCCTTGACTGCAGCATTAGGAACATATGCTATGATTTTAGCCCCTACCAAATATGGTCTAAAGTTTTTTACTGCTTTTACCAATGCATATGCCTGTTTTTCAATAATGTCATACTTCAACTCTGCATTCTGAAGGGACTTGCTAAAGAAAGAGATTGGCTGTTCATATCCATCATTGTTTTTCTGCAACAACACTGCTGCCACTGTATGATAGGAAGCAAATGAAAAAAGTTGGAAAGGTTTGCCGAAGTCAGGGGATATTAAGACTGGAGCTTGTTTGATGGCCTCCTTAATGTTACCAAATGCTTCCATTGCTTCTGTTGTCCATTTCATATCTGAGTTCTTCTTCAGCATTCTTGATATAGGACAAACAATCTCTGCGAAATTTGGTATAAATCTTCTGACAAAATTTATCTGACCAAAAAATGATTGTATAGCTTTTACATTTTTTGGAATAGGGACCTGATCAATTGCCTCCACCCTTTCAGGATCTATTTTAACTCCTTCCTTCGAGACTATATGGCCAAGCAATTTTCCTTCTGTTACTGCAAATTGGCATTTTTTAGGGTTCAATGATATTCCATATTCTAGGGCTTTGACAAATATCTGTTCTAGATGTGTGCAATGATCTTCAGCCTTTTTTGAATATGCTGTTAAATCGTCTTGATAGACTATCATAATCTTATTGATCAATTCAGCAAAAGCTACATCCATCGCTCTTTGAAATGTTGCCCCAGCATTAGTTAATCCAAATGGCATTCTCAAGTATACATATGTTCCCCACGGAGTGGTGAATGCGGTCTTGAATTGTTCAGACTCCTTAACCTTTACCTGATTGTAGCCGGAGAAACCATCCATCATGGATAGTAATTCACATCCAGTAACTTTCTGTAATATCGCCTCCATATTGGGAAGAGGATAATTATCTTTGAGAGAAGATTTATTCAGGTTTCTGAAATCCACACACAGTCTAATGTCACCATTCTTTTTCCTGACAGGTACTAAGTTTGAGACCCAGGAAGAATGTCTAATAGGCTTGATTATAGCTCCATCCCTTAACTTTGTAAGTTCCTCCAGCATTTTCGGAGCCAATGTAGGATTAATCGGCCTTTGTTTCTGTCTGAATGGTTTTGCATCTGGTTTGAGTGGTATCTTATGTTGAAATAGATCCTCTCTATATGCCTTTAAGTCATCATATGACCAAGCAAACACATGCCTATACTTCCTAAGTAGATTGATAATTCTACTTCTGATTTTCTGGTCAAGATTCCTCCCAATATATACATTTTTTGGGGTTGTCTGAGTCCCCAAGTTCACTTCCTCAAGATTCTCAGGTATCACTGGTGTTTCTTTCTTCTTGTATCTATCATGCCCATCAAATGCTTTTTCTAATGCAATAAGCCCTTTGGGTATCTTATTCGTCTTCAGTTGAACCACTTCTTGGCCAAATAGGGTTTCTTTCCCATCGTGTTCCTCCACAAATGCACTGAAATCAATTTCTTGATTTTCATAATAATCAGCACAATGTAAGAAATTGATTATATCAGCATCACTGTCAAACACCTGCCAGTTCTGTATATTATCAGGGATGGTAGGTCTAGTTTTAAATTCTACTTCTGTGATCCCTCCTAATGTTAGATCATCTCTCTTTAATGCTATGTTTGCTAAAAAGTCTGCCATGATGTTTTTAGACCTATCAACCCAGCTGATTGAAAAAGCATCAAATAATTCAACACTATCCCAAACTGCATTTCTGTACTGTCTTAATCTTTTATTCTTAGATAAATATTTTTCTCTTACTTGGGAGATGACCAATTCAGAATCACCATAGACAGCCAACTTTTTTATTTTGTATTTGGTGGCTATGTCTAAGCCAATGAGTAGGGCTTCATACTCAGCTACGTTATTGGTGCATTCAAATGTCAGTAAGAAAGAGTATTTGAATGTTTTACCTCCTGGTGAGATAAAAACTACTCCGGCCCCATTTCCTATCTTGCTGCATGCACCATCGAAATACATTTTCCACAAATCATTTTCCTTTTTCATAGATTCAGTATGTATTGGGTCAGTGTTATGCAATTCTGGGGTAGTTTCTCCAACTTTGAAAACCCCTAAATCTGTGTCACAAAAGAAATTCACCTGATGCCGGTCCATTCTTTCTATAATATTGTCATACCTTGGTTCTCTGCACAACTTGATTTCTTTGTCACCTACTGGTATGGTGGCATATGATAGATCTAATTGAACATTGCCTCCTGCCATTGCAGCCCACTGCCTTGATAATAGCATTCCATAATACGGTGGGATATCAACCACAGTGATGTCAATGTTATATGTTGCCTCAAGATATGAAGCAAGTTTTATTTCTACATCTTTCATAATACCAACTACTGGAATAGATCTGTTATCCATTGCATAACATTGGCCATACGTAGTATCAACCCACATCCCTAATTCTTTCATCACTGCTATAGGCATGATATTCATAGCAGCACCAGAATCAATCATACAATTCCTGACTATTCTGTTCTTGATTACTAGTGTAGTATAGAATGGATCTACCTGTGAGGGATTTTTTGTAAGTGTGTCACCAAGGTATACCTCAGGCATCTTAAAATTTTCTTGATGCACATTATTTGTTGTTTTTTCAAACCCTTTGTGTTTTGGATTAGGTGTATCAGAAATCATCTTGACGACTGTACTCCTATATTTATCTATTTTCATCATCTCTAAGAGTGGGACTGATATCTTCACCTGAGACATTGCCTGTGCAATGTCAAAAGAAGGGGTTATGATATGGTCATTTTTTTCTGTTTTTGTATTCTCCTTTTCTATATTTTCTTTCATTTTATTTTTATCCCCCTTTTCTGGTTCTTTAGGTGATGATTTTGTATTATTCCCCTTGTTATTCTGGTCTTTTATGAATACACTCCCAGGAATTCCTTGCCCAGCATTTATTGTTCTATTCCTTAAGTTATAAGTGTTTCGAGCTTGAGCCACTGCAGCTACTGTGAGAGCTTCTTTTTCATCCTCAGTAGGTTTTCTCCATTGACCATATGGTTTATTGTCATAAATGTCTTCCTGGTCTGAGAATACTTGCTGTTCTCCCATGTTAACATGATATTTTTGGTTCCCTACATCATACTCATACCCTTCTTCCTCTGAAGAAGAATAATCTTCTGTTACCACACATGGTGTATCCTGCATCATATTAATGGTGTGATTATCTCTATTATAGTTATATAGCATTTCCTCCTGCTGTATTGATTTAGCTACCTCACAGTATTCAGGTGAATGTGGCAAGTTACATACAGAACACCAAGGTTTATTTTCTGCCATATGTGCCATGTTTCTCTTCAATGGATCAGGAGTATCCTTTCCATATGGCTGCTTTCTGTTGTTGTCAATAGGTCTTCCATCCTTCCAATTTGTATTGTAAGGCATATCATGTAACCTGGGTCTATCCTGCCTATGCTGACCCTCTGGTTTAATCTGTTGAGCATTTGGATTCTGAAGACTTCTATGATTTTCCCTTTTACTGACCATTCCTGCAGCTTTTCTATTATTTTCAATAGTTATGGCTATTTTCTGTGCTTCAGCCAACGTTGCAGGACACCGGTTTCTGAGTTCATATCCTGTTTTGGGGTCAAATGCCTTCATATAGATACTCAGTGCTGCCTGGTCAGATAACTTGGCTCCATGCGGTACCTTATTATGCAACTTGGAAAACTTCAGGTTGAAATCGAATACTGATTCATTTTGATACTTCTGTATACTTATTAGTTCATGTAAGGCAAACTCAGGAGCGTATTGGTTACCATACTGATCCTTAAACTGGTTATGGAAATCAGTCATTGAATTGATTGATGCATCGGGCAAGCTATTAAACCAATCTCTGGCATCTTCAGTGAGGGACATCATAAATAACCTCATCCTAATGTCTTCCCAGTCCATACCTATATCCTGTACAAAAGCATTAAAACTTCTGATATGATCTTCTGCAGATACTGCATTGTTTCCAGTAAACTTGGGAACCATGTTTCTCCAAGTACTATCCATAGGATATGGATATAACTGATATCCAGTTAAATCAAATTGACTGCATATATTAGCAAGGTTTTGGGGAGGAAAATTGAGATGTGGTGGATTGGGATAGTAATTATATCCACCTGGTGGCTGATGATATGCATATTGTTGATGTTGGTTCATATGGGGATTTATGTGTTGATTTTGTGGCCTATAATATTGTTGACCAGGGGGTGGGTAATTATTTGTCACATGTAGGGATGCATTACTTATGGGAGGTGGTCTGGGGATTTGGGGAATAGTGTTCTGATGACTTCCAGAAGCATGTGAGTTTTGAGCACTATTTGTATTTTGTTGTGTATTCCTTGAAATATTCCCTCTATGCGGGGGTACATATTTGGGGGGAGCTATTTTGGCTTTATTTCTCCTCTGTTGAATTTCTTGCTGCAATAACTCCTTCTCCTCTTGTATTTTGTACCTTTCGAGTTCTTTCCTGAGCATGAGTATTTCCTATTTCTCATCACTCATGTCTTGATTATTTATTTCCTGATATTCTGGATTGTCATTTATTCCCTGATTTGACAATTCATATCCTATCTCTTCTCCCTGGTCAAATGAGACCTTGAAATCATGTTCAGCCTGGTTCCTATCAATATCCCTCATGACCTTTGCATCATGATCCCGCTGTTCTTGAGGAGTGGGTCTGTACCTTGCCAAAATATCATCAGTTGCTCCACTGAGGTTCTCGTTTGAATCATGCAAAGGTGTGAATTTATTGTGAATTGCAATATTTTGTTCTGAATCATTCTCCTGGATGTCTAGATTATTATCTTGGTGGGAATATTTTGGATTCACATTTCTTTTGGAAATGTTTCTAAGTGGTGGAGATGACTGCAAGTTTCTGCCTTCCATGTTGGATCTCCTACCATCCATTTGAAATTTTTGTTATGATTGTAACTAGAGTCGCCACCTATTGAATAGGAAAAGTTTATATTTTTATCTGTAAGGTTCTGTGTCACCAGCAGAGTTACCAAAAAGAAATTTTAAATGACTCTATGGAAGAAAGGATTAAATTCTAAGGTCTTATTACTAGTTCCCCAGTATTAGTCGCCAATTTGTTAGGTCTCAAAAATGCAAGTTACTAATCCTAAGAGGATGCCAGGTTCTATATTTGGATTTGTAACGTTTTTGAACTAACTTGACGAAATCAAACTTCAGGGTTTGATGATTTCCTACACTTTAGGTCCTGCTACACCTAGGTGGGTGAACCTTGAAATATTAAAGCAGTCTGAGTGTGGATGAATGGACTAACTAGGTCTATCTACAATGGCATAGGATGTAGGATAGATGACAAAGCTGACTAATTAATTCTATGTGTAATGTTTAATAAGTGATTGGCAGAAATTGTATAAGCAATATCAAAAGGTTTTAATTAATGAGTTGAGTGAGACCAGTGCCTTGTTGGGTAACAGAGTCAATTTGAAGGACTGAGAACAGTAGTTTCTAAATGGTAATAATTCTAGATATTTGGCACAGTTCTGGTTTATAGCTTGTATAAACGTGCAAATAAATGACTGACAGACTCTTCTTGATAATCCAACCAAATAAAATTAGAGATCTTATAATTCACCAGAAGGTACTTTAATCCTTACTTGAAGGAGCCAAATGAAATGAAAAGACAAGATTACAGATAATATTTTACTGGAGACAGTGTGTCAATCCTAATTATATGGCTCTACTTAGTAATCCCAACTTACTACTTCCAGGTTACTGTGAATAAATCAGAAGGGTTTAATTCCTTAGGATGGATACCAACCGAATTGATCACACAGATACAGCGAATGTGTATTGACAGATTAAATATATACTTGATAGTTTAATCTGAATAACAGGGAAATGCAGAAATGGAGACAGCCACACAATTGAATAATTTCAACAAATAACTGATACCCAAATGGAAATACTGAATCAGAGAACTTCAAATTTCTTCTTTAAAATAAAATATGCAACATGATCATTTTGGAATATTATGTATATGTATATCTAAATATCTTCTACTGCTGATGATTTTTCAGCATAGATTGTTTGAACTTATATAGATATCTTCATGAAGAGATACAACTCTTCAATAAGTCTCTTGGGATTTTAACAAACAATAATTACATAATCTTAATTAGGCTCTGTTTAGCCATAAATAGACTTTTGTTAGATGATCCAAGTACTCCTGCGCACGGTGAGAATCAGTAAGCTCGACTGCACTCCTGGTGATTATATCGAGGGTGACCATTTCCTCCAGTTGCTTGCAAACTTCTGTAGATACAGAGGCTTTATCTTTTAGAGCTCCTGTGGCTTTGTGCAATATAACTTGACAATCAACAGTCCACTCTTCTTTGCTCTTTACCTCTCCATTATCTTTGAATATCCTGGGCACCCCTGCGTCTGATGCATCAGTCCCTTCCTTAGCATCAGCTTTGAGTTTATCATAATAATTCTGGTGCCTTTTGAGCAATGCTCTTGCATCAGAGATATCTGTGCTATCAGGAGTACCTCTGTTTTGCAACTCGATCACCTTTTCTTGTATCCTCTGATCAAGCCTCTCATGTTCTTTGACTGCTTTATGATTTTCCGAGTAGTTATCCCAAAACTGGTTTAACCACCGTACCATGTTTGCATACCTGCTCTGCAGTATTGTAACAAATGCATCTATTTGAATTTGTTTGGCTTGATCATGGGATATCTCTTGACTACTTTGTGAGCTTTCACCTTGAGTTATTCTCTTCGTAGATTGCCCAAAGGTGCTCTTAACAGCGTCCTTCAAGTAGTCATTCTCCTTTGTTAATCTTTCACAATTCAGCTTATAGGCATCCCTTTCCTTGATTAACATCTGAGCTTGTGCTTTATTCAATTTTGCAACATTGATACCAATGTCTGCAGTAATTATGGGGTCAGTCTCACCTGCTCTAAAAGTCATAACATGGCCAAAAGTTTTCTCAGTGTCTATTATGGCCGTCTTCTTATGGGGAGGATACAATGCCCATATCATTAAAGAATTTTCATCATTATTGTATCTCGTTCCCATATAGACTTCATTAACTCCTTCTGGAGTAAGCTTATACTTATCATCAGCATTATTCAAAAAACTATCAAAAACCAGAGCAGAATTTAAATCCAAGCCGGGAAAAATCATAACCCCCGCATCTTTAAGCAACTGTCTGCCTCTGCTTGGTGTCATGTCCTGCATTTCCTTGTCCACTGTCTCCTTTAACATCTCTAATAACTGTTTTTCATTGTCAGCAGAAACATTATCTACTGACTCTCTAATTTCCTTTCCCTTGTATTTATACAGGAATGATTTAAATTCCTTTGAATGAATGAATGTATCATCTGACACAAAAGAATCATAAGCCTTTTGGCGTGGATCTTCATCAGCAGATCCCTCCTCATCATGTATCACAACTGGAGGCTGATATTGTTGCATTTTTCTTTTAGACATTTCTGTTGTCTTATCTTGTGGCTGTTCAGTCAATTCTTCCTCTTCAGAGGATACCACTTCAACTTCTGCCAACTGCTTTTTCTTTTCATTCAAATCTCTGTTATATTTCTCCACCACCAAATCGACTTCAGCCTCTTCCAAATTTCTAATGACATCATCATGTGGATAATGTATGTGCATGTATCCACTGAGATTTTGTTTTCTTCTTGCATAGTCAATGAAACCCTCAGGGTCAAACCCTTTCCTCACCTCAGCAGTCACCATGTTATAATGCATTAGTTTATCCAAAATGAGATTGTACCCTTCTTTTGAAACCACAGTAAAATCTCCAAAACACAAAGTACTAGGCATGAATGATTGTTTATCATGCGAACTTAGATGCATGACATTGGAACAATGCATTTGCCTAATTATTTCCAGATATGCAATCCTGTCAGGGACAGTTTTAGGCAATATAAAGGGAGCATCCTCAAAACCATACACTCTGATCATAGTAGCATCCTCAAAACAATACCAGTCTCCCCAATTATGAGTGACAGCAGGGGGGCCACCAAAATCTTTTGGCCTGAGGAATCTTTTTATTTCATCTGAAATTGAATATTCACAGGGGTGGTTGAAATACCTATACAGCACTTTAACACAATGCTCCTCAAATTGAGCATAGCTGGAGTTAGCATACCTGCTATCCCAGATTCTGGTCCACATTTGTACAGGTATCTTCTCCCCTTTCTTACCTGCAGCAACAACTTGAAGCTCATTTGGCCACAATCCTACTTCCTGGCCGTAGTATAAGACCATATGCATGAGCATCGAGTAATGCTCAAAAGAGCATGCTGGAGCATTGTTTTTCATTGCAGATAGACCAGAGTCTATTCTAGTAGCAACATAGGAGGCATAATCAAACTGTCTGGCATTGTGACATTGAATATCAGAGGTTATGACCATTAGAGGAATAGCCATGAACTCAGGGACCTCTGAGCCAAGGACTTGGCCTACAGAATAGTAAGTATATTGAATGTATGGTTCAAAAATGGATACATGAAAGGGAGGGCCATCATTCTCAGTCAAGGGTATCACTTCTCCTTCAATCCTGGGTCTATGAATGGGTAACCTCCATCCATTGTAGGTTGTATCCATTCTCCAGTATTCTTTATCCAAATCTTCATAAACAACAGGGACAGTGCACAAATCATCCAAATCATACACCTCACAAATAGCATTTTTTGATAGGTGTATAATTGGTTCTCCCTGAGGGTTGCAGATAGCTTTCAGGCTTGAATTGTAATGCCTGGCTAACAGTTGCAGGAGTTCTACATTCAAGAATACATTAGGTACAACCAGTTTGCCTAAATTCATGTGCCATGGGTTTGACACAGGGGCATTTCTAAATCTTCTGTTGTAGTGAAACCTGAAGAGTTCATATCCCCTAATTGGGGTCCAAATATCTCCCAGGCGCTTATGTTTGTCTTCCAATTTTTCTACTTCTGCCCTGAGTTGGGCAGACCTCCTGGCCTTGGGAGCTGACCCAGGCAACTGATCAATCAAGTCCTGATTTAGTTTCCTGTCTTTCACTTTTTCTTCAGGGGTTTGATCAGTTTTTTGCTTCTTTGGTTTACTGGTTTCCCCTTGTGATTTTCTTCCTTTTCCTTTCCCCGAAGTTTCCATTTTTTGAAAAATTTGGCAGGAAATTCAAATACAGGTAATATAGTGGTTTGTGTATGTGTACCTGTCGCTCGATGACTGGAATTGGAAGCCTTTGCTTTTGCCCTGAGAATTCTTCTGTATTCTGCTCTCGGACGGTTTTTTGCAATTATAATGATCGTATGAACTTTGTAGCCGTTTTGTATTAATTATCTGATCAATTCAATGTTCATCGCTGTGAAGTGTCACATCGCCATAACTCTTCCTATCGGCGTGCTTTTTGAAATGTCTGGACGACCTCAACCCTTTTTTATGGCGCGGACGGTCAATCGGCGTGACCCCTCAATTGTATCCCCGATGCCATGTAGTATCATATTTCAAGTGGGTGTGACCATCGGCATGATTTCCTTCATCGCCAAGGGTTTTAGATCTCTCCGCGATATGGCAAGTCCCACCGATATACTTTGCTTATCGGGAAGATTGAGACCATCGGGATACTAAAATTATGTCTCCCCGATCTTTATTGTCTTACCGATAGTCTGTTTATGTATGAACTTTTATCTTTATCGGAATGACATTCTCTATCGGGATAGCTTTCTCAAGATACCCCGATCGAAATCATCTCCCCGATGCCCTTTATCACATCCTTCATCGGGCAAAGCTTAGTAAAGTGTCACCGATATCTTTTGATCGCCGTGACTTATGAATCGGCAAGACTTGCTTCTTTTGTTCCGATATGTCAAGCTATCCCGATGAAGATGCATCGCTGTGAGTCTTGCCGATAACTTTCTTATCGCCAGGACTTTTGATCGTCGGAGACTTACTTGTTTTCTATTCCGATGGTTCATTTCTCACCGATGACTATTGCTTTGTTACCCTCGCGTGCTGTTCGGTGAAACTCTTGCCGAAAGTGCTTCATCGGTATGATATATACCGTCGGGGCAACTTCTAAAAGATCATCCGATAGATATTTGTCATACCGATCGGCATGACCACTTGCCTTTCTTGCCGATGTAAAGTCATCGGTGTTGCTTACTCCATCGGTGAGCTCCATGATTCTTCTTCCAATCTCTATTTTTACGCCGATGGTTGTTTTCAAACAATTCCTTGTGTATCGGTGTAAGCCACACGACCTTATGCCGATGGATTGATTTTGATGATTTTTGACACTGTTCATCCCTAGACATTTTATGAGATACAAAAATTTTATATTGTGGTCCTTTTGGGATATTCCTTTAGGGTTTATTCAAATATGATGGAATAAGGGAATAGTAAAATTTTGAAAATTTTACTGTGCTAACAGTGGCTCTGTCTGGGATGAATACTCCCTGTGAGTATACAAGGATCCAAATCTCCTGGGGAAGTAGACCACATCTTTTATTATTTTGGGGTGAGGTTTTATGGAACTGGAAAAAGGAAAGGAACAAATGATGGGGAGCGGGAATGATTCCTAGACTACTGTGCATGGAATAAAATATTTTTGAGAATTATTTGAATGTTGTCCATGCACTGGCAACACTCAATTCTCTTTGTACATGTTTATGAAAAGAACTGCTTCAAGTATTGCCCATGTACTGGCAATTCCTGCTCCTCTCCTGACATATTCTGTACATAGTAAGAATCATCACCTCCCTTGCTAGTGATAAGACATCCTACAAGGTTTGATAATCATGACTTCCTTATGTCATGCAATGATGAAGGTGTTCAGACTATGCCTGACTTCCAGATACCGAATAATACAGAACACACTTGTAGCATAAATTATGATGCATTATTGAACTATATGAACAGATTCAGTCAAGCAGATGGGGTATCATTACAACATGATCAGAACAAGGTTTTTGACAGGGGAAAGACGTGGATTTTCTTTTCTGATATGGTCTTTTGACCATATCAGTTTTGGGGCAAAAAGTAGACTCTGTTACCCAATGAAGAAGGCGTTGGTCTGCTCCCCAGAAATCTGGGATCTTGCTATGCCCGCAGGGGGCATACATCCCCAGACAGAGCCACTGTTGGGACCTAAAATTTCATACCAATTTTTGCAAGATTTTAGGTTCCCATATGAAAAATTCAATTTCAACACTCATAGATACACCTGCACAATATGCTCAAATGGCCTACTTTGAAGCATTATAATTCGGAGCCAGTTCGTCTTCATACAAAATTATTTCACAAACATGTTTGTCTGCCATATGTAAGTGAGCACTCCTAATTTCAGCTTCATACGATCAATTTTGACTAGGTTTTGAAGAACCAAGTTGGAGGGTTTTGATAAGGTTTGTTACTTGCACAATGTGAAATCAGCCCGAGAGGCCAACTTTGGAGGTTGATATCTAGCAGCTAAATGATGATCCTGACAAACTAATTAGTGTTCCATATTTTTCTCATGATAATGTACTTTCATGCCAGTTTTTGGGACCCCAACATCTTGTTTGCTATTTTTTCAAAATCAAAAGCAAATGTAAAAAGTTCAGTTGCCATATGCATTTCCAGAAAGTTGCGGAGAGCTCAACTTTGGCCCTTACCATTTCATAACAGAAGATGGATGGTGAAGAATCCTCTTACACACGCACTCATCAAGCCTAAATAAACTCAACTTTCCAGTTACAACTTCCCAGGAAGAGATTTAATGGGTTTTTAAAATTGCAAGTTGGTGAGCTCGAATCAGGTTTTGAAGGGGCAGTTTTCAAGGAGGTTAATTTGGAAGGTAATATCTAGCAATCGGGTCGCGTTCATAAAAAACCAATTGATGTCTCAAATTCTTCCCATGTTAATGTGCCTACATGCCAATTCTCAAGGTCCTGGCACTTCGTTTGATATTTTTTCAAAATCGAATCCAAATGGATTTTACACAGTTCTGTGACTGCGTTCCCAGGCAGCTTCAGAAAGGTCAACTTTGACATCTGATATCTTATGAAGGAAGAGGAATAATGAAAAATCCTTTTGCACACATGTTCATGTGGCCTAAATGAACTAATCCCCAGGACGACAGCTTCTCAATATCAGATTTGATATTTTTCCAAAGAGGCAAAATAATAGGTTTCAGTTGAGTTTAAAACAGGTGCAAAACACGCTGAGTGAGCTACTTTGATTGCGAGCAGCTTTTAATCCCAATAACTTCATGCCAATCCGTCTGACGACCATACTCCCCTATCACAATTCAACATGTTGGTGTATTTTTGTGGCTCCGGGAAAAGTTTTGATTAGTTTTTCAAGCTAATTCCGAAGGCTAGTTGGCCTGTTTTGATCACCATGCAAGGTGTGTGAAATGGAATTAAAAGAACTGGGAATACTTTTTATCCTTTTTCGTGATATAAAAATTTGCTACAATGGACACAGTTTCAGCAAAAGTCTCACTAATGAACAAAAGCTATAAAAAAAATTTCATCGGCAAGACATCATATAGGTCTCACCGATGGAAAACTCATCGGCAAGAGATATACCATTGGAGTGAAAATCTCAAGTCACACCGATCTAACAAGTCTTGCCGATGGAGTCCCGTGAGATGAAAGGTTTATTCAAAGGAGAATAAATATTTACAAAAGGTGCAAATAAATATCCTATTTTCATGGAAGGAGTTATAAGGTGAGAATTTATTCAAAATATTTTCTACTCAGAAGAAAAATACTCTTCTAGAGAAGTTAATCAAATAGGTAATTATTTTACCTAAATAAATTTTTATGTGAAAATGCATAAGGCAACGAGTGAAACAAGTGGGTGGTAATTGTTTTTACCCAAATCAAATATTTGCCAAGTAAAGGTAAAAATACACAATGGAAAATAGAATCCAAAAATTCAACACAAAGATTAAAATAAAGTATTATGAAATACTTTATTTTCAAGCGAAAGTATATCTAGTATCCTCTAATTAAAACAAGGAGAGGTAAATATTTTTTCACCTCTTGACAATGAAATTATAACATATTTTTATCGAGATGTGAAACCAAGGATTATAGAGTGAAGGTTATTTCACCCTGATGACATTTTATTAAAGATGAAATACTTCCAGCAAAGAGTGAATACGTGAAGATTGCCATCAAAGAGAAAGGATACAATTAATTAAATAAATAATCAAAATACATGTGGAATGAAGGCAAACCCTAACAAGGGTATTATTTTAATATGTCATAATGTTACCCTAACGAGTGAAATATTTCTACTTCGAAGATTGAGTGAGCGTGACCACAAGAGATTAATATTATTCATCACATGAAGGGAAATAATTAAATTTTAAAGGACTGAAGGCTAATGTTCTATATTTTGCATTAATAAAAATTGTTATCCCTCACAGAGATGGAGGTTTCATCGGCAGGAGACGGCATATCGATAGGAGATATTTTAAAGCTCCCGATACAGTTATGTCCCACCGATAAAAATATATTGGAGTAGCAGATAGAATGGTAATTCATATTGTGAAGACTCCAGATGAAGAAATTACAAAAGAAAAAGAGGTGAAGAAGATCCGGCTGCATCATATACAAATGTGTTCTACACAAGCTTTTCATCCATCTGATACAATTGTTGCTGGAAGGGATGTAAATGGTTGAATATTAAAATGGTGAGGGCATGAAGAACACTCTTTATCCTCAGATAACATTATTAAGTGAAATGAGAATTTTTGACATATATTATAGTTGAAATACTCCGATGGACATGCCTGTAGAATGTGAAAATCTAAGCAAAGCGCATAAGCTATTTGTGATCTCACAGAATACTACGATTACGGGTGTAAAGCCAGATCATTGCCAGAATCCTCCCTGCATTCTCGCCGGTAAATACACAGTTGAAAATTTGAGCAAGAAACCCCAAAAAATACATCGGCAAAAGAAAATGAATCAGAGCAAAAATTGTAAATCATACTGATTTTATGTGTCACATCGATGTTGTGGGCCCAAGTATTATATAAATAAGTAATGAGATAATAACAAAAGAGATGGCTAGAATACAAGCACAGGAGCGAAGGTGAAATCCGTGAGGAGGGCCGAAGCATGAGCTAAAAAAAAAACTGAGCACGAAGAAGTACAAAGAAACACCAAACAGAAGTAAAAAACCACGCAAGATAAACACAATATCGGCAAGACATAGTTTATCGGTGAGCAATGTTTGAGTCCTCCCGACTTGCCGATGAAGTAAACCCTAATATCCAATAGTAAAAATGTCATTGGCAAAACCAAACTAATCGGAGTGAGATTTTTAAATCACACCGAGATCATATGTCTTGCCGATAGGTACCTTCTTCCGGGAGAAACATAGCTACTTTCACCGAAGATAGGAAAATGATATAATTGCGTTCTGGAAAATAAAAGATGAACAAATGTAATTGAAAGGTGTGAAATATTATACAAATATGTAGCATAAACATATTTATGGGTAAATATATTCATGAGAAGATATATTGAAGATTTTACAAGATCATCTTTAGATACAAAATGAATATTTTTCACCTGAATATTTTGCCAAAGGGGTTATAAAGATGGAGGCAAAATATTTTTCAAGGAATTCACCCGATGGGTAATTATTTTACCTAAAAAATATTTTTTGAGGAAGTATATACAAAGGCGAGAAAATGTTTTCACCGAGCAACTCACAAGCGAGTAATTATTTCTTACCAACTGAGTGAAAATATATATTAAAGGAAATAACAATAATTACTTGAAGAATTATTTTCACGAGATCTCAAGGCAAAAGGAAGTTAAAATAAATATTTGCAAAGTGGGAAACAAAATTAAAATAAAAAGTTGTAACGGAAGAAATAAAGGGTTGTAACCCTAAAATCTCAAACTATATATGCCAGATAAAAAGGAGAGATTAAAGGGACATCAGTAGATAGAAAAGGGCAGTAGGTTTAGGGTAGCAGTAGGAAATTATTTAATTCCACTCCACCCATTCGCCTCATCAGAACTGTTATATACACAATTTTTTTTATTTAATGGAATAGAATGCTTCAATTCAGTTATCTATTTTCAGTGTTCAGCTGTAATGTTAATATTAAATCCTAAATGTTGTAATGTTGTCTCCACAATGGTTTTTCTGTATTATTTAAATTATCGTATCAAGAATATTGTTGATTTATCTGGTCACATTTGCTGATTCAGTGTGTTCAAATTGGTTGGTTTCTATAAAGAAGTTGATCAAAATTGTCATAAGGTCTCTGCCAAGAGGTAAATCCTTTCTACAAAACAAGTCTGGTCTAAATTTTCTTCTCACTAGAATTAAACATCCTCTCAGTTGTTCACAGTAATACGGGGAATATCATTGGGATAGTATAAGAAGAGCATTATAACTGACATTCTTGCACGTTTGCATAAGGTGTAAACATCCCATGTGCCTTACAAGTTCGAGTTAAACTGTGAAGTAGATCAACTTACCTCATACATCTGTTTCCATTAAATCTTCATCCATTTATCGACTCCATAGCCCAATAGAAGTAGGCACTAGTCATTACTATCCAAACTCATATTCAAAACATTTCTATTTCAAGTCAGTACATTAGGAATAGGATAATTTTTAGACTGCATCTATTATATTTTATGCCATTGTGATAGATCTATTAATCCAATCAAGTCATGTAGTTTTCATTCTGCTTTAGTTACAAAGGTACACCCGCCTAGGTTTGCAGGACCTGAAGTGTAGGGAGCTAATAGCTCTGTCAATTGGTCCAAAAACGTTGCAAATCCAAACATAGAGTCTGGCATCCTCTTAGGGTTAGCAACCTGCATTTTTGGGAACCAACACCACGTACATCTGGTGTTGTTCTCTGTTATCTTGCATGTTTATTCTGTATTTTTCTGGTGTGTTCATTTGTATATTTGAATTAAACGTTACCTATCTGCATTATCCCCTTTGAATTGACATTAGGGAAGTTGTATTCCACACCTATGCTTTCCTTACAAGTGGTATCAGAGCCTGGCCAGTTGTGTTATCCTTGTTGGTAGGTTGGTTTTTTTGTGTCAGTTCTGTGAGTGGGAGTTCTGTAGAGGTCTATTTTGTTAAATAAGATGGCAAGTACATCAGGAAAAATAGACATTGAAAAGTTCAATGGCACAAACTTTGAGTTGTGGAAGCTTAAGGTTGAAGATGTACTGGTCGACAAAGATCTTTGGGTTTCTGTATCTGGGACTAAACCTTCAGGCATGAAGCAAGAAGACTGGGACCTAGCAGATAGGAAAGCCAGAGGACTGATAAGATTAAGTTTAGCGAACTCTGTTCTATTGAACATCCATGAGGAGAAGACTACAAACACTTTATGGAAGAAGTTGGGAGATATTTATCAGGGCAAGTCCTTGGTGAATAAACTTTTCCTCAGAAAGAAGTTGTACTCTCTGAAGATGGATGAAGGAGCATCTGTAGCAGACCATCTGAACTCATTTAATATGATTGTTGCACAGTTGACTTCTGTAGGTGTAAAAATAGAAGAGGAGGACCGATGTATGCTTCTATTGTGTTCCTTACCTAACTCATGGGATCATCTTGTGATGGCTATTGGATGTACAACAACCACGTTTAAAACTGAAGAAGTTGTTGCCTTACTGTTATCTAAAGAGATGCGGAGGAAATCTTCTGAGATGGCCAAAGAGGCCCTATCCATTCGAGGTAGATCAAAGGAAAGAGACAAGAAGAAGGACAAGAAATCTAAGCCCAAATAAGAGGGGAGATCGAAATCTCCTGCTAAAAAGTTCAAGGTGAAGTGCTGGAATTGTGGGCAGAAAGGACACATCAAAAAAGACTGCAAAGAGGAGAAAAAGAAGAAGAAGAAGAACTTCTTTGACACTGATTCTTCTCAGAGTGATGTTGATGCCTTCATTACTGCCTTGGCAATGCCTACATATGAAGATGTATGGTTGGTGGATTCAAGAGCGTCTTTTCATATGGCATCTCACAAAGAATGGTTCACTAAGTATGAACCGTATGCTGGTGGGAAGGTGCTCCTGGCAAGTGATTCGACACTAGAAATTGTTGGCCGAGGAAGAGTCAGAATCCAGTTCCTGGATGGCAGAATAAAGGGAATGAATGGAGTATTACACATACCAGGTCTGGCTCGAAATTTACTTTCTATTAGTAAGCTTAATGATGTTGGAGTGCAAGTTACTTTTGTGAATGGTGGTTGTAAGATGACTAGAGGTTCTATTATATTGGCAAAGGGTGAACGCATTGGAACTTTGTATAGGTTAGATGCTAAACCAGTGTGCTGTAATAATGTCTCTGTAAAATTTGAAAAAGCTACTATTGTAACACATGATGCAAACTCTATGGAAGTTAAACTTCCTGCAGAGAAAACAATTCTCTGGCATCATAGACTTGGTCACATAGGTTAAAAAGGTTTTAAAACTTTGAAAAACAAAAACCTGGTAGATGGGTTGATTGATTGTAATCTGGAGTTCAATTTCTGCGAACATTGCATATATGGAAAATAGAACTGTGTTTCTTTTTATTCTAGTTCTCATAAATCTTCTGGTGTTCTGGACTATGTACATTCTGATCTTTTTGGTCTAGTTGATGTTTCTTCTCTATCTAAATCAAGATACTAAGTATCGTTTATTGATGATTATTCAAGGAGGGCATTTATATATTTTTTGAAAAATAAATTAGAAGTGTTCAGTTGGTTTAAAGATTTTAAAAATCTTGTGGAAAATCAAATTGGTAGAAAAATAAAATGTTTGAGAATGGATAACGGTGGTGAATATTGCAATGCAGATTTTGATAAATTTTGTCTTGATCATAGAATAAAAAGGCATAAGACTACACCTTATACTCCACAGCAAAATGGAGTTGCTAAAAGGTTGAATCGATCATTGATGGAGAAAGCAAGAAGTATGTTGAGTTATGCTGGTCTTGAACAAAGGTTTTGGGCTGAGGCAGTTGCTACGGCTTGTTACTTGCTTAATCGTTCTCCTACTTCAGCATTGGTTGATAAGATGCCTATGGAAGCATGGTCTGGAAAGAAGCCCTCTCTAAGACATCTTCGTGTCTTTGGTTGTGAGGCATATGCTCATATTCCTGAGGTAAAAAGATCTAAGCTGGATTACAAGGCAGTCAAATGTATCTTTATTAGCTATGGAGTCAATGTTAAAGGGTACAAGCTTTGGAATCCTTAAACTGAAAAAGTAATTTACAGCAGGAATGTAATTTTTAGAGAGCTGAAACCTTTGGTTATTGATCCTCAGCTAGAGAAGACAGAAGAAAAGAAAGAAAAGAGTGTTGTTAATATTCCTCTGACCCTTGTAAAAGAGGAACAACAAGCACCAAGTGTAGATGATTTAGAAGTGAATTCGAGTAGCTTCGAAGATTCAGATCCAGAGCAAGAACCTGAACCTACAGCTCAGCCATTGAGGCGGTCTACACGTGAAAGAAGACAACCAGATAGGTATGGATTTTCAGTACTTGATTCAAGTTGTGCCTATGCTTTGCTTACTGATACTGATGAACCTAGGACTGTGAAAGAAGCTATTAGTTTACCTGATTCAGATTCTTGGTTCGAAGCCATGGATAACGAAATGTCATCGTTGGAAAAAAATGGAACCTGGGATCTGGTGCCCTTGCCTGAAGGTAGAAAACCTGTGGGCTGTAAGTCGGTATTTAAAAAGAAATATGGTCCAGATGGTAGTATTGAAAAGTACAAGGCAAGACTGGTTGCTAAGGGGTATTCTCAAAAGGAAGGTATAGATTATGGAGAAATCTTTTCTCCTGTAGCTAAGCTGACATCCATCAGATTTATGTTGTCACTTGCAGCAGCGTATGACTTTGAAATTGAGCAGATGGATGTGATGACAGCATTTCTTCATGGGGATCTTGAAGAAGAAATTTATATGTCCCAGCCAGAGCATTTTGTGGTAAAAGGTAAAGAACATCTGGTATGTAAACTTAAAAAGTCTCTTTATGGCTTGAAGCAATCTCCCAGAATGTGGTATCAAAAATTCGATACGTATGTTTTATCTTTGGGATAAATGAGATCTAAATCTGATCATTGTGTCTATTATAAAACTGATGGTGATCGGATTCTTATAATTGCACTATATGTGGATGACATGTTATTCATTGGCAATGGTAAGGGGATGATCTCAGATTTAAAATCTCAGTTGTCCTTGAAATTTGAAATGAAGAATCTGGGGGCAACGAAGTACATTTTGGGAATGGAAATCAAAAGGGACAGATCTAAGAGAAAGCTTTGGCTCAGCCAGAGCAAGTATATTACCAATGTTCTTAATAAATTTAATATGTTTGATTGCAAACAATTAGTTGTTCCAGTTTTGCAGGGAACGAAACTATCTGTTGAAGATTGTCCAGAATCTTCGAATGAAATTGACGACATGAAAAAGGTGCCTTACGTAAGTGTTGTTGGCAGTTTAATGTACACAATGGTCTGTACCAGACCAGACATTGCCTAGGCAGTGGGAGTTTTGAGCCGATTTATGGCAAATCTAGGCAAATCACATTGGGATGTTGTGAAGAGAGTTATGAAGTATTTGAAGGGAACTTTTGATTATGCTATTTGCTATCATGGAAACTTAGTTGGATCTCAGAAATCTATCAGCATTCAGGGATATGTTGATTTTGATTGAGCAGGGGACATTGACAGTAGAAGATCCACCAGTGGATATGTATTCACGTTAAATGGTGGTGCTATCAGTTGGATGAGCAAGTGGTAGGCTGTAGTCGCTTTGTCCACAATAGAGGCAGAGTACATGGTAGCTACTCATGCATGCCAAGAAGCTGTTTGGTTGAAGAGGTTATGTTCTGATGTCAATTTTGATGCAGGGCAGATACAAATTCATTGTGACAGTCAAAGTGCTATCTGTTTGGCAAAAATCCTACTTTTCATGCTAGGACAAAACATATTGATGTCCAATATCACTTTGTTCATGATATGGTGGAAGACAAAAAGGTAAAGTTGGAAAAGGTTGATACTTAGGATAATGTTGCAGATGCCTTGACTAAACTAGTGAGCACAACCAAGTTCAAATGGTGTTCAGATGAAATGGGTCTTCGGGCCCATAATTCTCAGTAATCGAATGAGGATTAAGATGTAGTAGTAATCTCTTTGACAAGTGGGAGATTGAAGAGACCTAATGTCTCAAGTTACTGCTTGGAACCTCAGTCATTCATCGGCAAGACTTGAACTATCGGTGAACTCTTAACTTGTTCTACTGATGGATAGTGTCTCTCTGATAATTGCTTGGTCATCGGCCACACTGGACCATCGGTAGACTTTGTTAATGCTACATCGATCGCTTTGCTCTCACTGATGGTGGTTTGGCTATCGGGTTGACTTTTTGTATCGGCGGGAGTGAGGAGTCTTTGGCCGGTATGCAAGATTTCACTGATGAAGGGCTAGCTATCGGGTTGACATGCTCTATCAGGTTGACATGCTCTAGCTTCTCCGATTGAAATGTGTCACATCGATGTGATATGTCTATCGGCATAAGGTTGGTCATCGGCTGAGCCTGTGGTAGTTACTCCAATGGTCTTTTGTTACTCCGATGAAGGATGAAGGTTTGGGCATCGATGGGACAAGGAACCATTGGTGTGAATGGTGGAGTGGTCTCCGATGGCTTGGGCTATTCCGATGAGGCTTAGACTGGCATCGTCAGCAACAGAATTGCCGACGATAGTCTTGCAGTGTGTTTGGGTATATAAACCTGGATATCCAACTCAAACTGGTGAATGTGGGACTAAAGGTCTCACTTGAATATGAACAGTTGCGACGGTTGGAAGATGGCGATGCTGGGTCAGTTGAAACGAACAGTTAGGGTAGAAGTTCAAAACAGTTTTGCTCTTGAAGATTGTGTTATATATACAGATTTGGTGAGATCGTATGAAGTTGATCAATTAATTAGATTCGATCAAATTATTCATTCTGTAGATGTACAGAGGAAGTGAACTGTGTGTATGATTTGAGAATCGATACCTGAGTGAGAAGGCTGGGATCTTTATTGTAATCTTTCTAAGCTTATTGTAAATAAAGATTGTCTCTCTTGTGGTGGTGGGTTTTTACCCAAAAGGGTTTTCCCACGTACATTTGGTGTTGTTCTTTGTTATCTTGCATGTTTATTCTATATTTTTCTGGTGTGTTCATCTGTGTATTTGAATTAAATGTTACCTGTCTGCATTATCCCCTTTGAATTTACATTAGGGAAGATGTATTCCGTACCTATGCTTTCCTTACAAATACCCCTAACAAAAGGTGTTGGCTAAAGTACCTCATGGATATGTCAACCCTTGACATCATCCTCTGACAAGAAACAAAAATGAGCTTAGAAGATATGATGGTTCTAATCTCAAGATGGAAACTCAATCATGGCTTTGTTAATTATGCCTAAGGGACCTCGAGAGGATTGGGGATATTTTGGAACTTGAGCATAGTCTCCTCAAAACATATCAGGAGTTCTCACTCTTGGCTTGCCATAAAGGTCTTCTTCACCTCTCTAAATCTATGCTTCTTCCTGATCAATGTATATGGACCATTTGGTAATGCTCTGAAAATGAAATTTTGGCAACAAATAACAACTTTCATGCAGGAATACCCCCATGAACTACTTATTTTGGGTAGAGACTCTAATGCCACTCTCCACCCCTTGGAGAAAAAGGGTGCGACTCCCAATCTCACATAGTCCCAATTGGACTTCCAAGGTTTCCTTCAAAGATGTAATCTCCTTGACATCCCCTCAAAGAATAGGATATTTACCTAGAACAACAAAAGACAAGGGGTCCTGAACATAGGAGAAAGATTGGATTAGTTTCTTCTCAGTGATAATTGGGGGCGACCTCCCACACATTCAAGAAAGCTCCATTATTCCCCTCTCAGGTCCAGATCATTTTCCCATTAATGCTGAAGTTCTACTTAGATTTCCCCCTTTGAGATGTCCTTTTAAGTTTGAAAAAATGTGGCTCAAACATCCAAAGCTGATGGAAAATATTTCACTATGCTGGAATACAGCTCCAAAATTTAAAGGTTCCAAACTCCTACGCTTTTTCAAAAAGCTAGTGGATCTCAAAGAAAGGCTAAAAGAATGGAATAGGATAAACTTCAAGAACAATTTTGAGGAGAAGAAGAGGATAGAAGTAGAATTGGTAGAGACTAACGATAAAAATATTCAAGGAAGGAATGACACAAGAGACCTATTCTAGAGAAAAACTACTGACCAAAGGAACTCACTAATATTCTGCAGAAAGAATGAATTTTCTGGAGATAGAAGTTAAGGGAGGTATGGTTAAAAGGAGATAGGAACACAAAGTTTTTCCACAATTCCACCAAATTTAAGAGGTCCCTAAACAAAATTTTTAACATTAAGGACAAGGATTGAGTACAAAGAGAAACACCCAGAAAGACTTAGATGAGGCTATGATGGACTACTTCAAAGAACTACTCAGTAAACTTGGGCACAATCTCTTAGAAAGATTGAAGGCACTCAACAATATTCCATAACTAATAGATGAAAAATAAAATAGGAAATTATCTCTCCCTTTCATAGAAGTAGAGTTAAGAAGGGCTACTTTTAGATGAATCTAGATAAATCGCTAGGCCTGGATGGCTTCCTAGCCAACTTCTTTCAAAGTTGCTTGGATAGCCTTGTTGATGACCCGGTGGCAGCAGCAGAAGAATCAAGAAAAAAGAAAACAATGATGAGAGATTGGAATAACACTTTCCTAGCTTTAATTCCCAAGAAGAAGATGGTGGAAATAATGGAAGATTTTAGGCCAATTTCATTGTGTAACACAACATGCAAAATCATATCCAAAGCCATGGCAAATAGACTAAAGGAGATCCTCTCTCTCATCATCTTCGAAGAACGGGGTGGTTTCACTCTAAGAAGGGCTATAACATATGGCATCATAATAGCTCATGAAGCTATTCACTCTATCAAAAAATCTAGAGTAGAGGAAATTATTATGACATTAGATATCAGGAAAGCATATGATCAAGTAGATAGACAATTCCTCCTAGATATTATGGAAAAGTTTGGCTTGAACAAAGACTGGGTGTAGTGGATCTCAAGTTGCATCAATACCCCTATATCCTTGATCCTCATCAATGGGGGACCACATGGTTTCTTCACATCAACTAGGGGCATCAAACAAGGGGATCCCATGTCTCCTTTTCTTTTCATCATTATGGTAGAAGCTTTGTGTAGATTGATTGGCTCAAAGAGTTCGGAAGGCAGATGGAAAGGCATCAAAGTAGCTCCCAACACTGATAGAATTTCTCACCTCCAGTTTGCAGATGATAACCTCTTATTTGGAGAGGCCAAAATGAGGGAAGCCAAGGTTATCAATGAATCCATGGAAGACTATTGCAAAGCATCGGGTCAACAGATAAACAAGAATAAATTTAACATCTTTTTCTTCAATACAAACATTAAGAGTCAAAAGGAGATCTAGTGACAATTTTGGGTTTCAAGGTGAGCCCCCTTCCAAGTAAGTATCTAGGTATTCCTCTCTTTGTTGGTGCTTGCAAGTCTTTGTTGTGAGACCCTCTGATTTCTAACATCTCTACTAAGTTGGCTTCCTGGAAGGGTAAGTGGTTATCAGCAGCTGGGAGAATCCTCATGTTGAAAGCATTTATTTCGACAATTCCAATTTATACCCTCTCATGCCTAAAATTACCTAAGAAAATTGAAGATTTGGCTAACCAAAAAATGAGAGGTTTCTTCTGGAAAGTCAGTTCAGATGACAAGAAGTTTCCATTAGTGGCATGGGACAAAATTTGCATGCTAAGAAAAGTTGGGGGTAGGAATAAGGAAGTGGTCAATGGTAAATGTTGCTCTAGGAGCTAAGCTAGTATGGCATATGTTCACCAACCTGCAGCTCCAATGGGTTAAGATCCTCCAAAACAAGTACTTGGACTCAAATGACCCCTCAAGGATTTTCACCACCATCAACCCTCAAGAGGTTCGACAATTTGGAATTTTATGCTACCAAGAAAACACTTGATCACCAACCACATCTCTTGGGAGATTAGGAATGGGCTCTCTACCATGTTTTGGGAAGACTCTTGGAGGTGGTTATTCAACCCTAAAAGGAATACCTGGGCTCAAGGATCTTCGAGCTATCTCCAAAGCAGTGTGGGGTGTGCGAGTCAAAGACTACTTAGAACCAAAGTCGATAGACACAGGTTGGAAATGGAAATCTTGGAAGATTTTAGGGGTGAACGAAGAGAGAGCCAAGATCATGGAAGTTGAATTGAGAAAGAGGAAGGTCTTCATATCCCAAGGTGCGAATGTTATAAGGTGGTGTGGTTCAAAGTCTGGGCAATATAGAGTTAAGATTGGATATGAAATTGAGAATGCCATGGAGACAAAAAAAAGACTGGCCTGCACATTTATGCTAGAGCAAACAATGTCTCCCTAAGGTAGGTGCTTTCACCTGGGCAGCGGTTCAACGAAGGATTCTCATGGGAGACATAATACTTGGAAATTTGGGTTTGTTGGACCCCTCAGATGCACATTATGTAAGAAGGAGCAGACATCATATCATCTTCTTCTCAACTGCCAATTCATGAAGTATTGTTAGAAATTAAATAATGTCCAAACTCAACTAGGTAGGCCCACTCCTGAGAGACATTCTATCTCTATTCAACCCTTGGTCAATCCTTCATAAAGGGGTTGTCTTTGCAATTATGTGGATTACTTACTCCTCAATTATGACTTGGGAAGTCTGGAAAGAAAGGAACATGAGACTATTTCAGGAGAAAACAATGTCAAGAGAATCCTTTCACATTAAGTTGGAAAAAGTAGTTGTGGAGGTGGTAAACAATGTGGCTAGATGTCAATCAATCAAAAAGAGCACATTCACAAACTCTTACAACAAAGTAATGAAGGCATGAATTGGACTTGAGGTTTCCCTGTTTATGGGAAGCAGAGTTTACAACCCTATCACAATCTGAGAGTTAAAGCTAGATGGATTTTGCCAGACCCTAGATGGGTCAAATTGAACTTTGATGGTGCTTCTAGGGGCAATCCTAGGCTCTTAGGTGCTGTAGCATCATCTGAAATCACAGGGGGGAAACTTTGGTGGTAACAACAAAAAACTACAAGAGGGTTTGAAGAATGATGCAAAGGCCCAAGCGGTTATGTTGGCACTCCAAGCATGCATCAAACTAGGTTTTCAAAGCATACATTTAGAGGGAGATTCACAGATTATAATTAATGCAATAAGGAACCACAACACCCCTAGTTGGAAGATTCAAAATATTCTCCTCTTAGTATGGGAAGCATTACCTAAAGTAAGAAATTAATAAACCATATTTATAGGGAGGCCAACCAAGAGGTAGACTCCCTTGCCAAGTTGGCAATAGATATATGCAAACAGATTTTTTCGAAGAGTGTCGAGTAATAAACACTGATGACGAGAGTAGAGCACATGAAACTTTCAACTCTCACGAAGGCATTGATTGAATGGTAGGGGAGGCCTCTGGCTCATGTGAAGTGTATGCAACAAGGGATGGTGCAATAATGGTCGGGTATGGATTGTCAGTACTCACTTTGTGTTGGCGACTTCAAATGGGCAATGTTATGGCTCTTGACCCAGCATTTGCATTTACTTCCACAATGGAGACTACAGTGAGACAGCACAAAGAAAAGTCAGGTAGCTTTCTTGGGATCCATATCGAATCTCAGGCTGTATAAGGTGTTTAAATCGAGCTCCCCCTTCATGTTGCATGATATCCGAATGTCGCTGGGTGAT
The DNA here is from genome assembly GCA_027924645.1 of Cunninghamia lanceolata. Classification (NCBI taxonomy): domain Eukaryota; kingdom Viridiplantae; phylum Streptophyta; class Pinopsida; order Cupressales; family Cupressaceae; genus Cunninghamia; species Cunninghamia lanceolata. Next base: position 2,344,710 of record BSBN01001583.1, on the reverse strand, counting down.
GTGTTTATGGAAACAACTTAGAGATACAGGGTCAATTGTGACATTTCCTCCATGTTGATAGGGGTGTTGTTGGACATCGGGGAATCAAAAGATGTGGTAAGGGAAGTTGCGAGGACCATAATCAAACCACAATGGCAGAGGGGTTTGGAAAGAGTATTGGATAATGTTGTGATGGGGTTAGGTGTTTGCCCAAATCATGGGGTATGGCTTGTCATCTTGAGGCCATACAATGCCCTGTGGATTCCCTTCATTATTGAGGCGGTCGGACATTCTACTAAAGAATGTAGGAACAAAGCGAGATGGGGTGTGGAGTTCATCAAAATGTCGGCTAGGGTGGTGGACCCTCAAGGAGTAGACTGGAATGAAGCACTTAATGAGGATGCAGAGACAAAGCCGAGCACGATGGAGATGGATGAGCTGGAGCAGGAGAACCTCTCGACTGACAACAACACTTGAATATTTTTGTTTTAAAATGCTATAATATCATGCATAGATGATAGATAGTGGTTGGTAGAACAAAGCAGTAGTAGGCTATGTATATGTAAACATACTTATTATAATAAAATTCCCATAATAGAAAATTTTGTTTATGGCCCTCCCTTGCATCAGCGTTGATTTATTTTTTGTTTATCCTTTTAGCAATGGGTGTGACCCCCAAAAGATCATCATTCATTGATAAAAAAATAAAATAATGGTTATTAAAAAAAATTGTGATCATTTAATTGTTATATAAGTTACATTTGAAACAAAAATATAGAATTTTCTTAAATATAAATGGTATTTTATGTTCCACTATTAGAGATTCCATGATAAATTTTTGGTTGAATCTTCAAAAAAAATATTTTAAGGACACCTCTCACGAGACGTGCTGATATAACGAGTTGTGTGAAGAGTCACACCCCCAAACCTTAATTGTAGATAGATAAGAGACCATACCACATTTCTATTAAAAAAGGAGATCCTAGGATATTCCATATAACCACTACATGGTCTCAAAATTAGCCCATCCTACTGGCCCCTCTCCCCAATTAAAAAGAATAAATTTTCTTGCGGTAAAAAGTCAAAGAATTACCGTCACTAGCTGGAACCCTGGATTATGCGAAAGACGAACTATTCGTTACTAACTCTCACAGGTGTATTGATCTACAGTTTGGCTCTTTTCCAACGTAAACCTTTTGAAGCATTTACAAGAAAAAATATACCAAAACCCCGTATGGTAAAACTGATAAAACGGGTTTGGATTTTAATTGTGACATGACAGAAACAGAGCAATCAATTTTCTGAATCAAAACAGAATCTGAACATTATCAATAATACTGGCATACTTGAAGGGAACCGTATTTTCTTTTCAAAGCCTAACTCACATCATGTTGTACTGTTAACTGGAGCGTATGCTGGAAAAGATTTTTTGTGATCCTCCCTGTCGTCTTAGAATTTCGCTCAAATTTGTTTTATCTCCGCCTCACTTGTCCTCTCGATATTTGCATCGGGTTGGGTAAATCTCAATGAAGATAACAAAGATCAGTCAAATTTCCAAACGTGTAAGGTGCAGATTCATTGCAGAGAGCTTAAAGAGCATTCCATGGAGCTGAGAGTGCATTATTATACTTTACGAATGACAAATTTTCTTCTACCTGCGATTTTGTTGTTGGCTAAGTAGTATGATTTATATAAACAGTCTTGTCCAACTTGTAGCAATGTAGCTTTCAACTTTGGTGTGCCAACTGGCAACTGCCATCGTGAGAGAGCAGGATTCCTATTTCGTAGCTAGGTGTCGGTGAGAGGCAGTAATAAGATAAGAGAGAATAGAGATACATAATTACAGTAGGGCAATGATACAGTTTGAGTACACAAGGGGAAGTGAAAGTTAATGGTGGCCAGTGAAGTGGAGGACAAGCGGACAAGGGACCATCCACGGGTGTCAGGGATCTGTGCTTTTACATGACAGGCAAACAGTAGATTGATACATTTTCCCGGTCATGAATGTAAGCGTTGTCCGATTGTTCTGTGTGCTAGGTATTCCATCGCTGTCATGCCAGGGATCCCTAGTCATTCCTGTCATAATTGGGACGCCCTGCAGAGCAAAATGGTGTTTAACGGCCGGGATATGACACTAACCGAGGTCCTAAGAGGCAGAAAGGTCGTTGGGAAAGTATCATTTAAATGACTACTAATTGGTTACAGGCTTTGCAATTTTATATTATCTCACACAACATCCATTTAGTTACAATGTTTATTGATGTAATTCATTTCTTTATTTCATAACTTAACTTAAGTCTTATCCTATGTTAATGGGTTTTCTCATAACCTTCAAATTTTTGTATTTCAAAAGTTTTAAATTTGTGATGTTGTTTTTTTGTTTAACTAGTTATTATTAATTGTACAATATAATTCACTTAACTAGTTATGCGGAAGGCCTTCTCTTTGTGATCAAGTGCGCTAACTTTGAGGATCAAGATCTCTATTGCGGGAAGGGCGTGCAAGATGATTGAACCTAATATGATCGTCGTTTTTTCCATATTTTATGTCTTTTGCTATATTTATTATTTGGCAATACTTGATCTTTTCTGCATATAATTAGATGTTTGTTTTTTGCATCGTCGGGGATTTACACTGATTACGTTTTAGAGAGAATTTGTCATATAGAATAATCTGTTTAATCACTTAATAAGCGCTAGGCGTAGTAGACAGAGTATTACGTCTATTAAATGTGACCGACACGTGTAGATGGAGATAATTGACGGTCACTGGTCGGTAACTAAATAAATTTATTGGTACTAGTTGTCTTGGTTCCTGCGTTACTTCCTCATCTATTTAGTTGTCTTAGTCTGCAAATTTACTCATTCTATTGTTCTTCTCTTGTTACTTCTCCTGATGATGGATCATGGAGTGTGATCCGAAACATTGAGGAAAAAACTTGCACACAGTTTAATCTTGAAATACTGAACTTCAAACATTATGGACTGTGGAAATTTAATGTCTATCAACTAAATAAATGTTTTTCCGCTGTTGGACATGTTAGGAATAATATATATATATATATATATATATATATATATATATATATATATATATATATATATATATATATATATATATATATATGATTTTGCTTAGCTGCAAAACTTTCTGTGGCGTGACAGTGTGTAATATAGGGTGCGATTTCTTTTCGAATCAGTGATATTTTTTTAAGTAATACAATAAGCACTTGTAAAAAGAAATTGCCATTCTATGAAACAGTCCAAAAAAAATCACCTTTTTATGAATGTGAGCGGTACAGCAGTGCCTGACCTTTTCGACTACTATTTAACTAGCACTTGCAGCCATAGGAGGTTAGAGGAATATGCTGATAGGAACAAGCGATGAGTTAAAAAATTTCCCGGCGTGAATTTTTCTTACGGCGTGAGACAATACCGAGCACTATAATGCTCACATATAAAAGCCTATTGGCTAAAAATAGTTGTATCTAAGGAAAGCTAGATACAATTATTTTTAATAAACCATAAGTCTAGTGTCCTCAAAACCTTGGCAACGAGGGCATTCCGCATCTGTGATAATGATCACATTGACCAAGAGTTGTCCCACCTTACCAAAGTTTTCAAACTTAATAGGTGTCGCAACAAATGCATCAAGAAAGCATTTAAGCAAGCTCGAACCCACCTTCAGACCAAACCTTGCAATAAAGAATCTGACAGTGGTTATAGTGCCACCCTACCTTTCATTGAAGGTATCTCCAATAAAATTGCCAAAATCCTCCGCAAGAAATGGCTCTATTGTGCCTTCAAACCTATTTCAACCATTAGAAACCTCATCCCTTCAACCAAAGACCCCACGGACATTCTCTTGAACTCAAGTGTCTATAAAATAGAATGCCCCTGTGGTACCCCATACATTGGTGAGACAAGTCGATCCATTGGCATGAGAATCAAAGAGCATAGAGCAGATATTAGACATGAAAGGGTCACTAAATCGGCCCTTGCTGACCACTCTTTTAGCACTAAACACCACATCCGCTTAGAGGATACCCATGTCCTTGCCAAGGAAGATAATTTCTTCAAGAGAAAACTTAAAGAAGCTATTTTCACCAGGAACCATCCTACCAACCTAAATAGAGATGAGGGTTGGAACCTAAGCCAAACTTGGAACCCTCTATTATATTCCCTTATCAATCACTATCCACCATCCTGATCAACTTTGGCCTCCCTTGTCTCCCCTTAAACTGTACCTTTACCTCACTTTTCCCCCCTCTTCTTCTTTTTCTCTCCACCCTTGCTCCTTTGACTCCTTCCTCCTCCTTTCTTCACCCCTAGCCTTGAGACCTCACTCTTGTCCCTGGCTATCCTTTTCTCCCCCATCCTTTCCCCTTGTCCATCCCTCCTATCCTCACCTTCCCCTTGTCCCCTTACTTCTTGTCCTTTCTTTTTCTTGCCTCCTCTTTCTTCTTGTTTTCTTCTTTCTCACCCCTGGGTCTCGTTCTCATTGTTCCTCTCCTCTCAGTCTCTGGCCCTCTTTTCTTTAATGTGTTTGTCTCAATTCATTTTTCTTCCCTGTGTTTCTTCATTAGTTGCATCTTCTCTATCTCTCTTCTTATCCTACCCTGTCTTGGTTGTTTGCGCGCGCGCACACACACACACACACACACACACATTGTTATATATATAGGCATATATATGTATTTTCAATATATTGATATAGACATTTTTTATAGAATATTCTTTCCATTTTTTCCAATTTATACACACATATATTGTTATATATATAGACATATATATATATATATATATATATATATATATATATATATATATATTTTCTATATATTGATATAGACATTTTTATAGAATATTCTTTCCATTTTTTTCTATCTATATACATATAAATATATAGGTATATATTTTCTTCTATATATATATATATATATAGAATATAGTCTCCTATACCATATATATATATATATTCTTTCTCACTTATATTTCTCTATTTATTTCAATACTTCCCTTTTCTTCTTTTTTCTTGGTTCTTTTTTGTGCATTTCCTTATATATATATATTCTTATCTCTTTCTTTTTCATTTATCTCTCATTAATCTGGCATTTCTCTCTTTTACTCCTCTCATATTCTTTTATCTCTCACTTACTTTTACTTATTTCTCCCTTTCGCATTGATTTCTCTATTGCATTTTCCTCTCCTATATATATATATATATATATATATATATATATATATATATATATATATATATATATATATATATATATATATATATATATATATATTACATTGGCGTTTATCCCTCCTTAGCCTATGCATCTTATCTCTCATTCCATTTATCTCTCTTTTACAATTTCTCTTTATCCCACTTGCATTTTATTTCTATATTACATTCTTCCCACTTTTGCTTTTTCCTCTCCTATGCATTTATCTGATATATATATCTTACTTTGACATTTCTCTCTCTTTGGCATTTACATCTTTTCACTCATTCCATTTATCTCTCTCTTAATTTTTTTTCTCTCTATCTTCCTTGCTTTTTATTTCATTCTCGCGTTCTTCTCTCATGTATACTTTCCTCCTTTCTTACTTGTGCATGTTTTCCTCTTTTGCTTTTGTTTCTCTAATCTTCTCTCTATTCCCTTTACATTTCTCTAAATATTTTTTTTGGATTCATCTATATATTTGTATATTTCTATATATAAGGATATATATACATATTTCTTTACAATTATTCTCTTGTATATTTATTTAGATATTTGCTTGTTCTTTTCTTTGTAACTAGCCTGCAATTCACTTTCCTTTATTTCTATTTCTCCCTTAATTTATATCTTTTCACTCTTTTGCTTTTGTATTTCTTCCTCCCTTAGTTCTACCTTCACTATTCCTTAACCTATCTAACCAACCCTTTTATTCTCCACGCCTTTTTTGGCTTTCTTGCTTTCTTGACTTGGTGCTCTCTGCCTTACTTTCTTCTGGACTCTTTTATTTATAGTCTTCCTTTTACACACAAAATCAGATGTATATATTCATATGCTTTTATTTATATGTATACATATATATTTAAAGTTATATAGTCCTACTTTATTTGTATATTTCTAATTAATTGTATGTCCTGTTATATATTTTTAGCTATAATTTTAAATCTTCTTTCTCTTTTCCTCGACTTAATCCTTATGCCTTAGTGTCTCATTACTCGTCCTCTCTTCTCTTTATTTAGTTTTTGCCTCTTCTACCTATTTTTACTCAGCTTGTACTCTATAAGTTCCATATTTGACCTAATCTTTAATTGTCTTTTTCTTTTTGGATCTCTTTCTCATCTTTTATTTTTTGTCCTTGTGATGTTTATTTTTAAACTTTATTTCAACTTAACTATTATTTTTTCCCATCCCTTCAGTGTCTCTTTTAGCTATTTTTGTCATCCATGCCAGCCTATTCTCTTTTTTTTTTAAGAAAAGCTCTCTGCAATTCTAACTCATTTGCATTCTCTTCCTTTCCTCCTGATAATGGATTGTGGAGTGTGATCCGAAATATTGAGATAAAAAGCACACACAGTTTATTCCAGAAGCACTAAACTATCATTATGGACTGTGGAAATATCATGTCTACAAGAAAAATATACCAAAACCCCATATGGTAAAACTGATAAAATGAGTTTGGATTTTAATTGTGACATGACATAAACAGAGCAATCAACTTTCTAAATCAAAACAAAATCTAAACATTATCAATAATACTAACATACTTGAAGGGAACCGTATTTTCTTTTCAAAGCCTAATTCACATCATGTTGTACTGTTAGTTGGCGAATTGTCTATCCAACCCTCTGGATGCACATTTGACCGTATTTATTAACTAGCAGTTGCACAGAATTTTTGCGCAACGGATTTGCCGATAGGCTATTAGCAATGAAAGAAATAAATTGTGGAATGAAATATAGAAATAAAATTTCATACTTATATTGTAATATGAGGCAATGACAATGGTGTTTTACTTTTTGCAATGTATAAGAAGCATTTTTAATTTACATTTAAAATGTATAATATTTACAGTAAATGTTCCTTATATGAATAGGAGTAATACAAGGTTTATAGAATTTGGGTTTTCATCACTAACATAAGTGTTCTCTTGTATTATAGTATTTAGGGTAGTATCAAATGCACGTGTATTGAAGGATAAAACATTAGTATGATCTTGTAGATAATTACATAAGGTTGAGATATTTTCATATTTTTAATGCAATTAAATCCATTTGAAGTTGTAGTGAGTTCTCCATGGTGGTGTGACAAAGTATGCAGACTATATCAGTAAAGAAACACAATGCTTTGTGTTAGTAACCACATCAAGCATAGAAGGATGCAAAAAATATGGATCATTTATTTTTTTCCTGAAAAGGACATTTTTAATATTACCAATTGCTTAACTTCTAACATTACATATTGACCATCTTACAATACTAAATGCTATAGCCAATACAATCTCCTAGAGCTCATCTTAAGCCAAGCAATTGTAATTGCATAAATAATAATAAATAAGAGACGGATGACAACACAATCACTCAAAGATATACTATACAAAAATAAATACAATTATATTAGAGACTATATATTATATATAAAATAAATATCTTTAAGTTATAAATACTAAATATTAGCAATATCAATTATGTCAGAAATTAACCAAATTGTTGTTTCTTCTATTGATGTAATTCATTTGTTTCTTCTATAACTTATGTAGTGCCCCTCACCTTGTCTTCTGTCAGACTGATGGTTTTCCTAGTAGGATTAGACACTATGACACTCTATTGGATGATGGACACTCTGTTATTATGCTAGTTGATTATGGATCTATGTTAGGATGATGCTTGATTACTGGTACTTTCTACTTTCATAGTTCGATGGACATATTTGATGATTATAGATTAATGTTATTCTGAGTTTAATGTGTTATTCGATCATGATTATGATGCATTACTGGTAATGGATGTAATTATTTAATGATGTGTTTACATGAACGGAACAGTGTCGCATTACTCGCGTTCGAGTACCCTACCACACTGCGACTTCCGTTCATTGTGTCTATGACTACATGTTTATATATATATGTACAACCTTGTTTTTTGTTGTAGGATGCAGGTACTGGGCATCGACTCCACTTGAACTACCAGGTCTGAGCGTGCCCTGGCCAATGGAGTTGTTGATTGGAGTTAGCATAAGGTTCCCTACTCAGTCAACATCCTCGAAGAGGATGAGTATTTTGTATCTTGTCCAGTCGTCACTGTTAATTGGACTATTTGTTTCCTTTGTTGTCGTCTTGTCTTGTGGCTTTGCTAGGTGGTTAGGTATCATTCTGTAGGTTAGATTATTCAATTAGAAATGTTTGATTATATCTTTGGTTAGAGTTTCATTAAACAATGATAATCTCAAGCTAGAGCTAAATAAATACTTTTAAAAGGAAATAATGTGTTGATTACTAATTATAAACAATTTAATTGTTTATAATTGGTAAAATTAATATGAAAATAAATTATAAGTTGTAAATGAATAAAATCAAGATGGAAATAAAATACATAAATAAATATGAATAAACAATTATAAATTTTGATAAAATAAATTTATAGTTAACATTAAAATAATAAAAATAATATTTTAAGTTTTAAAATTAGGGTTGTCGCTTTGTATCATGTGTTCAGTTCCCAAAATGATGGAGGAAGAAGGTTCTAGAGAATTTAGGGATCTCCTTTTAAAGAGGAAGGGGGAGAATGGATGGGAATCAGTTTTGGGAGGTTGGAGCTGTAAGCTGAGATTAAAGGATTGGAGCATTGGAGGTTGGAGCGGTAGGTTGGAAATTGGGAGCAGCATCAAATCTTCTGATAGTCAGGTATTTGGCCCAGGTTCCATCAATTTTATTTTTTTATCTCTATTTTGTTTGAAATAAACAATAAGGAATTTTTGTTCTATTCTCCTTCCATCAATGCTTTTGGGTGAGTGCTACAAAAGCCCTTTCATCAAACCCATTTTGTGCCTATTCTGCAATTATTGCTTTCAACCACTCATCCGGTTTACTTCTGTCGGTTGTCTTTGTTTAATTTCTCTATTTTCTCTGCACTCACAATAACCGCTACCTCCCCATGGCCCACATAGATCTTTGTCTTCTCTACAGCGTGTATAACAGCTTACTTCCTCCACATGAGGCTTCATCTTTGTCTATTCATAGACTAGTCCCTATTGTTAATAAAAAGGCACACTTTAACTCTTTAAAGCCTTCTCACTGCAACCTACACAATCCGACTACTATCTCTGTGAGAGCAAGTGGTGCAATGCAATAATTGTTAGAGTTAATCAAATTTAATACCCAATTCCAGATCTCCCAATTTGGTACAGGAGGGACACTGGTAGACCGATGGATCTTACTCCTGCCAAACGCAATTGCTTAAAAGTTTTTAGAGTCTTTTAGTAAATCCTTTTGGCGTATATTGGTAATCATTGTCTACCAAGAAACATATATATGCAACTGTCGCAGGCTTATCTGGCAAAAGTAGGGTGTCTTCTGGATCGCCAGCATGGGCACGTGGGTCCGCCATGCACACATAATTAGCACTATAGATGTAATGCAATAGGGTTACAAATGTGATCAGAGTATATACATCCCTCATTTACTAACCTGCATGATTGCCAGAGAAAGAAACCAGCAAGTTTACAATGCTAGGGTGCGATTAGTGTGCATCATAAATTCTTAATATTGAGATCAATCCTTGCAAACCCTTTTATTTACATTTTGCATACATTATTACCATTTTAATTGACGGATGACAAATAATGTCAAGTTCTTGCTATTGCAAACTGTAGCAATAGTATAATAAGCAAAATTTGTTTAAAAAAAATAACAGTCCATAACCTGCCTTCGTATTGAATCTGATTGAGGTTCCCAGCATAGATTAATTGAAGTTTTGCCGAATTATTAAGACGTCTTTCACTGGCAGTATTTAGTGATCCCAGCAAATACTTCTTTAGTTTACCTATGCAAAGGGGAAAAAGATATGGCTTGTTCAACATCCATTTCATTATAAGATAAAATGAAACATTATCATACATTGCAAGGATGGATCGAGATTTCATGGAAGACATTTCTCTGAGGCATTCTATTAAATAGTTTGCGTGCCTGACCATGCCTTCTCAATTGCATATGCTTGAAAGTTTCTAAAGTCTTTTTAACAAAACTAACCCAGACTTAGGTAATGTAGTTTGTCAGTATCTAAACAAGTTCATCCACATTTTTGTTCTTCACTCATGTTAGGCGCCTATCATAATCTTTATCCCAGCACATTTCATGCCATCCGTCTATCGTACAATTTTTTACTCTCGGCATATTTCAAGTTTGTCATGAGGATTGCAATTCCATCTATGTGTCTTATTTTAGGATAAGTTTAAATATGTTAATACCTTCATAATTATATTTTCCGTACTTAGTGGACATTAAAATCTAAAATTTAGTCAATTTAAATTTAATTGCTTGCACCCACCCGCTCACGTCCCGGTTGCAATCCCACTCATCAGCTATTTCCACAAATATTTCTATACCTCTGGGCTGTATAATCCAATAGGAAATGAAAATAAAGTATATCTCTGTAGGCTATTTTTCACCTTCACATAGATAGCCTCATATAAAATGTTTAAAAAAAAAAAATTAGATTTGCCAGCAAGTTAATTTTCAGCGCTTGGCAGTAAACCTATAGTATTTAATCTTGTATAAACAATGCATATTTTAGTTGTAAAATATAGGGTAAAATGACCATATTATATGGAAGAAGAGATCTGAACAATCTATCAAATTTATATAAGATTATGATGATGAGTTTATTTGGTTTTTATTGAATAGATATCTGTTATATAAAAAGAAAATTAAATCAAAGTCAAGAATTAATATATTTGCTTCTCTATGGATAAAAATATTTATTATCCAATGATCTATGGTTTTATTATTATTATTATTATTCATCCTCAACCGATTAAATATGTACATTAACAAACATAATCCATTTCTGTAATGTAAAATATCTTTATGTTTTGAGTAGAATTGCTGGTAAATAAAGAAATATAAGTGATATTTTTTTTAGGATTAAGACCTAAATTTAATTTGGAAACCGTTATTATCATTTATTTTCTATTGTTTTTATTAAGAATTTTGTGACTCATAGTAAGGATGCCTCTTGTATTGATTAGTTTGTGTTAAAAGAATGTTAATAATATTTTAACTTGAGGCTAAATGTAGTGTCGGGAATAAAGAATTACAAGCATTAGGTTAAGAAGGAAATTAGTTTTTTTTTGAGTAAATATTAGTACTTTTGTTGTGAATGAGATGTAAATTGTTATTGACTGTTAAGTTAAATATGTTATTAGGATGGACATTTAGGGTTTTTATATGTTTATAAAATAAATAGGAACCCTCAATTTTATCCTCAAGAATTGAATTTAAATTACATTATAATTATTTAATTAACTTGCTTTATAAAAACAACAAATAGTAGTTTACTTTAGTTATGTTAATGAAATATAAATATATTTATATCTTTTAAAATTAATTAAATAATTGTTTTTATAAATATTTACATGTTGTTAACTTTTATCGTAGTTGTAGATTTATTCCTTAATAGGAATATAATCAAATGATAGGCTATGTTTTAATGTTAATATACTAGTATTAACTTACTTAATTGTGATCTGTTATAGTGGATTAACTAGTTGTAAAGTAGGCCTAATTTAATTATAAGTGTGTTGATTTTGGGAAAATGGAAATTGCTAGTAATAGGTTTAGTAAATTCAATTTGTGGGTCATGAACTAGTTCATATTGTCTTTTTGATTTTGTATCTACCTGTGTGGTTAGTTTTCCAGAGGTGTAGAATGGGATGTCTTGATTTTATGTATTGTGTTGATAGATGTCTGGAGATCATGATGTTTTAAGAAGCATGTTGTCTCTAGTTATGTATGGATTAAAAGACAATGTGAATGATAAATGTATTTCTCTATGGATGCATTGTTGTCCCTATGATTAAGTTGATATGCAAGAGGGTTAATGCATCGCATCATTATATATACATGTGGATATGAGGATAATTGTTATGCAAGATGGTTAATGCCTTGCATGGTTCATGTATCCTCGTTGTCATGATGATGTTTGCTATGCTTATTGAGTGGGGTTTTCTAGTTGCAGGTAGGGGATTGGCTCTCAATGGGGGCCAGAGCCCAAAGTGGTGTCCAGGACAACCCATGTGGGAGTTGGATAACTCAGTGATAACCTAAATAATGAATTAGGAGGGGTTGGGTAGTTAACCACACTAAATAAAGATAAGTGGATGCCTCACTCAAGGCTCAAGTGTTCGTTTAGGCTTGAGATGAGATGAGAAGGCTTAGAATGGCAAGATCAACTACCTTGTCCTCATGAAAGGTATGTTGATTCCGCATGAGCGTTGTATGGGGGCCCGGAGTCGGGAGAGGCTACTAGGACAACCCAAGATGGGGGCCGGGGCCTAGGAAGGCTTACCAGGACAACCCATGACAAGCCATGTGATGACACTCCTTCCTACTACAGCCTAGCATTCCCTAGGTGTACTCTCCCCATTCGTTATGTGTTTGCCTTTGGAAGTGATGTTGAGTTGTTTGTGATATTGACTTGTGTTGTTGGAGTCATGTGTTGTCTTTGTTCTTATAGTCTTCTATCTACCTGATTGTATGTTGTAGTGGGAACCTTATGTTAACTCCTAGCTCGAGGGGGGTGGACCTTAGGGTTCCACATGGCCGGGTGGAAGAGCTTTTATCCATTGGTTTTTCCCTTGCCGATATTCATGTGCGAGGAGGATATATCTTGTGTATCAGGCATCAGATCCTATACCAGTTATGGAGGAAATGATTTATATTCATGTACTAGCCTTGTGTAACAATTGTATCCCATTGCATGTATTCGGATGTAATCAAGATGGTGATAATGTAAACTACATAATGATGTACTCATATGTATAGGCTTTTGAATATGTATATGTAATCTTGATCAAGTTGATTATCTAACTGATGTCATGAAATGGAGATGTATATATGTATTCATTAGTGCAATAGATTTAGAATGATCTGCTGATGTTAGTTAATAATGTATGTTAAATTATGTTAATTGATTTGTCAAGTAATGCAACCGTGAAACCTTAGAGTAACAAGTTGATAGTTTAATAATGTGGAATGATGTGTTAAACATTACTTTGTTATCTTATTCTTTAAAAAAAAATAATATTCTGCATTGCATAGCATAGATGTGTTGTTCTCTAACGTGTTCATTGCGGGGCATTACAACTTAAGTCTTATACTATGTTAATGGGTTTTCTCATAATCCAACACCTTCAAACTTTTGTACTTCAAAAATTTTTAACATGTGATATGGCCTTTATGTTTAAGTAGTCATTATGAATTGTACAAATATACTTGGGTGGAGAGTTTTACCTCTAATTGCAACCTTCGCATTGTTGAAGACATATAATAACTAGCATATTTATATTTAAAAAAAATATATATCTAAAGTATGTAGAGAGATATCCTATACTATATAACAATTATAAATTATTATATTTAATATATGTTTGTAAGTGAATCTTCTTGCCTCACATTATTGTCTAACCCAATTAAACAAATATAATGGCTTAGCAAACAATTAAAGAGAAAATAAATTGAAATTCATAATAAAAATTAAATTTTTAAATAAATTAAAATGTAATATTTAGTTTTAAATTTAACCATGAAAAAGTATCGTAACAGATTTTTTATTAAAATTATTTAGGGGTAATGTAGTTGAATAATCTTTATTGTCTAGCCCAATTAAACAAATATAATCAATTAGTAAAGAGAAAATAAATTGAAATTGATAATAAAAATTATATGTTCAAAAAAATTAAAATGTGATGTTTAGTTTTAAATTTAATGGTGGAAAAGTATTGTGACAATTTTTTTTATTAAAATTGGTTAGGGGTAGTGTAGTTGAATCTTTTAAATGTATTTGCATGAGTTCTTTGTTTTTCTAATGCAAAAACTGAAATTGCTTGTGCAATTTCATTAGGTATAGAAAAAATAAATTATTTTCTATTATACCCACCTCCATTAAAAATCATATCATTTTATTCAACATTAGGAGTGATAAAATGTCTTCCGATTTTATTGGCTCATAAAAAGTATTATTTTTTAGCCACCTATTAGTTTCAATTTTTTCAATATATTTATCCTCTTCTGATGTGTGATCCGAAACGTTGAGACAAAAATACACATAGTGAAATCCAAAAGCAATTAATCTTAAATTCTATGGACTGTGGAAAGCTCATGCCTAATATATTTATATTTATGTTATATTATAATAAAATAAAATATTAATATATATTTGTGTATAAATATTAAATATTTAAATATTATACTCATTTCAATATTAATATATTATATTGTGTAATATTCATATTAATATTTAATTTTTATTTATTGTATATATTAATTATAAAATTCTATTACATTGAAAGTTATGTCAATAAATTAAATTTCAAATGTAAAATAAAATGGTTTATATTATTTATTTTATTTCCTTGCTGCAATTTCAATAACCACATCCATTAGGAGGCAAAATTTAATTTTACATTAAATTTAGTGCTTAGCATGTGGTATAATAATTTTTGAAGTGAATACAATTTTAAGAGTGAGAATATATATGAACCTGTAACCGAAAAATCTAGATTAATCAAAAGATAAAACAAATAATATGCAATACCTTGATCCAAATCTTTTGAATATCTCAGTTATCTTGAATGATCGATGGAAGTCTGTTTGATTGCTTGAACGATTGGATGTTGATTGCTCAAATACGCAGCATAACAATAGGATGGAGATTGATGAGAAGAAAATAGACACAAAGGCTAGAGAAATTTTGACAGAATGATGTTGCATGCGAAAGATGGGATCCCAAAAGACTAGAGAAGGGTTCAATTTATAGGCAAAGGTGAGAGGATGTAGAAATAAAACTTCCATTTTGTGAGCGGTAGTGGAATTAAAAAGTTGATCGTGCAACAAGAGAGAAGAAAGGGAAGGTGAATGAAGTTAACTTGAGAGATGATTTGAGTCATCTTGAGAGATGGAAATGGAAGGTGAGCTTAATAATTTAAATAATTTAATATTATTTAAATCATGAGGAATGTGAGGATAAAATAAATAAAATTATTTATTTATTTATTTTAAGTGGGGAGACATAAAGTGATAAATTAAAATAAAATAACAGATTTATTTTATTTAATTCAAGAGGAAAGGGGATTAAATAAATAAATAAAATTTATTTATTTAATAATGTGAAGGGATGGGATAAATTAAATAAATGTTAGATTTATTTAATTTATTAGAGGAAGTGCTAGGATGAAGAAGGGGTTATGAATAGAAAGGGAATAAATGAAATTAGTCAAATAAATAAGATTTATTTAACTAATTAGGCGGCGACATGGGTACCTAGGGAAAAACATGCTACAAGATGCCTATATGATGTAATGTTGTGACAAAGTGTTGTAAGAGGATATTTTTGGGTGTCTACATTTTGCCTCTCTTTGAGATGATGTTCGAGATGATGAGATTTGTGTTGAGTAACATCATTCAAAGAAGCTAAGGTATGGATAGAGAAAAAAGATGATGATGGAAAGATAGGATGAGGATGCCCCCTCGAGAGGATAGGTGGGTTGGACAAACATGGGTAGGCTCTCGAAATGAAATGGATTGGTCAAGGAGGAAAGATAAGGAAATGGATAGAAGAAGTGAATGATGCATTATGCTACAATGAAAGTGAGCAACCATGATGTTTGATATAGCACTAGACATTATGCACCAAGGTATAAGGACCAGGGTGATGATGTGTCTTGCGCCCTAGCATAATACAACCTTGTCTAGATTTATGAGGAAGAAAACTTAGAGCATTAAAGTCCTAATGCACAAAAGGTATGATGTGACCTTAGATGCAAAGGATAATGCAAAAAGCTCTTCCAACATACACAAGATATGAATATTAACTAGAATGATACAGATGCAAATGCAAGATGAAAATGATAACATACACAAGAAAGCATGCATGCACGCACAAATGATACAAAAACAGACAAGGTATTGCCCCTGTCAAGCTATAAACCAATGATTAATTGTTGATTGATTGATGATGATAATAGTGTTGTCATTGTGGGGAGCAATATATCCCTAGATCAACACAAGGATGCGAGAACGATATATCTCGTTGATGGTGATGATTGATTAATTATTTTGGTTTTCGACAAGATTAGGATCAAGACCGTTGATTGCGATTGGATAATTTGACTTGATTGATCAACTTGACTGGTATGGATTGATGATGACTTGCATTTGGATTTATTTCTTGGAATGACTTGATAACTTGGATGAATGGATGAGTGGGATTGATGTGAATGAATGTGATTGATTGGAAAAATTGATTTGAAGGATTGAATAGATGAATTTGATAGATTGGATTTTAGATGTTTATTGATAATATGGGAGATAGATGATAGAAGAAATGAGAGATGGATGAAGATGATGATTAGTGAAGATTGGAAGAAGTATTAAAGATGGACTTGAGGTGTATCGCATGTGCCTAAATCTAGGTACTTCCTTCGTATCCCAGATTGCCTACATACCCTGTATCCATGAGATCAAGGCACTTAACGATAGAGATGAGATGTAGTTTTGATTTGTGTTTTATTGATGGTGATGATGAAGATGGATTGATTGATCAGATTATGGATTGATTGGGATTGATGTGATGTTTGATGATATATGATGTTATTGATTGTTGTGATTTTGATTGATTGATAGATTGGCTTGATTTGATTTGATGATTGGACTGATTAGAAGAATGGATTTGATTAGAAGAAGTGATTTGATTGAAAGAAGTGATGTGATTTGATTTGAAGAAGAGATTTGATCTTATTTCTTGGATTTTTTGTTGAATATTTGGATTTTGAAATGTTTTGATTTTTTTTGGATTTTTGGGAATATTTGATTTTTTTGGATTTTTGGGAATATTTTAATTTTTTTGGATTTTGATATGTTTTGATTTTTTGGGGGGATTTTTGGGAATTTTTTATTTTTGTGTTTTGGGAATATTTGATTTTTTTGGATTTTTTGGGAATATTTGATTTTTTTGGATTTTTGAGATGTTTTGGATTTTTTGTATTTTTGGGATGTTAATGGATTTACAATTTGTGCAGCCTTTTGTGCTAGATACCAATGACAAAGGAAAACCAAGTCTAGGTGCAAGGAGGTAGGTGGGATGGATGGATAAAAGGATGGGTGATAGTAGATGGGATGGAAGGCTCATGATAGGTGGATGGAGAAGAGGATAAGACATGGAACGGAAAGCTCATGATAAATGGGTAGATACAAAGGATAAGCTATATTGGATGGATGTATGCTTAAGAGAAAGGATGTGATCTCAAAAGGCTATGTCGCATAAGAATAACATGCCCCATTCTAGATAGTATGCTTAGGATTTTTCATGACAAGGCTTATGACCATAGGGTGATGATAGAATTGTTTGGATGGAATGAAAAAAATGGGTAATGATAAGAGGCTAATGATAGGATTTGGTTGGATGGGATGAGGTATATGTCAAGAGATATCCAAAGCATGTTTCAACATTTTACCTCTATGTCTTCATCAAGATAAAAAGAGGAAGGATGAATGGACTCAATAGGGTATGATATATAGGTGTAATGGATAAGGATGGTTGGATAGGATATGATAGGATGGAAAATGGTAGGAAGTGGTATGATATGATAGATGGTGTGGATGAGACAAGGTGCCCCCAAGTGTAAGTGACATAGAAGATCAAACCTACACATGACACCTGTTTGCCAGGTTTTCATCATGGTACTTATCCAAGGCACTTGTTTGCCAAGTTTTCACCATTGGAAAAAGGGATTTCTCTTTCCTATTTTGATTTTTTTTTGAAATATTTGGATGGGATAGGTGGATATGGACGAAAGGGACTCAAGCATCTAGTTCCATGAAAGGTGATAGTGTCCCATTAATAATAGATGTCGTCGCATGGACCATGTCTGTCATTATGCCCCTAGATGTTGGTAAGGGAATGCATGGAAGTGAGATGGAAATGGATTAGGTAGATGGTGGATTATGTAAGGTTTATGCAAGGATGGATAGTGGATTATGATGTGGATTAAGTTAGAATTATACAAGAAGATGGATGAAAGGCTTATGCAAAAGCATGGACCATAGGGATAGGATGGGTGAAATATGTAGGATAATAGTTGAAGGATGGGGAGATGGAGGTACGTGGGAACGTTGCGGAATGGAATGGAACCATGACCAACATTTGTACACACTGTGATAAACATTGAAGCTTTTGATGTGGAGGGTGTGTAGGAAGCAATGGAGATGTTTGCTTAGGAGATGGATGATGTAAGCATTTAGGGACCCGCATGGACTCAGTGTTTTTATGATTTTTTCTTTTCATGTCGGATGGAGGAATTTGAGACTTTTGAATGGAATGAGATTTTTTGATGGAAGCAGATGATTGGGATTCTTGAGAGGTGGATGCTTCATTTGATTTTCTTGCTTTTTGCATAGGAACCCATACCATTTTAGTTTTTGACTTTGCTTGTGAAGGTATGGGTTTGGAAAACTTTTTGGATGGATTTTGCTTTGATTCTTTGTATTTGTACCCTAAGGCATTAGGACCCTTAGGATTTTTTCCTTTATGTGTAGAGGCATCCAAATGCTTATTTTTGAATCCCATGGGTTTGGTGGAATGAGTAGAAGCTTTATGTTTACACAATATGTGCATTTGTTGGCCATGGTTAGGATTTTTAGGGGATTTATGGATAAAAGGATAAGGGGATTGGATGATAGGGACATTAGGTGTTGGGTGCAATGGAGGTAAATTAGATGGAGAAATATTAGGAGTTGGAAGAAGTGGAGGTAAATTGGATGGTGGAAGGTGTATGGTCACATGCTTTTGACATTTATAAGATGATGGAGGTGGAATGGCAACATATGTTTTGGGGATATGATAGGATTTACGATAGAAAGTGGACTTAGGAGGGATGGAGGAAGTACCAACATCTTTAGATTATTTACCTTGGGGAGTGTATCCAAGGCCATGTGAGTGCGGAGGGACCTTGACATGGATGGGCTCCAAAATTCCTTGTTCGTGAAGGCCTAAGCCTTTACCTTGATAGTTCATTTTTTGGAGTATGCAATCGATTATGGGATTATGTTTGGTATGGACACTAGGCTTGAGTTCTTTATTGGATGAAGAAGGTGAAGTGATAGACAATGGTTGTTGTGTTCCTAGGGAGGAACATTCATGAATGAAAGTGGAAAGACAAATAGGATGTGATGGCTTTGAAAGATGGTCAGTGGTGGATGTAGAAAGATCATTAGGATCTTGATTTCATTTTGCTCATTGAGATCCAAGCTATTGGTTTGATCTTCTATGGTTGCTTGGGAGGCACATGTCTCATCATGACAAGTGGAAGTGGTTGGATCATGGATGGGTGAGGTGGCAAGCTCTTGACCATGGAATGCATAGAGTTGGCTAAGAGGATCATCATGGCCTTCTTGATCATGAAAGGGATCTTGATTAAAGATTGGAGCTTGATCATGGAGAGGATCAAGTGTGTTGTTGGTAGGATCATTAGGAGGGATTAGATCTTGATTTGGATGAGGGAGTAATGTTTCCTCATGCTTAGGATAATGCTCTTGACATGTCTCTTGATTTGTTTGAATGGAAGTGAAAGTGGGAGGCTCTTGGATGAGTTTGATGGGTTCTTGATATTCATCCATAAGAGAGTATGATGAACTTTGACCTAGGCTCATGACGGGAGGCTCTTGAATAGGCTCGATGGCTTGTGGTTCACATGGTGGGCTTGAAGGGCTAAGAATACTAATGGGGAGCTCATTGGGAGACTTACGGATAGGTGTTTGATGACATGGAGATGTTTTATTCCTTGCTAATAGCCATTGGATCACATCCTTTGCAAGTGTATGGGTAGATGGATAATATAGTGGATGGATGATAATGGTAGTTCCAGTGTGATATGCTTAGAATTAGGATTTGTGGGATGATTTGGATTTGGATTAGATGGATTGGACATATTAGGATTTGGATTGGATGAGGGGATAGTAAGGTTGGATGGATTAGGACTAGGAGTAGGATCATATTATGGTGTTAGGATAGGACTAGTTGACTCATGTGTTGGTATGTGATTGGATGGTGAAGGTGACTCATAAGATGCATTGACTAGCTTGGTATCTCCCTCATCAAAGGATATTAGGTCTTGCTGAAAAGGTGAACTTAAGGATACTTGGTTTATGTACAAAGGGCCACTTAGACTAGAATTAGGTGACACATAGGTATCTCCCTCGTCAAAAGATATTAGATCTTGCTCCAAAAGTGGACTTAAGAATGTTTGACTTATGTACAGAGGGCCATTTTGGCTTGCATGTACCTCTTGTGAGGGCACTTGTTTGTCTTGGACATGGGTTTGATGGTGAGGTGGCATGTTGGAAGGAGGAATTGGATAAGTTGATATGGTATTGACATTATAGGTAGGGGTAAGTGCACAAAGATGAGGGACCAAAATGGGGTCTTAAGTTGCCACCTTTTTTTCTGAAATTAGGAAACATTGATGTTAGATGAGAAATTGAAGATAGATACACTCAAAATTTGAAGATGGAACAAAAACAAGAGTTGTAGTGCTCCAAATCTAGTTTCTAAACTACTAATTTTTCCAAAAATGGTTGAGATTAAGGGGTTCAAAAAGGGGGAGCACACAAATTGGTCTTATTTTTCTAAAAAAAACATAACATAGCATCTGGTGTGCTCCCCCTAAAATGTTAACTTTTTTTAGTATTTCAATAATCGCTCCAGTGAGAAATTAGATAACACCATGTAGTTTATCCCTAATTTTTTCTGATAATTTTTTAATGAATAATTGATTTTTTAGTAATTTTTAAAGTGGACACATCTTGAAAAACAAAAATTTGAGCGTGCTCCCCCCTAAAATGTTTGAAAACTAATCAAAAATTGATTTTTTTTGAATTCATGTAGAATGGAGTCTAGTTTCTAAAAATATAACTTATTTCAATTTTTTATGAATGGTTAAAAAAAATTCAAAAATGCTAGACACTGGTTTTGACAAAAACTGGACACACTAACAAAAGATATTCAAGATGAAACACTAAACATACTCAAAATGTGAAAACATTATATGGTTAGATAGCTAACATAGAGATTAAGATTATGGTGGTATTTTTTTTTGAGTTTTCATTGAAAAAAGTGCCATCCTGATGGGGAACACGCTCTATATTATCTCCAGATTTTGCTAAAAACTGATAAAAACACATCAAACAAAGCTGAGCATAACGCGAGCGTATTATAACGCGCTCACATTATGATGAACATAACTGGAAATACACATGCCAATTGCATTTGCTTGAAAGTTTCTAAAGCCTTTTCAACAAATCCATTTTTTGCATATCTTACAATCATTGCATTCCATTACAGAACATCTCTTTGAGGTGTTTCATCTTACAATTGACATGCCTTGTCTATGCTTCCACACTTTACATACATGTCTACAAGGGTAGCTGCACTTCCTATCGTCTCTCTCTCTTTTTCTCTCCCCTCTCTACGTCCTACTCTTTCTCTGAGTCTCTGCTTCCCTCCCCTCTCTACCTCCCGCCTTCTCTCTCACTCTCTTCTTCCCTCCCCTATCTACCTTCTACTATCTCTCTCACTCTCTACTTCCATCTCCTATCTACCTCCTACCCTCTTTCTAAGTCTTTGCTTCCCTTGCCTCTCTACCTCCTACCTTCTCTCTCACTCTCTTCTCCCCCTCCCTCTCTACCTCTTACCCTCTTTCTGACTTTCTACTTCCCTCCCCTGTCTACCTCCTACCCTCTCTCTCAATCTCTGCTTCCCTCCCATTTCTACCTCCTACCCTCTCTCTCTTCTTCCTTGCCTTGTCTACCTCCTACGGTCCTCTCCCACTCTCTACTTCCATCATGTCTCTACCTCCTATCCTCTCTCTCACTCTCTACTTCCCTCCCCTCTGTACCTCTCCTCCTCATTCTTCCCATCCAATGAAATTTCATAAATTATGTTGTTTCCATTTCATTGAATCCCAATTTATATCCTCATCCATCTTTACATGTCCTATTTTTCTTACATTTCCATGTTCTTTGTCAACAAGGGAGAGTGAGAGGGAGGAAAAGGGAGAGAGGATGGAGATGGAGGGGAGAGATATCTGGTGATAGGGAGAGAGAGATAGAGAGTCCTAGTTTTCTTGTTTTGGAGAGAGAGAGGGTGGGTCGGGTTTATGAGCTTAGGGTTTCTTAAGTTTAGGGTTTAGGGGAATCATTTAGGGTTTAGGAGTTTAGGGCTACTCAAGTTTAGGGTTTAGGGTTTAGGGTTAGGGTTTAGGGGAATTATTTAGGGTTTAGGGGTTTATAGTTGCTTAGGTTTAGGGTTTTGGGTTTAGGTGTTAGGGATTTAGGGTTGTTCAGGTTTAGGGTTTACAGGTTAGGGTTTAGAGAGAGAGTGAGGGGATCGATAGATATTGGGAGAGATCTAGGGAGATAGAGGTTTAGAGTTGCTTCTAGGGTTTATGGTTTAGAGGTTTGGGGTTTAGGGTTGCTCAGATTTAGGGTTTAGGGGTTAGGGTTTAGGGGCATTATTTAGGGTTACTTAAGGTTTATGTTTTAGGGGTTAGGGGTTATGGTTTAGAGGTTTAGGTTAGGGTTTAGAGAGAGAGGACCAATAGGGAGATATAGAGGAGACCGAGGGGAGACATAGGGAGATAGAGGGTGAGGGACATGGCTAGAGACATAGGTAGAGAGATTGAGAGGTAGAGGGATGATAAAGACAAGGGGATAGGGTTTAGGGTTTATCAGATTTAGGGTTGATCGGGTTTAGGGTTTAGGGGTTAGGAGTTTAGAGAGGGAGAGATATAAGAGATAGAGGGTGAGGGACATGGCCAGAGGCATAGCCAGAGAGATTGAGAGGTAGAGAGATGATAGAGACAAGGAGATAGGGGTTTAGGGTTGATCAGGTTTCAAGTTTAGGGGTTAGGAGTTTAGAGAGGGAGAGATAGGGTGATAGAGGGTGATGGACATGGCAAAAGACATAGGTAGAGAGATTGAGAGGTAGAGGGATGATAGAGACAAGAAGATAAGGGTTTAGGGTTGATCAGGTTTAGGGTTTATGGTTGGTATATATGATGTATAGAAAGGTGTAAATGACTAACATATTGGTGCTTATGATGTTCTGATGATCCTATGGTTGGCAGAGGGTAGAACTACACCTGTGACTGGCTAGGTGTAGAATGATGTTTGTGACTGATAGGTAGGTGCTACTAAGGAGCATATTGGCACATACAATATACAAAATGGTGCAAATGACTAACAGATTGGAACTATGATCTTCTAATGGCTCCCAGTGAGGTATTTGTTTGATTTTGATTATTTTTGGGATCGTTTGAGATGAAGCTTAGATTGATTTGGATGGAGTTGGGATGAAATGGATTGGTTTAGGGATGATGAGAGGTGAAAAGGACTAGATTAGGATTGATTTGGGAATGATTAGAATGGTTTTAGGGATGGTTTGAAGTGGTTTAGTGCTGATTAGGGAATGATTAGAATGATTTAGGAATAGTTTAGGGATGGTATTTGAGATGAAATCTAGGTTGATTGGAAAATGATTAGGGTTGAAGTTAAATTGATTTGGATGTGATTTGGGATGGTGTGAAGTGGTTTAGGAATCTAATTAGAGATGAAATTGAATGGATTAGGGATGATTTAGGATTGATTAGGAATGAATTTGGTTGGAATGAAAGCTTAATGTTTTCATGTTTTCACGTTATAGAGATTGGGAGAGATAGGGAGATAGAGGTTTAGGGTTGCTTCCAGGTTTTATGGTTTAGGGGTTAGGGGTTTAGGGGTTTAGGGTTGCTCATTTTCAGGGTTTAGGGGTTAGGGGTTAGGGTATAGGGGCATTATTTATGGTTTAGGGTTTATGGTTTAGGGGTTAGGGGTTAAGGTTTAGAGGTTTAGGTTTATGGTTTAGGTAGAGAGGCGAATAGGGAGATACAAAGGAGACCAAGTCTGGGAGAGATATCTATGTCTCCTCTATCCCTCTCTCTAGCTATACCTACCTAGATCTATCTCTCTCTCTCTCTCTCCATGTCTCTCTATCTTGCTAGATCTCTTTCGATACCCTCTCTCTAACTCTACCTTTCTATCTCTCTCTCCCTCACTATTTGAGGTTTACATGAGTTTAGGGTTTCTCAAGTAAATATTGTTTAAGTTTTAGGGTAAGGGTTTAGGGGAATTATTTAGGATTTAGGGGTTTAGGGATGCTCGAGTTTAGGGTTTAGGGTCTAGGGGTTAGGGTTTAGGGTTTACGGGTTAGGGGTTTAGGGTTTAGAGAGAGATAGAGCAAGGGGACCAATAGAGATTGGGAGAGATAGGGAGATAGAGGTTTAGGGTTGCTTCTAGGTTTTATGGTTTAGAGACCTTAGAGGTTTAGGGTTGCTCATTTTTAGGGTTTAGGGGTTAGGGGTTAGGGGTTAGGGTTTAGGGACATTATTTAGGGTTTAGGGTTTATGGTTTAGGGGTTAGGGGTTAAGGTTTAGAGGTTTGGGTTTATGGTTTAGGTAGAGAGGTGAATAGGGAGATACATAGGAGACTGAGCCTAGGAGAGATATCAATGTCTCCTCTATCCCTCTCTCTAACTATACCTACCTTTGCTTCCAGGTTTTATGGTTTAGGGACCTTAGGGGTTTAGGGGTTTAGGGTTTCTAGATTTTAGGGTTTAGGGTTAGGGGTTAGGGGCATTATTTAGGGTTTAGGGTTTATAGTTTAGAGGTTTAGGTTTATGGTTTAGGTAGAGGGGAGAATAGGGATCCCTATCTCTATCTCTCTGGATATATGGATCCCTATCTCTTAATCTATCCCTCACTACCTCTCTCTCCTCTTTATCTCTCTCCCCATCCTTCTACCTCTTGAAATCTCTCTCCCTATGTCTTTAGACATCTCTTGATCTCTTTCCCTATCGAGCTATCTATCCTCATAACCCCATCTCTTAATATACCCATCTCTATCTCTCTCTCTATATTTCCCTATCTATCTCTCCCTTGCTAGATCTATCTCCCTATATCTCCCCTCTCTCTATATATTTATCTCTATCTTTCTCCCTCTATAGACTCCTTTCTCTATCTCGATCCTCATCTTTCCCTTTCCCCGTCTCTATCTCCACCTATCCTCTCTATCTCCATGTCCCTCTCTATCTCTCCATGTCTCCCGATCCCTCTTTATATATAGGATAGAGAAATGAAGAGAGAGAGAGAGACTCTCTCATGTAGATATAAGGTTACCTTTATGTTATCATGCTTCCCAGAATGCACTCGCATTATAATGAGAGTGCATTATAATGCGATCGCACTCTTGGAAGCATGGAAAACAGTAAAAAAGCATGTGGGATCCGTGTTTTAGACCCCACATGCCTATTATTCCTACTTTTCACAAGTATATCGGATAAGAAAATGATTTTCATGTTGGTTGACTAATTGAGAATCATTTTTATATGAATCCACCACCTTTTTTTGTTTTTTCAACGTATAAGAAGTGATTTTTCATGTTTTTGGAGAAAATTTGATTATTTAAACTGAAAGTTTCATGTTTCATGTGTGATTTTGTTTCAAAGCTAATTACCATTGATATATAGATTGAATTTGATGATATATGTTTGTTTTTTACATAAATTTTACTAATCCTATTCTAGAATTATATAGAATTCATAATCAAACTTGAGAAAAACAAGAATTTGAGAATTTTGAAGCCATCTTTTGGAGAATTGGTCAACTGCAATATCAAATTCTAAGGTATGTTCAATTTTAATTCACATATATATGTTCTTATGTTCTTTATGTCTTTAAATGTCTTTATGTCTTTATATTTTTTATGTTCTTTATGTTCTAAGACATATATGTGTCTAGGTATATCTGTTAGTTCAATCAAAGAGACTCCAAATTCCTTATGTTTCCACCTTGTTTCGGCCCTTCATGCCTTTATTTCACCTATTTCAGCTATACAAGAGAAAAACATTATCAAATACTTCATAAAATAATTTTAGTGAACAATTGTTTGTCATACTCATATTCGAGTGTATACATGGAGCCAAAATTGATTTTGGAAGACTCTTAATTTTTGCCCTCTAATGATATAGAAGGATTTATTCCTTAATACATGCATAATTCAATTCATTTAACAGAACCATGCATGAAATGATAGTTTTATTACAAAAATGGAGGAAATGAGCACCACAAACTATTTGACAAATTGTTACAACTCACTTTGATACCACTCAATCCATAAAAAATATGATGGAGATTATGTATTTATTTCATCAACATAACAAAATTTTAGAGAAGAGAGTTATATATGTAAATATATGGATATACAAGCATCGTGACATAAGATGAGACAAAGGGACTTACAAGGAGATAAAACACTAAGAAGGAGGTTTTCATGAGTGTAGGACAGTCATGTAAGTCTATATAATAGTCCACTATCATAGTCTATATAACCCTGCTACCATGTATGATCCTCCTTGCATTTGAAGGTCATTTTACAATGCTATGAAAGTTATAATTTATTACAAAGTGGTCCTTCTTATTGCATCTATGTACAATGAAATTCATACATTTATACACTGTTTACAATGAACGTGTAAAGAGTTCTCTTCCTACAACTATGCACATGCTACAACTGAGATAAGAGTTTGTGCACATTACAATAATGAAAACCATCACTATTATGCTACAAGTCATCTATGTTACATGCTACAACATTTATGTTACTATGGAACACAAATGTGCATGCTTACAACACCCAAAACATGTTATCACTAGCTCTTACATTCTCTATTTTCCTTGTCCTTTCTTGACCTCCAAGTGGCCATACTTCTCATACTCACCCATAGTGAGTGAAATGTACTACTTGCTTGCTCTACAAGTGAAATACTTGAACACAGCTCAATCCATAGGAAAACCTTGGAGTGCTAATCAAATGCCCCTAAAAATGAAAGCAACTCACACTTATCTCCTTTGCAAATCAAGTAAATACTCTATCTAAGTATCATTACATACTAACATCATTCAATGTTGATGTAGACTCATGTGAGAGTTGTTCTCTCTTTGAATTTGATGTTTTAGTGTGCTTTTTTTTTTTCCTTTTTGGTAGCTTACTCTTGTGTTTGTCATTTGGGTGAATCTCTAGATGAAGCTTCCAACACTTGTCATAACAATATCCTCCAACCTTGAAATAAGACCAATAGTTGTTAGCTTTGTACATACTCAAATCAACTTGTTTGTTATCTTCTTTGAGTTTGTTTTGGCCTTTCTCTTCCCTTAGTTTTGGAGAGTTACTTCTTTTTCCATCCTTGCTATGGAAAATATGCTCCTTAGTGGTGTTTGCTTTGTGCATCATTCTACAATTTACTACTTCATCTTTCTACTTCTTAGAGATACAACCATTCAATTTTACCCTTTAGAATGTTTGAAATAGGCTCCCAAATGATGCACTACAAGGTGACAACAACTTGGTTTTACAAAGTTTCACAAACTTGTGTTCTTGATTTGACTCACAAACTCTCTCAATGACCCTTCAATGCATTAAGTCTCCAACACACAACTAGGTTCAGACCTTCATATGAACTAGATGAGGCATATAACAAGATTATGTTCACCAACTAGAACCAACTAAACCACTCTTCAAGTCACAAGGATCCCATCTTAGCAACCAATCTGCCCAAGCCCTCAAATCCTAGTAGCCGTACTTAAGGGGTTTTTCTGACCTATTTTCGCCATAAGGTTTCAAACCCAAACTTTAATGAATGTTTAGAATACCCATTACCAAGTTGCATAACATATCTTGAACTTAGTATAGACTCCTTTGGACAATATGCCTCAAAACTGACCTTATTCGCTGTCCTAAAAGGGTTAATTAGGCCTATATTACAAAGGAACTTGCCTTCAAACTTTCCACAGACCCCTAAACTCAGTAAATAGTCCTTATTCAGGTTACCAAACTCCTAAATCCACACTCACATTCAAGTGGTATGATCATTTATGATGCAAACACAAGAAGGAATTCAAAGCATTGATACTATATTTCACAAATCAGCTCAACCATAAAGCAAAATCTTGCAATGGCCCAACTAGGTGCTTAAGGGCATCATAAGGCATAAGGGCTCCAAGATATTCCCCAACCCTAACACAAACATACACCATGTCAATATAATGTATTCAAACCAATTTTGTCACTTTTAGTGCCTGGAAACATCAACCAATATTTGATCCACAAATCACTCCTTAAGGCCTAGTAGCCTTCCAAACTTGAAAAATGTGCATAACTTTGTGTAAACTCGGCCAACCCACAAAAAAATTTATTTAGACACCCATTATGGAGTAGAACAACATATCAAAAGATTTCATGCCCTTGTTTTAGGAAAAATGTGAGTTATATGACTAGCCCTCTCTAGAAATAGGCCTAATTTGGTCCAATTAACAAAGCAAGTACCCTAGGATCATTCAATAACCACTCCAAACCCACAAAAAATAGATCTATATGTCACAAAACTTCAAATTCCACCATTGGTTAGTATAGCCATGCTCATCTAGGGTGCAAACTAGAAAACCCTTCATTTCTTCACAAATAAGGGGGTTTTAATGAAAATCTCATATCCACTCCAACCCATAACAAAATAACAATTGATTCACCTTTAAATAGGCCTGCATATGCTATAGGAACACTTACTTTGCTAGGTTGCATTCAAATTCACTAAGAACCACTATTTAGCCACCCTTTCCACTTGGAAAATGCATGAAAATGCCCTTTAAGGCATTACACAAAACCCTCTTAGACTCCTTCCCTGCACAAAACCTTCCACATTCATGTTAGAGACATCAAACTTAGCCTATCCACCAAGCCACATGTTTATATAGTAGGTGGATAGGTAAATTAGCCATTGTTTTCTCTCAAAACCCTTATTCTAACAGTCCACTAGGTAGTTTCAGAAATTCAATTAGAAATCCCTCTAAACCCAATGAAAAACCCTCAAAATAGGTGAAAATGAAAGTTAACATATACACCTAACTCATCCAATGAATTTTAAGACTTGACAGTACCGTACAGGGCCTAGGTACGGTCTGAAACAATGAATTTGCAGAAAAAATGAGTTACAATAGAAAAATAGGGTATAACTTCTTATTTCTTCCTCCAAGTTCATCCTCCTCTCTTCTATTCAAACTAGATTCAAGTGTATATGTGTGTTCAAATGCATACTCCATGACTTATGTATGTTCAAGCTATCTTGATATGAGGTGTCTTATTCAGAAGTTTGTAAAACCTTGTTATTCATTCTGACTGTGCTATTCATTGTCATTATAAAATTTCTAATGATCATTGTCTTATTCTTCATGCTTGTAGAAATCATCATCATGTCAAGGAAATGAGCAAAGACTCTAACACCAAAAGAGTGTGAAGCTAAGAATGAGAGGAAAATAGAAAGAATGAGGCGAATTTAGGAAAGTAGGAAATTGTCAACCATACAAGAAGATATTCCACCATTGCCAATTGAGGAGGAACGTGACACGTCTAACAAAGCTAAGAGAGAGAGATGGAATTGGCAGCACAAAGGGAATGAATGCAAAACCTCCGTATAATGAGGAAAGTGAATCTCCAAGTTGGAGGCACTCCATCGTCCACAAGTCAAGTTGAAGGAACACCATCATTATCTTCTTGAATTGGAGACACTCCATCTTTCACAGGTGAAGTAGAAGGCACATCTACATTTTCTTCTCAAGTTGGTCACACGCCATCATTCACACCTCAAGTTGAAGGTACTTCATTTTCAACCTTTTCACCTCCAATCGAAGGTACGTCATCTATCCCATCTCAAGTAAATATTGAAGAATTTCCTAATGTTCAGTCTACTTTACCAAATAAAATGCCTCCTAGAATTTTACATAGGAGGCCTAAGTTTCTAATTGATATTGATGAGAATGTATTGGAGCCCATGTAGGATAAGATTCCCATGCGCACTTGCCAAAGATATGCAAATAAGATATGGAAATTATTCTTTAAGAATTTAAATGAAACCGGAAGATGTCAACTCTTTGTTGAACTGATGAGAAATCTGAAATTTAGGCCCACTATGAAGATTCTTGGCCTAAGAACATTGAATGCCTCAAGTGAAAAATTAATTGTCAAGAATCTAATGAGTGCGTATGAGAGTGTGGGTTCCACCTCACACACCAAGGATAATAATGTCACACGACGTGTCATTACATCGACAATTGTAAGCCAACAAACAAAAAAAACTCCCCTCATTAGAAAGACAAGTCAAGCATTGAAAATAAATAGAAAAACTCTAATGAGATCCATTGGAAGACATCAAAGAGTTGAGGATCCAAACACTAATGAATTGTGGGCATTCTCTAGGAGACTCCCATGGAAAGACAAAGTTGTTGTCGAATCTTTGAGATCACTAATTGAAGACTTTTGGAAGAATTACACAAGGGTATCTCCGAATCAAAGGGATGTGGTAAGAAGGACAATCGATAGTCAAAACTGTGAGCCACATCCAAAGCATTTTTTGGATATGACTCGAACACAGTTTTTTGGTAAATTTCTAGAGAAGTATCCTCAAATTAAAATTTCTCAAAGATATTTTGAAATGTAAAAACCTCTCTTTGTCAAAATAAATCACACACGCACTACTTGTTGTTGTAGATTACATATTGAATTTTCTAACCATTTTGATGTTTATTGGTCTATATGTTTAGATTTGCATACTAGCAATGTTTTGCAGGATTGTGGCATACGTGCCCCACCAACTACCTCAAGAGACTTTATATCAATGATTTTATGTGATAGAGAGGAAGGTCAATTATTCTACAAGAAGTTATGCTTGGATGACACATGTTAGCATTGCAGTGGCTTGCAACATATGCCAATATGTGAACATATGGAAAGAACACATACAGTTGGAAATGAACTAGTAGAATTCGGCAAGTATAAAATAGTGGCATGTTTATGCAGTTATTGCAGATGAAGATAACAAAGAGGGAACAGATTATTACTTGTGTCATTGTGTTGAGGCCAAAAATAAATTGGAGGTGCCAGTTACAGATGGAGAAAACATCGAATACCCTATAGGATCAGTGGTTGTTACTGGAACATGGCTTAGAAGGTACCCACATAAGAGTGTTAATGTTTGGGTATTTGAGGACTTTGACATGCATCGGAAGATTCTTCATTACTCCAACCTTGTCATGGCAACCAATGTTCATTTGATACAATATTGAGGTAGACCTTTGAACAAGACCTTGTGGAAGGTACATGACTCTGACCATGAGGCAATACTTGACACAATAAAGAGTAGAGAAGACCCAGATGGTTCATTGGATTAATTTGCAAGTATGCATAAAATTTTCCTAGATAGTTACTTGTACTTTGTTTTGTATATAAATAGTAGTATGAATTGCTTCCCTCCAGTATATTTATGTTTAGTTAATTTTGCTTTTTGATGCTTCTCACAGGAGGTCACAAGTCCAGTCCGTCCAACTATGGACAAAGAAGCTCGAGAAAAGATGATGTAGAGTAATCATCAGATGGCGGTAAGTGATCGATTACATAAGTGATGTTATATATTTCATGTACATTTTGTTATAGTAATGTGCATATTGGTTGATTGTATTAATAGGTGGAGCTACATGAGCTTGAACTGTCAAAAAGGTCTACTTGATGGTAGTGGTATGAACTATGGGTAGTGAAGGCCTCATGTTTTGTTTGATTTGTTTTCTATGGTATACATTTGATGTTTGCATCATCATCATGTTATGCTTCATGGGGTCAGATCAAAGGGTTTTGATGTTAGTTCATAACATTCATGTTTATCATGTTACAATAGTAGGACATAGTTGCTTATGTCATTAGTTCATTCCATTAGATCATTGGATTTGGTTGTGGTTCTTCATCATAACATGTCATGCTTTCAGAAGTTAGATTGGGTTGTGGTTCTTCCTCATGATAGGAGTTTGTTCATGTCTTCATGCTTCTTTGTCCTCCATGTCTTCAGTGTTCTGAGTGTCTTCATGTGTCAAGGATTTCTTTAAACACATTCTTGCAACATGCTTCAGTTTCATGTAGTGGAAAGGTGCTAGGTGTGACATTCTGCATTCCATAGCTCGTGGGGCCGAACAAACTTTGCCAATGTGTCGAGGTGGGTGGGTAAATGCTAGAGGAGGTCACGTTTCATGTGCCAAGCATCGTAGTCGTTCGGGGCTGTAGGCTACCGACAAAGTCCCTTAAGCTCCCTATGATGAAAAAATTACCAAACTTTGATGGGACAGTTCTCAGAATTTGTGGCATCTGGGAAAGTTTGATGGGACAGTTCTCAGAATGACCTTCTTGATGTTTTCAAATCTTGGCATATATACCAACCCATTGTTACTGGAAACAATACTGGTGGAATCTTTTTATTTGCTTTATAAGCATCCAGTATTGTGGATATCTGTCTCATGAACTCCATTAAAATAACTGCATCAGTGGGATATCTTGGGAGCATGAGGGGCTGTCCTGCAAAACCCTCTATTCTGATGTAAGAGAAAGTGGTATATTGTTTAAACCAGGCACCATGCCTGTATATGACTTCCTGAGCTTCCATGCTCAGTCTTTTAGTCCTATCTTCTTCCATTGTCCTTACCAGATGCATAGAAAATGCATCATTCACTAATTTGTAATCTTGAAGATAATTTTGTCTTTGTAGCTGGGGATAATGATCCCATATGTGTGCATCATTTGTACTGCCATCGATCTTGCCTACTGTTGCAAGTGCATTGAATGTACCTTTGTAAGCACATGAATATACCACATATGAAGTCATATAGAATGAATACTCTAGGCCTCCTAGGTTCATGAGCTACTCATTTAGGGCATCAATTATCATTTTAGCCCATAGTGTTTTGTTGTCTATATAAAGACACATCAGGATAACCCCATACATCCAATCTTTAAAACTTCCAGCATCAGGCTGGCCTGTCACTCTGCTGAGTAGGGCTATCATATATTGGTACTTATCATCAAAGTCAAACTTATATAAGTGCACTGGTAATTTGGCAGCGGCAGGATAATGACTGTTCTTTACCCTCCGTGGATACATTCTCTTCCTGGTAGCCTTCTTGTTTTTTTTCATACTCAACTTCCAGTTTCTTCAAATCCATGCTGACAACCTTCCTTCCCAATGGCAAATTGAAAGTGGTGGTAATCTCCTTAATGGACAGATCAACATAAACCCTTCCATGTTTCTCTACTCTCCTTGTATTAGGGTTGTAATTTCTTGCACATTCAATAATCAATTCTGGAGCCTCCATAGAGTAAGGAAATCCAACTACACTCGACATTTCAGACACAAAAACTACGTCCAACAAGGTGCTATTATTCTTGTCATCACTCATCTTGGCCAACCATGCTGCCAAATCTGTGTTTCCCTGGTGTGTATCTACGATGACGCTATATTTGAACCGTACACCTTCAGGTTGAGAGAACATAGGTTTAAGAAATTTGGACTCAGACTTGCTCAACCTCTTATCATCCATGGATTCCTACAATAAACGGGACCGGTCTTACCATACAATACTTCATATACATGCATACAACATTATATCTTCACGGCATGATGCACATTATATTGATTAATCATCACTTCATCATAATATACATAACATATAAAGCTTCAGACCAGTGAAAAGCATACTACTTGGACATGTAGAAATGACAATAGAGGGTTTTTAATTACTTACTTGACAATGCTTATCCCCTTGACTTATGCTGATAATTATATGGAATAGATTCAGATACCAGTGATGCTCACTTGTCCTATTCTGCTGCAAGCCATATGTGTTCGCAGGTAGTCATATGAGGGTTTGAAAGTTTGACGCACTGTAAAACTCATTTTATCACAAGGTAAGTGTAAAATGACAGTGAAAATTCACTATTATCCTCACTCTTAGGGTAAATTAGGGCAAATTAGGGCAAATTAGATCATAACCATTGATCTTCTGTCATAAACCTACGGACATTGCTAGGTGTTTAGATCGTGTTTGCAATCTGCGAGAGTCCACCTATTGCATTTATGGCATTTAATGCTGTGTGGCATGATAAAGGAGGTGATCTTCGGAAGATCGGGTGATATTCAAATATCAAGTGATATTCAGAATATGACCCCCTAAGTGTAATATGATCATCCGCCTTTGAATGGGAAAACCTATGTCGAAAAGATCAGGTGATCTTGAAAATGTTGGGTGATGTTTAAAATGATGACCCTCTATACTGAAGTGACCTTCTTTTCAGAATATCAGGATGACTTGGTTCATCGTTGTAGCACTATGACATCATCATCATGTTATGTAGGAAGAGTCATGTTTTGAAAATATACCTCCGCGAGGTAAAAAAGGATGATGATGTCATCGTCGAGGTTATTTCCGTGTCTTTCAGGATTGGATGATGTCATCAAGATATTGGATCTCGGGTGATATTTTGTGATAGGGTGATATTCAAATATCAGGTGATATTTGGAAATATGACCCCCGCAAAATATATGATGCTGTTTGACTGGTAAATGTCATTATCACCTAAAATTGATGTCTGGATCTTTGGACCAAATGATTTATCAGGTGATAAAACTGGATCGGGGTGATCTTTCATAAGATGACTGATGTTAAGAAATATAACCCCCCTCGGAACATCAGGTTTGACCAGGACTTTGACTCCCCATAACTCTCGTTCCCTAAGGAATATCAGGGTGATCCAAAAGGCAAACCTGCATGAAATTTTGCACTCTTTCCAATCATGAGGTTATTGAAATGAAATATTAAATTTGATAAATTGACCTCATCATGATGACTTACCCAACCCCCTTTTATGCAGGATCACCTGCATGACTTACTTTTACCAGACCGCTAAGCACAAATAGAAAGTTGGGTCCCTGTTTTGCCAAGTCAAAATGGGGCGTGTTGTGTGACCACACAACAACTTGCCACCAAAGAAAACAACAAAATTCCAATAATTCAAGTGAGGTGAACATATTCATATATGGTATTCTAATTATTTCTAAATATAAGAATCATAATCTTTCTGTATAATAAAGTTTCATTATGGCAACAGTGCTAACAAAAGATCAGTTGTGTGCAAGTGATTAATTATTCTCATCTTGAAAGCAAGTTGAAAGCATGAGTAACTGGTGTTAAGCTACCTAGTTTGGAGATCATCCCTCATAGCCAACTTGGATAGAGCCTTGCTGCCAGCAGGCATCCATAGCCCTGGCAAGGTTATCTATACAATCTCCCCAAGTAGAGCCCCACTGCCAGCAGGTTTCTATAGCCTCGGTAGAGTTACTTAGATGGCCTAATTTATTTCTTTTCTAATTTTTTTTATATTTTAAATTTTATATATCTGATATCATCATGTATGCTCAATGTGCAAGGCATGGTCACTTGCTGATTTAGGTTAGAGATTATATTGGTAGCAAGCGAGTCCCTTTAGATTTTTCACTTAACACCTATACTTGTGTGTTCAACAAACCCAAGGCTGTTAGGTGAGTCATTGTGAAAGAATCACTTTGGTCAAGATAGGCACCCTGATGAAAGGATATTACAGACCTGATCATGAGTACTCCTCAGAATGAGTCATAACCTATATACAAATTTGTTCTCATCACTTGAATTCTAACAATTTAGTTATTTTCTAGGGTGATAAGCTGCATCATCTTGACTAACCAAAACAAAACTCAACAAGCAAACAAAACAAAAACATCAAAACAAAACTGTACAAGCAACTATACAAATATACACTATAGTACACATGACTATCATGAAGCAAACTTAGGCTTGGAAATAGTGTTTGAGGAATTGTCCATTAACTAGTAATGAGATATCCTCACCTGTTAAGTTCTTCATCCTGTAAGTGCTATCTCCTAATATCTCAAAAATTTGGAAGGGACCTATCCATAATTTGTCAAACTTTCCATGGTCTCCTTTCCTCTCATGGGCTTTGTCCCACATCAGGACTAAATCTGATATCTTGAAGGCTTTAATCCTGGCTCTTTTGTCAAACTAGTGTTTGACAACAACCTGATGTTTGGCAAATTGATCAATTGCCTGACTTCTTTTCTCTTCTAGGTGCATCAGTTGAAGCAACTTGACTTCTTGTTTATTGTCTATGCCTAGATACTCTTGGGCAAACTGCATTGTAGGAATTTTCAAGTTCACAGGGAGGATGGGATCCACCCCATATACTAAATGATAAGGTGAGTTTCCTAATGCAGCCTTGTTCCTGGTTCTGACTACCCATAATGCATATTTCAGAAGTGTGTTCCATTCCCTAGGGTTCTTTTCTATTAACTTTTTTATGATATTCAGCAAATTTTTATTGGTGGATTCTGCTAACCCATTCCCTTGGGGATAATAGTTGAATGAGAACTTCAGAATGATCCCATGATCAAAAGCCCAACTTGACAATTTAGTTGAAGCAAAAGCAGAGCCGTTATCACTTACCAGAGAATAAGGAACCCCATACCTGATGATAATATTACTTTCCAGAAATCTGATGACGTCTTCATCATTGCAAGTTTTGGTGCTAACTACTTCAGTCCACCTGGTATAGTAGTCAGTAATCATTAAGAAATACCTGTGGCCTGCAGATGATGGCGGATTGATTGGTCCTATAAAGTCCATGCCCCATTGTGCAAATGGGCACATCTCCATCACTGGCTGCAAGGGTTGAGCAGCATATCTCTCTCTGTTAGCAGCAACCTGACATACATGACAACATCTAATATGCTCAGCAGTATCCTTGAAAATGGTCAGCCAGTAGTATCCTGCTCTGAGGATAGCATGAGTTGTGGCCAAGGATGACCCATGTGTTGTTCCAAACTTGTCATGTAGCTCTGATAACACTCTATTTGCTTTTGGCCTCTCTAGGTATCTTAGATATATTCCTTCATAATTTTTCTTAAAAAGGATTCCCCCTTTCATCATATACTTCTGTGACCTTATTTTCAGGGCTCTCCTTTGTGAGGCCTGTAGTCTTGGAGGACATCTTCTAGTGATCAGGATGTGCCTGATGTCTGAGTACCAATCTCCATTGTCCTTTGCATTAATTACATTTTGCTGACTCATGATATTGGGATCTATCTCTGATATCATTTGGCTTAAAGCATGTCCTCTCACCAGTTTCATTGGTGTAATATCCATGTCATATTCTTGTAGGACAGTGATCCACTTAGCCCTTTTTCACCTGGCTCACTCTGCATTAATAGCATTTTCACTGATGCATTAGGCACCACAGCAATAACTTTACTTCTCAGTATATAGTGCCTGAACTTCTTTACTACTCTAACCAAGGCAAGTGCCTGCCTTTCAACATCCATATATCTCAGTTCAACATCTTTGAAAGGGGAGCTCATGAAGGCTATGGGTTTCTCCTCCTTTTCTTCATTTCTTTGTGTCAGCACTACTGCAGAGGTATGCTCTGAAGCAAATGAATAAATGTAGAAGTCCCTGGTGTAGTCTGGACTGATTAGGACTGGAGCATCAGATATAGCTTTTTTAATGTCTTCAAAAGCTGCTCTAGCCTATCGTGTCCACTCAATCTTTGCATCCTTCTTGAGTATGGCATTTAAAGGTCTAACAATTTCAGCAAAGCCAGTGATAAACTTTCTTACAAAATTAATCTTACCGAAGTAGGATTTGAGCTCTTTCTTGCTTCCAGGAAGTTGTATTTTCATAATGGACTCCACCCTGTCAGGATCAATGATGATTCCATTTTCAGTTATCAGGTGGCTTAGTAATTTTCCTGTTGTCACCCCAAATATGCACTTCTTGGGGTTCAGGGATATCCCATATTCTTCACATTTTTTAAGTACATTTCTGAGGTCTGCTACATGGTTTCCTCTATCTTTAGAGAATACTATTAAGTCATCCATGTATATGACTATACACTTTCCTATTAAGCCTCTAAAGGCTATGTCCATAGGTCACTGGAATGTTGCTCCAACATTTATCAGCCCAAACGGCATGCGCCTGTAGGCGAATACCCCCCACTTTGTGGTGAAGGCAGTTTTTAGTCTGTCTATCTTATGTACCATTACCTGGTTGTAGCCAGAGAAACCATCCAGAAATGACATCATTTTAGCACCATTTACGATTTGTAGGACCTCATCTAAGGAAGGTAAAGGATAATTATCCTTCTCAGATGCTCTATTCAGGTTCCTGAAGTCCACACATAGTCTGATGTCTCCATTCTTCTTTCTCGCTGGGACCAGATTTGCTACCGAGGTAGAGTGCCTTATAGGAAATATGATCCTGGCATTTAACAGTTTCTTGACTTCCTAAAAAATAATAGGTTCCAACAGAGTGTTGATAGGCCTTTGCTTCTATCTAAAAGGCTTGGCATCTGGTTTCAAAGGTATGGTGTGAGTAATGACTGATGTGTCATGTGTCTTTATCTCATCATAGGTCCAAGCTATAACATGTAGGTAATCTTTGAGAGCCTGGGTGATTCCTTCTAATTCTTCTTCTGTGCAAACTTTTCCTATCAGGACATTTTTCTTTTCATCATTCTGCCAATGTTAACCTGAGAATATTGTCCTCCATCTGCTTTTGGAAGATCTTTCTACTTCAACATGTTGTCTAGATCAAATGCTCTCTCTAGTTCTATCATTCCCTTTAGAATTTTATTGCTGGGCAATTCTAATATTTCTTCTTCTTCCAAGACATGATCTTCTACATTGTTCTCATCTATGATCTGAGCATCAAATACATCCCTATTGGAGATGAAATCTAAGATATGCTGATCATCATCGAATACTTGGAGATTGGTTACATTGTCAGACACAGAAGGTACTGACACCAGCTCTACTGAAAATCTTTTTAAACCAGAAATAGACAGTGGCTCCAATGTACTGGCAGCCTGGGCTAAAGCATTTGCCCTATGGTTATGTTTTCTGGGTATGTGGGTGATATTGAATGTATCAAAAGATTCTATCAGGTCCCACACTCTGTGTCTGTAATTAGACAGTTTTTTATAATTGCAGGAATAAATTCCTCTTACCTGCCTCACTACTAATTCTGAGTGTCCATAAACATTCAAAATTTTTACTTTCTTCTTAAGGGCAAATAGTATCTCATGAATCAGAGCTTCATACTCTGTCACATTGTTAGTACAGGGTTGCTTCTGCAAGATTGACTCTAGTAGTCTATTTTAGTTCACCAGGAGGCTGATTGTCTAGGGGTGATGGCAACAAACCATTGTTTGGCCTAGTGTTCCACACTCTAGGCTGTTTTTGAGGATTATTATTGCCATTATTGTTATAGTTATTGTTGTTATACCCCCTATCAGGATAATTTAGTCTATCATTGTTATAGCCTCTATTCTGGTTAGGCTGGGAGTAGAAGTTTTGACTTCTCAAGTGAGTAATCTCAGTTGTAAGCTTCCTTAGCTGAGCGGATATTTCTTTGATTTCTTCTTTCTCTTCTTAAGCCTTAGCCACTACATTTTCTGTTAAAGGCTTGAAGAATGAGGATCCATTATTGTTTTGGTTCTGGTCTACAACCTGAGGTGTTTGCATTTGTCCAGGATACTGCATCATCTGGCCATTTCCATTAGGAGGTGGCATTATGCTCAATGGAGGTATTTACAGAGGTGCTGGCATGACAGCTGGAGGCATCATGGCTCCATTTGGCCGTTGCTAAGCAGGATAACTTGGATAACTAAGATAACTGGGATGACCAGGAAGTGTTGGGAATGCAATGTTTGGTGTAGGGGCAGGACCTAGTTGCTGATTAACTTTGATAGCCTCTTGGAAAGCTCTTGTTAAAGTTGTGATTTCAGGATGTGCTCTCCTGATGAACATAGAAGTTAATGGATCCAAAGTTGAATAATAAATGCTCCTAGCAGCTGCATCTACTACAACATATGGGGCGACTAACTTGGACAACATTTTTTGGAACCTAGCGTTAAAATTGGCAATAGGTTCTCCTTCAAACCGTTTGATTGTGGCAAATAGGTGATAGTTCATTGAAGGATCAATAGGTA
Source organism: Cunninghamia lanceolata (assembly GCA_027924645.1). Lineage (NCBI taxonomy): Eukaryota > Viridiplantae > Streptophyta > Pinopsida > Cupressales > Cupressaceae > Cunninghamia > Cunninghamia lanceolata. The sequence goes on along the minus strand of BSBN01001583.1, from coordinate 2,304,481 downwards.
CATTGAACCTATCAGTGAAAGATTTTTCTAAAACATCCCATGATCCTACAGAACCTTGACCAAGGCTAATATACCAATTATAAGCTTCTTCCCCTAAGGAAAAAGGAAATAATCTGCATACAACATCCTGATGCTCTATTCTGGCCCTACAGTAGGCTTCCTTGAAAGTTTTGATATGATCATCTACATCCTGATATGGATGATACTTCGGATAGATTTTATCTGAATTCTTTGGCAAAGCATGATATGCCATGAAAGTTAAAGGTGATTCAGCTGTGAAGAAAGACATAGCAACCGGTGGAGGTTGAGCCTGAGGTTGAACCTGAGGTTGAACCAGAGGTGATCCTGTAGGTATTTGTAGACCAATAGGAGTCACAGGAGGAAGTTTTGGTGAAGATCCTGATGCACCAGGATCAGGAGAGTGATGTGTGTCTATAGTTCTTAGCCTAAACCCTCTGACAGGTAGTTCTTCAAAGATTCCACCAGATCAGGATCTGGTATTTGGCCTGAGAGCCAAGATGTCTCAAATTTAAGGCAAATAAGCTGGATACTTGTAAAGATCAGTGGGAATTTACCAGCAATGACTGTATTTATGGTCAGAAATGATAATTGACTAGATATTTATGGGATATTTGCACGGACAAGGCAAATATGAAGTGATACTGAGGTATGGTGACTCTTACAACCAGATACCAGGTTTCTAAGACAGGATACCTCAAAGGTTGGACAAATTCACCTGAAATTGGTTGATCTTTGCAAATTCATGATGATCTACCACAAAGCTTGCAATATTTATGATCAATCTTGAAAACTTTACATAGGATTAGCATGTACAAGCTTAAAATAGTAAATCTTTGCGCAATACTTGAAATTCGGAGGTGTTTTAGGGTTACCTTACTTCCTGCATCATCAAATTTGATAAAATTACTGATGATGATCTTCCATATGATCTTTCCAGTTCAGCCCTCCTTCTAGCGCCAATTTATGTTGATCATGATGATAGTCATAAACAAACATAGAATAAAAGTTATACATCAACCTTTACTCATCTTGAAAGATACGATGAATTCAAAGAATTCATGATCCCAAGTCTCCATGGATTAGGTCCTAATCAACTGACATTACTCAGTGGTTGATGTGTCTTGCTGTTTCCATTTTTGGGCCTTACTTTTGTTCATCAGCAGGATTCAATTTCTGTAAAGATGCTACACAGAAGGTTATCCACACAAGATATTTTCACAAATATTATGTCTGAACTCAAATATTTGCATGATATTTATCAATTATACATGCTTTAACTTCAAATATGCTATGGATTTTTAGTTATTTACGAGATGTCTGCATATTTCATGTACTTTACTGCTGATTATCAATTATTTGCAATTGTGATGGTGAATGTTATGAAATTAAAAGAAATGTAAATGAAAACTTCAAATTATGATGAATCTTCTGCTATTGATCCACATACACACTTGATACTGTCATGAGGAGAAGAAATCAAACCATATGTTCACCAGGATGTTCCACAGCTAGATATAGTTGATGCTAACTTCAGAGGATGGTGAATGAAGACAATACATGCAAACTAATAAGCACTCCAAGGGATGCAGCAAATCAAAGCATATATCAAGAATCTAGACACAGATTACTCAGGATTTACTATGATTTGTAATCAAGATGATCTTCTCTTTCATTAAGTATGCAAAAACATGTACATATACAATAACTTTGAAATGAGCCCTAAATATTTCAACAAACAAATTTCAATTAAGCTTCGAATGTTCAAAATAAAGCATCCCTGCACCTTTTATAGAACAAGGTGAGGGAGCGGTTACACATGATCTACGATCAAGATTTATCAATTAAGATCTATGGTGGATATTCATCTTTGACTTAGTCAACATGTATGACTTGGCACAGGTTGCCAGCTGGCAACCATCTAGGTAACATATATTCCTTTAAGTACCTTATGCATATATTTCCTTCATGCTGCATATTCATCTATTCGTCAGGCTCTCCTTCTTCATTTTCATGATCATCACGATCATCACTTCCCATATCTTCATCATCCTGATGAACGTTGCTTTGCATATGGGCCTGCATGATTATCCTGACATTTTCATGTGCTCCCACCACTCATTCAATTTCTCCACCATCCTGAGTTTTTGCTTTGGCAATGGCGTGCTTGTGGGCCTGATATTTATCTCAAAGAGCCTCCAATTTTCTCTTCATGCTTCTTGATGTTTCATTGTAATTCTTCACTTTGACCTTAATCCTCATGATCTTATCCATGGCTTCTTCCGTCAGGTGGTTAAGAGGGTCATCAGCCATCAGCTAGAAGTTATTATGCAAAGCCTTTATAGCAGAATCCTCATCTTGATTCTCAATCTTTCCCTCTACTTTCCCCTTTAGGGTCTCCAGGATCTTGGCTTCAAATGACATCATGTCATGCAGCTACATGTTGATGTCTCTTAATTTGCTATTGCATCTCTTTAATATATCACATTCAAATTTGATATCTTTATACCAGATATCTATCAGCATGTTGGTATTACTATCCAGTACCTGTTTGTTTATTAGAACATGAGGGTTAATCCTCTTTATTTCAACCAAAGTACTCAAGGATTTCTCTAATTAGAATGACCTTCCGGCCTCCATTTGTAATTTATCAACCTTCCTTCTGGAGATACTTAGAGAATTCCACCTCTGTAAAGAGGCTTTCACTACTTCTTCAGCTCCACTAAGTGTGGATAACATCCACCTTCTCATTATTACTGATTCGTGCTTCATAAGGTCCAACTTATTGACCTCTTCCTGAGAAATTGTAGTCAATGGGACTGCTTCTGAATTTGAAGTATCATCAAGGTTAATCAACCTCTTTATGTAGGCATGCAGCTGAGCAATGTGCTCTTTATGCTGCTTATTTTTCTCTTTTTCCTTCTTTATCCTTTGGGTTAAGGAATCAATTATATCTTTTCCCTCTTGACCTTCCTGGTCTTCATTGGCAAACCCTAAATCAACAGTAGTGATCTGGAATTCTTCCAGGGTGATCTTACCTTTTTCCTTTTCAACTGTGGGAAGTGCTACCTGAGCAGTCCTTCTGCCCATAGCAAGATCTCTTCTTATGGCTGAGGTTAACCTGGCCTTCCTCTTCAAATTCATGAGGGTTTCTAAAAATAGTGTTGACACATCAAACTCTTGTACCTCCAAACCTGACTCTGTGTCTATTTCTTTCTCGAGCTAGTGAGGAATTTGGTCTCTGGATCCTTAGCGTCCATCATCATCATGATGATCACCTTCCTCTCCAGTATCTGTCTCTATTCTTAATGGAGAGGGTGACTTTCTTATTTCTTCCTCATGATGCTCTTCATGAGGGTGATCCTGGGGTACTTCCTCCTATTGAGGAACTTCTTTATCTGGAGGAGTTTCTTCTTGTGGTGGAGGATCTTGTGATGCATCCACATGATGATCCTATACTTGGTCCTATACTTCATCCTTTTTTGTTTCTTCCCCCTTGGTAATTTCCTCATTATGAGGCACATTTGCATCCGTGGATGTCATGGTATCAGTCTTAGGTGCATCTACCTGATCTTGCATCATATTATGCTTGGCCCCTGTAGTATCTACCTCTTGAGTCTTTAGGTCATCCTGACTAATGTATCTTTCTCACCTAAGGCTTCTTGAGTATGGGGTACATCTTCACTTGATGTCACCTTGTCGTTTCCACCCTTTTCTTGGACTTCAACTATTTTAGGCTCATCAACCATATCTTGTTGTTGTTGGCCCATCTCTGCAGTATGGCTTTCCATTTCTGCCAACTTCGCTTTTTCAATGCTTTCTACTTTATCAGGGACATCTGCTTGATGTTCAGGACTTGTATCATTCCTGTATGTTAGATTAATCACTGCTGGCTTGGTTACCTGATCAACCAATTTATCAAGCCCCATTTCTTGGGCTACCCTTTCTGGGCTCTTTTCCTTTTGTTGTTCCACTTGCTTCAGTTCTTCTAACACCGCCATCTGTATTGATGGAGTTCCTTGTGGAGTTATGCAGGTGTTAGCAACAAGGGTTTCCATTTGTAGAGAGGTTACATCTTTTACTACCTCATCATCAGATAACTCAACTGTCTCCTCCAATGAGACAAGACCACTTTGAATTAGCCTAGAGGCTCCTTTCATCTCTTCTTCAGCCTGTTTAGTCTTGAACTGAACAATGGTAGGAAGGGGTACATCATGTTGCAACTCTTTTCTGAACACTTCACTACCAGATCCCCTCAATACTATGGGTTCATGCTTTATTTCACCTCTCATGTAGGTTTTTGGTTTCTTAGGTGTGGATGCCATCACTTGAGGTGCTTTTCTTTTTCTAATGAGGGGCATAGGGTCCTCCTCTCCAGGTTCTTCATCAAGAAGAACATCCTTTTCTATTTACTTTTGTGATGTTTGACCCACCTCATATGTTTCAGTAGCTTCCACAATTGGCACTTGGGTCTTTTTAACCTTCTGTTTATCCATAGGAGGCGGTGCTGATGAGGCTGCTGCCTGTTCTGATACGGATGCATCCTCAGCTAATATAACTATTCTTTCAACTAGTACCCCTTTAGGTTCATTATCAGTTTTCTTACCTCTGGGGGCTCTCTTGCTTTGTTCTTGAGGCGGCATTCTTTCTCCTTTAGATTTCCTCTTTTCAATCAGAAAGTCATCATATTAATTATTAGGAATCTCCAGCCTCTTCTTCTTATTGTCAATTGTAAGGGCCACACCCTTCTTCTTCAATGCATTTACTTGCTCATTTACCCAAGACTGGGTTATCTGCAGCATCCTACCTGTAAATCGGTCTAATGAGATATCCTTAGGCTATGTAAGATCAGGTGCTGAGATTGTGTCATTATATATCTTCTTTTCTTCATATTCCTCTACTATTATTTTGCCATCATCCCTTTTTAATTGCACAGGCACTGGAATACAATCAAATGTTTTGATCTGGCTAAGAGTCAGCCTTTGATATTTTCTTCTTCTAGCTTCAGCCTCATCCTCACAATCTGTCCAGAAATCCTCCAAGTGCTTCTGATGGATGGGTTTCCCATGATTTTCTACATCCTCCCATATGGGTCATATGATCTTGCCAATGGGATTGACTGTAATTTCATCATGTCCAGACCAGCTATGACCTTCTTGATGTTTTCAAAATCTTGGCATATGTACCAACCCATTGTTACTGGAAACAATACTGGTGGAATCTTATTATTTGCTTTATAAGCATCTGGTATTGTGGATATCTGTCTCATGAACTCCATTAAAATAACTGCATCAGTGGGATATCTTGGGAGCATGAGGGGCTATCCTGTAAAACCCTCTATTATGATGTAAGAGAAAGTGGTATATTGTATAAACTAGGCACCATGCCTGTATATGACTTCATGAGCTTCCATGCTCAGTCTTTTAGTCCTATCTTCTTCCATTGTCCTTACCAGATGCATAGAAAATGCATCATTCACTAATGTGTAATCTTGAAGATAATTTTGTCTTTGTAGCTGGGGATAATGATCCCATATGTGTGCATCATTTGTACTACCACCGATCTTGCCTACTTTTGCAAGTGCATTGAATGTACCTTTGTAAGCACATGAGTATACCACATATGAAGTCATATGGAATGAACACTCCAGGCCTCTTAGGTTCATGAGCTGCTTATTTAGGGCATCACTTATCATTTTAGCCCATGGTGGTTTGTTGTCTGTATAAAGACACATCAGGATAACCCCATACATCCAATCTTTAAAACTTCTAGCATCAGGCTAGCCTGTCACTCTGCTGAGTAGGGCTATCATATATTATTACTCATCATCAAAGTCAAACTTATATAAGTGCATTGGTAATTTGGTAGCGGCAGGATAAGGACTGTTCTTTGCTCTCCATGGATACATTCTCTTCCTGTCAGCCTTCTTATTGTTTTCATACTCAACTTCCAGTTTCTTCAAATCCATGCTGACAACCTTCCTTCCCAATGGCAAACTGAAAGTGGTGGCAATCCCCTTAATGGACAGATCAGCATAAACCCTTCCATGTTTCTCTACCCTCCTTGTATTAGGGTTGTAATTTCTTGCACATTCAATAATCAATTCTGGAGCCTCCATAGAGTAAGGAAATCTAGCTGCACTCCAAATTCCAGACACAAAAACTGCGTCCAACAATGTGCTATTATTCTTGTCATCACTCATCTTGGCTGACCATGCTGCCAAATCTGTGTTTCCCTGGTGTGTATCTACGATGACGCCATATTTGAACAATACACCTTTAGGTTGAGAGAACATAGGTTTAAGAAATTCAGACTCAGACTTGCTCAACGTCTTATCAGCCATGGATTCCTGCAATAAACGGGACCAGTCTTACCATACAATACTTCATATACATGCATACAACATTATATCTTCACGGCATGATGCACATTATATTCATTAATCATCACTTCATCATAATATGCATAACATATAAATCTTCAAACCAGTGAAAAGCATACTACCTGGACATGCAGAAATGACAAAAGAGGGTTTTTAATTACTTACTTGACAATGCTTATCCCCTTGAATTATGCTGATAATTATATGGAATAGATTCAGATACCAGTGATGCTCACTTGTCCTGTTCTGCTGCAAGCCGTATGCGTCCACAGGTAGTCGTATGAGGGTTTGAAAGTTTGATGCTCTGTAAAACTCATTTTATCGCAAGGTAAGTGTAAAATGACAGTGAAAATTTACTTTTATCCTCACTCTTAGGGTAAATTAGGGAAAATTAGATCATAACCATTGATCTTCTGTCATAAACCTACAGACATTGCCAGGTGTTTAGATCGTGTTCGCAATCTGCGGGAGTCCACCTACTGCATTTATGGCATTTAATGCTGCGTGGCATGATAAAGGAGGTGATCTTCGGAGGATCGGGTGATATTCGGAATATGACCCCATAAGTGTAATATGATCATCCGCCTTTGAGCAGGAAAACCTATGTTGAAAAGATCAGGTTCTTTTGAAAATGTCGGGTGATGTTTAAAATGATGATCCTCTATACTGAAGTGACCTTCTTTTCAGAATATCGGGATGACGTCATCAGGATAATGACTTGGTTCATCGCTGTAGCACTATGATGTCATCATCATGTTATGTAGTAAGAGTCATGTTTTGAAAATATACCTCCGCGAGTTAAAAAAGGATGATGATGTCATCGTCGGGGTTATTTCCGTGTCTTTTGGGATTGGATGACGTCATCAGGATATTGGATCTTGGGTGATATTTTGCAACAGGGTGATATTCGAAAGATAGGGTGATATTCAAATATCAGGTGATATTTGGAAATATGACCCCCGCAAAATCTATGATGCTGTTTGACAGGTATATTTCATTATCACCTAAAATTGACGTTCGGATCTTCGGACCAAATGATTTATCAGGTGATAAAACTGGATCAGGGTGATCTTTCATAAGATGACTAATGTTAAGAAATATGACCCCCCCTCGGAACATCAGGTTTGACTAGGACTTTGACTCCCCATATTCCCTAAGGAATATCAGGGTGATAAAAGGCAAACCCGCATGAAATTTTGCACTCTTTCCAATCATGAGGTTATTGGAATGAAATATTAACTTTGATAAATTGACCTCATCATGATGACTTACCCAGCCCCCTTTTATGAAGGATCACCTGCATGACTTACTTTTACCAGACCACCAAGCACAAACAGAAAGTTGGGTCCCTGTTTTGCCAAGTCAAAATGGGGTGTGTTGTGTGACCACACAACAGCCCCAAAGAAATGTCACCTCATTGAATGCAATGATTGCAAGATATGAACAAAATGGATTTTTTGATAGGGCATTAGAAACTTTCAAGAAAATGTGATTGGCGAGTGTAAAGAAAAATTCCACAACCTTAGCCAGTATCCTCCTTGGACATCCATCAAAAGGATAAAACATATCAGAATTTTGGTAGATGTTGTAGTTGCAACTGCACTCAGAGACACGTATGAAAAGTGTGGAAGCATATACAAGGCACGTGAACTGTTTGGCATGATGCCTCAAAGAAATGTCACCTCATGGAATACAATGATTGCAAGATATGAACAAAATGGATTTACTGATAAGCCTTTAGAAAGTTCCAAGAAAATGCAATTGGCAAGTGTAAAGCCAAATTCCAAAACCTTAGAAATGATATGTTTGGAGCACGGTATAGACATCCATCAAAACATAAAGGATATAGGAATTTTGTCAAATGTCATAGTTGTAAGTACCCTGCAAGACATGTATGCAACTTGTGTGGAAGCATATATAATGAACATCAACTGTTTGACATGATGCCTCAAAGAAATGTTGTCTCATGGAATGCAATGATTGCAAGATATGCATGAAATGGATTTTCATAAGGCTTTAAAAACTCTCAAGCAAATGCACAAAAATAAATTTCAACCATTTACGCAAATTTTAGCACATTTAAAACTAAATTGCACAACCTTAACCAACTTCCTCCTTGCCTATGCTATAATGGGATCTAGAGAACATGGTGTGGACAACCATCATTACAACCATCAAAGCATAAATGATATAGGAATTTTGTCACATGTATTGTATTTGTAAAGTTGCCCTTGTAGACATGTATGGAAAGTATGTTTAATCATAGACAAGGCACGTGAACTATTTGAAATGATGCCTCAAAGAAATGTGCAGTCCCACAAAATTCAATGATTACAAGATATGCACAAAATGGATTATTTGAAAATGATTTATAAACTTTCAAGCAAATGCAATTGGCACTTGTAAAACCAAATTCTTGTAACAATAATTGATTATCATATTAAATATTTAATATAAACTGTCATACACATAATGTCATGAACATAACATCTAGTTTATATAAAAAGCCATATAGGCATGTCCAAACAAAGCCATATAGACAAATATACAAAAATATACATCGAAATAACATACAAAAATAGACATCAAATTAACATACAAAAGTATACAAAGCCATCTAGGCATACAAAAAAGTTCCTAAAAACTAGTTTCCTATGGACTTTTAGGAAATAATCGGCAGCCCTTCTTTGACTGTGAAGATGGAGAGCCAGTCAGTGACACATCCTCTCTCTACCGTTGAGTAGACCTCTTTGAATAAAGTTCATCCAGCTACAACTATTAATACAAACAAACAATATGCGCATTAGTATATAAAATGTATGAAATATATAACATCACATATGTAATTGATCACTTACCGCCAACCGATGATCACTCTCCATCATCTTTTCTCTCTCTTCATCTGTAGTTGGACAGACTGGAGTTGCAACCTCCTGTGAGAAGCATCAAGAAGCAAAATTGACTAAGCATAATTATCATTTATGTACATCAAATGACATGAGATAAAAAAAGAAAGACAAAATTATGATATTTCATGTTATTGGCTCATACCTTAGTCAAAGGATTTGCAGACATCATGGTTGCATCAATGTCTATCTGCGCTGACTCACAAAGATGAGGAGTCTCCATTGTATTCAGCATCTAAAAATCAAGTTCAAGATTATTCAAACAAAATAAATACATAACATTATTTTAAAAATGCATAATGATTAGAAATGGTTAAATTTACCTCTGTAAAAGTGGTGTTTTGGCATCCAGGGGACCAAGGAAACCGTGGAGGTGCTAGTGACTATTGAAATCATCAAATTGTCACAAAATAATATTACCATTGACATATCTACAATAATTATGAATATGTGATAAATTACATACTTGCTGACTTGATCTCCTCTCATAACCCACCAATGGATGGCTAATGGAGGCAGGATAAAGACTCTAACCCTAGAATTTCATTGCGCAAACAATTACATACATTATTTTTGACTTATAATATAGATAATCATATAAAACTAATTACAAATTTCAAATAACAATATACAAAATCAAGATGAAACTTGTAACAAATTACCTAAGAGTCAATACCAAATGTATGTTGTAAGAGATCATCACTAAGAACAAGATCATCCAATATGTCCTACCCCTGTGTCGCATCATGCTGCACCTATGTCGTAGCATGTTGCCCCTGTGTCGCAGAGTCCTGTCATGCCTCTTGCGTCCCATAATCACATAGGTTCCCACATGTACTGCACAAATGTGGGGACACATGACACCTACTACTCTCATCATCATTGCCCTGGGTAAAATCATCCACATGCTGTGATAGAGTTTGGGTGAGAGTAGTTAGTGAATGTAAAGTCTCCAGCTCAACACTCTCCTTCATAGTCAAAGGGAGTGACCTACGTTCTAGCCTTGCTCAGGATATAGGCACATGCTATTCATCTCGCTGAGCCCCATGTCTATCTTGGGCAGAGCCACCACCTCTACCCTGGAACTCACGAATGTCAAAATAATTTGGAATATTTTTGAGGACGAACTTGCAATAGAGTTTCCTCAAAAAATATTGTGGTACCTCATCATTATTGCATGGCCACTCATCGAAGACCATGTACCATCTATCCCAAAAGTTTTAGAATATGTCATAATTGCTACACCAATGTATAGGAAACCATTTGCAACTTTTCTCTAATGTTTGGCCAGTTTTGGGATTAATAAATTGTGCACATAATTGAGATTTTGTAATTTTTTCCTTCTTGACTTGTTCATATGACAACTTGTTGGCATAATAGTGCCGACTCCTCTCCCTATAGTCTTGGAATTCGGTAATTTGTTTCATCACCAAATCCGTGTGGGAAATAATCTCATGTAGTGATTTTGCAAGTGCCCTCCTATGCTCAGTGGTTCCACTTGGATTGTTTAGGGTTTGAATAATAGTTTCAAGATGTTTCTTGTTTTCTTCTATTATCCGTAGGTAATGTTCTTGATCATCCCTTACATGAAAAGGAGGTGAAGGTGGGTTTTGAGGGTTTGGAGGGTTTGGAGGGTTTTGGGGGTTGTTTTCACCCTCCTCAACTAGATTTAGGTTTTCTGCTTCTCCAATAACTGTAAATGCAATATAAAAACAAATCAAATATTGCAAAACTAAAAAATTGTTCTAAAACTAACAAAATCAGACAAACCCTACCTTCTTCCTGTGTTGGAGCCTCCAAATTTAGACGACAATGTCTTTGGCGGCGAGGTGGCATTGTGAATTTCTTGTTTTGTCAGGTGCACTTGATTCAATGTCCTCTTTTCAATGTGATCATGTTTTTGCTTTGTTTCTTTGCTGTTGTGAGGAGAAAACCCGCTTGGTGAATGAGCAGAAAGTGTTTTTTACTTTTATTAAAAGCCAAATGCGAGCACGTTATAACGTGCTCGTGTTTTCTTTTAAATTTGGAGATGGTGGTGACTTTTTGGTCCCTCATCTCCTTGCATTTACCCATAGATGGGATAAGTTGGCATGATGGTGAAGGTGACACATAGGATTGTGGTTGAATGTGTTGGAAGTTGTGATGGTGTTGTGGTGGAGCGATTGCATAGGATAATGGTTGTTGAGATATAGATTGATATGGATAATGATTGATATTAGAAGAGGTACAATAGGTTGATGAAGGCTTGATGTGACATGTGGATGGATTTGGTTGATATGATGATATATGTGACACATAAGATTGATGTGGTATTGGTTGATGATGTGCCTGTTGGATTTGACAAGTGGCCAAGAGGTGTTGGATTTGTGCTAAGAGGTGTTGCATGCACGGGGATTGGCTTGTTTGAAGTTTTTAGATCATGTCTTGGGAACCTTGAATCATTTGTTGGCTTAGAGGTGATTGGCTTGTTTGAGCTTGGTGAAGTTATTGCAAGTATGGGCCTAACCGATGTTGTCATTGATGTCAACATACTCATGTTGCATTGATGGAAAGGATTGGATGAGCTGAGTGTTGAGGATATTGAGAAAATTAGTCCTAATCAGGAACAGAGAAGAATAGTGAAGACAGTAAGGTAAAGATCCAAGATAAGATGACTATCAAAGGATACGGTTCAAAGGGTTTGTAGATATGAGTCTCAAGATGATCCAATAAAGAGTTCAGAGGTTCGCATGAAGATCTGAAGGAGTTGTGTCTGCTCAAGTAAAACTGGTTCTGGTAGGTGTTCAGAAGTGATAGATTGACACAGATAGGTCCGGTGAGATCTGGAAATGCATTATCCTATTCTGTGGATTTGAGGGAGTGTTGAGGAAGTCTTTGTGAAGTGTCAACTCGATTGGTTCATGGTTTGAAGGTCCACAAGCATCTATTCCTTTGTGACAGTGATGACAAACTGTGTTCTTGAGGTTCAAGATGAAGGAGGGAAGAATTTCAGTAAGCAGATGAAGTGTGGATGTTCTTGGTGATTCAGGCAATCTTGTGGAGGTCTTTGGATTGTGTCTAGTTAGTGTTGGTGGTCCGCATTGGAGTCGAAACTCGCAACTGAAGAATAACTTCTGGATGATGGTGTTCTTCCTCAGACTGGCCGACCGAATGAGTTACACATCCTGCCGATATTCTTGCAGATGTTTGCCGAATTAGATGATTATTCCTAAGTCGATGTCTTGTATAAATAAGGGATTGTTAAGTCATTTAAAAGAGTTTTTAGAGGAGATGAGAGTGTGGTAGTGAGGAGGAGAGCAAAAGGCAGAGCAGAAGTATTAGGCTTAAATGGAACTGATTCAAGCATGGTGAAGATGCTATTCTCCAGTTCATGTATGTGATACTTACTATTTTGTAGACAGTGTGTCTCTTATAGGAAGTGAGCCTCTTGTGAGCAGTGTGCTTGGGCAGTGAGCCCTAATTGGCATGTGCCATTTTGTTCTTTCTATTCTTCTAACAGAGAATACAATCTTGGGTTAATCACCCCGTGGTTTTTCCCTTAACTAGGTTTTCCATGTCAAAATCTTGGTGTCCTGTGTATTAATATGTTTCTGCTCTTGATTTAATGCATTATGTTTCAATCATTGCACTGCTGAATTACAAAGTGGATTTAAGTGTTTAAATTAGAAGAAAGTTTTTGACAACTGATTCACCCCCCCTCTCAATTGTCTTCCCTAAATCTAACAGAAGTATGTGAACGAGCTATTGTGCTAGGTCCTCTAATGTTGGCATGGTTGGATGACGGATGGACTATGTGATAAAGTTAAGACTCTTGGATTGATTGGTTTGCTTGCTTGATTGATTGGATTGGCTTGGTTGATTGATTGGATTGGTTTGATCAGTTGGTTGATTGGATAAGATTATCTCCCAAGAGACAGGCTCATGAACTCAAGGGTAGACAAAGTTGGTTGATGATGCTGATATGATCAAATGCTAGATAAGGACCAAAGCTAAAGGATAATGTTGGTTTTGATTGATTGATTGATAATAATTGATTTAGAGTCTCAAGAGGATGAAAAGCTCAAAAAGTCTAATGATATGATATGGTCAAACTAGATGGGATGGTGTGGATGATCAATTTGTTGTCTAAAAATTGATGGGTTGATTGAAACATGATTTAATGACTAGAGAAATGATAGCAATCTGTGATAAACCAGAGGCGACTAGGAATAACCTAGAGGTGACCAGGAATAGCTCAAAGGTGACTTGTTGTTCATATGCAACTAGAAATAGCTCAAAGGCAATCAATGATAGCTCAAAGGTGATTTTTGTGTGACAGGTTTTGTTTTTGATAGTTTTTCAGCAATTTCATGACAAGAAAATAAGATGGCAGAAACTCAAACATAGAACATTCACAAAAATTTACAACTTAGGCTAGTAGAGACAATATCTACTAAATTCCTAGTTGGATTGCTCCAACTGCACTTATTCAGAGCGGATAGCTTAGAAGTTTGGTAGCACTGGCTCCCGCTTACATGGCACACACTTCTCGGGCATACCAAACTTCGAATTCCCAAAGAGAATTTTCTATATCTACTTTGAACTACGAGAATGTGGGATAGCTTTAGAGGTCTGACCTCCTGCGCTAGCAAATAGAAAGATTTTGGCTACTAGACAAAAGTTTTTAGTAAGGGCATTCGTTTAGGTGGCCATACATGTGGTGATTTGCTCCAATTAGGAGGCCTCCCAGCTTGCAGAGGTTACACTCTACATGTTTTCATGCACCACAAGGGTACTAAGGGAGACATTCATCGGTATGACACATCATCACCTGTTGTTTATGACTTTCATAAAAAAACACATTTTTTATATAGCTATTTGAATGAGCTTGGCTTTAGCTTGTTACTGCTTGTGTCGTTTCCTCTCACAATGGGAGGCAGGCTCTCTAAAGATAACAACAATTTCTCTTACACCCTAGTGCAAATCCATTGGATAGACAGGGGGAGAGGATACTCTTGTTAATTTGGGTTACAGACATGCACAACAAGCAAACAAAAAAAGACAAGACAGACATGAAGCAAACAAGGTTTATTTTAAACACCAAATCCAAATGTTCCTAACTTAGTGAAAAACAAGATTACTCTTCGACCAATTGAACCTGCAAGTAACATGTCAGTAGTTTTTCATATTCTCCATTCTTGAACAAAATGATAAGATGTTGCAACAACAAGTGTTAGCTGCCAAAGAAATTGATTTGCAATAGTATAAACCCCACCCCCTTTTAAAAATTTAAGGTTCAAAACAATAAAAATCTAAAGCTAAGATTATAATGCTAACAATAATATTAAACCCTAAATGTTAACTACTTCAAGCTAAAGTCGACTATGTCAAGTGTCATATTATAATGGTAAGGTTGACAGTTGTAGATTCCAAGTCAAAGCTTAAGAGTTGAGGGTTGAAACGAGAAGCAAAGGAGTCAGAGGCTGAAAAGGCAAATATAATGTGAGATGGCAACTTCACTCAAAAGTGATAGCAACTAGAACACATGGGGGGAGTCAACAGGTTATAAACTTTGATGATGACACAAGAGATTATGATTGTGACCCAAGGTTTATACTGCGGCGATTTAGACTACAACCAAATGGATGTTCCAAGACTTCGATGATGACAGGAGAAGGTAATGTCTATGACCCAGAGTTTGGAGATGGAAGTTAAATCTATGGTGACTTAAAGCTGTGAGGTGATGGGGGCAGTGACTAAGGGTGGCGATAGAGATACTAAGGATAGTTGGAAGGTCGAGAGAAGAAGCCAACAGGAGTCGACATAACCTTAAGGCAGTAGGTCGAAAAGGTGGTCAATACAAGGTGGTCGGGGAGTTGGGAATGATAAGGAGCAACTAGAACAAAGAGAGCAACGACTGAGATGGCGACAAGGGGTGCTGTGGTAATGATAGAGTATTGTAAATATTGATAGAGATGGGTGAGAAAACTTAGGATTTCGACCATGCAATGAGTTACAAACCAGAAGACTTTAAACATATAGTTAAAACCTTACCAAGTGTGCCTTTTAAGATTTTAGCCTGAAACAAAGACCATAGAGAGCAGTGAGGAATGCCTGTACGGTAAGGATCCGTACAGATCCGTACAGTATGGGCTGTAAAATAAATAAAAATTCAAAATCTTACAAAATTTTATCCTGTGATGAAACCTTGACAAGTTTATAGTCAAAAATCATGGAAATGACCTCCTGGATGCGATGGCGAGGTCGTTTTCAACTCAGGAGGTTCCTTGTGAAAGATCCTTGCAAAACTTGCCCAACAAGGGTTAGAAAAAAAACACAAATGTTTATAACAAAACTTGCAAAAAAATGTAAGATTTGATCAGGAGAAGTGAGTCCCACCGGGCGTGCCATAAATGTAACCAAAAAATTTGGATTAATCAAAAGATAAAACAAATAATATGCAATACCTTGATCCAAATCTTTTGAATACCTCAGTTATCTTGAATGATTGATGGAAATCTATTTGATTGCTTGAACGATTGGATGTTGATTGCTCAGATACACAGCATAACAATCTAGAGGATGGAGATTGATGAGAAGAAAATAGATGTGAGGGCTAGAGAAATTTAGACAGAATGATGTTGCATGCGAGAGATGGGATCCCAAAAAGACTAGAGAAGGGTTCAATTTATAGGCAAAGGTGAGAGGATGTAGGGATAAAACTTCCATTTTGTGAGCGGTAGTGGAATTAGAAAGTTGATTGTGCAACAAGAGAGAACAAATATTTGAGTCCTTGGTGATTTGTTTTTAGTTGAAAAGGTTTCCCAAGTAAGTAGTGTCTCCACATTTGTAGTGCATGAATGACTCCTGTCAGTTCCAAATCATGTGGGGCATAGTTTTGTTCATAAATTTTTAGTTTACAGGATTCATATGTAATGACTTGTGCATCATGGACTAGTACACCACCTAAGCCTTCCCCTGAGGCATTGGTAATGACTACAAATTGATCCTCTGGGTCAGGTACCTTTAAAATTGGTGCTCAATTCAATTTTTCCTTGAGTAGGTCAAAGGCCTCATGACACTTTTCTGACCACTCAAATCTCTTGCCTTTTCTCTTCAAGGAAGCTATAGGGTATGTAATTTTTGAAAAGTTTTTCACAAACTTCGTGTAATAACCTGCAAGGCCCATGAAACTTCAGACCTCATGAACATTTCTTGGTATTGGCCATTCCAAAATAGCCTTAATTTTAGCCAGATCCACAGCTATTCCCTTATCTAAAATTATGTGGCCCAAATATTACACTTCCTTTTGAAAGAAAGTACACTTAGAGATCTTGCCATACAATTTGTGCTCTCTCAACCTTTGAAAAATAATCCTTAGATGCTGAAGATGCTCTTCCTCATTCTTAAAATAGATTAGAATGTCATTAAGAAACACTGGGACAAACTTGTCCAAACAATCCCTGAAAACATTGTTCATTAGGTTCATAAATGTCATCGGTGCATTTGTTAAACCAAAATGTAGGACAATAAACTCATCATTCCCATACCTTGTTCTAAAGGCTTTTTTTATAGATGTCCTATCCTTTAACCTCAATTGGTGATAACCAGACTGAAGGTCGATCTTGGAAAACATGGTTGCACCTCTCATTTGATCGAAAAGATCATTGGTACGAGGCAATGGGTATTTATTCTTAATTGTTGCTTTGTTCAACATGCGGTAATCTATGTAGAACTGCAAGGTGCCATCTTTCTTTTTCACAAAAATAATTGGTGCTCCCCAGAGTGACACACTGGGTCTAATCAATCCCTTATCCAACAATTCTTGTAATTGAGCCTTAAGCTCCATTAACTCTATGGTGGTCATTCTGTAGGGGACTTTAGAAATAGGTTCCGACCCTGGAATTATATCAATAGAGAAGTCAAAGGCTCTTTTAGGAGGTAATCTCGGTAGCTCATCCAGAAATATGTCCTCAAAATCTCTAAGGAAAGGATACCTATCCATATCTGATCTTTCCTGATATATGGACTCCTTCTTCCCAACTTCATTGAGTTTCTGAGATTCATAAAACATTAAATCATCTTGGAAATTGGTTTCCTCAAACTCATTTAGTTTTTCCATTTTGACAGCAAAACACTGGCATCCTTTGCTTTGAGCTCTTTTCATTTGCAGGGCAGAAATTTGTTTTAGTTTGACTTCCTTAGGGTTCCCTTGTAGAAAGACTTTGTTTCCTAAGTCATCAAGGTATTCCATTGTTTTGGCATAACAATCCACTTTGGCTCGATGTCTCCATAGCCAATTTATCCCTAGGATAACATCATACGAGCCTAGTGGGGCTTCATAAAGATTTACTTCCATGGAGAAACATGGAAGTTCAACCCTAGCCTCAAACAGACATTGCTCTACCTGAGCCTTGGTTTGATTTGCATATTCTATTGACCATGTGTTTGCCATGTATCCCACCTTTCTAGGAATTTTGCTTACAATTTTAGGGGAAACAAAACATTCGGTAGCATCAGTATCAATCAAAACTAAAATCAGAAGACTAGATAAAATACCTGTTGTTTCAATGTGAATTATTTGGTATTCGGCTTGCCTATTGTCCAAGGCTGCATGAATGCATTGCTGGAACGCCACCTGCTGAGAGGGTAGAGGGTTCCCTCGTGGTTGTTTTCCCTGCATCTTGTTAGGACACTGGTTGGCATAATGATCTTCACCACATGTGTAGCACCCTCCCACTAGTCCTTGCTTCTCCTGAAGTTTCCTAGAATTGTCTCCATTTCTTTTGGAGTGATTAATTCCCTTCTTCTCCCATTTGGACTCAGTTTGCTTATGGTTGGCCCCTTTATCATTTTTCTCAGTAAAATCCTACTTTCTCCCCTTTTTCTTAGAGGATTGAGAGGATTGGGACCAATTATATCTCTTTTGGTTGCTTTCTCTATAAGTCAACATAGCTTTCAATTTTTGTTCCTGTTTGATGGACTTCTCATAGACCTGGTCCATTTAAGTAGGACCATGTACATCAACCTCACCCCTAATCTAGGCATTCAATCCGATTATAAACTTCCAAATGTAGAATCTCTCATCTATTGGTACCCCGACACATACTTAAGCAAGCAGATGAACTTTTTCCAATATTCATTCACAGACAAATCAACCTGTTTTAGATTCTAAAAGTCTATAAGCTTCTAATCACAGAACAATTGAGGCAACCATCTTTGCCTAAAAAGATCCACGAACCTGTCCCATGTAAGGCTTGTAGACCTCAAGCCTAGTTCCATCTTTTTGTTCATCCACTATGTGGATGCTTCACCTGCTAGCTGGAATGCCCCCCATACTGCTTTAGAGATCTCATTATAGTTTCTAATTTCAAAATACTTTTCCATTTCCGTAAGCCATGCCTCTGCAGCATCTCCACTTACAGATCCACCGAATTTAGGAGGCACAACCTTTTTCATGTCTCGGGACAACTCCAAAGCCATATGGCTTCGCATATCCTCTTCTTGTCTAGCCTTAGAGTTATTTTCTCTGTGCTCACTTTCGGTGGTGTCATTATGACGTGTCTCGTCATAACCCCCATCATAGGCTTCTCGCCTGGGTCCTTTATGACCCCTAACCTTTTGTTCAAGAGTTCCTACTCTCACTCTTGTGTCTTGAAGCAAGGTGATAATCTAATCAAGTTTAGTTTTAGAGTACCCTGAAGGTTGTCCTTCATCCTGGCTATCTCCCATCTTGGTTCTTATCTGGAACTTTGCTACAATCTACTTCTTGAAGTTTGCAGATTAATCATGAATTAGTTTTTCCATGTCATTGAATCCATTCATAATACAAATTTATTCTCATTCATGTAATCTTTAACAAGAAAGGAAAGATTGTCAGAAATTTTCAATTGCATTATAGTTTTCATCGGATTACATATAATCCATCAAAATTACAAAATTTTGTTTACACCTTGCTACTGCAAGTCATTTTCAATCTGGGATAGCTTCCCATGTTCATCTCTCAACTTTGAGATTTATAATTTCAATTTTAGGAGGTGGATGTACACACAGGTACTCTTCCACAACCTCCTTGGTTACATCATAACCCCTAGGATTGTTTTCCATAGCCGGTACTTTAGGTGCAGAGGGTTCTGCTGATGCATAAGTAGAGTTAAGAGTAGCAATCCTAATTGCTTTCCTTAACTCCTGCTTGATGCATTTTATGGCATCAACGAAGGTCTCCTCATCAGTCAACCATGCTCCTACCAAGCAGCCAGTCTATTCAAGTCTTTTCATTCTTGAGGCTTGCTCACTCAAGACCTTTTGATAATGTAGGTAACATCCATGTTTTGTTACCTTCTTTTGGGGTGTTGTTCTAATCTTTACCATTCTGGCATAGAACATCCAAACATTAGCATCTGTAAATGTTGGATACAAATAATTATCAAGTAGTGAGCTCATAGGTCCATGTATTGAACTTGGTAACTCTGATACCATATGTAACATCACATTCTAAATACTCAATAATTAACATAAGTATTCATCTTAACCAAGAATTAGAATACATTGTGACTACCCAAATCAAAGTTAAACAAGAATGAATCATTATCATTTAAATAATTAAGCATGTTATTCTAAACCAGAATATAACAAAACTTACAATTACAATGTCCAATTATATCGCATTAGTGAATAAACTTCACTATGTATGTATAAAGCTATGCTCGAGGCATCAAATATCAAATTATATATAATAACTGACTATCAAGTCATATAATGAAAAAAGCACTGCATTCAAAACTCTTGACATCTATCTTCATAAGCCTTGGCTTGTCTCATGCTTGGGAAGGAGATCATCATCCTAGTGCTTTTCCTCCAACCACAGACCGATAGTCCCCCACATAGCTTCCTACCTAGAAGCGGCCCTACCCTTCACGAAAGATATATATAAGGAACCATTAGGTTTGCCATCTGAGTATCTGGTGTTGTGTCCTTCATAATGCCTCTCGGTCACACAACTATAGATCCACTCTAACTATGCATGACACTACTGGAGACATGCCATTTGGAGCACTATGGACCGAAAATGCATGTAGAGATGGATGCATTACTTTGGCCAAAGATTTACATACATGTACGTTATGCAATGAACGTTGTCATATGTCCACCACTCTTACTCGACTTAGAAGATATCTCATCCTACAGTATGCTTAATTTGACCTCTCCTTAGGTCTAGTATAAGTGGGTTCAGTTCGATTCATAGTCCTATACTAGGACGATTGACTCCCATCTTAGGAGTATATCAAACATAATAGGTTACTTTTGAAATGAGGAACTTGTGACTCCTCGCCACTCTGTTCCATTTTTCAACCATGTTAAAAGTTAAACCAAGTTTTCCAACCTAGGCCTTCCATGGTTTACAGTTTCAATATGATCTATCATACAGGTTAAATTCAAGATCATAATACCATAGGCATACATTGCCTTAACCAATTAAAATGGTTTTAGTAATAGACAAAAACTCAAATACCCATGTGAGTTTTTAATGTTAAATACTCCCTTCATGAAGTTCAATCATAAGTAAAGAAGAGGTTTTGATTCACATTATAATATATAAGACTTAAACTAATTATGCTTCCTGACATCTCATAATGTTATAAACAATAAAAAGAGAGTCCTCTCTAATATACCGGCATGCATGTAAAGTTTCCACAGAGCTAAATAATAATCTTTTATAATGCAATCCTCCTCCTTAATCAAGGGTTCAAAAAATACTACCTTTGGTTATCTTAATTTCCCTTCGAAAGCAGTCGAGTTCAATGTATGATGGTTTCAAGATTGTAGTTAAGTGCTCTTGGCACGGTCTAAGATAAAATTTTCAAAAGATCATCATAACAGTTCAAGGTTGGTGGCTCGGTCACATGCAGGCAGAGCCTTCAAACATATATCTTACACAATGGTTTTACACATGATATGCCATGAGCACTATCGGCTCAAGCTCATTATAAGAGCTTTAGTATTATCTTTAAACTTATTATTGATTATGTCATGTCGACACTCAACATGAGTTTGCTACAGTAGTTTTGAGATCGGCCTTAAAGGCCTTGAGAAACAGCTATAGGAATTATAGTCAATATTAACTTGTGTTATATATATATATAGGCCTCACGGCCTAGAGTATACCTCCAAATGAATACATTAACAAGTTTAAACATAGTAACTTAGACACGAAAGTCTAAGATATTGTTACATCCCCAATTTTTGCCTTGCTATACTTTTTACTTTTACTTGGACATAAGTAAATATATTATGATGATTAGATTAATGACAAGGAAAGACATGTATTATATTGAATGTCGTTTATGAAATTATAGAAAAGATTATGTTATTATCAATTTAATAATTGCATTATGAGATTTGATTTATTATTTGAATGATTTGATTTATTATTTGAATAATGATGCACTGATCATATATATTGTTTGGTTACAAGTTGAAATAGGTATACAGATTCTTAGATGACTCTTAGAGAAGAGAGAGAGTATTTTTTGAGGAGAGAGATATAGACCTTAGGTTACGAGTGGTTTATTTACCAAATCGAGTATAAGTGTTTAACAAAAATGTGAACCAATGTGTCATAAGAGGTAAGTCTTGCCTTGTTAGTTTGCTTTTGAACATAATCAATAGGTAGTCGATATTATTTACAAATCTTTCTAAGTCATAGTAAGTCGTATTAAGTCATAAGTAACGTTAACAACATCATTTGAACATGAATCGAGACCATTTACATCTAACGTAAAAGTTACGACATAATTTTTGTAATGGGTGGTGTTTTTATTTTTGGGTCACTTAGTGTTTATTTGTCGATCCTTGAACATCAAAGTGAATTCCATCAAGTTAGATTGATGTGTTTTTTTTAGCAAAGGAATGTGATGGGGAGGTAAACTCGACCCATTCACCAAGTCTGTAAATCGTTATTTTATTGCTATTATTCTTATTGATTAAATCATAACCATCAAATGAGATCGATGTTACGTAAGCCTTATTTGATATAAGCAGATATATTTATAAACTAAATGAGGATAATACCTCATGCTATTTAATAAAATTTATCCATCGAATAACCTTGGGTATATTAATTATAACACCTACATTAACTCGTGTGATGGGATTTGGATCACTTAAGTGATCAATAAAAAAAGATCATCGACGGTTATTCTTGTGTCGACCTTTTTTAAGAGGGAACGTGGTATTATTGTTATGCTTGATGAACTTTCCACATTCTGTGCCTTAACGAAAATAGGTGTTAATCTCTGCTGATTAATTGGGATTGGTTGTAAACAGAATCAAGGTGGTAGAAACCGATTCTTTATGAGCATTGAAGAGTCATTATACCCGACGACCCATTATGGGGAAAGCATATAGGAATCGGGGTATGGGAGAGTGAAAAGAGAGGGAGATCATTGTGAGAAGATAGCAAGAGATCGCTGCCAAAAACACAGAGAGGAAGGCGACGTCATAAAGGCTGAATTGGTCAATAGACTTTGCAACAAATAACTCATTGAGCCGTCGCCATGTAACACTTATGTCTGTGTAATGATAACAACTAAATTGTCATGTACTTAGCGTTCCATGTAGACTCATATAGGAGAGCCGATATTATCTTTAGTTTGCCTGTGATGATTGATTCATAGCTACGAACTGTATAATGATTGTTTCTCAATATGTGTTAAACTTTTCGAAGTAATTGATATTGCCATTATATTTGGTTGGCCGATGCCTATAAAGGATATATAGTTTGAGTCAAATGTTTTAGCATTGTGTCAAAGTCTGATAGCTAAATGATATAGTTGTTGAGATGAATCATTGATCATTGTATTCCTTTATAGCCATAGAGGGTCTCTTTTCAAAGTTGTCAGTTTAATAGAAAATACAGTCAATATAATGAGAAGGTATGATATTGAAGTAGGCTGAGAGTTTGGTTATAAGATATTTAAACCACTCTTGCATACATATTAGTGTCACGAAGAACTATGATAGGTTTCAACATAGATGAGTAGGATGGCAAAACCCTTGAGGTAGGATATTGGTAATATAAAACCATTTCTTGATAAATTTATAAACGTCTATTATGGTTTCATTTCTAAAGGAAACTTAGAAAATCTCTCTAAGCTTAGGAAGCCACCTTTTATAAATCAAGTGATAACTCAATGGAAGTATCATGATAGAGACATTGAAGATCATAGGACTATCCTTATTATGTATTCTGTAAATGAGAATAACTTTGTAGTAAACCATTATGATGAGATTAAATTAAGTTTAATAGATGAGATCTTGATTTGATTCATATTCGAGTTCATATATATGTTGTGACGATTGAGGTCATCACGTATGGGTAGTTGAGAATATTTATACTCTTCATATGAGGAGTAATACCTATTATAGAATGATAGTATGCTTAAATTTTGTTATAGTCAAACTATGGGTTGTTTATTAACCTAGTCTCATAGATATGAGCTTTAAATAATCTAAAATGTCATTTTATTCATGGGTTATCATGTAAAACTTAGAGTCAAACTAAAATCAAATGATTAGATAAGACATATAGATTTGTCTAAAGTCTAGAAAAACTATTTTCATGCTAAAATGATTTAGTTGTTGTATAAACATAGTTGGTAAGGATAAATTGCGGAATACGATAATATCCAAGTCGAGTAGGGGTGGGTGAACTCAACGATGATGTTCATTATGAATGATATTGAAAATAAAAACTTTGGCCAAAGTAATGCATTTGTTTTCTGTATGCATTGTCGGTTCACTGTATTCGAATTTCTCATCCTATCAGAATCATACTTAGCTAGAGGGTATCTAGGGTTGTATGGTTGATAGAGTTGAGTAGGATACAACACTATGTACTTAGGATAGGCAAATTACCATGGTCACCTTTGGTCTATATCCCTCGTGAAGGGTAGGGCCACTTCCTATGTGGAAGAAGTGTGGGAGACTGTCGGTTTGTGGATGGAGGTAAATCACTGGAAAGATACTCTCTCTCTCTCCAAGCAGAAGATATGCTAGGACTTGTGATAAAGATGTCAGATATTCAGCAGTAGTAATTATTCCAATTTGTCTATGTAATTGATTTACATTGTAAACTATGTCTTTGAGAAAGACTTCATGATATATTGGCTAAGTACAAAAAGTTGGGGGGCCAAAAAGTGGCCAAATTTTTTTCAAAAAAAATTAATACATAACGCGCTCGCATTATAACGCGAGCGGGTTATGACTAATTATATATATAAAGAGCATTTCTGCTCATTTCGTTTCTTTATTTTCCTCTACACCCGCGGCCTGCAAACCTTAAGAAGCGCACTCACGTTTTTGAAGACTCGATTCAACACCAAAATCTTACCGATTCATCACCAAAATGCTGCCACAACATCGAGCAAGCCAAAGGAGTGAGTTTTATTTGTTTTTTTGTTTGAATTTGTTTCTAAATAGGTAGGTTTGAGTTGATTTTTTATGTAAATTTTCTTAATTGTCAGGAAATGTTAATGCACCTCCTCCTCCTCCTCAAAATCCACAAAATCTTGAAGAGGAAATACCTGCCGAAGAACAACCCGAACAACAAACTCCTCCATCCATTCCTCGACATGCCCCTGGAACACAAGAAAATCTAATGGGGCAAATTGAAAACAATAAAAAAGAAATTGAAGACATAATTGCAAGGTTGAAAGATCCTTCTACTTCAACCTTGCATAGGTCCACGCTTGCTCAATCTCTTGAATCTATGATATCATATGTGAATTCAATTAGCAAGAAAATATCTAGTTGGTTGGATAAGAGGAGAGAGTTTAGAGAGTATTATGCAGCCAAGCTATCATATGAAGATGTGAAAAATTTATAAATTACAAAATTAAACTTGTGTTCCATTTTCACAAACCCACAAACAAATCAACTTCCACCCATTACATGCAAGATGTTCCCTATCCATTGGTGCAACAACCAAGTGATAAGGGACAATTTTGGGCAGAGGTGGTGGATGGTTTTTGACCATCCTCCATGCAATAATAATGAGGTCCCGCAATACTTTTTGAGGAAACTCTACTGTGAGTTTTTCCTCAATAAAGTGCCAAACTATTTTGATATGCGGGACTTCCAGGGTAGAGGTGGGGGGTCAGCACAAGATAGACTAGGGGCACATGTTGACCCATAGTGTCCAGTGAGATGAGTAATCACCAAACTAGCCCATGAGCATGTTTCTATCCCTTCCATTGTGAAAGAGAGTGTTGAGGTCGATACACTTCAGTCCATTAGTGCCTTGACCTAGAGCATCATAGAGCATGCCAGTCCTGTAGCATAGCGTGGGTTGGGAGATAGTGTGAGGAGTAGGGTCCCACCCCATGCTTGTCAGACTTGCGGGTCATCTTGTGGTTATGATCCCATGGATAGTTAGGACGCAGATGCACAGGCTACATCTGTAGCTGAGCAGATGGTGATGATAGATACCCTCCTGAGTGAGACTTTCAGCCTTGATACTCAGGTAAATATTAGCAAGTTCATTGAATTTAATTTATTAAATTTTATTTTTGAAATGCAAGATTAACTAATTTAGTTTGATGATTTTAATGAAATTTTAGGGTCATAGCGTTGATGTAGTTCTCAGTGGTTCTCCACCTACATATTACACTACATCATCTACTGTTGGGGTATATAACTAGTAAACAATTATAAATATTAATTGTGAATAGCATCGTTATATGAATGGTATTCTAATATCTGATTTTGGATGTTGAATAGGTTAATATTAGAGATTTCACAGCAACACTTGCTAGTAGTGGTGGACTTCAAAGCTTCACAGATGTAATAAAATAAATAGTTTAATGAATGAATTATACTTACTAGATTTTTGTATGTGACTTGTGTGCTTTATTGTGTGTACTTCCATGTTTAGGTGAACGTGTGTGTATGTTAGGAGCCATGATTTGCATCACTATTATAGTTTTCGTAATTGAATAATATTGTTTTATTTCTAAATGATGTAGGCTGCGGAGACACCTCTCGATGTTCATAGGGCAATGGAGCATGGTGTGACCTTTGCGATTTATAGCTCCATGCCATTGATAGGGGTATGAGGCATATTAGTAAATTTCAATTTACATTCATTGTTATAATTGTTTATTTTTGAAAAATCAAAAAATTATTGATTTGAAATTTAATTTCTATCTGGATGTTTTCTATAGGACATGACATCACCATTGCCTATTCCTGCTACTGAGGCAAGTGAGGAGATAGATTATATGGTAGCTATAAGTGATTATTTTGTTAAATGTTTCATTTTTTATAACATGTAATTTCTATATATTAATGTCTATACTTTTTATTGTAACAACTAAAGATGCAGGAAGAACTAAATAGGAGGAGCAGCCCTCGGGTTCGTAGTAGACCACCCACATACGTGTCTCCATCCCTTAGAAGATCAAAGGCTGCTCGTGATCTATTCTCTTCACCAACCAGAGGGGAATGATTTTTTATTATGTTCCTTTGTTGTATGCCTATATGGCATTTGTGGACATATATTTTGTATTGCATATAGTTGACATTGTATGCCTATATGGTATTCTTGTAAGCCTATATGGCTATTTTATATATATGTTATACTTATATCGATAGATATTGATGTATGCCTATATGGATATTTAGTTAATACAAATCTTTTTTATTGATGGCATCCATACTTGCATTATAAATCCACGTTTGAATGGATATTTGTAGATGGCTACTTCAAATATTTAAAGTCCAACTGTATTACATAGGATGTTTGTTGATCCAATAAGCCAGCTATTGTTATTCAAGTATCACCTAAACCTCATTTTGAAACTAAAAGATAAAAGTTGTATTTAAAATAAAAATGAATCATCATGTTGAACAGAAAATATTCATATTCTTTATGAGTTACTCAATTGAAAATATTCAAATGAGTATGTTGATCCATGTTCTTTATGAGTTGGTCAATTGAAAATATTTCTTAATTTCGTTATTATACGATAGTGGGTTGCAAAGAGTATGTTTGTTGTTTTGAATAAGATAGTCAAAATCATATGCTTATGAGCACTTGATGACCATTGTGGTTATTAAATGTAATTCCTCTTGCATCTAAGGCAAGGTTATGAGATTGCATTGAGTCTTACCTAATTTTAGTATGCAACATAACATTGGGGCTATAGGCTTCCATAAGTCATCAACAATCAAGGTTCAAGGTTGTCATTGAAGTCAAAGGTTCAAGGTTGTTTGTCATTGATGTCAAGGTTGATGCCATGATGTTGATAAGGTGATACATTGATTCAAGGTAAGTGATGGTCATGAGGGGCATGATGTTGTGAATATGGTTTTCATGATAAGGTCTCTCAATTCATGTTGATGTTGCACAAGACAAACATGGTTCATATGATGCAAGGTTCATGTTCATGGTGGATGTGGTTTTGTTCATGCAAGGTTTTGTTGTGAATATGGTTTTCATGATAAGGTCTATCTTGAAAGGTTGATATGATGCAAGGTTCATATTCATGGTGGATGTGGTTTTGTTCTTGCAATAAGAAGTTAGAGAAGACACAAGCATTCATAATCATAATCTTATTGATAGTTAGGGTTTTCATATTGGGCATTAAACCCTAAAAAGAATCTACTTTTCTTAAGACTTTAAAACCCTCAATTGCTTGTCGTGTGTAAAGTGCACTTTTATTTTAATTTAATATTGACTTATAATCAGAAGTTACTATCACTTAAATCAACCTACTAAAGGGTCTTTAAGTCATTAGTTCACTGGCCCCTCAACCTAACTCAACCGACGTCTCTGGTAAACTCTCATAAGCTTGAGCACCATATCATAATCGAAGGTCATATTTAATTGATATGAGGGTAGGAAAAAGGATTGGAAGGTTAGTATTTAAAAGGAATTTGGAATACAAACAATCATCTCGATGCGGTTGAATTTGATGGGCATACCTTTATAAAAGGCTAAAAGACAGCTTTATGCAGGATATCATGGTATTTGTAGTGTTTGAAGATTGAAGACTAGTTAGTGTTTGTAGCTCAGACAGTTTTTACATGTTTGGGTGCGAAAAAGGACCATGCCTAGCCTAAAGGTACCCATCTAGACTTGTTGGAGTTGTTGGTTTGGCCGCACGAGGAGAAGAACAAAAGTTACACCCCTTTGCAACTTTACATTGCCTCCTTTTGACAATTTTTGGGGCAGTAGAAAAACTTTCACCACGGGCAAACACCTCAGAGATATAAAAAACTGAGAGAGGTTATTGTAGAGGGACCCTACATGATCGTATTGCCTTAGATAGAATGTATCTAAGTGACACGGTTTTCGAGTAACAACTCGTCAAAGATTGATACCTTTTTACACTTTGGACTCTTTAGGGATATCACCGGTACAATGTAGCTTGGACTGTTTCGGCATATTTGGGTGCAAAACAGGACCATGCCTAGCCTAAACGTACCCATCTAGATGCGTTGAAACTATCAGTTTGTCCACACGAGGAGAAGAACAAAAGTTACACCCCTTTGCAACTTTACACTGCCTCCTAACAATTTTTGGGGTAGCAGGAAACCTTTCACCACAAGCAAATGCCTTAGAGATATAAAAAATTGAGAGAGGTTATTGTAGTGGGACCCTACATGATCTTTTTACCTTTGATGAAATGTATCTAAGTGACATGGTTTCTAAATAATAGCTCGTCAAAGATTGCTGCCTTTTCACACTTTGGACTCTTCAGGGATATCACCGGTACAATGTAGCTCAGACTATTTCGGCATGTTTAGGTGTGAAACAGGACCATGCTTAGCCTAAACATACCCATCTAGATGCGTTGGAACTATCAGTTTTGCCACATGAGGAGAAAAACAAAAGATACACCCCTTTGCAACTTTACACTACCTCTTTCTGACGATTTTGGGGGTAGTAGAAAACCTTTCACCATGGGCAAACGCCTTAGAAATATAAAAAACTGAGAGGTTATTGTAGAGGGACTGTACATGATCACTTTGCCTTAGACAGAATGTATATAACTGACACAGTTTCTGAATAACAGCTCGTCAAAGATTGCTGTCTTTTTGCACTTTGGACTCTTTAGGGATATCGCTGGTATAATGTAGCTCAGACTATTTCGGCATGTTTGGGTGCAAAACAGGACCATGCCTAGCCTAAACATACCCATCCAGATGCATTGGAACTATCATTTTAGCCACACAAGGAGAAGAACAAAAGTTACACCCCTTTACAACTTTACACTGCCTCCTGATAATTTTTGGGGTAGTAGAAAACCTTTCACCATGGGCAAACACCTTAGAGATATAAAAAACTGAGAGATGTTATTGTAGAGGGACTCTACATGATCATATTGCCTAAGATGGAATGTTTCTAAGTGACACAGTTTTTGAGTAATATCTCGTCAAAGATTGCTGTCTTTTTGCACATTGGACTCTTCAGGGATATCGTCGGTATAATGTAGCTCAGACTGTTTCGACATGTTTGAGTGAAAAAAAGGACCATGCCTAACATAAATATACCCATCCAGACATGTTGGAATAGTCAGTTTGGTTGCATCAGGAGCAGGATGAAAGTTACACCCCTTTGCAACTTTACATTACCTCCTTCTGACGATTTCTGGGGCAGTAGAAAACCTTTCACCACGGGCAAACGCCTCAGAGATATAAAAAATTGAGAGAGGTTATTGTAGAGGGACTCTACGTGATTGCGTTACCTTAGACGGAATGTTTCTAAGTGACACAATTTTTGAGTAACATCTCGTTAAAGATTGCTGCGTTTTTGCACTTTAGACTCTTCAGGGATATCATCGGTACAATGTAGCTCGGACTGTTTCGGCATGTTTGGGTCAAAAATAGGACCATACCTAGCGTAAATGTACCCATCCGGATACGTTGGAATAGTTAGTTTGGTTGCATCAGGAGCGGGATGAAAGTTAAACCCCTTTGCAACTTTACACTACCTCCTTCTGATAATTTTTGGGGCAGCAGAAAACCTTTCACCATAGGCAAATGCCTCAGAGCTATAAAAAATTGAGAGAGGTTATTGTAGAGGCACTCTACATGATCACGTTGCCTTAGACAAAATATTTCTAAGTGATAAGGTTTTCAAGTAACATCGCGTCAAAGATTGTTTCCTTTTTACACTTTGGACTCTTCAGGGATATCGTCAGTACAATGTAGCTCAGATTGTTTCAACATGTTTGTGTGAAAAATAAGACCATGCCTAATGTAAATGTACCCATCTAGACGTGTTGGAATAGTTAGTTTGGTCACATCAGGAGTAGGACGAAAGTTACACCCCTTTGCAACTTTACACTACCTCCTTCTGACAATTTTTGGGGCAGCAGAAAACCTTTCACCACAAGAAAATACCTCAGAGATAAAAAAATGAGAGACATTATTGTGGAGGCACTCTATGTGATCGCGTTGCCTTAGATGGAATGTTTCTAAGTGATACAGTTTTTGAGTAACATCTCGTCAAAGATTGCTACCTTTTTACACTTTAGACTCTTCAGGGATATCGTCGGTACAATGTAGCTTGAACTGTTTTGACATGTTTGGGTGAAAAAAAGGACCATGCCTAACGTAAATGTACCCATCCGGACGTGTTGGAATAGTCAGTTTGGTCGCATTAGGAGTAAGACGAAAGTTACACCCCTTTGCAACTTTACACTGCCTCCTGACGATTTTTGGGGCAGCAAAAAACTTTTCACCATGGACAAATGCCTCAGAGATTTAAAAATCCAAGAGAGGTTATTGTAGAGGCACTCTACTTTATCATTTTGCCTCAAAAGGAATGTTTCTAAGTAACACGGTTTTCGAGTAACATCTCGTCAAAGATTACTGCCTTTTTGCATTTTGGACTCTTCAGGGATATCATCGGTACAATGTAGCTCGGACTGTTTCAACATGTTTGGGTGAAAAAAAAGACCATGCCTAGTGTAAATGTACCCATCCGGACGTGTTGGAATAGTCAGTTTGGTTGCATCAGGAGCAGGAGGAAAGTTACACCCCTTTGCAACTTTACACTGCCTCCTTCCGATGATTTTTGGAGCAGAAGAAAACCTTTCACCACAGAAAAATGCCTCAGAGATATAAAAAACTAAGAGATGTTATTGTAGAGGCACTCTACGTGATCGCATTGCCTCAAACAGAATATTTCTAGGTGACATGATTTTTAAGTAACATCTCGTCAAAGATTGCTGCCTTTTTGCACTTTGGACTCTTCAGGGATATCGTTGGTACAATGTAGCTCAGACTGTTTCTACGTGTTTGGGTGAAAAATAAGACCATGCCTAGCGTAAATGTACCCATCCAGACGTGTTCGAACAATCAGTTTGGTTGCATCAGGAGCAGGACACCAAAAATGCAAAAGTTGCTTTGTGCAACTCAAAGACTCAAAGTGACCCCAAATGACTCAAAGTGACTTAAAAATAAATGAAATTGTCTTAGAAGACCTTATTACATACAATTGACTCAATCAAAACAACATTTCATTGTTTGACCCCTCTTGGAGGCATGACAACCTAGGTGCCCCTGCAAAATTAGTGCAACTGAAGTCGATAAAATTTTTCTATTAAGAAAAAGAGCTCCCTTAGCTTCAAGAAATATAAATATTCTATACTGAGAAGGCCAACCATGTGAAGGTGGAAGCTCATGTGGCCTCACCTAAGACCTAAGACACATGTAGTCAGTAGATGCATGACACCTAAGACACCTATTTTCTAGTCTCTATCTACCTAGTTGACATATCGTATATACCTAAGACACAATTAGAGACACCTATTATCTAGTTAGAAACCAAGACACCTAGAGACACATATATTTTATACATTACCTAGATTTTACACATTATTCTCAGGATCAACTTCATCCATCACTTAGCTCTAACCCCATGAAGCATAACATGATGATGTAAAAATGTGTATATGTGTAAAAATGTAACAGGAAATAAAAAAAGACAAACCTTACAAATTAATGTGCATACTTACAACTCAATGTAACATGACTTTAAAAAATCAATGTGAATACTTACAAATTAATCCAATGAACCATCCGGGTCTGCTCTACTCTTTATTGTGTCAAGTATTGCTTCATGGTCAGACTCACACACCTTCCACAAGCTTTTGTTCAAAGGTCTACCCCGATACTGTATCAAATGAATATTGGAGGCCACGACAAGGTTCAAGTAATGAAGAATCTTTCGATGCATGTCAAAGTCCTGAAACAGCCAAACATTAACACTCTTATGTGGGTACCTTCTAAGCCATGTTCCAATAATAACCACTGAGCCTGTAGGGTATTCGATGTTTTCTCCATCTGTAACTGGGGCCTCCAATTTATTTTTAGCCTCAACACAATGACATAAGTAATTATCTGTTCCCTCTTCATTATCTTCATCGGTAATAACTGCATATACATGCCCTACATTGATATGTGTAGCAAATTAGATGAAATTAGTCAATATTACAAAAACACTACAAAGTAAGATGACATTAGTAATTTCAAAAACTCTGCAAATAGATATATTACCTGGTTGAACTAGATCTGATATGTGGTCAAAGTCAACTGATGATTCCATCTGTGTTAGTTCCAGTGCCATCGGGGCTCGATACGTGTCAAGTGGGCTAAGATAACTTAACTGCCATTCGTCAACCCACTCCTTTGACTCACACTTATCCCAGGTTTGAATTGTACATGAAGAACAAAAGCATGACATCTTTCGCATATGGATACTCCATGAACCTGCAATTGAGCTTCTAAAAGAGTGCATCTCACTTGATCCTGTCAGTGTAGAACAATCCTCATATGGTGCAATGTTAGTATCATCTATCAACTCAAAAATCTACGAACTGAAGACTTACCTTCATTACCTAGACCCATGGAATCATTACACCACTCAACAATCAATTTTGCATCTGTCAACTTTGTATTATCTTTATACTTTAACTCTTCTTGTGCTATGACTCTTTTGATACATGCTCTTGCACCATCATGCTCCCCCTTTCCATGCCCAGCCTCATAAAAGTTCCACATATGCTGAATACCTATAAATTTATGTCTCCTACTCAGCCAATAGAAATTCTGTGAGTTCTTAAATTGTGACGCACAGTTATCTAACCATATGATATGTTGACTGAATGATATGCCCCTTCTAGCCAAATCATTGTAGAACACTTGAAAGCAACCTTGCGTGAACTCTATAGAATGCATGCAATCATCACTAATATAGAAATTATACTCCCTTATGATCTTTCTGTCATCCTTTGTACTATCATTCGCATGAATGAATGCGATGTGCACAAATATAGAAACCTGTGTGGAGTTGTAATATTATGATTGCACCTCACGCTGTGGCTATAGACTGTAGTTCTCTGCAAAGTCAATGACTGAAACAATGCTACCAACCGAAAATATGTCCTTGCATAACTTGAATTGCAAGTCCAACCATTGAGCTCTATGGGCATGTCTTGCATACTCATACACTATGGTGTCATGAAATATAGGCATAAACTGATACAGTGGAATCTTTTCAATAACCAATTCACACCTCTTTGCTTATTTACCATCTTTTGTATTGTATGCCACTATTTTATACTTGCCAAACTCTACTAGTTCGTTTCCAACCGCATGTGTTCTTTCCATATGTTCACATATTGGCAAACATTGCAAGCCACCGCAATGATGACATGTGCCATCCAAGCATAATTTCTTGTAGAATATTTGACCTTCCTCTCTTTCACATAAAATTCTTGATATGAAGTCTCTTGAAGATGTTGGTGGGGCACGTATGGTACAACCCTGTAAAACATTGTTAGTATGCATATCTAAACATATAGACCTATAAACATCAAAATGGTTAGAAAATTCAATATGTCATCTACAACAACAAGTAGTGCGTGTGTGATTTATCTTGACATAGAAAGGTTTCAGCATTTCAAAATATCTTTGACAAATTTTAATTTGAGGATTCTTCTCTATAAATTTACCATAAAACTGTGTTTGAGTCTCATCCAAAAAATGCTTTGGATGTGGCTCATGGTTCCGACTACTGATTCTCCTTCTTACCACATCCCTTTGATTCGGAGATACCCTTGTGTAATTCTTCCAAAAGTCTTCAATTAGTGATCTCAATGCTTCAACAATTGGTTTATCTTTTCATGGTAGTCTCCCAAAGAACGCCCATAATTCATTGGCATTAGTGTCCTTAATTCTTTGGCGTCTTCCAACGGCTCTTGATAAAGTTTTTCTATTAATTCTCAATTCTTGACTCGTCTTTCTAATGAGAGGAGCTTTCCTCGTTTGACTACTTACTATAGTCGATGTAATCACACGCTGTGTTGCATTACTATCTTTTGTGCGCGAGGTGTTACCCACACTCTCATACGCACTCATTAGATTCTTGATAATAGATTTTTCACTTGATGCCTCTGATGTTCTCAACCCAAGAATCTTCATGATGGACCTATACTTTATACTTCGCATCATTTTAATGAATAGTTGACATCTTGCAGTCTCATTTAACTTTTCAAAGAACAATCTCCAAATCTTATTAGCATATCTTCTACAAGTGTGTTTTGGAATCTTACCTTCCATTGGCTGCAAAATATTCTCATCAATATCAATCAAATACTTTGGCTTTCTATGCAAAATTCTAGGTGGTGTTAAGTTAGGTAAATTCATCTCAACATTAGGAATTTCATCAATATTTAAATGAGATAGGCTAAATGGCATACCTTCGATCGAAGATGGAATAGATGACATACCTTGAGGTTGAGGTGGGAACGATGGCATACCTCCTTCATCACATGTGAGTGATGATGTACTGTCAACTTGAGATGTGGTAGATAGTGTCCCTACATGTTGACTTGCGGTAGAGGACGGGTCTCCAACTATGGTATTCAAATCTCTCATAGCATGAAGTTTTTGCATTTGTTCTCTTTGTGCCACCAATACCATATCTCTTTGTGATGGTTGCGGTTCCTCTTCTATTGGCATGTCTTCATTTATCGTGTCCAATTTCCTCTTCTCATGAAGTTCCCTCATAGCCATTGCTTTCTTTGCATTCTTAGCTTCTATCTCTTCCTTTGATGGTTTAATTCTTGATTGTTTCCTCGGCATGACAGAGAATTTATTTGTAGCATGATAAAGAGACCAATATTAGTTCATAAGAAATGAATCCATACAAATAACTAAAATATATGCCATTCAA
This sequence comes from Cunninghamia lanceolata, assembly GCA_027924645.1. Taxonomy (NCBI): domain Eukaryota; kingdom Viridiplantae; phylum Streptophyta; class Pinopsida; order Cupressales; family Cupressaceae; genus Cunninghamia; species Cunninghamia lanceolata. Next base: position 2,268,948 of record BSBN01001583.1, on the reverse strand, counting down.
CCCTTCATAGTAAATGTACATACAATCATCATGTAAAAGAGTAAATGTCACTCAACCAAAATAGGTACAAAGCATACAAAGCAAATTATTGCAGCCATGAAAAGAGTACATGGGACTTCATGCTTGAAAAGGTTGAGGCAGACCCAATTTGACATGTTTGTTGTTACTAGGGCTACTAGGGTTTGGACTTGAGGAGGTGTTTTGTTGGTACTAGGGATACTAGGATTTGGGTGGCTTGTCAAGGAATAGACAACAATTGTTGTGTCATGTGCATGTACAAATCATCATGAATAGGTGCATAAGGAATGTCCTAGCCCAAGATATGTGCATACAAATCATCATGTCATGTGCATACTTGTATGATCTTGGCACCTATTCATTTGTATTTTAACTTGTTAATATGACAAGATAATAGCGGGATTGTATTTTTATTATGTTGTAAGGATTTATTCTTGTATAGTTTGACATCATGGTATGTTAAGGTCTGTTTATTACACATAATTATTAAAGAGCCAAAGTGTAGAAAATATACATGGCATCATTTGAGATTGTAGGCTACTTTCTTGATTGGGAATGTGTCTATTTTAAACATGTATGATAAAGCATGATAAAGTAATTCAAATAGAATTAAAGAAAATGTAAAGAACATGCATGTAAAGACTTGACATACCTAAAAAATGAAGATTCGAATGGAGAGAGTACCCAATTATGTAGTGTTTTTTTCTTCTTGCATCAAACTCCTCAACAGTTTGAGTTTTTCACCACTTGCTTCCTTTTCAATGTTAAATTGAATAACACTCAAATATAATTACTAACAACAATATTATTAACTGATCTATAATGTTAAATTTATAAAATTGAATCACAATTAACATTGCAACACTACAAAAATTGAAACTTGAATAGATATATATCAAACTTGGTGTGAAAACTATGTTATTTCCTCCTCAAGTTGGCAAAGCAGAAAAGGTGGTGGAAAGATCATGCAAAGGTGGTAGAATGTGTAAAATGTGCATGTGAACTTCCCAACAGCATGAAAGCACTTCTTTTTTGTCGAAACACGCGCATAATCAACATGAAAATAGAGCATGTGGGCCTGGATCACGGGGGTCAACACTTTTTTATCATTTCTATAGCAGGACAAAATGTGAGCACGTTATAATGTGCTCACGTTTTGTCCTGCTATAGATTGATCCATAAATATTTGTGCCTATCTCACCTTCGATAGCGCCTTTACAATATCTCACCTCTAGTTCCATTAGCTCATGTTATATATCTCACTTATCTCTCCCCCTCACCTCTCTACCTCTCCCCTCTCTATGTCTCTCAGTCGCTCCTTGCCTACCTCAACCCTAAACCCTAAACCTTATCCCTAAACCCTGATCCCTCAACCCTCAACCCTCAACTCTAATCCCTCATCCCTAAACCCTAAATGCTATCCCTATTCCTAAGCCCTCAACAGGCTTGATACTATACCTTAAACCCTGATCCCTTATCCCTAAACCCTCCAACCCTATCCCTAAACCTTATACCCTCGACACTCTACTTTAACCCTAATCCCTCAACCCTCAACCCTATCCCTCAACCCTCGACCCTCAAACCTCAACCTGCGAACCTCAACCCTCAACCCTCAACCCTCAACATCAAACCCTAATCCCTCAACCCTTAACTCTAATCCCTTGACCCTCAACCCTATCCCTAAACCGTAAACCCTAAAGCCTCAACCCTCAACCCTCAATGTCAAATCCTAATCCCTCAACCCTTCACTCTAATCCCTCAACCCTACACCTTATCCCTAAACCCTCAACACTATACCTTAAACCCTAATCCCTCAACCCTCAACCCTAAACCTTATCCATAAACCCTAATCCCTCAACCCTCAACCCTAATCCCTCAACCCTCAACTCTAATCCCTCATCCCTAAACCCTAAACACTATCCCTATTCCTAAACCCTCAACGGGCTCAATACTATACCTTAAACCCTAATCCCTTATCCCTAAACCCTCCAACCCTATCCCTAATCCTTATACCCTTGACACTCTACTTTAACCCTAATCCCTCAACCCTATCCTAAAACCCTCAACCCTTGAACCTCAATGTACTCAACCCTCAATGTCAAACCCTAATCCATCAACCCTTAACTCTGATCACTCAACCCTCAACTCTATCCCTAAACCCTCAACCCTAAAACCTCAACCCTCAACACTCAACTTCAAACCCTAATCCCTCAACCCTTAACTCTAATCCCTCAACCCTAAACCTATCCTTAAACCCTAAACACTATCCCTATTCCTAAACCCTCAATGAGCTCGATACTATACCTTAAACCCTAATCCATTATCCCTAAACCCTCCAACCCTATCCCTAATCCTTATACCCTTGACACTCTACTTTAACCCTAATCCCTCGACCCTCAACCCTATCCCTAAACCCTCGACCCTTGAACCTCAACCCTCAACCCTCAATGTCAAACCCTAATCCCTCAACCCTTAACTCTAATCCCTCGACCCTCAACCCTATTCCTAAACCCTAAACCCTAAAGCCTCAACCCTTAACCCTCAATGTCAAATCCTAATCCCTCAACCCTTCACTCTAATCCCTCAACCCTAAACCCTATCCCTAAACCCTCAACACTATACCTTAAACCCTAATCCCTCAACCCTCAACCGTAAACCTTATCCCTAAACCCTAATCGCTCAACCCTCAACCCTAATACCTCAACCCTCAACTCTAATCCCTCATCCCTAAACCCTAAACACTATCCCTATTCCTAAACCCTCAATGGGCTCAATACTATAACTTATACCCTAATCCCTTATCCCTAAACCCTCCAACCCTATCCCTAATCCTTATACCCTTGACACTCTACTTTAACCCTAATACCTCGACCCTCAACCCTATCCCTAAACCCTCAACCCTTGAACCTCAATGTACTCAACCCTCAACGTCAAACCCTAACCCCTCAACCCTTAACTCTGATCCCTCAACCCTCAACCCTATCCCTAAACCCTCAACCCTAAAACCTCAATCCTCAACACTCAATGTCAAACCCTAATCCCTCAACACTTAACTCTAATCCCTCAACCCTAAACCCTATCCCTAAACCCTAAACACTATCCCTATTCCTAAACCCTCAATGGGCTCAATACTATACCTTAAACCCTAATCCCTTATCCCTAAACCCTCCAACCCTATCCCTAATCCTTATACCCTCAACACTCTACTTTAACCCTAATCCCTCGACCCTCAACCCTATCCCTAAACCCTCAGCCCTCAAACCTTAACCCTCAACCCTCAACCCTCAACGTCAAACCCTAATCTGTCAACCCTTAACTCTAATCCCTTGACCCTCAACCCTATCCCTAAACCCTAAACCCTAAAGCCTCAACCCTCAACCCTCAATGTCAAATCCTAATCCCTCAACCCTTCACTCTAATCCCTCGACCCTAAACCCTATCCCTAAACCCTCAACACTATACCTTAAACCCTAATCCCTCAACCCTCAACCCTAAACCTTATCCCTCAACCCTAATCCCTAAACCCTCAACCCTAATCCCTCAACCCTCAACTCTAATCCCTCATCCCTAAACCCTAAACGCTATCCCCATTCCTAAACCCTCAATGGGCTTGATATTATACCTTAAACCCTAATCTGTTATCCCTAAACCCTCCAACCCTATCCCTAATCCTTATACCCTCGACACTCTACTTTAACCCTAATCCCTCGACCCTCAAACCTATCCCTAAACCCTCAACGTCAAAACCTAATCCCTCAACCCTTAACTCTTATCCCTTGACCCTCAACCCTATCCCTAAACCCTCAACCCTAAAACCTCAACCCTCAACACTCAACGTCAAACCCTAATCCCTCAACCCTTAACGCTAATCCCTCAACCCTAAACCCTATCCCAAAACCCTCAACACTATACCTTAAACCCTAATCCCTCAACCCTAAACCCTATCCCTAAGCCCTAATCCGTCAACCCTCAACCCTAATCCATCAACCCTCAGTCCTAATCCCTCATCCCTAAACCCTAAACACTATCCCTATTTCTAAACCCTCAATGAGATCGATACTATCCCTCAACCCTTAACCCTTAAAACTTGAACCCTAAAACCTATCCCTACACCTTCGACACTCGACACTATATCTTAAACCCTAATCCCTAAACCTTCATCCCTAAAGCCTCAACCCTAAATCCTTAAACTTTCAACCCTAAACCCTATCCCTAATCCCTCTACCCTCGACGCTCTACTTTAACCCTAATCCCTTGACCATCAACCCTATCCCTAAACCCTCAATCCTCAACCCTCAACCCTCAACTCTCAACATTAAACCCTAATTCATCAACCCTAAACCCTAATCCCTCAAACCTAAACCCTATCCCTAAACCATCGACCCTCAACACTATACCTTAAACCCTAATCCCTATCCAACCCTTAACCCTTAAAACTTAAACCCTATCCCTACACCCTCAACACTCGACACTATATCTTAAGCCTTAAACCCTCATCCCTAAATCCTCAACCCTCAATCCTTAAACCTTAAACCCTAAACCCTATCCCTAATCCCTCTACCCTCGACACTCTAACCCTAACCTCGACATTAAATGCTAATCCATCAACCCTAAACCATATCCCTAAACCCTCAACCCTCAACACTATACCTTAAACCCTAATCCATCAACCCTCAACCCTAATCCCTCATCCCTAAACCCTAAACGCTATCCCTATTCCTATACCCTCAACCCTCGACACTATACCTTAAACCCTAATCCCTTATCCCTAAACCCTAAACCTTATCCCTTAACCATTAACCCTTAAAACTTCAACCCTAAAACCTATCCATAAACCTTCGATGCTCAACACTATATCTTAAACCCCAATCCCTTAACCCTCAGCCCTAAAGCCTCAACCGTCAATCGTTAAACCTTCAACCCTAAACCCTATCCCTAATCCCTCTACCCTCAACACTCTAGTTTAACCCTAATCCCTTGACCATCAACCCTATCCCTAAACCCTAAACCCTCAACCCTCAACTCTCAACATTAAACCCTAATCCGTCAACCCTAAACCCTAATCCGTCAACCCTAAACCCTATTCCTAAACCCTTAACCCTCAACAATATTCCTTAAACCCTAATCTATTAACCCTAAACCATAATCCATCAACCCTAAACCCTATCCCTAAACCCTAAACCCTCAACACTATTCCTTAAACCCTAATCCCTCAACTCTAAACCCTAATCCCTCAACCCTAAACCCTAAACCCTATCATTAAACACTCAACCCTCATAAGTTATACCTTAAACCTTAATCCCTCAACCCTCAACCCTCAACCCTAATCCCTTGTCCCTAAACCCTAAATGCTATCCCTATTCCTAAACCCTCAACCCAAGACACTATACCTTAAACCCTAATCCCTTACCCCTAAACCTTAAACCCTACCCTCAACCCTTAACCCTTAAACCTTAAACCCTAAAACCTATCCCTAAACCCTAAACCCTATACCCTCAACAATATACTTAAGCCCTAATACCTCAATCATCAACCCTATACCTTAAACCTGAAGCCTAGACCATCAAACCCTCATCCCTAGACCATATAACCTCACCCTTATATCCTAAACCTCAAATATTGTGCTTCAACCCTATACTTAAATTAAACCTAAACCATACGTGCTCTCAACCCAAGTCACCCTATGCCTTATATACCCTAAATCCATATCGTAAACCCTAAACCCTAATCCCTGCGCCTTACACACTTAATCTTATACACTCAACAACCTGAATATTAACCCTCAACTATAACCCTCAACCCTCTACCCTCTACCTATTACTTAAGCCCTAAGCCCTCAACCCTCAACCCTCAAAACTATACGGGCTTAGGTCCTTATATACACTAAACCCAAAACACTTACATACATACATGCATACATACAAACATACATACATACAAAGATGCATACATACAAGCATGCATACATGTACATACATACAAGCATGCATACATGTACATGCATACATACCTACAAGAATAGATATAAACATCCATGAAACATACTTATGAAATTTGAACATATCTCATTCAAAGGAAGACAATGCAAGTGCATTATAACACGCTCGCTTTATGTCAAACTGGGAAAACACTGACAAACATGCAAAAAACCAAAAAAGCACAACATAATGCGCTCACGTTATGTTGTGCTTTGGGAATCCCAAGCCCAAGGCTTGGGATTTGCTTTGGATTTCCAGCCCAAAGGCTTGGAGTGCCTTTTCAACATCCATAGATGTGTTTTTGCAGATTCTTCAAGATTTCACATAATTTTGTTTGTGCTAACCCTCAAATTTGCACGTGTTTCAAGGTCAAACAAATCAAACACCTGGGTAATGTTAGGCTTTCTCTTAGCTATTTAACGATGTAATTTTTTTCACATTTTGATAATGTTAAGCCTTTCATTTTTAATTTCTTTTGTTTGTGTGTTCGGTTTTGGGCAAAAACCACTATTTGGTCTTTTTTTCATTATAAATTAACCATTCATTGAAATTTAAAAAAAATTACATATTTAGAAATTAGACTCCATTCTACACATTAAAAAAAATGATTTTCAATTAGTTTTCAAAATTTATAAGGGTAGCACGGCCAAAATTCTATTTTTTAGGATGTGTCCACTTTGAAAATTAGTGAAAAATCAAATATTCATCAAAAAATTATCAAAAAAATTGGGCATAAACTACATGCTGTTAGCTAGTTTCTCACGGAAGCCATTTTAAAAATACCAAAAGAAAGTTAACCTTTTGAGGGAGCCACAAAACATGCTATGTTATGTTTTTTTGACAGAAACAACACCAATTTCTGTGGCTCCCTCTTTTGAACCCCTTAATCTATACCATTTAAAAAAAATAGTAGTTTAGAAAGTAGACTCGAAGCACTACGAACATTGTTTTGGTTGCATCTCCAAATTTTGAGTGTAACTATGCTTAATTTCTCATCCAAGGCCAGCATTTCCTGATTTCAGAAAAAAAGTGGCCACTTAAGACCCCTTTTTGGCCCCCCATCTTCTTGCACTTACCCTATTGTTCTTTGTAAAGGAAAAATCTTGTAATTATTAATATTGGTTTATGAGTTAAATAAAAAGAAAATTTTTCTCTATCTCATTTTTTTCTTGTTAAATTACTCTATGGTAAATTTTTCTGGTTTTACTATGTTTTAAAAACGTGGATGTTACAGATATAAAGTTTGGCTTATCGATGGACTATGGCCCGAAAGCTTCAAATGATTAATACAACAATTATATCATATGAAAGTCGACACAGTCGACACTATACTCCAAGGAATCCTTACTGATAACAATCAAATTAAATAAGTCTTTCTAGACTTGATTCTAACCTGAATGAAGTCATTTTGGTGTTGTCAACACAGTCTATTGAGACTCATAGCTGAGTGTTAACATGCCACTTCCTGTGGTCTCCCAAAGGTTTCAGCCAACTAAAAATTTCCTTGTTCTTGCTCTATCTCTCAAGCACAGAGAACAGCCAAACAATCATCCCTGATGATAAGAATGAATAATGATAATAATCAATAGTGACAAGACTTACCACAGCTGGGTTTCGGTCTTCTTAGCATGCCAAGCATGCAAGGTAACTACCACTAACACCTATGAAGTGGTGGGTGGTTTCTCCACTCTGCCACCCACAGTTTCTAAGGAGACTCTCAATCCAATACTTGCTATATGCAAGTGGGTGGTGATCATAAAGCTCCCATGGGTCCAAAATGACATTTCATCACTCCACTACCATGGGTGATATAAGCCAAAATACAAAACAAATAACCATATTAATATTAACATGGGATTCAATATTAGGTTTAAATGGTCATAGCATAGTATTATTTCCATACATCTTCTTGATGTATGAAGATACTCTTAACAATCAAGATGTCATCATACAACATCATCACCAACATGGTGGCATGGTCAACATGCGATTTAGGGGTTGAGCACCACTCCCCCTTTGCTATAAACCCAAATCATATTATACCAAGAATAATAAGTTCAAAATCCTAGTTCCAGAATAAATAGAGAAACAAGAAGGTACTCCGCCACTTGGAGAGACTATCTCTCGACTCACATTGACATTCTAAGAATATTGTTTAGTCGAGTCAACACAAACATTGTTGAAATGACTCAATCGACAAGACGACACATATAGATAATCGACTAGCAAAGAAAAGACGTAACTTACGCCAACTTAAAAGAGTTCATAAGGACATAAACTCTGATACTCAGATGGCAATTGGACCCATTTCCTGACATCTATCTCTTCCTCCCAGATGATACTTTCCTTCCATCTTTGAAGGAAGATTCATTTCCTTTTCACACTCACCATCATAAAACCATAATCAGTGCATCATCATGTAATTGACAATTCATAATAATCAAATATTCATATGAACATTTAATTTCATAACTAACTATCATTAGTCAGTATTCTCATAATGAATGATTAAATCTGATATTTCCACAACATCTAATGATTAAACTATGGTTAATCCTCTTGATTACCACACAAAGTTAATATTAAGTCAAATCATAAGTTGGGGATGTAACATTCTACCACAAAATGGGATGCCCAAATCTACTTGTAATGTCAAGTATACATCCATGTCACCTTTATCGTAGTGTGACACCTCACCGTGCCACTCCCACAAGATGACATAATAATTCCACACAATTAAATAATTGGAAAAATAAATAAATAATACAATATTAGGAACTTGCAAAGGTTGAGACACCTTAATTCCCAACAATAACATAGTGAAAATAGTGAAGCTGAAACACTGTAATAGTCCAACACATATAAAAGCATAACATATGCATCCCATAATACATAGTTGGAAACCAAATGCCAAAATAAAAACTCATTGATAAAGTACATCGATGATAATACAAAACATCATTAATAAGTATAGTAGGATTAGAAAAGAAAAAAATCAATAGACATATGAGGCAGAAATGCCTGAGGCATTACACAAGCCCTTTGAAAGATTAACTTTACAACTTGGGGTAGGTGTTGGCAAACAATAAGCAAACATACAAATCTTATATGAGAATTCTAATTTAAGTATTAATTCTTTTAATATACCAAAAATCTAAATGTTCCTAGGAATGTTTTTTACAATTACATCATGTTTGAATGATCTTGGATGATTCTAAGATTTGAATTAATGCATAAATTAATGTCTTTAAACACCAAGATATAAAATATTGTTGTATAAATGTGTACTGAGTTGTCTTCTAATAAGTAGTAAAAAAGAGGAGTCACTAATATGAATTTTTTTAAAAAAATTCATGTCAAATATGCATTATGCAATATTGATCCCACATGTCATGGAAATGACCTAGTATAAGGAAATGTGGATCTTGAGTTAGAAAATGATTGTGTGGAAATCTGGTTTGATGAGAAGGCGTGTGTGTTGGGATAAGTGCAAACATGGTAGGGATGAGGTCAAATGCATAGAAATGTGTGAATGTAGAAGTAAATGGGGATGGATAGGAATTATGGAAGGAGCCAAAGTTAGCATAAAATTATGCCATGTGTGGCTATGTAATCTTATTTAAGACATTCCCTCAAAATGGGTGCAAAACTAAACATGAATTGGCATGGGTATGCAAATCTGCACAATGTTTCAATGTAAATGAGCATTTACAAATGTGCATGAAAGCAAATACTCAAACATAAAATGATTTTAGGGTCCATGTAAGGTAATACACCCAACTTGATATCTTTGTGTGTTTTTCATCCTTGGCATGTGGGTCTGTGGGAACTTGCAAAAATAGAGAAAATATGTCCAATCAATAGCTTCTATCACGCAACTAAAATTTAAGCTTCAAAATAAAAAGAATACCAAAACCTCAGATGGAAAAATCTTGTCTATTTTATTCCATTAGAGACTTCATGTCCATGAACAAACATCAACTTGTTACCACTCAAGAATGAAATAACTCCTCAAAAACATGAGTAGTGGGCACTAAAAGATCAATATCATAAAACACATAGATTCACCTAGGGGAGAAAACAAACATGTAATTAACCAAGGAATCAAACACTTGATTATTTAAATTTGGGCATGAAAGCAATATAGGGACATAACACATAGCCCAATTGCTTTATAGATTGCGACAAATGCCATAGCCTCAACTCAGGAAAACATAAAAATACTAGGGGTGAGATGAAAATGTCAAGATCGAAATTTGATCGAACAAAGCCTAAGAAATAAACTAAAAACACCTAATCTAGAGGATTTTATAGAATTTTAACATGTGGCAAACCATGCCAACAATGCTAATAGAGAACATCATTCCTTATGAATATTTTAGGAAATAAATCCTAGGTTAATTAATTAAGATGATGATTAATTAACCTAGGTTAATTAATTAAAAATAGAATTTAATAAATAATCAACCTAGATTTAAGAGTTGGGGTTAGAAATAATTAAATACTAAATTAATTACACAAATAAATTGAATTTAAATGTGATACTTAGGTCAAGGTTCAATGATGGAATATTCTATTGAAGATGCTAGGAATGCATTTTCTAAGGCATTTAAAAGTTAAGGCTCCATTTTATGAGTGTCTCTCAACCTATTAATTTACTGCTTCATCTATATGTGTCTTTGAATCTATTTTTTTACTATGTTTCATTCTAGTTCAGATCCATAGACTAGATCTTTACACCTACAAAAGTGAACTGGTGTGTGGTACTGAACATTTATTAGTGGGACTGAAATGGCCAAATTATGATGATAGGAATTCGTTAGCCTCAATCTTCTCATGTTTGAATTGTAGTAAGGAACTAATAGTGTTTACAAAAACTTTTAAGGAATTTATTGAAATGCAAGGGTTATGTTCTCCTTAGTCAGGTCCCTAGGTGGATTGATTCAATAATGATGAACCAAGATTGAGGACAAAAAAGAAACATGAAATATGCTCTTAAGATGATGATGCAATGTTGATGGAAAAAATATCCTTTTGCAATTGAATTTTGTATGTGCTCTCTCTCTCTCTCTCTCTCTCTCTCTCTCTCTCTCTCTCTCTCTCCCTCCTAGATGCTTCCTAGATGATCTAAATGAATTAGGGTTAGTTTTTAAATACAAAACCTTAACATGCAATTTGAAATAAGTTGCATTGTAGTTGGCTCATAATGGCTAGTAAGGGAGGGAAACATGATCCCAAACTAAGAAATTTAAATTTAAATGTTCGGGGTTCAAATCTATGGCAATAGAAACAACTTTGTTCAATTCCACGCTTGCAGATTTGAATTGGGTGATGAATGGTTAGATGTGGAAATCAAATTTAGATTCTAGGAATAAATGATGATGGGGACAAATTAGGATAAAGTTATTAAATACCAACTTCTACACAAAATATGCTATTTTATATAATAATCAATGTATAAAAGACAACCTAATCATCATAGACCCAAAACAAAGGTTAAAAAACACCTACCAAAGATATTTTTAATGATCTCAATACGTGATGATTGATGATCTCAGGCATCCCTTGGCACTTAATATTTTTGATGAAGATGTTTTAAAGCACACGGCCAAGCATTCTATAACCATTTAGGATGTGAGGAGTATGAGATGGAGAATACCTTACTATTTAACAACAATATAAAGATTAACTCCTGCCTTAGATCTTCTTGGTATGTTGGCCATTGAAAATTATCGATTTTCCTTCAAAAACATATTTTGGTCTTTCTCTTATCTCCTACGTGCTGATTAGATTGAGAGGGTTTTGCACCCCGGGGTCATCCAGGTATTAAAATTGTAGACTCTCTTAAGAAAGATTTTGGAGGAGAATCAATTGTTTAGCCTTCATTGAGTAGCTAGATATGCTAAAATAATATTAACTAATATTGAAAAGTACTTTCGGTTGTGCATATGCCAATTTTAATATCAGCGACTCCCAAAAAGAAGTGGCATTGTTCCTGTGCGCAAATGATTTTAATTATGAGGTTGTTTACTAGTTGTTTAACTCCTGGGCGAGACATGATAGTATGGATTTGCAAGATGTCATACGAGGGAGAATTCCATTCAGTAATGCCGCCAAACTCAAAGAGATGAACAACAGGGTTTGTTCTCTGGCCAGGAAGCTTGGGGATAAGGGACCTGTTAGTGAAAAAGAGATTTTCAGGGAAAGATTCAGTGAAAGATGCGCTATATGACATGATCAAAATTGTAAATGAAGAGAACCTATAGCAAAATACAATTTGGCTAATTTGATTGATATAGATGGACGTGTAGAGTCTTGTTTTCCAGAGTCGCTGGAGTCTGGTTGGCTTGAAGATTTTGTTGAGTAGGGAGGTGAGAACCGGAATAACATTGTAGATGCGATCTGGAATTTTTTGTCCTAAAGTTTTGCAGGGTGGACAATACAAATCTTTGCAATGTTGATTCTTGCACAGATCTGTAAGCTAAATGATGAGTTTGATTGAAGAATTTCATGGTTGCCTCTTTCATTCTCTTTTATCTATCCTGTGGATAAACGACATCATACACACACCCCTCGCACACGATTGCCTGTACAGTATGTGATGTGTGTTGACTTACCCTTAGTTGTTTGTCCCTGATGTCCAACCCACAACTTGATATCATGTGGTTTCCTTGATAGTTGATATGGTTTCCTGAGATGGTTCCCTTAGCATGGTACTATGAGGTGGTGTTTATCATGTGGTTTCATATTCAGTTTGGCACCATTTTTGATGTTGGGATACTCCTAGGATGTTTGCATATTCATGGCAAACATGATGACATTTGTTTGGTGTATATGATATTAGTTTTATTTGGCATCTACATTGTTTCAATTCTATGACATGTCACTTGATCATATGTGAGCATATAGTTGGCATACACATAATGCATATACCATGATGCATATGCTCGTGGTTCTTGATTTCATCTGGCTTTGATCTCAGAATGCTATCATTCTATTGTTTGGCATATATGGTGGGATCTATCATGTATGGCACCTTGATGCAAGACACATCTTGATGTTGACATTATAATATATATACTGACCCATTCTCAGTTCTGTAATGGTGTTGTTGATACATCATCAGTAGTTGATCTACATATGCTCTGTAATGGTCCTTGGTTCAATTCAATTGTTATTCTGTATGTTTGGTATAATGATGACATGCTCTCCTAGCATGATTAAGGATGTTCAGTGGCAAAGGCATTTATCTCATACTTGATGATCATATGTTGTTGACATATGTTATATTTGATGGACACATTACTAGTACAATATAACCTGTTTGAAGACCTAGACATTTGATTTGAGTTATCCTTGTTCTCCACGAAAAGTTACAAGGACTTCATTTTTTTATTTGCCAAATGAATAGGGGTTCGAAGAAGGGACTTGTGCAAAGATGATTTAAAGTTTGAAATATTTTAAAGGCATAATATCAGCTTGTCTTAAGGTAGTAACCTGCTGAACAAGTTTCAATGACTTAAGGCAGGTAATAGGCTTGAAGGAGTCACTTATTTTTTTACCGGCCTATTCTAAAGCACACCAGAAGCACAGGTTCATGATGATATCGGGCAAAAAGATTTTTCTTATTTTCATATTTCGAGGTTAGAGCTTCGAATATGATGGTTTCTTCTTAGAGTTTCATTCTATTCTTTTCTGAAAGTAATCATGGCTTGAAATGGAGATGCAAACATGAATCTTTGATAGTCTTTGCTAAAGATACTTGGTGAAGTGACAAAGCTGGAAACCTCTGGTAAAGGACTTTGACTTTCTCTTCAGTTGATATAATTATCTAGCTGACTCACCAGGTGACATTATTTTTGAACTCTTCATTCAATCTTTTATCTCTGTGAACAAATCTTTGCTCGTTGGGTTACAGTTAAAAGAAAGGGTTTTTGTTTATCATAAAGATTCTTGTGATAAAGTTATGTTAAGGGTTTGAATATTGTTTTGTAAATCCTAACTAGGGTTTCTATGCATGAGCAGTTTGGTGGTTTTTTTTGTGAAGGTTTTTCAGATTTCTTTATGGGTATGTAACACTTTGGCGTGACTATATTAAAGGGTTTATGACAAAGCTTCTGGGTCTTTTTTTTCTGTGATATGGGTAGAACCTTTTAGACCCACTTGTGGGTATGCAATATACTGATGAAAATTTGTTTTGACTTGGAATATAGCAAGATCTACATTCCTATTGGAGAGAAAAACAAACAATCCTAATCTCCTTTATGGGTATTTGATATCTTGATGCATTCAGTTTGGATTGGTTGAGAAAATCTCTCTGTTGATTACGGTTATTTTCTTAATCCAGGAATACTTGACAGTTATGATGATATTCAGCATATACTTCTTTAACTCTATATACATCTCTGTCAGTTGTAAACTACCTATCATTCAGTTATTACCTGAAACAGTTTCATAGAAACGGTTATCTCTTCAAACTGTCTAATGCGAAGAGGAAGACATTGTGAAATATATAAAGAGGGCTTTGAACAGGACAGATGTGAAGTTGTGTATATACCTAATATAATGTGAATGATGTAGAATATGCAAAATTTGTACATGCATTATTAATGTTATATTAGTTTGGATCAAAGTGAAACAGAGTATCCCTCTGTATTTGTTTTTCTTCATGATTAAAGTATGTATTGAAAGGTCAAGTCAGTGAGACAAGAAATGACCTTTGCCAGTGAGGCACTTTTTTCGAGTGGTTTTTATGCCCCGGAGGGTTTTCCACTCAGGACAATATTTGTGTTATGGGTCGGGTTTGATCTTTATGTTCTTTTGCTTATCATATGTCATTCAGTTTTAAAAGTTATTCTAAATTAAACTGGTTTGCATGAACACATTTTGTATCACTGTTTGGAATCATGTTCTCTGCTCATCCTCGTTAAGGTCAATAAAACTTTACAAGTTAATGCTTATCGAAGATTGCTTCATTATGTTGATACATACTTAATATTGGTCTGTCAGGATAAGTTGATTGTGATATATGTCAATGCTGTCATGATGTTCATAGCTAGTGTGATGTCTCATTTCCACAGAAGTTGTCTTTATTGAAAGATTATTTCAAGATCTAAATGTTTGGTCAAAATTAGTATACCACTGATTCACCCCCCCCCCTCTCAGTGGTATCGTACTCCAACAAT
Source organism: Cunninghamia lanceolata (assembly GCA_027924645.1). Classification (NCBI taxonomy): domain Eukaryota; kingdom Viridiplantae; phylum Streptophyta; class Pinopsida; order Cupressales; family Cupressaceae; genus Cunninghamia; species Cunninghamia lanceolata. Next base: position 2,253,767 of record BSBN01001583.1, on the reverse strand, counting down.
GTGGCATCAAAGTACAGGCCAGTTGATCTTCAACGTTTCAACCAGACACTGCAAATCAATGCAACGTGGAGGTGCTATGACGAGATCGGAAATTACAATCTTCTAAACAACCTTCTATGATGCAAAGAAGCCTAAAACTTGTCAAAACCAAATAAGCCCACAAATAAAAATGAATACGAACTTCTTCCACCACCACATTTTACGATTTCCATAGCCTTGAAAACTTCTGGTAAATCTTTGCACTCCTACACATATATTCAAGATGAATAACAAGGGAGAACGTGGTTTAGGGTTTCACCGTGAGAGGAAGCACACAAAGGAAGCTCTCATAACTAGGGTTTGTGTGCTTCCTCCTTAAACCACGTTTTGGTTTGTTATTCATTTTGAATATGTGTGTAGGAGTGCAAAGATTTACCAGAAGTTTTCAAGGCTAGGGAAATCATAAAATGTCGTGGTGGAAGAAACTTGTATTCATTTTTATTTGTGGGCTTCTTTGGTTTTGACAAGTTTTAGGCTTCTTTGCGCTGCAAGGAGCGGAAGAAATCCCTATGACGGAGGGTTGTGCTGTAGTTCAAAGCATCTCAAACGTCAGGGGATCAAATCGCAGCATAAAACCGAAATTTCATTCCTAGCGGGTAAAGGTAAAGGCCGCGGCAGGTCGTTGTGAGTAGCAGGCAGATCGTGGCGGTCACCTGCGGGAATTCCAGAGCGCTGCTGTCCTGCCTTGCTAATCACGATTCACAAGGTGCTTAAACTACACATTAGACTTGTTTCTTCCTATTAGTTATTTTGGGTCTGTCATACACATTAAATTTGTCATTTCCTATTAGTAATGTGATTTACAATTTTGATATGCACATGTGTTCTTTTTATAGAAATTTTTAGGCCCACCCCAAGTGCAGCTGCTAGAAATCTGAGAATGCTAGAAATCTGAGAACGGGACTACTTGTGTGCTATTATTGTTTTCACCTCTGAGCTATGCTTGTTTAGATTTAGTTTCAAGAAAATCAAACGTACTTAAACTAGATGCTTAGGCTCATCTCCTTTTCATGCAAGAAAATGACGAAATGATACCTTGCCAAAAGCCCCACGTTGGAGCTTCACTATGGCCTTCATACTGTTGAACAATTAAAGTCATGATAAATGATTGCCACCTAAAAGTTCAACGTGAGCAATAGATTTAGAAAAAAAAATTGGGCCTTGCTTGGCTAATATTACATATGGTAAGTTGATTATTGCTGAGTTGATTGTAACTGAAATCTTGAGCTACCTTGTTCACGAGAATGTCCCATTAAATCTCAAAAACCCCAAAATTTCCTTGTACGCAAGTGGATATAGTGAATATGTTGCGTATAGATGCTTTGGTATAAAGTTGTTGATTAATTGTAAATGTTTATGAGATTTCATAGCAGAAAAAATTTATATACATGGCCGCTTTATGATGATGGTAATTGTTGCTTATGTAGAATATAAAAAATATTGAAATAGCTCGACTCTAGAATAGTTCCAAGACTAATTTCCATCTAAATCTAGAAAAGAGGTAAGTCAGCAATGAGCATTTTAAGGCCAGTTAGTACTCAGCTGATTAGTTATATATCATTCCCAGATCATGCAGACAAATTGGGTTATCAAGAAAGAGTGATATCAGATATCAATTTCTTGAAAGACGAAATTGTTAAAAGACCTTGTATGGTTTTCAAGGCCTATTCCTGGCTATTCACTGTGATTTCTACACTGTGGCTCTTGTTTTTGGAGTGATGGGTCACACCATTGTTTTTCCATCCTAGAATCTTTGAAAAGACCATGCTGATTCCAAAAATAGCCCCTGCATCTGGGACCAACCTGCGAATAATTGTTTTTATTGATGATCTTGATCGTTGTCAAGAATCTGTGATTTTGCAGGTATGTACAGAGTAAATTGTTTTTGCTTCTGTCTAGCAGGAATCTTCAGTGCGATCTATATACTGGCTGAAACAATATTTGTGTACCATTCCAAATTTGTAATACAGTTATACATTTGACACAGGTTTTATCAGCCATCAATCTTGTGTTGGCAGTGTGAAATAAATGTGGTGCTGGGAACCAGGGCTATAATTAAAACATCTGGAGATATGAAAAGTAATAGGTCATTCAAAGATAATCAGGAACTAGCAGAAAAGTATTTAAAAAAAAAATACAACTTCCACTTGACCTCCCTGACCCCGGCGAAGGGCAATCTAGGAAGTTTTTGGAAGGACAGTTGGGCGTTTTCCAAGAACCAAGTGAGGGCGCTGATTCAAAATTAAAACCGGACGCCGGCAGTGCCAAAATATTAAGACAGGAAACATTTAAGCCAGGTAGGAATAAAGTATTAATGCAAGATTTCAAGGGAGATGAAGAATCGTTGTTTTTTGCTTTTAATGTTTATCTTTTAAGATGTTAGTACCTAAATCAGATGTGATGCCAAACATTTGTTAATCACAGAGGCTAGGAGGTCAATATTTTGGGATGTTCCAAAAAGAGAAACAGGGTCAGAAATCATCTTAGACCCACAAGTTGCTATAGATATGCAACCTGCAACTACGGGTGCCAGAAGGCCAATTTTCCAAAATTTTAAACAGTAACTTTGCAAACTTTTTCTCTCCCCCCCTTCAGTTATTTGCGGTTGGTATTTAAATAAAATTAGAAAGTATTATTTGATTTAATTTTTTAAAATTTAAGAACAATTTTAAAAGCATGCGATCAACAATCCAGAATAGAATACTACGCAGATGTAAGATTGAGTAATCATGAAGAAAAATGCATACTTAGAATACAATTGTTACTGAATATAATAAGATTATATTATTTTACTTTATTATAATTATTTTAAATTATTGGATTTTTTTGGGGTTAATTTTCATATTTTTAAGATGAAAATTTTTTCCATAGTACGAAAGTCGCCATCTTGACTTAAACTTTTCTTATACAAAAGATATTTGGTTTGTTCTGGTTAGACATTGTACAGTGTAGGCTAATTATAAATTTGGGTGTTCAAGCCACCTAAAGTTTCTAGCAAAGAACATTTTAAATACATGAGATAAAAAAAAACAAAAACAAAAACAGAGTCGATCCAATTTCACTGAAATAGAAAACGATACATCAGTTTTTTTTTTCTCAATATGATGAAGAATATTTGACGGGCAATCACTTACTTGTTTCAAATAGGAAGGAAAGATGAAACGGAAGCAACCACAAGTGATGTAGCTGCGCCTGCTCAGACAGGAAGAGAAGCTCGGTAAGGAGGAGATTTACCCATTGCTAAGGACGCTGTAAATAAAATAAGTAATTAACAAACCCCCGTAACTTCAGTTTTAAGCTCTCTATTCTTATAAAAAGAAAAAATCTGCTAATAAAGACGATAAAACATTTAAGCATTTTACACATGTTATGCAGGTAACAGGAATTACTGGTCTTGGATTCCTATAAGAGAGTTGCTTTTCGTTAGGTATAGCAAAGGAGAACAGGATGCATTTTGTTACTTTCAGAAGCTGGCAACAGATAGCAGAAAATTTCCTCGAGAGTGGAAGCGCCATCTCACATATCATAGACTGGTGTGGAATATATTTTATATAACAGGAGAAGCCAAGGATTTGGCTGGCTGGCAGGTACAATTGATCACATGGATATTCATTTGCTGGGAATGGCGGGAAAACATGAACTTTGTTATTCAGGTATGCCAGGCTTCAATAATTTACTTTTTTTATATGCCAATTTTGAAACTAATATACGAAGAAGAAGACTTGGCTCTCAAAATATTAAAACTTTCCTTTTTTCTACAGAACTGAAACAAGATTGGGATTGTGAAAACCTCGCCATCCGATAAACCTTCACTGCAAATGATCGTAGATAATTTTATAGAACTTGAGAGTGGGGCTAGCCATGAAGAAGATAGTGTGTAAAAATATTGAAGCAGAGAGCAGCAAAAGGAGACAAAAGAAACTGGAAGAACCTGCTAAAGACAATATGGTGACGGAAGATGCCAGTCCTCCCCTGTTCCAAGGGAAGAATAAGGAGGTAAGACAATCAAGCCTTGAAGGAAATATTGATGATCAGGAAAGAAGCAAAAGGGTTGGTCCAGAAAAATTGGACACCCCCGTCGAGAACACGTTAAGAAAGGAATTGGATGAGTTGAAGAAAGAAATTAAAGAACTGAAAGGTGATTTTATGAAAGAAATCAAAGATTTGAAAGACGATTTTATGAAAGAAATTAAAAATCTGAAAGACGAGTTTATGAAACAACACAATAGGAAGAATGAAAAGAGGGAGGGGGAAAAGAGATTGAAGCTAAAACGCTGGGAGACATTGAGGTCAGCATTGGACAGATACGATGTTCCAATGGATGCCATCCAGGCTTTTCAAAGGTTTAGATTTTACTGCATAGCTGGGCATCTCTCGTGGCCTTTGCCTGAACAAGTTCAGAGAGAAAAGAACATTGATAATTTGTGAGGATTGACAGTTCTGATTGCTCTCTGTTCATATTACATCAACAGTGTGATTGTAATTGGAACACCATATGCAAATTAGGTTTATGTGCTGCTAAGCACTTTTGTTGCAGTTCATTCTTATCTTGTTTTGACAACTTTATCTTCAAAATTGTTTGATTGATTGCTATTCGAACAATAAACTTAAAATTTTAAATTTTGAGAGACCAAAAAACAGGCGTTCAGCATGTATCTCTTTTCGTAACTGGTTGTTTATTGTTGAGAGATTAATGTAGCCCTTAATTGAGATAGAATGAGTGAACCCTGTGGCTCAGCAGTTTAGCTATAGTTTTGGGATCAAGATTGACGTCTGCATGGGAATATCTTCTAATAAGAGACTTCATCTCTTCTTTTGCCGTCTAATAATAATATTTATGATAGAAGTGAGGAGTCGAGCGTCATTCTGTAGCACTGCCTTTGCCAGCCAATCAAATCTCAATCGTAGTCGTTGTAGACCCTTTGACACCATCCACATTTCCCTCTAACCGTCTTGTATGGGCTTTTCTAAGTATGAAATTTCTTTAGCGCGACTTTAAATTACTATGAACATGCATACTGATTAGTTTGTCATTGTAATATGTTTGGAAATATTTGTTAATAATTTGGTTGACTTGTAACCAGAGTTAATAGTTTGGCTAAATTAGTTGATTTGGTTAATTGATGTATTAATAGCATGGTTAAGTTATACATGTAAAATATTAAAAACAATTAGTTAATTTGAATGTGTTTAGTTATAAGATGTAAAATTATTTTAGGAACATGAAATTGATCTTACTTGTAGTGATTAATAGTTGAGTATATATTCTTAACATATAATTAACTCTTAATTCATTGACAATCAACTCAGGGAACTTGTTGGCACCATTGTCAAAATAGTGACTGAAAAAAAAAATTAACTTATTGGGATTGTGGTGTTGTTATTGTTCATGGGGTATATCTTTGTGAACCAACATTTTTTAAAGTGTTAGAGCCCTATAAAAGCCTTTAAACCTTGTATGAACATAAGTGGATTTCTTTATGGACTCTTTGCATGTCCCAATTGATTCTCCACTTAAGCAATACCTTATCACATGCATCCATATTGTGGTTTTTAAAATAACAAAAATGTGACCCAATATATCACTTCAGTATTAGGCTAAAAGGTAACAATTTAATTAATGTGATATGGGTGGGTATTGGGGGTTGGTAAGAATGCACAAAAGGGGGTTGGGTGTTTATATGTGGCATTCCAAATCCTCTACAAATCACTTTGCATAAGTCAATAAAAGGAAATACAATTCACTATGTTGGTCTTGCTATGATCGTGAAACTATCTTTTTTCTACACCACATAGTCTTGTATTGTGTCAAAGCCTCATAATCCCAGTGGAGCTTGTTTAATATCAATTCTAATGTAATTAACTGAGAAGGCAATGATCACACCAAGGTCATGCAAGTTCATTATAACCCTACCAAAGTTTTTAAAAGCTAGTTATTGGACACTTTTTGGTATTGCCATGACCTTATCTAGAAGAATCACTACATATATCTAAAACCCTTACATTATAAATTAGATTAATATGTATGCTATAATTGAGATATCTATTATTTAGGAGGATTCACTATTAGAGTTAGTGTGACAAGGGTTTGGGGGTTGAGATGTGTAAGTTCTTTTAACTCAAATCTTTCTAAAGGATGCCATATTTGTCATAGCTCATCAAGTTTTTCTATGTTGAGGCTTCAATATATAGAATGATAATTAAAAGTGGTTTTGAGTTAGACATAGGTGTGGGTAGTGTAGGTGAGGAAAAATTTTACACTTCAACTAAGAGGTATTAGTTGAAGGAACTTTTCACTACAACTACACTCAGGATTGTTTTATTTTTCTACTGCCTACTAATGTTCAACAGATTAACGTTAACAATCCTTTAACGTGATAAGAATGTAGAAAGAAACTATGCTAGTTGATTGAAAGATAGAAGAAGAATGCTAAAATGCCAAATATAGAACACTAGAGACATAATTTTAGTATTTTGATCATAGAATAGAAAAGTGAAAATTAAGAGAAACTTGGTATTAGATAGAGGAGCTCACTGCTAGGGGCACCAATGTTTCGTGTGAATGTCTACGCATTGCGTTGTAGTCTAGGATGTACGAATAACTAGAATCTTTGGCTTCGTTTCAATTTATTCTATTCAACCTGCACATTGATATGAGATGAAACAAAATACTAGTGGCTTTTAAGTGACGAAAACAAGCTAAAATTGAAAAGGAATTAACAATGTTACTCAAAAGGAATGAAATAAATGCTAGAAATAAGGAGATAGAGGAAGGAAATGCACAAAACTACTGGGATGCAACTTCTCTTCTAAATCTAGAACTTGCAAGAAGAATAAGGAAAGTTGGGGTTGTTTTGGGGGTTTGCCTTTAGGTCAAACCTTTGTTTTGGTATTTCTATCTCCACAATAGCCAAGATTGAAAATACTGAAATAAATGTGTGTCTATAGATTCTAAGTGTGTCTAGAATGAATAATAGTAGTGACAAATAGTTTAAAGATGCAATACAAAACTTTCTACCCAAAGATGAGAAAATTAGTGAGCTATTTGAAGGAAGAAAGGAAAATGGAGGTAACCCACACAATTGCAATGAGCATGCAAATGGTTTACACTACACAAATAAATAGAAAATGAGGGCAAGATGGAACTCAATCACCTTTCAAAATAGAAGATGTAAGCTACCTAGCTAGAGACAAGAAGCCCAACAAGTAGTAGTTTCAAGAAATCCTATGAAGATATAACAAATCCACAAGAAGTATCACATCGGATTGAGTGTACAAAACAAGATTTTTGGATACACCAAGAGAGCCACAAAAAAACTTGAGAATGCTGATAGAATGCTTTTCATAATCATAGATCTTCCCAAATTATTTCAAGAGTTGTAGAAGGAGAACCAAAGGATTCAAAGGATTTTGAAAGAGTGCTTCAAAATGAAAGGATGAGAGGGAAAATAGATAGGGTAGGTCTTGAAGAACATCGTCTAAAAGCACATAGACATTATGCAAAATCACTCATGTTGCAGGAGGTGGTAAGTAATGCCTAGGAAATGATTACTTGGAACCACATAGGCTTGGGATGCTAGAACGTTGTGCAGATGTCCATGCTAAGCAATAGTGTCTGAGTGACTTCAGTTCCTAGTTTAACGAAACACCTTAGGACAGTGAAAGAATTGTTAGTGTATATAGTTCATCTTTTATACACTATAGGCTTAAGCCTAGTTATGAATCTCTTTATACAATCTGGACACATGCCTCATTAAGGTGCCAAGGTTGTTGAGCGGTTTAGGAGAGGTGTCTTCGATTTGCCCATTAACTAGCCACCTCACACTAGTTTTTAAGGAGGAAACTCACCGCCACTCATGGTTGAGGAGTATTTCCTTAACACACGACTTCGTCTTGTACACCTATATGTACTTATCTAACTTGATCTATTGATTGGATGACTTCATTTGATTTCAATGTATTGCTTGCAATCTTTTATGTTTGTTTATTCTTCTCTATTTCTAAAGTTCCTATATGGTATCAGAGCGGGTGGAGGCATTTTCTAGACCGTAAGATTGTTTCATTACCATTTTAGATCATATTGGTCTTTGAGTTTTGTCTTCAATCTTGTGTTTTGTGTGTGGTTGAATTTACAGATGGAATCCAACATCCCAAAGGTAGAGGCCGTGTGTTCTTTTTCTCTTTGTAGACAGAGGATACCTTGGTTTGCCTCAGTAGAAGATGCCATCACAAAGCAAGGAGGAGGCGACTTGAAGTAGAAGGGAGGGCGAGCCTTAAAAGGGCTAAATCGCCTTTCCATAGCAAGGCTGACACCCTGCCAAACCAGGTAGAGGCAACCCTTCAAAGGGTCATGACACACAGAAGGGGAAGAGAGGCCCTGCCTTGCCTCAAATCGATGTCGAGCTCTATGCAGAGGGCCAACTACCACACACGTTGAATGCAGGACCAAACACCACGCATGGCTAGCATCTGTGGTCTTAGCAATCAGCATTGGAAGACCATTGAAATATCAACAACGGCCTGTTTGGTAGACCTGTGCAAGGGTTTGGGAGACCACCCAAAGACCAGTGATGGGAGTGAAATTTATGAGGGTTTGGCTTTCGCTCACACCTCCACGCAGAGTCTTTCTCACATAGAGGAGAAATGGAGCTATGATAGGCCTCCATTTAGCAGAGAGAGGAGCCATGACGCCTCCTAGGCAGCCTGCCCTCCACCCTGGTCGCCCTTGCCTACAAATTTCTTGGCTGCCATAGCTCTACCTGGTCGCCCCTACCCTTACATTATAGTTCAAAATATGTTAACCTAATCTTGCAAATAAATTTACAAATATTTCTTTGCAACCCTAATTCATCCCTACTCTTTTGGGCTTTTCCTACTATGTTTTACTAATTTTTTTTGCAAAGAACTCAAAATTGTGTTTTTTAAGTGTTAAACTAGACATTTTTTTAGCCTAAAAAGAAAAATTTAGGGGGTAATTTTAAATTTTAGGGTGATTAGTGGTTTATTAATATTGCAAAGACATTTAAAAGCATTTAAAATTATGTTTTTTAGAGGTAAATTTAAGGTTCTTTTAAAAATTGTTAGTGCTAAATCAAATCATTCTTGTAAATAGGTTAAGTATTAGAACACGATTTTAATCATCTTGCTTAGTCCTATAGCACTACATTATAAAGTGCCTAATTGAAGGGGGATAATTAAGCAATTCAGAGCACAAAATTGTAGACATCCAAAATTGACCAAATCCTTCATTATTCCTAATTATCCCTAATAACCCCTAAATATTCTATCTAATCCATTATTACCCCACATGTGATTTAATTAATGATAATTAATTAAATCCTCCTTTTACCTTCCCTAAATAATAAATTAAAACCTAACAAGTTTAGTTTATTATTTACCACACCACAACTAATTCTAAAATTAAAAGAAATCAAAATAATTAAAGCAACTGCACATTCAACCAACTTTACAGTTTAACTACCCATGAACCATTTTCACCAACTTTTATAAAAACCTACCCCTATTTTCCAATTTCCTCTCTCTCAAAAAAATAAAAATAATGTTGGAGTTATGCCTTTTTCTATTGCACTTAGTATAAAATTTTGAGGTTTTGATTAGTTTCAAATCTTTTCAAATAAAATTTATATTTTGTTGCAAACAATGGTGAACCTAACATGAAGTAATACAACTTTCTGATCGTTTCTTTGCAAGTGCTTGGTTTGAGAGCTTGCAGGAGTGGGTGCATTTTTGGATACATCTCAAGTGGATTTTGTGCTTTGGAATTATCCAGAAAATAATATTGTTGTCTTCACATAATTCTTGTTGTTGCATTTAATGCGGCTTTTGTTGGTTCGTAAGTTCAAACTGTCGATTGTCTTATTTTAGGATAAAAGCTTGGGTGAATATCAAAAACCTAATAACAAGTAAATAGGGTTTCAAACTTTCATGGTTGTCATTAATGATTTTGCAAAGCTTTATTGAAAATATTAGCACGTGCCAACCTTGTATGGAAACTAGAATATAGTAAAACAAAATCGAGGGTTTATCCATTGGGAGTCCCTTTGTTCCTTTTGTTTACAGTATGGAGATCATTTCCATTTTCTTTAATTGAAAGACCATTTTAGTTTGTATGTCATCCATTCCCTTCGAAACTTTTCAATATTGCCTTAATCACATTCAAATATTATGATTGAATTGCTTTTGATAGCTATTGTGTTGATTTTGGTAGCTAGGTCAGATCCCTTCTAGAGACCGACCTAGTCATAAAATGCTGAATGGCCTACCGGCCTTAGCATTTTGAGATCTCAGATTGTATTATCTGATTAAGGTAGGCCCCAATTGGGCGAACTCACCATTCTATGTATCTTGAAATTACAAATAGGTCAGGACCTATTTCAAATGTAACATATATGTAATTTGGTGCCAAAATGTTTGTGCGATCTCATATAAATGAAGAGTGACTGGCAGTCACAATGTACAACAATCACTTACCAAATTCTGCTCTGCGAAATCAACAATCTACTACAAGCACAGTGAAAGGGCTCCTCCGTTGGTTGAACCGTTCGACAGGTTCAACGGTTCAACGGTTCGACAGGTTCAAAGGTTCAATAGTGAAGGGCTTTGCCGATGGTTGAATTGGTTCAACGGTTCAATGGTTCGACAAGTTCAAAGGTTCAACAATGAAGGGCTCCGTCGATGGTTGAACTAGTTCAATGGTTCAATGGTTTGACAGGTTCAAAGGTTCAATAGTGAAGGGCTCTGCCGATTGTTGAACTGGTTTAACGGTTCAACAGTTCGCTGGGTTCAAAGGTTCGACAGTGCAAGGGTTCTGCCGATAGTTGAACTGGTTCAACTGGTTCAACAGTTCGATGGTTTGACAGTTCAACTGATTCAATGGTTCAAAGGGTTCTATAATTCAAGAAGAGGCCATGTTGTATTTTGATATATATGTTTTGTGCCTTAGCTGGGCAAAGTTATAATCTGTTTTTGCTCTTAATATAAGTCAGATCTAAGATTTTCTTGCTTGGTTTTTCACCTCCAAGAGGGAGGTTTTCCTAGGGTATATGTGTGTTATGTGAGCATTTATGTTTCATTGTTTCTTACTGTCAATCTGAATATTAAAATTAACATGGTATCAGAGCCAAGTTTGAATTAGTATAATCAGATTTGCAGTATTCAGTTATTTACATTCTACTCTTATCATTAAAGATCAGATAAAATGGCTCACAGTCTCGGGGTTGAAACAGATTGGATGGGGCTTCCAATTTCACATCATGGAGAGTCCGCATCATGCTTGCGTTGAATGAAAATGACCTTGTAGACTTTGTGACCAAAGAATCTTCCGAGCCTGAGGCAGAAGGAGAAAAGACCCAATGGAGGAAGAAAGATCTTCAAGCTCAGAAGATCTTAATTGATTCAGTAAAAGATCACATTGTTCTCATCATCTCCAAGCTGAATACAACAAGCAAAATGTTCAGAACCTTGGAGGAGATGTATGAAATCAACAACACTAGTCATGTTCTAGCTTTGAAGCAGCAGCTTCATCACATCAAGATGGCTAAAGGTGAATCCATCATGGCTTACTTCATGAGGATTTCTGATTTGAGAGATCAGCACTCATCTATTGGAAAGATTGTTGATGAAAATGATTTAACTATGCTAGCCCTCAATGGTCTTCCAGCATCTTGGAAATCCTACATTCAAGGAATTAGTGCAAGAGTTGATCTGCCCAAGTTTGATAGATTAAGGGCTGACTGTATCCAAGAAGAGTCTCGACTGGCTGCTAGAGGAGTTATCAAAAACACTCATGAAGACAATCATGTCCTTGCTGCCCAGTCTTTCAAGAAGAAAGGAGGCTATTGGAAGAAGAACAATTTCAAGAGGAATAGAGATCAAAGGTCTAATCCATCTCATGATTGAAAGAAAAAGAAAAAGGACCTATCTCACATCAAGTGCTTTAGGTGTGACAAATTCGGTCACTATGCAAGGGACTGTTTATCCCAGTCTAAGCAACAAGGAGCAAACTTAAATGAAGTCTCAAATTAGTCTAATACTGAAGACTTCCTTTTCATTTCTACTTTGTCAAGCAATGTACCTTCAGACAGTGATACTTGGCTGATTGATAGTGGCACATCTAGACACATCACCAGTTATTGAGAGCACCTCTAAGATTTAGTGGAGAAAGAATCTAATCTTCATGTGGTCATTGGTGATGATGCTATCTATTCTGTGAGAGGTTTTGGTACTACTTCCCTTAATTTACATTCTGGAATTTCTCTTCACCTCAGTGATATTTTGTTTGTGCCGGGAATCAAAAGAAACCTTATCTCCATATCAGCACTAGAAGATAAGGGTTATCAGATTGCATTTTCTGAGGGAAGACTGCTTGCATGGCCTAAGAAGTCCAGCATCAAATCAGCTCATGTCATTGGGAATAGGTATGAGAGCCTATATAAGCTTTCAACACGTCTAGTTCAAGCTCTCAAACATGAAGCACTGGAGTCAAGAGAGCTATGGCATAGAAGACTTGGACATCTTCGTTTCCAAGCCTTCCCCACACATGAGAAGATAGTTAAAGGTATGCCTAAACTTAGTCATATTCATGATAATACATACAAAGGTTGTGCTATGGGTAAGAACACTAAAAGTCCATTTCATCAAAGTGAAAGTAGGTCTAAAGAGAAATTAGCTCTTGTGCATTCTAATTTATGTGGACCTATGTTTGTTGCTTCCCCAAGTGGATTATTGTATTATGTAATCTTTAGAGATGACTACTCTGTTGCAAGTATGGGTCTAATCGGTGTTGTCATTGATGTCAACATACTCATGTTGCATTAAAGAGAAGGATTGGATGAGCTGTGTGCTGAGGATTTTGAGAAAATTAGTCTCAATCAGGAACAATGAAGAACAACGATGACAACAAGGTAAAAGTCCAAGATAGGTTGAGGATCAGAGGATGCAGTTTAAAGGGTTTGTAGATATAAGTCTTGAGATGCTCTAGTCAAGTTTTCAAAGGTCTACATGAAGATCGGAAGAAGTTATGACCGCTCAAGTAGAACCGGCTCCGACAGGTGTCCAGAGGTGACAGAGTGACACGGATAGGTCCAGTGAGGTCCGGTAATGCATTATCCCATTCTACAGATTTGAGGAAGTGTTAAGGACGTCCTTGTGAAGTATCAAGTAGATTGGTTTATGGCTTCAAGGTCGGAAGAACCTATTCCTTTGTGACAGTGATGATAGACTATGTTCTTGAGGTTCCGGATGAAGGAGAGAAGGATTCCGGTAAGAAGATGAAGTGCAGATGTTGTTGGTGATTCAAGAAAGCTTGTGGTGATCTGTGGATCGATTCCAGTTCATGTTCGTGGTCCGCATTGAAGTTAAAATTCGTATTTGAAGAATAACTACCGAATGTTGGTGTTCTTCCTGAGATTGGCTGACCAGATGTATTACACGTCTTGTGGATGTTCTTGTAGGTGTTTGCCAACTTAGATGATTATTCCTAAGTCGATGTCTTGTATAAATAAGGGATTGTGAAGTCATTCCAAAGTGTGTCTTGTGGAGATGAGTGAGTGGTAGCGAATAGGAGAGCGAAAGGTAGAGCAGAAGTATTGAGATTAATGGAACTGATTCAAGCATGGTGAAGATCCTATTCTCCAGTTCATGTATGTGATACTTATTTCTTTGTAGATAGTGTGTCTCTTGTAGACAGTGAGCCTCTTGTGAGCAGTGTGCTCGGGCAGTGAGCCCTGATTGGCATGTGCCATTTTGTTCTTTCTATTATTCTAACAGAGAATACATTCTTGGGTTAATCACCCTGTGGTTTTTCCCTTAACTGGGTTTTCCATGTCAAAATCTTGGTGTCTTATGTGTTGATGAGTTTCTGCTTTTGGTTTGAATGCATTATGTTTCATGTTTAATATACTGCTAATCACTAAGAGGATTTAAGTGTGTAAATTGAGAGAAAGTTTTGCACAACTGATTCACCCCCCCTCTCAGTTGTGTGCCCTAAGTCTAACAATTGGTATCAGAGCTAAGTTCCTCTAAAAGGAGCTTAACCACTTGAGGAGATCTAGGATGTCGTCATACAAGAAGGATAGTCCGAAGTTTGATGGAACCAAATTTTCTCTTTGGAAAGGTTGCATGAAATGTCACTTGCAGTGTATGGGAATGGCATACTGGTCCATGGTGGCAAAAGTGTATGTACCTCCACAGGGTGGTTTGACAACCTTAAATGAAATCACAGATGCTGAAAATAATCTGCGGACCAAAGACGCTCTTCTAAGTGCATTATCTGACTCAGAGCTCTCAAATGTTATTGACCTACCAATTGCCTTTGAGATTTGGAATAAACTAGAACTTTTTCATGAAGGAGACCAGTATGTTAAATGTGCAAGGCTACAAAGTCTAAAAGGGAAATTTGAAAAACTAAAGATGAGAGATGATGAAAATATTACCACTTTTATGCCAAGAGTGAATGAGCTGGTCTGTGGAATTAGAAATGCTGGTGGAGTCTTGGATGAAAATGAGATTGTTGGTAAAATTCTCAGATCCCTTCCTGCTTCTTACAAAATCAAGGCTGCTGCCATTGAAGAATTTAGAGCCCATACAACTGTCACAAGAGATCAATTGGCTGGGAAATTGGCTGCATTTGAAATGATAGAGTTTGGAGACAACCCCCCAAGACTAAATCTGCATTCAAAGCCAGTGCCTCTATTAAAGGTAAACAAAGGTTTGATCCGGGAGAGAATTCTTCAAGGAAATTGTCATGGTATGAAAAAGCAAGAAAAGATCTGGAAGAAGAAGAAGTAGAAATTGATCAACTTGAAGCCCTTATTGCAAAGAGGCTACCAAGAGGATCTGGTAAGTATGAAGGAAAATTACCTTTTAAGTGTTTTAACTACAATAAGATTGGTCATTTTGCCTCAAAGTGTCCGGAAAGATTTTCAAGGCAAAATTCTAACAAGCCAAGGTTCCAAAAGAACTGTTACTATGTTCATGAAGAAGATGATAATGAAGGAGTAACAGATGATGAATCAGAGATTAGAAACAAATCAAGAAATGAATGGGTGTTTATTGCCATCAAGGAAGAAGAACCAATATCCTCTGTATCTGTCAATCATAAGGTTGTAGAAAGAGCCCTCGTTGCTCAAGTTGAAGAAAAAGATGATTGGGTCATTGACAGTGGTTTCTCTCACCATATGACAGGTGACAAAAATATGTTCATAGATTTGGAAAGATATGAAGGAGGAGTGGTGAAGTTTGGAGATAATTCTACTGGTAGAATTAGAGGAAGAGGAACTATTTCTTTTGATGGAAGGAACAAAACTGGCAATCTTCTATATGTTGAAGGCTTGAAGCATAATCTTCTCAGTGTTGGACAGTTGGTGGACAGAGGCTATGATCTCCGATTCAAGAATGGAAAATGCAAGATCTTTGAAAGCTCCGGAACAGAGATTGCATCCAGTACCCAAACTAAAGGTAATATCTTCCACTTGGTTGGCACTGGTAAAAGTTGCTTATTTGTTCAAGTTGATCAGAGTTGGTTATGGCGTAGGATAATGTGTCATGTGAATTTTGATAATATCATCAAGATAAGTAATACTCAGGCTGTAAGAGATCTTCCAAAATTGGTGAAACCTACTAACATCTTGTGCAAGGAATGTCAGTTGGGTAAGCTAAGTAGAGTCACATTCAAAAGCAAGGAAGTGTCTTCTACTAGTTTATTGGACTTAGTTCACACTGATCTTTGTGGTACGGCAAGAACCAGGAGTATTCAAGGTGATAGATACTTCATGCTATTAATTGATGACTATTCCCAGATGATGTGGGTAACCTTTTTAAAGGAGAAATCAGAAGCTCTTGAGAAATTCAAAATATTCAAGGCTATGGTAGAGAATGAAACAAGATTAAAGTTGAAATGTCTGAGGTTTGATAGAGGTGGAGAATTCACATCCGGTGAGTTCATAGAGTTCTGTGAGAAATATGGAATTAAGAGACAATTGTCTGCTCCTAGGACTCCACAGCAGAATGGAGTAGTGGAGAGAAAGAACCGGACCATCCAGAAAGCATCTAGGACCATGATGATGGAAGCAAATGTTCCTCAGATCTATTGGAGAGAAGCTGTCAGCACTACAGTCTATACTCTCAATCGAGTTCAAATCAGAAGCAATACCGGTAAGACCCCTTATGAACTTTGGTTTGGCATTACTCCTACTGTAAGATATTTCAGAGTCTTTGGTAGAAAATGTTACATCAAAAGAGATGAAGATCTAGGCAAGTTTGATGCTAGAAGTGATGAAGGAATATTCTTGGGTTACTCTACTCAAAGAAAAGCATACTGGTGTTATAACAAGAGACTAAGAAAGATGATAGAAAGTACAAATGTGAAGGTTGATAAGGGAATAGAGAAACCCTCAAGGTTTTATGAATATGATGAAGATGATCAGAATGGTGTTCTGGTTCAAGAAGTTCAATCCTCTTTTGAAAGTCAGATTCAAACTGATCCGGTAAATCAAGAAGAAGAGATAGGTCTGAATGAGCCTGATCAAGAAACAGAAGTACAAGAAACTCCCAAAGTTCCAAGGTATGTAAGACTGAACCACTCTGAAGATCAGATCATAGGTGGCAAAAGCAAAGGTGTGCAAACCAGAAGAAAAATTGCTCAAAACTCAGATGAATATTGTCTAATTTTAAAGATTGAACCTAAGACAATAAATGAAGCCTGCAATGATGAAAACTGGACCAAAGCAATGGAGGAAGAGTTGATGCAAATTGAAAAAAATCACACTTGGTATCTTGTTCCTAGACCTAGAAAAAAGAATGTGATTGGAACCAAATGGGTCTTCCGGAACAAACTAAATGAAGTTGGTGAAGTAATCAGAAATAAAGCCAAATTGGTCTACAAGGGCTACTCTCAAATAGAAGGAATTGATTTTGAAGAAACTTTTTCTCCGGTGGCAAGAATTGAAGCAGTCAGACTATTCCTTGCCTTTGTTGCCTTCAAGGATTTCAAGGTAGCATAATACATTGCAGCAACAGGTAGTTGCACTTAAGTCTTGTGGATGAAGTAGATGCTAAGAGATATTAAAGTAGAGTATGAGGAGCCTATCACAATTTTCTGTGATAATTCAAGTGCAATAAATGATTCTAAGAATCCGGTGTTGCATTCTAAGACCAAGCATATATCTATCAAGTTTCACTTTCTGAGAGAGCAAGTGAACAAGGGTGAAGTCAGACTGGAGTTTGTACCCTCCAAGGATCAGATTGCAGATATTTTTACTAAACCTCTACCTAAGGACTCTTTTGAGTATCTCAAGGAGAAGTTAGGGGTTATTGCCCCTCCGGTGATGAACTAAGGTGCATTGATGTGCATTAGTCCGGTGGGTATCACAGTCACATCTTGTGATCCGGATTGATGTTGGGGAGCTACTACTCAAGGGGAGTAGCAGGTATGATTCTGAAGTGGTGAAATTGTAAGTATGTGCCCTTTGCCATTGATGTCAAAGGGGGAGAGATGACATGTGAAAAACAAGTGGTTGCTGATCAAAGGGGGAGAAGTAAAGGGAAAAAAAACATGTGAATGGTTTCTATTGATAGGGGGTGTTGTGACAGTAAGGAGAGGTTCGTGTCTTGATGGTTTTTCACATCATATGTTGCCATCAATGACAAAAGGGGAGATTGTTGCAAGTATGGGTCTAACCGGTGTTGTCATTGATGTCAACATACTCATGTTGCATTAATGAGAAGGATTGGATGAGCTGTGTGCTGAGGATATTGAGAAAATTAGTCTCAATCAGGAACAATGAAGAACAATGATGACAATAAGGTAAAAGTCCAAGATAGGTTGAGGATCAAAGGACGCGGTTTAAAGGGTTTGTAGATATAAGTCTTGAGATGCTCCAGTCAAGTTTTCAGAGGTCCGCATGAAGATCAAAAGAAGTTATGATTGCTCAAGTAGAACCGGCTCCGGCAGGTGTCCAGAGGTGACAGAGTGACACAAATAGGTCTGGTGAGGTCCAGTAATGCATTATCCCATTCTGCAGATTTGAGGAAGTGTTAAGGATGTCCTTGTGAAGTATCAGGTAGATTGGTTTGTGGCTTGAAGGTTTGGAAGAACCTATTGCTTTGTGACAGTGATGACATACTGTGTTCTTGAGGTTCCGGATGAAGGAGAGAAGGATTCCAGTAAGAAGATGAAGTGCGGATGTTGTTGGTGATTCAGGAAAGCTTGTGGTGATCTGTGGATTGGTTCCAGTTCATGTTGCTGGTCCGCATTGAAGTTAAAATTTGTATTTGAAGAATAACCACCAGATGTTGGTGTTCTTCCTGAGACTGACCGACCGGATGTATTACATGTCTTGTGGATGTTCTTGTAGGTGTTTGCCAACTTAGATGATTATTCCTAAGTCAATGTCTTGTATAAATAAGGGATTGTGAAGTCATTCCAAAGTG
Organism: Cunninghamia lanceolata; assembly: GCA_027924645.1. Taxonomy (NCBI): domain Eukaryota; kingdom Viridiplantae; phylum Streptophyta; class Pinopsida; order Cupressales; family Cupressaceae; genus Cunninghamia; species Cunninghamia lanceolata. The sequence goes on along the minus strand of BSBN01001583.1, from coordinate 2,235,278 downwards.
TGTATTATGGAGATGAACGAGTGGTAGCGAAGAGGAGAGCGAAAGGCAGAGCAGAAGTATTGAGCTTAATGGAACTAATTCAAGCATGGTGAAGATGCTATTCTCCAGTTCATGTATGTGATACTTATTTCTTTGTAGACAGTGTGTCTCTTGTAGGCAGTGAGCCTCTTGTGAGCAGTGTGCTCGGGCAGTGAGCCCTAATTGGCATATGTCATTTTGTTCTTTCTATTCTTCTAACAGAGAATACATTCTTGGGTTAATCACCCTGTGATTTTTCCCTTAACCGGGTTTTCCACGTCAAAATCTTGGTGTCTTATGTGTTGATGAGTTTCTGCTTTTGGTTTGAATGCATTATGTTTCATGTTTAATATACTGCTAATCACTAAGAAGATATAAGTGTGTAAATTGAGAGAAAGTTTTGCACAACTGATTCACACCCCCTCTCAGTTGTGTGCCCTAAGTCTAACATACTCTAGGAAAACTTGGATTTACTTTCTCAAATCAAAAGAATCTGATGAAGTTCTAAGTAGATTCAAAGAATTTAAAGCTTTAGCTGAAAATCTATCTGGGAAAAGAATTAAAGTTTTAAGGTCTGACAATGGAGGTGAATACACCTCGGGTAGTTTTCATGATTTTTGTGTTGAGGTAGGAATTAAGAGGGAGTTTTGTGTTCCCTACAACCCTCAACAAAATGGGGTTGTAGAAAGAAAGAACAGATCCATAGTTGAGGCAGTAAAAGCTATGATTCATGATCAGGATTTGCAGACTTTCCTATGTGCCGAAGCATCTAGGACTGTTGTCTACATTCAGAATAGATGCTCTCACCGTGTATTGAAAGATATGACTCCAGAAGAAGCATTTTCAGGGATCAAACCTGATATCAGTCACTTGAGGATCTTCAGGAGTCCAGTATATGTCCATGTACCCAAAGAGAAGAGAACCAAGTTGGAACCTTCTAGCAAAAGAGGCATTCTCGTGGGCTACAGTGAAACATCCAAAGCATTTAGAATTTACATTCCAGGTCAGAAGTTTATTGAGGTTAGTAGAGATGTCACTTTTGAAGAAAATATTGCACTCAAAAGATCTAAAGGCTCAAGTTTAGAGATTGACAATGAAGTCCATGATAACCCTTAAGACATGGATATTGAGCATGATACTGAGATTTAGAGAGAGTCTACAGAATCTAAAAATCATGATGATCCAAGTGAACCTTTGGATCTTATAGACAGGCCTAGGGACATTACCATGAGTAAGAAGAGACCTCTCTAGATTCAAGAGGCAGAAAAGTTTGCAGCTCCAAGTGGCACACTTAGAGAAAGAAGGAGACCTCATAAATTCTCAAACTATGTTGCATTGATGTGCAATCCCATTGAGATTGAACCTTCCAGTGTTGAAGAGGCCATGAACCAATAGACATGGAAGAATGCTATGGATGAAGAATATCAGTCTATCATTAAGAATGATGTTTGGGATATTGAGCCTAGACCCAAAGGTAAGTCTGTTGTATCTTCCAAATGGTTATTTAAAATTAAACATGCTGCTGATGGAAGTATTGAGAAATACAAAGCTAGATTTGTGGCTCGTGGCTTCTCTCAGAAAGAAGCCATAGATTATGAGGAAACCTTTGCCCCTATTGCTCGATATACTTCCATCAGGACTATCATTGCTATTACTGCAACTAAGGGATGGAAGTTGCATTAGATGGATGTAAAGACAACCTTCCTCAATGGTGTTATTGAAGAAGAGGTCTACATTGAGCAACCTGAAGGCTTTGTGATCCATAAGAAAGAATCTCATGTATGCAGATTGAAGAAAGCATTATATGGCCTTAAGCAGGTCCCCCCGTGCTTAGTATGAAAGAATTGATAAGTACTTGGTAAGCCTAGGATTCTATAAGAATGATGCTAATCCTAACCTTTATTTCAAGGTATTCAATGGTGAAATGTTGATTTTGGTTTTATATGTTGATGATCTATTCCTAACTGGAGAAGATCATGTCATTCTTAGATGTAAGGAAGAACTAATTTTATAATTTGAAATGAAAGATCTAGGTCTCATGCATTTCTTTCTAGGGTTACAAGTATGGTAAAGACCTAATGAAATTATTCTAAGTCAAGGAAACTATACCATTGATATTTTGAAGAGATTTGGAATGCTAGATTGTAAACCTATGCCTGCTCCTATGGAAACTAACTTAAAGAAGTTGAGTGAATCTGCAGCTAGGTCTGATCTTGTGAATCCCACTGAATACAGGTAGCTGATTAGATCCTTGATGTATCTAGTTAACACTAGACCTGACATTTGCTATGCAGTGAGTGCCCTCAGCTAGTTTATGTGCGAACCAAGGTAGATTCATCTTGTTGCAGACAAGCATATCTTGAGATATTTGCGTGGTACAGTTGGATATGGATTGAAGTACTCTTCCAACACAGTCATTACCTTGGAAGGCTAATTCTGATTGGGCAGGAAGTGTCACTGATAGAAAGAGCACTTCTGGAGTTTGCTTCAGCTTGGGATCTGCCATGATATCCTGGTGTAGCAGAAAACAGTCTTCAGTAGCATTGAGTACTGCTGAAGTAGAATATATTGCAGCCTGTGTGGCATCTCGAGAAGCAGCGTGGCTTTGAAAACTCCTTGTAGGTTTGTTTGGACAACCTTGGGAGCCTACAGTTATTCACAGTGATAACCAGAGCTATGTGAAGCTCTCTGCGAATCCTGTGTTTCATGACAGATCAAAGGATGTGGAAACTCAGTATCACTATATCCGGGATATGGTGCAAAGGAATGTTATTCAGCTGAAGTACATCAGCACTGATGAGCAAATAGTAGAGCTTCTCACCAAACCCCTTTCTCGAGTGAAGTTTGCATATTTTTGAGACAAGCTTGGAGTTGTGGAGAATGAAGCTCTAGCTGAGAGGGAGTCTCAGCATCAGTGATACATTATACTGTATCTTCCACCCTCTGCGAGTAGTCATGGTGGATCCACCCTCTACGAGTAGGCATGGTGGAGCCACCCTCTGCAAGTAGGTATGGTGGATATCATGGGAGAAATTCCATGATGTGCTTGTTCACCCTCTGGGAGTGTCTATGGTAAACATCATGAGGAGATGACAATAAGCACTTATGTTTTCATCCATGGGAGTAGCCATGATGTTAGTCACTATGTGACTTGATCCTTATGAAGGAATCTTCCCTAGCTAAGAGGGAGTGTTGATTTTGGTAGCTAGGTCGGATCCCTTCTAGAGACCGACCTAGTCATAAAATGTTGAATGGCCTATCGGCCTTAGCATTTCAAGATCTCAGATTGTATTATCCCATTAAGGCAGGCCCCAATTGGGCAAACTCACCATTCTATGTATCTTGAAATTACAAATAGATCAGGACCTATTTCAAATGTAACGTATATGTAATTTGGTGCCAAAACGTTTGTGCGATCTCATATAAATGAAGAGTGACTGGCAGTCACAATGTACAACACTCACTTACTGAATTCTGCTCTGTGAAATCAACAATCTACTACAAGCATAGTGAAAGGGTTCCACCATTGGTTGAACCATTCGACAAGTTCAACAGTTCAACAGTTCGACGGGTTCAAAGGTTCAACAGTGAAGGGCTCGACCGATGGTTGAATTGGTTCAATAGTTCAACGGTTCGACGGGTTCAAAGGTTCAACAGTGAAGGGCTCCGTCGATGGTTGAACTGGTTCAATGGTTCAATGGTTCGACGGGTTCAAAGGTTCAATAGTGAAGGGCTTCGCTGATTGTTGAACTGGTTCAACGGTTCAATAGTTCAATGGGTTCAAAGATTCGACAATGCAAGGGTTCTGCCGACAGTTGAACTAGTTCAACTGGTTCAACGGTTCGATGGTTTGATAATTCAACTGATTCAATGGTTCAAAGGGTTCTATAATTCAAGAAGAGGCCATGTTGTATTTTGATATCTATGTTTCGTGCCTTAGCTGGGCAAAGTTATAATCTGTTTCTGCTCTTAATATAAATCAGATCTGAGATTTTCTTGCTTGGTTTTTCACCTCCAAGAGGGAAGTTTTCCCAGGGTATATGTGTGTTATGTGAGCATTTATGTTTCATTGTTTCTTACTATCAATCTGAATATTAAAATTAACATATTGGAGTTTATTGACAAGATGATGATAGGGTGTGATCTGTGTTGGATTTGGTTAGAAGCTTTTCGAGGAAATTCCCTGCACACTATCGAGCTTCTCCATGGGGTAACATTTTAATAGCTATTCAAGTTTATTTGAATTTTTATTTAGTTTTGCTTCTTATCATATTATCACATGGTTGATAGATCCTCATTGGTGGTAACCTCCACGGGTACTAACCTTTCACAGTTTCTGTGGTGTTTGTAGTGAAAAGAAGAAGATTTACAGCGTGATATACGATTTACCTGTGGCATTAATCTTTTGTGCAACATGATATAAGATTTGTTGGAATATTAATTTCTCCTCTTGCATTAATATGCCAGTTATTAAGCAAGGTCTAAATATAGTTTTTTGCATGTACCAGTTTTGTAATAGCTCTGCAGGTGTAAATGCATATCTTATGCACAATCATTTCTAGAAGATTCTTTGTAATCTAGAGTCCTCTATTTAATGAGGGATTTGTAATTATTTCTTTATAAAGTATAAATTAATAAAATTGCTGAGTGCTGTAGCACTCTAGTTATCTGTGTAAATTTTGTGTTCCTGAATAATTTTGTTTTGTGCATTCCATGCAAATCCAGCAAGTGGTATCAGAGCTTGAAGATTGTGGGACTACAGGAGATTAATCGCTGTGAATAAAGGCTACAAGGATGAGTTAGAGTTTGTGCTGAAGTTGCCCAAGTCCAAAGATCTGTAGGAAAAAATATAGAAACCGTTGCATAAGAAGGAGTTTATTTTTTAAAGAAATTGTTTTTATTTGAAGTTTTTGTTGTTTATTGCTAAGTGAGAAATAAAGGTAAAACTGTAGATGGAGCTATTAGAGAAGCGCATTTGCTGGTGAAGATGGTTTTTTTGTGAATATAAACAAAAGATTATAGAAATCACATCCATATTGCAGTAGCAAAAATTGAAAAGTCTGAAGATTGAGAAGTTTGGAGACAACGAAAGGAAAGGGGATTGAAGCCTCTGAGGAATTCATCTAAAAGAAATCAAGTCATAAAAGCATATAAAGGATTTGTTAGCCAAATAAGAGATCAAAGATTAGTCAAAGAAAGATAGCCTGAAGGCATTTGAGAAGTCTGAAGACATCAAAGACAAGGAATGAGTGAAAGCTCGTGAAGCCACCGAAAACAACACCTGGTAAGTAAATCATTTATTTTCAATGGGAAAAGCTAAAAGAGAAAAGAAAGAATATAGTTGGGAAGAAGAGAAATAAATTGTTAAGGGACTTCAAGCAGGTTTCAATAGAGAAAACTGAACTATAGATAAAATTATACGAACTTGATATTGAATTGAGTAAAATTAAAAGGAAAAATGAAGAGTTAGAAGAAAACTTGAAACTGTTTGATAAGGTTAAAAAGAAGAATGAAGAATTAGAAGAAAACATAGAGAGATTAGAAGAAGGAAATAGTTTACAGAAAGAAGAAATATCAAAATTGAAAGAAGAGAATGATCAATTAGTAGCATGCAATGAAAATCTAAGATTAAAACCATTGGTTTGTGATGTTTCGTGTGATACACGTGATTTGTGTGAAAGAGTTGAAGATTCATTGGATAAAGAATGCAAGGTTGAAGAAAGTAAAGAGATTGGATCAGCGAAATTTGCTATTTGTGATGATATTGATGAAGAATGTAAGGATGAAAATGATGATGAATTTGCTAACATAGCTAGTTGTTTCAATGATAATATTGGTTTGAAAACCTTGAAGAAAATTGGTTATAGAGGTGAAGGTTTGGGTAAGCATGGGCAAGGAATCAAAGAGCCCATTGAGTCAGTTGTGAGGACTAAGTATGAAGATATTAGGTATAGAGGTAAAAGAAAAGGAAAGATAAATGTTTTTGCAAGTACTGAGAAGTCATTTCAAGAAAATGAGATTTTACATTGTTCCCATTGTGATAGAAAAGGACATAGAAAAGAAAATTGTTGGGATTTACATCCTTGTAAAATTTGTGGTTTGAAAAATCATTACGAAAAGACATGTTGGAATAGATAGTTGAAAAATGAATCTATAACAGGGTGTTTGAAAATGAATTGTGGTTAGATAAATGCATTTGATTGGAAAAAGGTCACAGGTATGTTCAAAATGTTTTATAGACATAAGTCTTCTCATGTTGATAAAAAGGAAAAAAAATTGAACAACAGAAACAAAACAACCAAAAACAGTGAATAGCCAAGTGTAGAGAATAGTAAAGAAATTGAAAAAATTGAATTGTTTTAGTATAGTGCAGAAGCACGAGGAAGATAAAGTTTTTTCTAGAAATTTTGAAATGTAGATTTGAAAATCAAGTTGAAGACAAAGTTTGAAGAAAGTGGTCGAAATTAAGGGAGAGTGTTGGAATATTAATTTCTCCCCACCAAATTGCATTAATATGCGAGTTATTAAGCAAGGTCTAAATATAGTTTTTTGCATGTACAGGTTTTGTAACAACTCTGCAGGTGTAAATGCATATCTTAGGCACAGTCATTTCTAGAAGATTCTTTGTAATCTGGAGTCCTCTATTTAATGAGGGATTTTTAATTGTTTCTTTATAAAGAATGAATTAATAAAATTGCTGAGTGCTATAGCACTCTAGTTATCTGTGTAAATTTTGTATTTGTATATTTTGTGTTTCTGAATAATTTTGCTTTGTGCATTCCATGCAAATCCAGCAAGATTTACATGTGACATGAATTTTTTTAACTGTTTTTCCAAGTACTAACCATGAATTATTTAATGCGGGAGACAATTTTCCAAGCACTAAACGTGAATTTTTTACGGTGTGAGATAATTTTCAGTTTATAAGATTTTCTAGCATAATTTTTTACGGCATGAGATAATTTTCATTTTAGAAGATTTTCCAGCATAATTTTTATGGCGTGAGATAAGTTTCGATGCGCTATAATGCTTATGCCTAATCAATTTTGATCAGTCTTTATGTCTGCAGATAATGCATATGATATTCGATTGATCATCAAACATCTGTCCGAGTTCTTCTTTATTACAAGTAGCTAGTTTAGAATGTATTGTTGAAGGTTTTTATGTTTCCGATTATCATAACTGTCAGCCCTATAAAACATTAACCATTTTTAATAATTGCTAGCTTCCACATATGATTTAACTTTGCTCATGGAAATTTAAATGCTTATATGTGATTGGAGCCTATTTAGTTTCATACACCTACGTTTTGAAGTTTTAAAACTATTATCACATAAAATCCCTAAAAGTCTTAATCGTGGGCTTAGACTTTACCATGATAAATATTTTGGTTAATGTTTAATGTTGGAGATAATGTTTATTTTATGGAATGTTCTCCATTATGGAAACTTCCATCTTTAAATGGAAACTCTCAGATTTTTCTTTTTGGACACTTCTCTTAGTCATTCTAAAATACTATAGAGATTTCCATGACCCCATAAATATAGTAGCAACATTGCCATTGTAATTATCAAGAAATCATATAGCTTCTTGCTATTCAATAATATATTGAAGTGTTTTTATTTGTTGCATTTTATTTCATTTTATCTCAAATACTCTGTTTATTCAATATGGTATGAGAGCGCTCCTAAATCTTGGGCTACAGTTTGTGGGTTTTGTAGTGTTGGCTGTGAATTATGCAGGTTGCGTGATTGGAGGTTGATCACCATTTTTTTGTGGCGAAGAAGCAAGAAATATTGCAGCAAAGAGAATAATCAAATTAGTAAAAATTGGTGAGAGATTTCTGATTTTAATTCTCATCTCAAAAAGAGGGAATTTGACATAATGGATTCAATTGGTATTCATTTAGTTGCAATTAAATTAAATGGAAAAAATTATTATGATTGGGTGTCTCGTATGGAGATTTTTCTAACGTTTCAAAATTGCTTTGAAATTGTTAATGGTAGTGAAAAAAGACCAGCAAGTAGTGGAAAAGATCAAGAAGATTGGGATAAAAGAGATAAAAGGGCAGCAGCATTGATTAAGCTTACACTTTCAAAAAAAAAATTTCCACAAGTTGGCAATGAGAGAAGTGGAGTCAAAGTGTGGATATTTTGAAAACTACACATGAAAATTCAGGTGATGTATGGATTATAACTTTCACTACATAATTATACAACATGAAATTATCAAATTCACAAGAGCTAGTCCCTCATCTAAGCAAATTAAAGGAAAAGAAAAATGAACTTGCTTCTCTTGGAAAGGATATAGATGAAAAAGATTTTGTGCAAGTAGTTTTACAAAGTCTCCTAGGATCTTATCAATCATTTGGGAGACTTATCAATCATTTATAAGAGGGCTAGCTACTGCTGATAAATTAAAGAATATAAAATATGAAGAGTTATGTGCTAAATTAGTGCAAGAAGAAAACGTCAAATCAAGGAAAGGGAGTCATTTAATGATGAAGCTTTCATAATAAGAGGGAAACAAAATTACAAAAATACACAAGAAAATTATTAAGACAGAAAAATTGGATCCAAGGATTATAATAAAAACAAATGGAAATGTAATTACTGTGGTAAGTTGGGTCATAAAAGAAATGAATGCTATAAGAGGATTAAAGATACAGAAAGGAAGATAAGTAAGTTTACAAAAAAAATTGATTCTAAAAGTAATGCTCTCTGTATTGCACTTAAAGCAAATGATTCTTATAAAGATGACTGGGTTATTGATTCTAGTGCTACACAACATATGTGTTATAATAAGGGACAATTTGCATCACTAAGAAATGATAGCAATTTAGAGAAAATATATTTAGGGAATAACAGTACTTTGGAAGTTAAAGGAACTAGAAATGTTCAAGTTGATAATGGTGTGTTAAAAAATGTGAAGTTAGTTCCAGAATTGAAGACAAATCTTCTTTGTGTATCTCAAATTGCAATTCAAGGGTATAAAATAGAATTCTACAATGACAAATGTTTAATCAAGGATGTGAGTAATAACTACAAAGTGACTGCAATTGGTAAAATGGAGAATGGATTATATAAATTCCAAGAATTTACTTCTAAATGTGGAAATGAGAATATGTGTGCTATTGCCAAATATAATGATATGAGCAGGTTATGGCATGAGCGTATGGGACATGTCAATTATCAAAGCCTCAAGCTTATAGAGAAACTATATATGGTGCATGGGTTTCCAAAAATCTCATCAAGTCACAAGGTGTGTGAAGGATGTGCTATGGGAAAGCAACACGTGGAAAGTTTCCCACAAGGTAAATCATGGAGAGCAAAAACTCCTTTACATTTGGTTCATAGTGATGTAATGGGTCCTTTTAGAACACCATCACTTGTAGGATCAAGGTATGCCCTCACCTTTATTGATGGCTATACTAGAAGAATATGGGTATATTTCTTTAAAAAGAAGGATGAAGTGTTTGATAAGTTTAAAGAGTTGAAGGCATTGGCTGAAAATCAAAGCGGAAGATCTTTGAATATAATAAGAATAGATAGAGGTATGGAATTTATGAACAAAGCTTTCTTAGATTTTTGTAAACAACATGGTATAAAGAAGGAATCATCTATCTCCTATTCACCCCAACAAAATGGAGTTGCAGAAAGAAAAAATAGAACTATAATAATAAGAATAGATAGAGGTATGGAATATATGAATAAAGATTTCTTAGATTTTTGTAAACAACACGTGGTATAAAGAAGGAATCATCTGTCTCCTACTCACCCCCAACAAAATGGAGTTACAGAAAGGAAAAATAGAACTATAATAGAAATGGCCAAGTGCATGCTTCACTCTAGAAATATAGAAACTGTTAAATTTTGGTCTGAAGCAATTTGTACTTTAGTTTATATTTTTAATAGAACACCTACTAAGGCAGTTTTGAACATAACACCAGAAGAGGCATGGAGTGGTATGTAATGCATATGCCCGCATTCCCAATGAAAAGAGGAACAAGCTTGAAAGGAAAAGTGAGAAGAGCATAATGGTTGGGTATAGTGAGGAGTAAAAAGGATATAGGTTATATAATCCTAAAACAAATGAAATTCATATCAAAAGGAATGTGTGGTTTGATAAAGATATTGAAAGTGAACATTCTCCTACATTATCTTACTTTCTAATATTGATTGAAGAAGATAAGTCTACTTATACTAATGATCAAAATCAAGGTGTGCAATCTTCTATAGGAGAACACAAATTGAAGCATCAAGTGAAAGTGGTGATGAAGACACACAAAAGACTAGAAGCATTCAAGAAATATACCAAGAAGGCCTTAGAAATATGTTTGCTAACTATGCTCTTATGACTAAGGTGATGCAGGTTGACACTCCAAGTACATATGAGAAAGCAAAAGGAAAAGAAGAATGGGAAGAAGCAATGTAAGATGAATACAATTCTTTGATGAAAAATGGAACTTGAGAATTGACAACTCTTCCAAAAGGTAAAAGTGTGGTTAGTTGCAAGTGGACCTACAAAATAAAGTTCACATCAGATGGAGCTATTGAAAAATATAAAGCAAGACTAGTGGCTAGAGGCTTCTCACAAATAGAAGGTATTGATGATATTGAAACCTTTGCTCCAGTTGCCAAAATGAGTTCAATTTGTACAATAGTTGCTCTAGCTACAAAATTTGGTTGGAAAGTTTTTCAAATGGATGTAAAAAGTACATTTCTACATGGTGATCTTCAAGAAGAAATTTACATGTAACAACCACCTGGATTTGTTAAAAGTGGTGAAGAACATCTAGTGTGTAGATTAAAAAGATCATTATATGGTCTTAAGCAAGCTCCAAGGGCATGGTACTCCAAAATAAATGAGTACTTTATAAATGTAGGATTTAAAAGAAGTAAAGTTGATCCAGATGTGTATGTAAAACATAGTGATGGTAAAGTTGTTGTTATTGTATTGTATGTGGATGAATTGATTATTACAGGAGATCACACACATAATATTGAAATAATCAAGGATCAACTCAAAAAAGATTTTGAAATAACTGATCTAGGGTTGATGCTCTACTTTTTGGGTATGCAAGTATGGCGAAGAAGGAAGAATCATGCTTTCTCAAACCAAATATGCTCTTGATGTATTGGAAAAGTTTAATATTACTGATTGTAAACCATCTAATACACCATGTTAAGTAGGATTAAAATTGAGTGCTAATTCTACTCAAAAGAAGGTGGATGGAAAATTATATAGACAATTAGTTAGGAGTCTTTTGTATCTCACCATAACTAGACTAGATATTGCATATGTAGTCGGTATTGTGTCTGGGTACATGTCAGATCCACACATTGAGCATTGGAAAGCAGCTAAGAGAATATTAAAATATATTAAAGGCACTTATCAACTTGGAATTGAGTATAAATATGGAGGAGAGCCTACTTTAGTTGGATATACAGATTCTGATTATGTAGGTGACATTGATGACAGAAAATCAACTTCAAGGTACATGCTTCATCTTGGGCCAGGATCAATTTCTTGGAGCAGCAAGAAACAAGCAACAATATCACTATCATCTACAGAAGCTGAATAAGTTTGTTCATCAAAGGCATATCAAGAAGCATTATGGCTTAGAAGACTACTTGAAGAAACACAACATCCACAAGTTTGTCCAACTACTATATTTTGTGATAATCAAAGTACTATCAAGCTAGCAAAAAATCCAATATATCATGCTAGATCAAAGCATATAGAAGTACATCATCATTTTGTTCGTGATTTGATAGAAAATCAAGTGGTGGAGTTAAAATTTTGTGGAACAGAAAATCAAATTGCTGACATATTTAGAAACTTGTTAAATCTCAAGGAAGTTGCTATATAGTAATCTTTTGTAATTATCTTCTCCGAATAGACATTATGGGGGGGTGTTGGAGATAAAGTTTATTTTATGGAATGTTCTAGAATATGGAAACTTCCATCTCTAAATGGAAACTTCCAGATTTTTCGTTTTCGACACTTCTCTTAGTCATTCTAAAATATTATAGAGATTTCCATGAATCCATAAATATAGCAGCAACACTGCCATTGTAATTATCAAGAAATCATCTAGCTTCTTGCTATTCAATAATATATTGAAGTGTTTTTATTTGCTGCATTTTATGTCATTGTATCTCAAATACTCTGTTTATTCAATATTTAACTTATTCATTTGTGGATTGACAATTTTTTTAGCTTGCTGTAGTTAATGATGACGATTCAGGGAATATGCCTATAGGAGCAATCGACGGGTTAGAAGATTTCCCAGCGTGAGATAGCAACAATACCAAGATTGGTAACTTTTGCTTGCACCCATAAGGAATTCAAGGAATACGTCAATAGGAACAACTGGAGAATTTAGAAAATTCCTTAGCATTTTGTGTGCTAGATCAGGGTCTCTGATGTCGCTCAATAAAGATGGAGATTGAGCTATTTACCAAGTTGCATTTATATCACATGTTTTAGAGTTAATTTCTTAAGACTTGTAAATTGCAGTACCTTCTTTGTGATTGGTTTTGTATTAAATCTTTGCAATGTTTTGTTAACATTTGACTTGAGTTGTTGCAGGGCTTCAATATTTGTGATTTTGGTGGTAACATTCTTTTAGATTTTGCCAATCATAAACCCTAATCTGCATCAATCATATCTTCCTAGCAACTTGAAATTTTAGACAATAACCTACAATTTTGTAAAGCATTTAACACTAAGTTCCATGATCAACTTTAGTCAAATTGCTAAACATAGATATAATCACCAAAGTGCTCATTTTTAGCCCTTAGAGGCTATTTTGATCAAACAAGCATAACTTTCTCATTTTTCATCAGATTTTCACAATTTTATAGGTGTTGGAAAGGTGACTCAGAGGTCTACATTGTTGTGAAGGCCATTTTTTGAGAAACATCTTGTATTTTCAGGTATAATCATTTGAAATTTAGATTTTCATTTTGCAACATCAAATATTTATCTTACTCGCAATGCATTTAACATTTTGTGGGTTTTTACAAGATCATTTGTTTCATTTCTTTGAGTTGTTTCCATTGTGTTTACTCTTGCTGAACAGTTTGGATAGTTCATTCTGTGAACCCTCCTATCATGACTGCACCATGGTGTTTCTATATGTTTCTCTTTTTTACATAAGTGAATACTTTTTTATGTTAACCTAGTGTCATTGTGTCATTCCATGTCATTTTTGGCCTTGTTATACTTGGATGACAATGTGGTGCAAAAATGTCCTTTGACACTACAACTATACAATGATTGTTTCTTACCAATATGCCACCTTTCCATACCTAAACATGTGAATGTAACTATTTTTAGATCTATTGGTGATTCTCAATAGCTAGTTCACACTTACATGTCTCTTCAGCTTCCCTACAAGTTAATTTTTGAATCTATCTCACTATCTTTCTACATGAACATTTCTTTTAAAGCTAACACAACACTCTATACCATTTTTCTAGCATTCTTGAGCACTTGAACAATATTCTTGTGATTCTAGCATTATCTTTGGTAAGCTCTTATGACTGTTGATATTCCTTGTGATTGCAACCATTGTTGCCTCCATTCTTCATGATTTAGATATAATTGATCAAGTTATTGCTATTTTGAATCTCTTTTATCACCATCACTTCTTGTAAGATTTCTTGTGTCCATAACATCATTATTAGCACCTTGAGAGCTTTATCTCCTCTTTATTCTCATCTACAAACAATAGAATATTTCTCTCCATAAACTAGACGTTAATACTAATAGATTTATTTATATATAATTATTCTTAGACTCTAGATGCATGTAGGATTTTAAGAGCACACACTTTTTCCAATATCCCTAATTTCATTGGTTTCCTGTGGAGGTTGAAAGACCAAGCAAAGGCTTGACCACTCATGGAAATCTCCTAAACAACCCCAACCTTCTCCTCTAACCCATACTAGGTATTTAAAGGAATACAACCACACAAGGGTTTTGTATGGACTTCCTCTCTCTCCATTGTTCATTCAATATTTCATTTAAAATAGCTAGTTTAATTTTATTTCTTTATTGTTGTAGGTTGTTATTTATACTTGGTATGTTGTTCATTGTGTCCTTACTTTCTTATGCATAGATTGAAGTAGATTCTAGAAATAAACTTAGGTTTTTAGCTATTTTTGGATGATAGTGCACACATCAAATGACAACATGTTGATTGGGCAACAATAAAATAGACTAACATACTAACCAATGAGCTACCCAAATTAGTTTCTAGGTTCCTCGTCTGCTACATTTTACTATTTTGTATTTAATCTTTGAGTTATAGTTTATATATTCTTAGTTTTATCATTTTTAAATTCCCAAATCTCCTTTCTTGTTTGAACCTAGTTTAAATAAGGAAGACAATTTAGATAAGGCTGAATTGTAACTACTATTTTTGTTAAGAAAAAATAGTAGCAAAACCATAAAAACATTTCATTTTTTGTCTTGTCTAGTAAATAACAAAAACTTGAAAAATACATCTCCCATTTTAATCTCTCTTTTTTATTTTTTCATATTTACACTAGGTTAGCATTACAGTGAAATTAAAGCTTGACCAAGGCATAAAGATTGGAAAACTAACATAGGGGCAAGCGATAAAACACATGGAAAAAATTGATAGAGTTTGACAAAGGAACCAAATGGAGCCCTAATTAAAATATTTCAGATTGATTATCAATATCAAGGGCATCAAATCACTACAAAGAGCTAAGAATAAGTTACCTCAAATTAGGTGTCAACACCCCCATGACATGTTCTTATTCCTCATAGCATTAGCTTGCCCATGTGGGAGAAATTATCTTGACATTGGATTTAATGCTTACACTTTACATTGTTGTGTGCATGTGACCTAACCACATCCTAAGAGCTACTTTACCACAATGTGGGCATTAGAAGTCATTTCTTCCCCATCAAATAATGTACACACATGACCTAACTATGTTCTAAGAGTTACACTAGGGACATTAGAAGCCTTCCCCATACTATTGACTATATTTTATGCCATGTATTTATATTCTCATCATCACTAGAGACCTGTTGCTTCACCTATACCATTGGGGCATATACCTTCCTAGTGTTTTACACACTTACATGGGTGCTCTTGGCCACTGAGGGCAACATCATCAAATTTACTATATTTTTCTTGTTTGGGGCAACCTCTCTTGTTGATATCATCCCCATCCCATGTGATTACCATGGTTATCATTCGATATATGTACTCGAGCTTGTTACATGATGTAGTCACTTACTAATTACATGCTTAGCTTGCATTTACTTTTCATGTATTATTTTTTCTCTTTCCTATAATTCCTTGTATCCTATAGATATAACCAATTGTAGGGGGCATATTTTGTTGCGAACACTCTCATGCCAAGTTTTGTAGAAGTTATATGTGCTTATATTATAGAGATTCATCTTTAGTATGTGACATGTCTTATTTTTTATATGCCCTATCACCCATCAACTACCAAGTGAGGTGGGTCATTATCACTTTTCATATATGCATAAAATATCTAATCCTATTTCCACCTTTCCCTCTCCTCTATGATTTAATTTATAGTGAAATTTGGATTGCATTTGTCCCTACTTGTATTATAGAAGCTACTCATGGCATATTTTCCCTCTATATTGTAGGTTCCTATGGAGAGAACATGACAAATGAAAACCTACATTATGACATCCTTTGTCATCCATTACTTTGTATGGACCCTCATTGTATCCTTTTATGTCTAAATTATTTCTTTACATGCATGTTTTAGAATGTTACATACTTTAAGATGCATAACCACTCTAGGAATCACATCCAACTCAAAGTGCGGGTAATGTAACGATGAAATTTACATACCTATGCCATTTTCCATTTAGTTTTGTGCCCATTTTGAGGAGAGTTCATTAATACATTTACATATTGAAAAATGATGTAATTTTGTGCAAAGTCGGGTCCCTTCCCCCATGCTGCTAACTTATCCATTTATACACATTTCCATGCACCTATCCCCAATTTATTCACATAGAGATGCATCTTCATATATTCATCCTGGAATCATAAGTTAATTACATCTATATATGCACATATTCTTATTTATCTCTTATCCTCTTTGATTTGGTCATTTTATATCCTACGTTATTTCCATGGTCAAACCCATGGTTGTAGACTTGATCCTCAAAAATTTAAAATTTTAAAATTTAAAATTTGGCCAATTCCTACCCATTCCTTCCCCACCAATGGCTAAACAAATGCAAATTTGCATAATTTGTTGTTATGTCCTTGTATTGAACAATGCATTCATTTTCTCATCCTCAAGCTTCATTCGGATATCATTCACATTCAAGGATAAACCACTTCAATTGATGCAATAAAAGGAATCTAGATATGCACAATCATCTAAGGAGGACTTGTATGCTTAAAGAGTGCTGTATTCAATCCTTTACATATATTTTTGGTGTTGACCTAGGAGAACACATCTCCTCCCAACATAGTGACAACCCTTCCAAGGTATCTTTAAATACCACAAGCCCTAGATAGCAAAAACGTTAGAGGAAGTAGAGTTGCAATAGGCAAAATCATAAAGTAAAGTTGTGTAGATTACCAAATCATTTGCATAGGTGTATGACATTAACACGATAAGGATTTGACTTAGATTTGCAAACTTGACCCTCCAATGTGTTGATCTTAAAGCGAGTTGCAGACTATCACAATCCTTTCCCAATCCCAAGGCATCTAGATGTTAGTGCCAACATATAAGTTTGTTGATTCTTTGATCATATGTACCATTTTTATTACATTTACTTTCCATATTCAACATTTACTATTTTCAGAAAACATATACCCCTATATTTACAATTATTTTTTAATCTTGGTCAATTACACCATTTATTAATTTAGATTAATTATGCTTATGTGTATGCATCTTATTGGATTAGCCTAGATTTTCTTTAAGGAAAGTTTATTTTCCTTTACAATAATAAATTGGATATTTGGTTTTTATTTGTAAATATACACAAATATTCAAATATTTGAAAAATATAGTGTTGAGATATTATGTAATTTTATACGGAATTTTTTTTTTTAATAGTACGTAATTCCTTTGTCCCATTGTAAGCAAAGTGTAATCCAACAAGGAGGCATCTCATGTCAATCATATGTCAATAATTTCTAGATCTTGTATAACATTATTGTGATGGGCCCACTCTCGCTCCATCCTTTTTACCAAAAGCTGAAGGTGTGTTCGAAGTGCCTCCACCTCTCACGCTCTTCGGCCTGCCTTCCATAAATGTCTTTTTCTTATCATCACCGACCCTCTCTTCTCTCTCTTACACATTGTTTCCTTGTACGAAATGGGTCCACCTCTCCTGTCTTTTACATGTTTTCTTGCAGGATTCCACGTTTCATTCGCATGCGCTCCTGTACGAAATGGGTCCACCTCTCCTGTAATTCCTAGCGACTACACAGATCACACCCTATAGATCTTTTCTGCAAGTAATGAAAACCCTTTGGCCCAACTCGAATGACTCCTGTTTCTGAATTTGCGTTCAACGGCTTGCATTGCTTCAATGGTCGTCCAAGGCGTATGCGCAGCTAAACACCCACACTTTCCATCTGGCACCGTACGGATGCTCAGATTCTCTCTAGGGAACGCCTATCTGATAGGAAATTTGGGCAACTTTAGGCACGTCGTTTGATGGGTAACATGTTCATGAAAAATAATTATTTCTCACATGTTTAAACATGTATAAACTATATAAACCCCGCTACTAATATTATTTAAAATTCTAATTGTCAATGTTAATTAATACTTATAATTAATAAATTAAGAGAATTAAATTCAAAAGTTTGTTGTAGCTGGTGAAATTGTTTTCAAAGGTGACAGGGAATTGAGCAACTTTAGCCGGTCCTTTTTCAAAAGAAGTATTCCTTGGGTGCTCATGGACCAATTATATGGCCCAGCCGTAAACAGCCGGTGAGTTGTAAACCACCGACTGTATGGCTAGGTCGACAGGTTCTGCAGTCAACACCATCTAACAACTAAAATTGTTCGACCGCTTTCGACTGTTCCTATCGTACTGTTCGTCAACTCCTTATTCACTGTCTTCGACTAGTCGTACCAATGTCGAATAGCCGGTCGCTTACAACGCACCCGCTGGTTAAGACGTTCCAATTATATGTCAATAATTATGGACCAATCATATGTCAATAATTATGGACCAATCATATGTCAAGAAGTATATCCTGAGTGCCATGGACCAATCATATATCAAGAAGTATACCCTGAGTGCTCATGGACCAATCATATGTCAAGAAGTATATCATGAGTGCCATGGATCAATCATATGTCAAGAAGTATGCTCATGGACCAATCATATGTCAAGAAGTATACCCTGAGTGCTCATGGACCAATCATATGTCAAGAATTATGCGCCTTTCAATAGCGTAATCGTAAGGTCGACACATGAATTTCTAGATCTTTTCTGCTTTTTGTGGTGGTCCTCTATTAAAGCCATCCACAACCATTTCTGGTTTCACATTCCTCCTCACCTCTAACATCTCTACAAAGATGCCATAAAGCCTCGCCCTTTGGCCCTCTCGAACTGGTTTGTAGTTAATGAGAGAGACTATATAGTTTCCATCTGTTCAATCACGCTGTGCAAGGTAACAAAGCCCGAAATTCTTATTGTGTTTTTCTCTTCTTTGTTTTTTTTCGAACTTTGTGTGTGTTGAATAGAAATTGCTTTGTTGGGTTAAATTTACACTTGCTAACGTGGTTGTCCCTTTCCTTCACAGAAGCTTATTCGAAGGCAATGGAAAAAAATCTCGACCAATAAAGTGTGGCAAGGGATTTGAGGTTTTGTGTAGGGTCGATCTGCACGGAAGGATGTTCATACCAGATTTTGACATGCCATTCATACTGTATACTCCACTGGAGGCTTGGATAATGTATGAATCTTTACTTTTCTACGTAGCATGTAAACATGCATATGCTGTGAAATTTAACATTTGTGAGCTATTTAGAAGAGACTGAAGCAATAGCAGATTGATATCTCCTAAAAGGATAATTCCTACTTGGCTTACTGTTGAAGGGATTTTTAAGTATTTGATTATCAGATTTGGAGATAATGGAAAATGTAACTTCTATGCTAACAAACTTTATTTGTTTTGGTTTTTTTAGAGGTTCTCAGATTCTCTAGTTTCAAAGCGGTATCTTTTGAGAAGCAAAGGTACGCAAACGTGTTTTTAGATCACTTCCATCTTCACTGTTTAATTATCGTACTTTGAAATTTCTCTTTCTATGTATGATTTATTTATACCAATATATGATTTATATATGCCTATATAAGCTTTCTGGGATTTCTATGTTTGAAAAGTCTACAACCTTTCCTAAGATTTTCTACTTTTCAAAATTCATCAAGGGATGTTTTATTTTTGTGATTATTATTATTTTATGAGAGCATTTTACTTAAATATTATCTGTTTTAATGGTTAAGTAGTCAATAGAAATTTTACATTTCATTCATGCTAAAAAGTGGTAAATATGAGTCTTATTTTTATTAGCCACAATTTACCTTTGTTGAATTGAATAATATTTAAGAATAAGCCCAGACTGACGTGCCTTTAGGATTCCATCTTAATTTCAATCTATAAACCATGCTTCAAATTAATCTACAATTAATGGTGTTATTGTTTTAGACAACTGCAAAGGGACATAACAAATAAATAATAAATGATCTGTATGAAATAGCAAATTCTCTCTTTGAAGAAACCAAATACTATAATCAATAGCAAAACAATATCAACTAATCCCCCTAGTCTTATAGATCTTCCTCTATTTCAATCATTTCTCTATTAAGAGTGCACATAACATCTTGCATTTGGGAGACTATGTTCATATACAAAGAACACAACAAAAATAGTGGGCAAAGCATAAGATAATTCAAAACAATTAGCCATGCATGTTTATGATTAATATTATGTAAGTGCATTATCTAGATCATAGTATAACATGCACTTCTACCTCCATTTTTTATAAACAGAGTAGTTATTATAGTATAAATTAGTATCAAGGAGAAGAGATGGAAGGGAGGGAATAAAATAGTCTTTTTTAAGAAAGATAATAAATCTTCGGTATGAAATTATTTTTTTTTTTCAAGTTTAAGTTTCAAACATTACTTATTTGGCAAATAGTTTCACCACATTTCTTTATTTGGTTGTATAAAAATAAAGCTTATCCCTTCAAGTGAGATAGCTA
Source organism: Cunninghamia lanceolata (assembly GCA_027924645.1). Lineage (NCBI taxonomy): Eukaryota > Viridiplantae > Streptophyta > Pinopsida > Cupressales > Cupressaceae > Cunninghamia > Cunninghamia lanceolata. The sequence continues at coordinate 2,214,981 of BSBN01001583.1, read as the reverse complement.
CATTCTTCAATAATCTAAACATACATATCATTTGTAGCCTAACTACTCTACATTAGTCATAATCAAATAAACTTTATAAAACCTCCTGTAGATCTAAATAAATTTAAACTCAAAGATAAAGAAGACATCTTACCATGGGGCATGATATTCTATAATTAAGATAACTTTTGTATAAAGTGTTTTATAAGGTGAATTTAAAATATGATTTTTTTTAATGATAAAATAAGATAAATAGAACAAAAATAAAATAAATAAAATATGTATTTAAAAAATATTAATTTTTCATAATTTAAAAATTAAAAACAACTTAAATCTTATATATTCGTTTATTTAATAATTATAAATAATATTACTATTTATTAAATTTTCTAAAATATTATTATTTAATTTTTTAAATCAAATATATTTTATAAGATGCTTTAAATTTCTTTTAATATTTAAAACAAAAGATAAAGAAAAGTCTTACAAGAAAACTACGTGGAGATTTGTTTAAATGTGTTGTTTTAGTTTTAACTAAAATATGGAAAAAATAAAAAATTCTACCACGTATGGTCATATTCGGTAACCTCGCACATAAAATTTGGTTAGCTTACCGATTCATCTACACATGAAAATCTAATCGCATATTTCATAGCATTTTCCACTTGAAAAGACAGGTGTCCACAATAGCCATAGCAATAGCTGCACCCAAATCATTTATTTGTCTAGTTGTGATATGCAATAAAATTTCTTCGTAATGTTATTTCGTTATGACTCGTGAATGCATAGGTGATAGAAAACACTCTTTGCACAACTGACTTGGTAGCTAAAAAGACAAAAGTGTGACCAAATATCTCATTTAATTTTTTTTTTCATATAATTGTGAAGGAAAATAATCTTTCCTTAAGCAATTGAATCATTGAATCACATGCAAATAAAAAAGTTAGGCATAGTAAATGTAAAAGGAGATAAGGATATTTAGTTTTATGATTGAAGATGTACAATTTTTATCTAAATTTTAGAATTTGAATCATTTCTAATATGAAAATGATGCATTGGATTTTGTTTAAGACTTATGTTTGTTTCGGGTTGACTTTACAACTCTAGATCTTTCTATGTCCACCAATTTGTTCTTAGAGGCACAAATCTAACCCTACTAAATGTGTACTTCCCTCATTCACTTATATCAGCTTTGCCTTTTTCTCTATTCTAAAGGCAAATGGCATTTATAAATACCTTTGGAGTCTTGTTGGTATGTTGTTAGGGACATGTCTCCACTTGTATAAATTTCAAAGAAACCGAGTCTCAATTGTGTATATGTTCTAGGATGAATGTGTAAATCTAGATTCATTTTAATGCACAAAACTAAAGATGAGGAGATAAATGAATGCAATTAAATACCTTTAAATATAAAAACATAGAAAAAATCACACAAACATGTTTCTTAGTCATTCCTTGGCAAGAAATACATGGGTGAGAGTTGGCAAAAATTTAAAATTTAAATTTAAATTTTATGAGTCAAATTTATGGCCACAAGGTCAAATTTGAGTTTGCAAAAATGACTCAGTACATGAAAATGCCTAGATCAAAGTGGACAGAGAATGTAATATGATACAAGCATGTATAGGCATAATTAACTATTATTAGAGGAAATATATCAGAATGTGTGTATAAATGGATAAGGTGGGGAATAAGTATATAAGAATGTGTGTAAATGGGTAAGTGATGGCATGGTGGAAGGAGCATAACTTTGCACAAAATCACACCATTTGTCACCATGCAAATGTATCGATCCATTCTCTAAAAAATGGGCACAACAATAAATGTGAAATGGCATGGGTATTCAAATTTCACTTGTATGTTTTGCCCCCACTTTGAGGTACATGTGAATCCTAAAATGATTATGTATCTCAAAATATGTTGCACTCACAAGCATGTATGTAAAGTAAATATTGAGACATAATTACCATGGGGGTCCATATAAATTAATAATCCTTGTTGAATGTTATCATGTTTGTCTATCCTTTGGCATGCGTGATTTTCTAAAATAGAGAAAATATATAACGTGAACAGCTTCTATAATGCACTTATTATAATGAGAACAACTACAATATGAATCTTACTATCAATAATCATAAACAACATAAGAGATAAAGAGAGGAGGAGGAGATAGGTTTAGAGAAAATTTACTTGTACAAAAGTGGTAATTCTTTGCCTCACTTGGTAGTCATGGGATAACAGGGCACACAAGGTAGTGGCATGTCATGCACTAGTGATGAGTCTTCGTAGGCACTTGTAGTTGTTTACAAAACTTAGCACCAGAGTGTTAGAAACAAAATATGCCCCTACAATTGGTTGCATCCAGTGTATACAAGGAATTTAGGAGATGAAAAATACTACATGAAATGTAAACATAAGCTAGGCATATAAGCATGTAAATCATGTAATATAACTACTATAATGAGTGCATCATGTACCAAGTGGGTAAATCATGTTGAATGATAATCACAGTAAGCACATGGGTTGGAGATGTCATCTAGGGATAAGTTGTATTCAACATGGGCAAGTAAAAGTGATGATGTGGCCTTCGATGGATAGGAATACCCATGTATGTGTATACAACATTAGGAAAGGAATATGTCCTCAATGTGGTAGTATGAGCAACAAAAGGAAGGCTATAGGTCCTCAATGGTGACAAAGATTTTGATACATGGAATAACATGTAATTGATAGTGTAAGGAAGCTTCATAGTGTCCCTAATATAATAACATATCTAGATATATGATCTATAACATGTAATAGATAAAGTGTGAAAAGTTCATCGTATCCTTGATGTAATGCTTAAAACATGGTTAGGTCATCCAAGCACAATAGTGTAAAAATATAATTGTGAGAGTGCATGTCAAAGTAATTACCCCTCCATGGGCAAGATAATGTGGTGTGAAATGGCCAAGGATGATAAATAACATGTAACTTCCCAAATAGTGGAGTGGGTTGTGCTTGATTGGCCCAATAAGTGTCATGTGATGCATTATGATAGGTAGTCATGAAAATAGATAAGCATGCAAACAAATATAAATAGTATGTGATAATGTGATTATGAAGGTACATGTATAAAGCTAGTTTCCTCTAGATGGATTGGATAACATGATGATGCTCATAATATAAAAGGGGAATAAGGAAGGTAATGATTAGTGAATGATCACTCCTACACAACAATTAGTAGTAGTATCATTTTTAGTGTAATATGTTAATTGGATCTCTTACCCAATTTCCATAAAGGCTTGAAAGTTTGAATGCACTTATACCAAACCAGGAAGAGATGATGAATGGACTAATTCAATTGGGTTGAAATTGTCCATGAAGTTTATTTTTTTCATTTGGTTTGTTTTGATTCACACGAAGGACCAAGTCACCTGATTGAAATTTTTGTTGTATGATTCCTTTATTATATTTTGTTCTTAGTTGTCATTAGTATATGAGTAGATTTCCTAGTATGTTTACTCATCTCTCATCAAGGGTCTTGAGCTCTTGTACTTGGTGTTCCTAGTAATTATAATCATCAACGATGTCACAAAGGTAAACACACAATGATAGAATCTCAAGCTTAAGAGACATTATGGCCTCTATACCATAAACTAAAGAATAGTGTGTAAACCTCATATGAGTATGTATGCAGTATAGTATGCCCATAATGTAGAAATAATCTATGCATGTGAATTGGTACCATGTTTTCAACTTTTAAAAGTTAAATTGTTCAATTATTTTATTAGTGGCTTCATCTTGTCAATTATGTTCTGGATAATATTGTGTCCAAAAACATTATTGTATGTGAAATAGTTTTAATAGTTTGTCTGTAACCTCTTTGTTTTTGAATGATTTTCTATTATCTATCATTATGGTAGATGCCAAGACAAATCTAGAAATACGATTATCCATTATGAAATTGTAGATATTAGACATCATAGTGGCTTTTAATAGTATGGTTTTGACCCATTTTGTAAAGTAGTATGTGGCGCTCTTGCCAAAACTCTATAATGTCTGTCCTACCCTACTTTATAATGGGGCTAATCTAGACTCAATTTAGATTGCAGATGCATGCATGAAGATTGTTAATTTCTTGTCTCAAACAAGAAGGGACCCATGATTATTAGCTTAACCGAGTATGCACTTAATTGTAAGGAGGGCTAGTTACTAGACTGAAGCCCTACTCTATGCTGGTGATAAATGTATGACTATTAGAAGAGGTCGAGGCAATCTTATCCACCAAGTCGAGTGTTGGGAAAGGTGTGAACAATGACCCCAAGATTATACACCTTGCATAATAAAAATTGTACACCTTTAGCCATTTACACATCTACATAGAAAATATGAAGCCACACATATCCCAGACTAGGATAGAAAATCTTGGGAACACTTGTATGTTATATGAAACATTAGAAATGTATTTAATGTAGAAGGCACATTAGGTAAATACATTTAATTTTGGGGCCATAATTTAGTGAGAAAATGGTTTTGGGTTCATGGTTTTTTAATACCACAATGGTTTTGTGCAAACTTGGCCTATCAAAGCAAGCACATAACTTGTAGTGGTATAAGCAAGTAAGTAAGCATAGGGAGGTTGCATATCTGGTGACAGGGAGCATGGAGTGGGATATGTGTGGCTACATAATTCCCATTTGCTTGATCACATGGAGGGATATGATAAAATGGTTCCTCATTGCTGAAGTTTTGCATAGAGAAGCTCTATGAATGTATTGCAGTGATCTTATTATTGAGATAATATGTTGAGTTGTGTGGTGCTTTGGAGGTTGATTTTTTTAATTGAAAAGGTATTCCCAAGGTATGTCTTGTGTCATCTCATGTATTTTTTCTATTATTTTGCATTATAAATGCTGCATGTTATTTTAGCATAGTTTCTCTTGGAAAGATTTTGTAGGAACTAGAATATGTTGCTTGAAATTCCTAATTATTAATGAGTTAGATGACATTTATAGGACTCTCCAACTTAGAAGGAATCAAGAGACATCTACTCTCTTGAAAGAAGACTCAAAAGAGAATCTCCCCAAGGTTCCATCTCATTAGATCTTGGTGTTGCAGGCATATCTTGGTGGTAGATGTCTAATTATTTTAAAAAGGACCTGTGAGTATGCTAGTCTAATATAGAATAAACCAGTTAGACATCAAAGAACAATTAAATAGTTCATTATTTATAGAAAGGAAACAAAGAGAAATCCTAAGCCACCCCTAATCTATCCTATTCTAAGACAGAGCTAGATTGTCCACTCTTGGATCACCGATATACTGGAATCTCCTTGTGAGCTTTGTATACCCATCCAAGTGACAATTTACCACACAATTTAAACACAAGAAGGTGTGATCTCTAAACGGGCAGTGAGCAAACCATATTTGATGCATAGGTCTACCAATGATACATGCCTACTCATAAAAAATAAAAGATATCATGTTGAGGCACAATGTAACTTTTGCTCACATAGAAATAAATCATGAAATTATAGAGAACCAGACTCACGGAATCACAAACTCAGATTGAAGGATCACAGAAAGAAAGAAATAGATGCTTTATTAAACTCAAGAACAACACGACATATACAAAGTTCTAGCTTTTTCTTGCCTCTAAGCTCTAACCTAGTCTCATTCTCTAGACTAAAAAAGGACAGAGTAGATGGTTTATATAGAATTTTACATTTTACACTGCTCAGCAAGTTTCCCACTCAAACTACCAAACTCTTGTCAAATTACAATTAATGCTAAAACATAAAATCTGATTCTGATGCCAGCTTCCTAGTTGAATTTGATTTAGAATCTTGAGAAGATATAATTCAGTTTAAATTTCATGAGCCACGAGCCTATAGAATGATCTTGTAGTCACTAGGTACCAATTACGTCACCTGGATATTTGTCTAGATACCAATTACGTCACATAGAGATCTGCACTTTCCTAGATTAAATGCTCAAATTAAATTCTTAGCTACTCCTTGGCAGTTAGCAGTGAACTTCTAGGTTATTCTATGTCAGCATCTTCCAGATGATATGCTTGCAAATGAAGAGTCAAGATCAAATACTTGATAAATATATTGCTAAAACAATTTAAAACTTGTTAAGCTCAAGAAATCTAATTTAATTCCCTTTATGTGAATAAGAGAATTATAAGATTCTAAATTCTGAGTTTAATCCAAGGTGTTAAGTTTATCTGGGTACATGGTGTCATACATTCATGTTGGCTTCGGGTTCATGTCATACGGGTGCTCAATACGAAGCCATGTCATTGCCAAGTTAGTTGCGAGCTTACTCAAGCAAGATAATTCTTATCAGTCACATATCCACAAGCAAATCTAAGAGAAAATCCATAGCGACCAGGAAATTCTTAAGATCCAATTCATAATGGAGTGAATCCGAGTCTAAATTTGTGGAGCATTCTTAGTCAAGCCTATAGCAAGGGATCTCGATAATAGAATTGACTGCCAACTTTATTCATGTGAAAATACACGTGGCACCATTTGGAGTGGTGACACATCAGTGTGAAAGGCACACAGTACCAGTCATATGTGTATTATCAGGCTCAAAACCTTATGTGGATGGACCTAAGTTCATGTTGAATCAAACAAGGAAATGAGTGACATAATTATTAATTCATTATTGTGATAGGCCTTTAAGTTTTTCCCAGACAAAGTCCACTTGGCAGTAGCGAATGAGTAGACATAGTGGCAAGGTGAGTCTCGAGTGGCATTGAATAAGGACATGTGGATCTTCATTCGAATCAGAACACACTGAAATCCAAGACTAGCTTTAAATCAGACATGACAAGACATTAAACTGGAATCTTATGCACCCAAGTCTGAAATGTCTGCAGGTTCAAAATGTGAAGCCTACAGAGATGAGGGAGCGGGTAAAATCAAGTTTATTAGCAATTTAAAATCTGTAGACTGTGAGTGGGCAGAGACAAAAGAACAGTAAAATATTAAACTGTGCTGCTGCACGGAATAAATTTTATTGCTTGCCACAAAGCTGATTACAAAAACCTCTTTTATAGAGGAGTTTAGATGTTACAAGAAAATTCTAGAATAAGCCCACATATACATTTTATTTTTATTTTATTTTCATTGGCCAATATACAACATTTAATGTTCTTACCTTATTACCTATGTAGTAGAAATTAATAGAATGTTCTAACACTCCCCCTAATTTCTACTACTAATTATATCAATATTTACAATACCTAAATTTTCTCTCAAATACTCAAATTGCTCCTTTGCTAAGGCATTTGTGAATATATCTGCCAACTGATCTTCGGATTTGCAATACTCAAGATTGATCTCTCCATTGTTCACCAACTTTCGAATGAAGTGATACCTTGTGTCAATGTGCTTACTCCTCTTATGAAAAACATGATTCTTCGATAGTGCAATTGCTGATTTATTATCACAATAGATTGGTGTGGGTTCATTTTGCTCGTGCATTAAATCCATCAAAACTCTTCGCATCCATACTCCTTGACATGTTGCTGATGTACCTGTCACATATTCTGCTTTTGTGGATGAGATTATGACTATTGGTTGTTTCTTGGATGCCCATGCAACGATACCTATTCCAAAGTGAAATACATATCCTGAAGTGCTCTTCCAATCATTAATGCTTCCTACAAAATTCACTATATGTATATCCAACCAACTCAAACTTATCTGTTGCAGAGTATAATATACCATATTCAATAGTCCTTGCAATATACCTCAATATTCTTTTCCCAACTTGCCAATGTGAATCATTGGGTGAGTCCATGAATCTAGATATCAAACTAACTCATACATAATATCTGGCCTAGTTGCTATGAGATACATTGAACTTCCACAAGTCTTTTGAATATAATTGAATTAACATTGGACCCATTATCTTCTCTGCTAAGTTTTGTACCTGTGGCTATAGGAGTAGATGCTAGTTTGCTATTTATCATTCTAAACCTCTTCAACACATCCTTTGCATACTTAGTTTGACAAATGAAAATCCCATTATCATTTTGTACAACTTCAATGCCTAGAAAATATCTCATTAATCCCAAATCTGTCATTTCAAATTCTTTTTTCATGGTTGATTTAAACATATCTATAGATAAATCTCCAGTAAAGATCAAATCATCAACATATAAACAAACAATCAAAATCTGACCTTGCTTGTTGAATTTCATGTATAGTGTAGGCTCGTTGTTGCTCCTTTTGAATCCATTATCTATCATGAATTCATCTATTCAGCTATACCACACTCTAGGTGCTTGCTTGAGTCCATAAAGTACCTTTTTCAATATGTATACTTTGTCTTCATGTCCACTTACCTCATATCCTTCTGGTTGTTGTACATAAACTTCTTCCTCTAGAAATCCATTCAAGAAAGTTGATTTGACATCCATTTGATAAACTTTCCAACCATGTTGAGCTTCAATTGCTAACACCATTCTAATTGTATCAAGTCTTGCTACAGGTGCAAATGTTTCATTATAATCAACTCCTTATTGTTGTGTAAACCCCTTAGCTACTAATCTTGCCTTATAATTTTCAACATCTCCATTTGCTTTAAACTTAGTTTTGTAAACCCATTTCACACCTATGCATTATTTTCCTTTAGGCAAATCAATTAATTCCCGTGTGTCATTCTTTTCTATTGATTCTATCTCTTGATTCATTGCATTAATCCAAAGTTCTTCCTTAATTGAATCCTCAAAATATATAATATCATGAGCAAATAAAGCAAAATTTGATTGCAAATCTATTCCTTCTCCTTGATCATAAATGTCCTGCAACCTTCTAAAATTCTTACCTTTAATTCTTGATCTCAAAGATGCAAGTGTAGGATTAGAATCATTACTTGTGAATTAGGAGAGGAATGGGTTGATGATTCACCTTGTTCTCTTTGTGGAGTCCTTGATGGAGTACCTTCTTGCACAATAGTTTGATTATCTTGATTTTCTTGAACTTTTTCTTTTTCTTCATCATGAGGTATTGCTACACCAATTGAAATTGATTTATCTATACTACCATCCCATGATTCTTCTTCTTCAAATACACCATCTCTACTTATAATAACCTTCTTGGTGATAGGATTAAACAACTTATAAGCTCTTGAATATTCACAATAACCAATAAAGATGCACTTCTCACCTCTATCATCCAACTTGCTTATTGTTTCCTTTGGCACAAATGCAAATGCAACACAACCAAAAATTCTAAAATGTGATACACTATGATACTTATCACTCTATGCTTGTTGAGGAATCTTATCTTTCACACTCTTTGTTGGACACCTATTCAAGATGTATACCACACAAGATACTGCTTCACCTCAATATTCATTAGGTAGATTCTTACCTTTCAACATGCTTCTTTCCATCTCCAATATTGTTCTATTCTTCCTTTCTACGACACCATTCTGCTGAGGTGTATAACTTGTAGTAAATTGTTTCTTTATCCCATGGAACCTACAAAAGTCTAAGAACTCATTTGATTACTATTCACCTCCTCTATCAGATCTCAATACCTTGATGAATATGCCACTTTGTTTTTCAACCAATGCTTTGAATTCTTTGAACTTTCTAGATGCTTCAGATTTTGAGCTCCCATTCCATGATTTTGCCAAAGAATTTAGGTTGATAGGAGAGTATTGGGCGTGTCAAGATTTGTCAGGAAGAGACTTCTCTAATCGCCGCACCCAACTAACTGCTTCTTCAAACTAGGTAGGGATGCCATTCTTGTTTTCAGTTGATTTTGTATAAATATAGTTAGAATGTAGTTTGCTCATTACATTGGCATTGGGTTTTTAGTTCCCTTGTTTAAGTTTTGATGCATCCTTGGGTTTTTTTTCTGATCTCTTATAGTCTTAGGGTTTTCTTTCAAATGAGTGGTCCCTGTAGTGCTCCTGCAATTTGCTTTACAATTTCCCTTAGGTGGTATGATTTAGTAGTAAGTTGGTCACCCTTTGAGAATCCTTGGTTTTGTTAGTAATTTTCCTTATTATCAATAAGGGGATGCCCTAGTTAATGGTCTTTTCAAATCCCTAGTCTCTAATACCATTTATCCTTGTCTTTGCCTTTGTCAGGATCAGCGTCACAGCATTGCCCTTAATGAGTTGCATTCCTTAGGGTCATAAGGTAGAAGTCATCCCCAGTTTTTGATTCCTAACATTTTACCTTTGTCTAACTCTATTGGGATTAGGCTCATGGGTCTTCCTTTTGTCTATTTGTAAGTTGGGAGTCGTGAAGATCCAAGTTAGCCCCAACTTCTAATTTTTGACATTTTACCCTTGTCTAACTTTATCAGGACTAGGCTCCCCGGTCTTTCACTTAACCTTTTCAAACCAAAAGTCAGAAGAACCAAGTCGTCCCCAACCTTGATCCCTAGTTTCTGATTCCTAACATTTTACCTTTGTCTAACTCTATTGGGATAGGGCTCATGGGTTTTCCTTTTGTCTATTTGCAAGTTGGGAGTCGTGAAGAACCAAGTTAGCCCCAACTTCTAATTTTCAACATTTTACCCTTGTCTAACTCTATTGGGACTAGGCTCCCAGGTCTTTCACTTAACCTTTTCAAACCAAAAGTCAGAAGAACCAAGTCGTCCCTAGCCCCGATCCTCGATGACTTCCTCTATATGACCTTAGTAGGATCGCAATTGCGGGGCTTTCACTTAGTGGTTATGAATTGGGAGTTAGAAATACCAAGTCACCCTCGACCTCTGATCCCTGACAATTACCTTTGCATAGCTTTAGTGGGATTAGGATCGTGGGGATACCTTACTCCTTATTGTCTTAGTGGAATGAAGAAGGGATCAGACCCAAGGCCTGATCCCCGCTATGTTGCTTTTATAATGATAATTGGTTTATTTGATTTGATTTGATTTACTCTAACTATCACCTTGTTTATATAACTATAATCATGGTAGAGGATGCACCTATCAAGGAAGTCAAACAAGATTACAAGGGGTACCTTCCCCCATCTAAGATGATCATCCAAGTCTCTAAGGCTAGAGACACAAACTTCAGGGTTTCTTCAAGAAGATCAATACTACAGAAGGGAGGTCTTTCTAGGCCTAACAAATGGCCACATCAGGGCTAATCTAAGATGCATCTTTCCCCATCTCCCTTCAATCTCCAAAGTTGGTTCTAGCATGTGCAAAATCCTATAAAGTTAGAAACAAAAATATCGTTAAGCTAGCAGGGTAGGTCATTCTAGACATCTCCTCTGATATGATCGAGACAGTGTTCAACATTCCTATCTTCTAGCCTATGCAAAGATAACAATTACATCGGTGGAGAGATTCTACTCCAACAAGTGTAAACCAACTACCACTTATATTAATCAAAAGCTACTGGCAACCCAAAGAAAGCATCTAATGAAGATAGCAATAGTGCAACCTTGAAGTGAATCTAGAGAACATGGAAAGGAATTTATCTCACTTCTTAGCTAGGTGTTTGGCCTCCCTTCCTCTAAAAAGTGGCACCCCTGATGTGCTACTTCCGCATGAAAGTTGTTGATGGAGAGCACATTGACTCAGGATCCTTCATTAGTAACAAGATGGATGAGAAACTATCCACAATCGAGAAAGCAAGGGAGTTTTATATGACTTCGTTTCTTGTTTATCTGTTGGCTCATCAGGTTAGTTTCCCAGGATTGCAACAAGTGGGATCCCTCCAAAGGGGATAGATATTCGTTTATCAACACTTCCCTCAATTGGAGCTCCTTGAGAACCTGAAACACTACAAGATAGTTAATGATGCCTTTGTCTATGCTATCATTGGAACTTTGGAGAATGATTATTCCCAAAGATTGTCTCTAGAGGCTTGTGATGAGATGGCCAATTGCGGAGATTGGTACATTTAGGTCAAGACATTTTCCTACATTAGGGTGATGGGCTTCTCAACGCCCCTATATAAGCTCCCTAGGTATCCCAAAGACTGGGTGGTATTGCTGAAGATTTGTAGGCAAGTTTCAAAAGTGTATAAGCTCATTGTCAACAAACATATAAGCCTAGCTTCAAGTTCCCCATTAAGATAGGGACTATTCTTGTCCAAGCATCATGCAAGCTAAGTATTCTAAAATAGAAATGACACTTTGGGGTTGGATTTATTTGATGTTACCAAAACAAGGTTTGATCCAATCAGATGGGTCAACCCCCTTATCGATACTTGGTTCATACATGAGGATCAGTAGGAAGACCACATGGATGACCATTAAGTCAAACTTAGGGATTATACCAGATTGGATGTGCATCTGGTGAAGAAGCTAAATTTGGTTGACCTCCCTAATGTCCCTAAGGGAGTGAAAGACGATGGAAGGGTTTTAGACCCAATATATGAACATAATTAGATTTACAACTAGCCTCTAGAGGAGGTAAACTGGGGACAGGATGAGAATGCATCCTTAGAGGATAGAGGTCAAATAATCATAGTAAGGACTAAGAAATGGTTTCTCAAACCATTCTACATGGTAAAACCCTACAAGAAGAAGGACAAGCTTAAAAAGGTGGGTCAAGGTGAATCCTCCCAGGCAATCAAGAAGCCTAAGGTGGTCCCTGTAGCCCCTGGAGAAAGAAGAGATACCATAGCCACTACTGCGGCTGAGGAGAAAGAGAAGGTCAAGGTGGTGTTAGTAGACTCTAGTGACACTAAGGAGGAAGATCATATCCCCTTATAATGAAAGATGAGTGGACTTCCACCCTCTTCTGAAGGACTAATAATTGCCTCTACCCTTGCAACAAGGTAGACCACTCCTTTTCCTCCTAAGTAGAATGCTCACCTCACTTCACCACCTCCCTCATGTCCTTCCAAGATTGCTCCTTCCCAAGGGCCACCTCCCACGTCAACTTTATAACCACAAGAACAAGGAGGAAGTGAGAAAGGGGTGTCATCCCCATCATTACAGATGGAGTAGATCAAAGATGTTTTAAACTTGAATAAAATAGTTGATTTAGCCACCTCTTCTCCACCTTGAGGTGAGGCATCTAAGGATTCTATGAAGATAGTGCATGTATTGATACCGTTCCCTACAAATTTTCCACCACATGTGTCACCACCACTACCAATGTCTTCTCCACCAGCTAACAGCATAGGTTAGGGCCTCCACACTTGGTTGAATGTAGTAGTGGGAAAGAGGAAGAAAGTGTACACTGAAGATGAGGACCTAGCCACCATTATAGAATCCCTCCAAGAACAACCAAATAAAAAGAAGGCTAGGGTCATATCTCATGTGATTGTTGATCAACAGGGTGTCAAGATGGCACACATAGCAACACCTATGGCAGAAAAAGATGAAGCAACCATGACTCTTGTTGACTACAATGTGCAGCAAGTAGTGTTAGGGCATTGATCAAACTAGGGAGGAGCAAAAGAACATGCTCATGGAGTCTGTCTCAACAATCCTAGCTAGGATGAAGAAAGATGAAGACATTAAAGAACTCCAAGGACAAATTGCCCACCTAACATCCTATATCAAACACCTAGTTGGGACAACTAATTCAAGACCCTCTGCATGAGCTCTACTAGAGGTACTCAACAAAAACAATCATCTTGCTAACCCTCAAGGAATCCTTGCTCCAACCACAACAAGGAAAAGGTCATTGGAGACCCTTGGTGTGGAAACTATCACGAAGGCCTACCACACCCTGGATGCAGAGATTGAAGAAATGGTGGTGTCTGAAGTCTCTATCAACAATGAATTGATCATGTGGGAACAACTCCCCATCTTGCAAAAAATGCAAAATACTACTCCAATGTAGCTCATACAAATGGGGGTAACTAGCAGCAGTACTTTAGGGTTGGCTAATGAATGGCTACTTGCAGGAAAACTAAGGGCCAAGGTGCTTAAGAAATATAAGGAGAAACTAAAAACCAAGATAGAAGCAGTGAAGGAGAAATTGGCTTGGGTGGAATCATTTATTTCATCCATCCCTTGCACCTTCAAGGACCCTTCTATCGTTGTCTTCCCTACTTCCCACATGATCAAGGAATTCCAAGAGCTCTTATAATAGCCTCTCACTGATCAAATGATTGATAATCTAATTAAGATGAAGGCTCTATTTATAGGATTCCAGGACCAGGTGGTTGAGGTGGTTAAGTTGTAGGATAAGGTTAGGAAATATCACCTCTCCATAAGGATGAAAGACAAATATCACTGAGGGTCAGGCATAGGAGAGGTTACTGCTACTATTCAATTATTCCAAACCCATGTGCCAATAAGAATCTAATTTTTTGTAATAAATAGTGTTATATTTTTTAGGCCAACCCACTCAAGGGATTCTTGGTTGACCCATGTACATTTGATTTTGTAAATTTTGAGAAGCTCCCTATAAATATAGGGAAGCTGTGTTATTTGTAAAAGGGGGAAACATAGAGTACTTATGCTTGTGCAAGCAATTATTTTATTCTAATGGCATGTAAGGGGCACATATGAAATGCATATAGGGTGTGGGAATCCTACTCATTTGTAATCTGCCAAGATTCTTCCAACTAATGAGAAGACATTTTGATTGTTCCTCTGTTTTTGTCCATTGGTGGTAATGCATCTATGTTTCTTTTCCTTGCACATTGACTTGTGTTGATGAATCTTGTTCTTAATTGCTAAACCTCTAATCTAGTGGTTGAATAGGGTTTGAGTTCTACGCACGTAATATGGTGTTTTCATATTCCTATTCTTCTACTCCTTGTCCTTAGAATCTAGCACTTGTAATGTACATGATTGTGTGGAATACTATTCATCCATTGCTTATTTAATTTGATCTCATTAACCTTGTCATGTGAAGTGAAAAGCTAGGTGCAAAAGCTGTTCGATTCTTTACATTTTATTCCTTCTAAACCCTAACCCATTTTCCTTTTTTCTTTATACATATAGTTAATAGTAGGTTTTACAATCTCAAACTCCAAAGAACATCTACCATAGATCAGAGGTCATTAAGAACCCAGATTGATATTACCAGCATAGACCCCTTGAACAAATAATGATATAGTCCACTCAACTACTCCAACACTATTGTGACCCAGCCTAATAGGGACCTTGGATTAATCATAACATCATTGGGTTACCTTTTAGGAGAAGTAGAGTTCTATTCATTCTACTTAGATTTGATGTGCCAAAATAGCTATCAACAAGACATACCCCCCATTTCACAAACATAGGCCTCACACACCTTGTGTGTATCGAGGATATCCCCTAGAAGCCCATTCATCCTAGCTAAGACCTTTTGATCAATCTTTTAGTGTAGTGCAAGGTTTAACAACAAGCTTGAAGATACTCACCATGCACCTCCTTGAGTAGAAATATAATTTCTTTGGGTAAGGCATCAAGGCCTCCAAGGAAAGCGAAAGGGTGAGCCACCAGGCACTTAATCCCTAGCTATTCACTCTTGAAAATATATTCCTAGTTAGGTAGGAATATTGATGAGGTGTTGAGCATGGGCCTACACTAAGAGTCACTCCCACTTGAATAATCTAGGGTGTTTTTGTGCTTGGTGTCTCTTCATCATCAAAACTCGTGCCCCCTTAATCCAAAAATCCAAAGACTTTGCAAGAATTTGCATGAATGTGCGTGAATTTTATTTGCAAAGTTTCCTAAGCTCAAGCATCCATCAAGGCATCCCTAATAACCTCTTAATCATCCATATTAATCTAAATCCAAATCACCCAAATTGCACCTAGTTCAGTCACCTATTTTAGTGAATACGTTTGAGCCAACCAAAGCCTATAATCTACCCAACTCCAATTCGGCGAATCTATATCCATTTCATGGTTCCATTTTGATTTTTAGTGGATCCACTCTCACATCAACCTCCTTCCAAAATCTATCTAACTCTATTTCAGTGGTTCCACCCTCATTTCAGTGGATATGTCCTGATTGTCAGTGGATCTATCGTGCTTATCTAATTTCATTGGGTTGGGTCTCCAAATACCGTTGAAAATCCACCCATCACAATCACCACATCATAATCTACTCTTTCTAATCCAACTCCATCATCCAATCTTAATCATTCCATCCAAATCTTAATCCAATCCTATTATCCATTCATCTAAAATCAACCATTCACTATTCATCTATCTATCCTTAATTAAAATCTATCTAATCCAATCCAAACCAACAATCAAAGGGCCTTTTGGCCTAATACAAATCAATCCCAATCAATCCAAATCTGGTCAAGTGTCATACATCGTTGACCTTGACTAATCAAATCAAATCAAATCAAATCCATCCTAACATCAAGTGTCATATATCGTTGACCTTGATCAATCCAAATCCCAACCAATCCAAATTAAAATCATCAAGTTATCCTACATCCTATCATCCTAAATCCTAATCCAATCATGACTCCATCTATTTTCGATGATGATGATAATCCTTTTGAACAAGCTAAAAATGAAATTCTTGATGAAACAAGTAAGCTTTCCATAAATTATCCTCACCCATCCATAAAAATGCAAGCACACTTTGCACATGCATTGGCTAGCATGAGCTACTCCCCCATGCCTAATTGCATAGCCTATGATTATCCTTATGCTACCCTCAATAGGGGAAACCCATTCTATCCTTCATCCATCCCTCAACACTCATCCCCATATAAAGTCCTTGTCACCTCTACCTCTTATCCACATCCTTCATATTCCCATCACATTTATCCAAATCCACCATCTCCTTCCCCATCAACCCCACTATATAATTCATCATCTAATCCACCATCTACTCCACTATCCAATCCTTCTCCTAAATCCAAATCATCCCTCTCAAGTTTCCTCCAATGACTCCTAGCTAGGATGTAGAGTAGAAATGCCCAAACAAACTTGTGGAGTCATGCCACCCTTCTCACAATTCATCCAAGTGTGTCATTGATGATGTCATCACCACATCACCCCATAAAATCACACTATCGTCTTCCTCCATACTACCCAAAATCCTATCCAAAAAATCTCCATCTCCTCCATCTACCCTGTCCAAGGAGCCTATTCAAATAATTGAAACTACATGCTCCTCCCCCATCACATCTTCCATGAAAATCTGGCATAGAGCTTGACAAAGGCACAAGATGGAGCCCTAATTAAAATATTTCAAATTGATTATCAATATCAAGGGCATCAAATAACTACAAAGAGCTAAGATTAAGTTATCTCAGATTAGGTGTCAACACCCCCACAACATGTTATTATTCCTCATAGCATTAGCTTACCCATGTAGTAGCAATTATCTTGACATTGGATTTAATGCTTACACTTTACATTGTTGTGCTCATGTGACTTGACCACATCCTAAGAGCTACTTTACGACAATATGGGCATTAGGAGTCATTTCTTCCCCATCAAATAATGTACTCACATGACCTAACTATGTTCTAAGAGTTACACTAGGGACATTAGAAGCCTTCCCCATACTATTGAATATATTTTATGCCATCTATTTATATTATCATCACCACTAGAGACCTGTCACCTCACCTATACCATTGCATGCTAATGTTGTACCATTGGGGCATATACCTTTCTATTGTCTTACACACTTACACGGGTACTCTTGGCCACTGAGGGCCACACCATCAAATACTATGATTTTCTTATGGAGGGCAACCTCTCTCCTTGATATCATCTCCATCCCATGTGATTACCATGGTTATCATTGAAGATATGTACTTGAGCTTGTTACATGATGCAGTCACTTACTAATTACATGCTTAGCTTACATTTACTTTTCATGTATTCTTTTTTCCCTTTCAATAATTCCTTGTATCCTACATATATAACCAATTGTATGGAGCATATTTTGTTGCTAACACTCTCATGCCAAGTTTTGTAGAAGTTATATGTGCTTATATAGAGATTCATCTTTAGTATGTGACATGTCTTATTTTTTATATGCCCTCTCACCCATCAACTACCAAGTGAGCTGGATCATTACCACTTTTTTCATAGGCATAAAATATCTAATCCTATTTCTACCTTTCCCTCTCCTCTATGTTCATTGATAGCAAAATTTAGATTGCATTTGTTCCTACTTGTATTATGAAGCTACTCATGGCATATTTTCCCTCTTTATTGTAGGTTCCTATGGAGAGCACATGAGAAATGAAAAACCTACATGATGACATCCTTTGTGGTCAATTACTTTGTATGGACCCCCCTTGTATCCTTTTATGTCTAAATATTTTCTTTAGATGCATGTTTTAGAATGCTACATAGTTTGAGATGCATGACCACTCTAAGAATCACATGCACCTCAAAGTAGGGGCCCAATGCAACGATGACATTTGCATACCCATTCCATTTTCTATTTAATTTTGTGCCCATTTTGAGGAGAGTTCATTAATACATTTACTTATTAACAAATGATGCAGTTTTGTGCAAAGTTGGGTCCCTTCCCCCATGCCACTCACTTATCCATTTATACACATTCCCATGCACCTATCCCCACTTGCATCTTGATATATTCATCCAAATCATACGTTAATTACATCTATACATGCACATATTCCTATGTATCTCTTATCCAGTTTGATTTGATCCTTGTATATCCTAGGTCATTTCCATGGTTAAATGGTCAACTCCATGGTTGCAGTCTTGATCCTTGAAAATTTAAAATTTGGCCAATTCCCACCCATTCCTTCCCCACCAATGGCTAGCCAAATGCAAATTTGCATAATTTATTGTTATGTCCTTGTATTTAACAATGCATTCATTTTCTCATCCTCAAGCTTCATTCGAATATCATTTGCATTCAAGGATAAAACACTTCAATTGATACGATATAAGGAATCTAGATATGCACGATCATCTAAGAAGCACTTGCATGCTTGAAGAGTGTTGTATTTGATCACTCTACTTAAATATCATCCACTTTAATGGTCAAACAGTCAATAGTAGTTTTACAACTCATTCACAACAAAAAGTGGTAAATATTTGTCCTCTTTTTATTGGCCAAAATTGACCTTTGACTGTTGAAGTGGATGATATTTAAGAACAGCCGTATTTGATCCTTTACATATATTTTTGTTGTTGACCTAGGAGAACACATCTCCTCCCAACATAGTGACAACCCTTCCAAGGTATCTTTAAATACCACAAGCCCTAAATAGCAAAAAAGTTAGAGGAAGTAGATCTGAAATAGGCAAAAGCATAGAGTAAAGTTGTGCAGATTACCAAATCATTTACATAGGTGTATGACATTAACACGATCAAATATTTGACTTAGATTTGGAAACTTGACCCTCCAATGTGTTGATCTTAAAGTGAGTTGCAGACTATCACAATCCTTTCCTAATCCCAAGGCATCTAGATGTTAGTGCCAACATATAAGTTTGTTCATTCTTCCATCATAAACCTATGTATCATTTTATTACATTTTTTTTTTTTTTAAAGATAATGCGCCTGGTAAACTTTTTAACATGACCGGCGACGCTGGTGCGACACGCCCTCTGGCTCCACGCGAATGCTTTTTCCTGGAGCAATGAACCGGTGAGGCCACAACATGGGGGACCTCATCCCCTAGAAAGAACACTTCAAACCCGCGAGCTCGTTGGCCCAGCGAAGGCGTAAAGCCTTGCGAGCTCGTTGGCCCAGCGGGGGTTTGAACTCTGGTGGCCGCCACTACAACCAAGCAACTTAACCACCGAACCACGCCGTCATCGGCGTATCATTTTATTACATTTACTTTCCATATTCAACATTTATATTTTTCAGAAAACATGTACCCCATATTTACAATCATTTGTTAATCTTGGTCAATTACACCATTTATTAATTTAGATTAATTATGCTTATATGTATACATCTTATTGGATTAGCCAATATTAACTTTAAGGAAAGTTTATTTTCCTTTACAGTAATAAATTGGAGATTTGGTTTTGATTTGTAATTTATAGACAAATATTCAAATATTTGAAAAATATAGTGCTGAGATACGGAAAAAGAAAAGTTTAATAGTACGTAATTCCTTTGTCCCATTGTAAGCGAAAGTCTAATCCAACAAGGAGGCATCTTCATTATTAACATATAAGTGGCGGGGTCGTTGAAGCATCTCAACATGTTTTTTCTTTCGCCAAGTAATCGAGAATAGTACGTTCAGCGACTTTAATGTGATGTGGAAGAACTGCACGCCTTTTTGAAAAAATGAAGCATTGGAATGCCCTGCAGAACGGAACGGGAATTCATGCTTTTTCTTTTTCTTTTTTAAGTTTTGTTCTTGTTGTCGGGCTCCCGCTTTTCTTTATTACAAACTTCTCTGCGAAGAAAGAAAGAATAAATAAATCAAGATCATTTGATGAGTTCACTAAAGTTGCGCAAATTTCCCAACGTTGCAGATTCAATCCAAAAAGCCTGGATTGAATGTACACCGTCCCATTCAATATTTCTGACAGGAAATTTTGGGCAACTTTAGGTAGGTCGTTTGATGGGTAAACATGTTCATGAAAAATAATTACTTCTCACATGCTTATTTTGTAAACACTATATAAATCCCTTGTGCTACTAATATTTTTAAAAATTCTAATTGTCAATGCTGATTAATACTTCTATCTAATGAATCAAGAGAATTAAGTTCGAAAGCATGTTCTAGCTGGCGAATTTGTTTTCAAAAGTGATAGGAAATTGAGTCACTTTAACCAATTCTTTTTCAAAAGAAGTATTCCCTTCGTGCTCATGTCAATCATGTGTCAACAATTATGCGCCTTAAAACAGTGTAGTCCTTACGGAATTTCTAGATCTTGTCTGCTTTTTGTGGTGGTCCTTTATTAAAGCCATCCACAACCATTTCTGGTTTCACATTCCTTCTCACCTCTAACATCTATATAAAGCCTCGCCCTTTGGCCCTCTCGAACTACATTGTAGTTAATGGCAGAGACCATATAGTTTCCACCTGTTCAATCACGCTGTGCAAGGTAACAAAGCCCCAAATTCTTATTGGGTTTTTCTCTTCTTTGTTATTTTTCGAGTTTTGTGTGTGTTGAATAGAAATTGCTTTGTTGGGTTAAATTCACACTTGCTAACGTGGTTGTCCCTTTCCTTCACAGAAGCTTTATTCGAAGGCAATGCAAAAAAATCTCGATCTGCACGGAAGGATGTTCATACCAGATTTGGCCATGCCACTCATACTGTTTACTCCACTGCAGGCTTGAATAATGTATGAATCTTTACTTTTCTACGTAGCGTGTAAACATGCATATGCTGTGAAATTTAACATTTGTGAGCTATTTAGAAGGGACTGAAGGAATAGCAGATAGGAGATTGATATCTGCTAAAAGATAATTCCTACTTGGTTTACTGTTGAAGGGATTCTTAAGTATTTGATTATCATATTTGGAAATAATCGAAAATGTAACTTCTATATTAACAAACTTTGTTTGTTTTGGTTTGTTGGAGGTTCTCAGATTCTCTAAATTCAAAGCAGTATCTTTTGAGAAGCAAAGGTAAGCAAACATTTGTTTTTACATCACTTCCATCTTCACTGTTTAATTATCATACTTTGGAATTTCTCTTTCTTTGAAATTTCTCTTTATAATTTATATAAGCTTGGTGGGATTTTCTATATTGGAAAAGTCTACAAGCTTTACTAAGATTTTTTAGTTTGCAAAATTTATTAAGAGATGTTTTTTTTTAATTATCATTATTTTATAAGAGTATTTTATTTAAATATCATATGTTTTAATAGTTAAATAGTCAATAGAAATTTTACATTTCATCCACACCAAAAAGTGGTAAATATGAGTCTTATTTTTATTAGTCAAAATTGACCTTTGACTATTGAATTGGATGATATTTAAAAATAAGCCCAGACTAATGTGCCTTTAGTATTCCATCTTAATTTCAATCTGTAAACCATGCTTCAAGTTAATCTACAATCTATGGTGTTATTATTGTTTTAAACAATTGCAAAAGGACATAACAAATAAATGATCTGTATGAAATAACAAATTCTATCTTCTATCTTGGGAGAAACCAAATACTATAATCAATAGAAAAGCAATATCAACTAATCCCCTAGTCTTATAGATCTTCCTCCATTTCAACCATCATTTCTCTATTAATAATGCACATGACATATTGCATTTGGGAGACTATATTCATATACAAAGAACACAACAAAAATAGTGGGCAAATCATAAGATAATTTAGAACAATTAGCCATGCATGTTTATGATTAATATTATGTAGGTGCATTATCTAGTTCACATGCACTTTTACCTCCATTTTTATAAACAGAGCAGGTATTATAGTACAAATTAACAAATTAGTATCAGTGAGAAGAGATGGAAGGAAGGGAATGCAATAGTCTTTCTTAAGAAGGATAATAAATCTTCAAATGAAATTATTATTATTTTTTGTCAAATTTAAGTTTCAAATATTACTTGTTTGGCAGATAGCTTCACCACATTTTTTTATTTAGTTGTATAAAAATAAAACTTATCCTTTGAAGTGAGGTAGCTACATTCTTCAATAATCTAAACATATCATTTGTAGCCTAATTGCTCTACAATAGTCATAATCAAATAAACTTTATAAAACTTCCTCTAGATATA
Organism: Cunninghamia lanceolata; assembly: GCA_027924645.1. NCBI lineage: Eukaryota > Viridiplantae > Streptophyta > Pinopsida > Cupressales > Cupressaceae > Cunninghamia > Cunninghamia lanceolata. The sequence goes on along the minus strand of BSBN01001583.1, from coordinate 2,192,461 downwards.
AATAAATTTAAACTCAAAGAGAAGACATCTTACCATGGGGTATGATATTCTATAATCAAGATAAACTTTTGTATAGAGTGTTTAATAAGATAACTTTTGTATAGAGTATTTTATAAGGTGAATTTAAAATATGAATTTTTTTTAATGAGAAAATAGGATAAATAAAACAAAAATAAATTAAATTAAATATGTATTTAAAAAATATTAATTTTTGATCATTTAAAAATTAAAAATTGCTTAAATTTTATATATTTGTTTATTTAATAATTATAAATAATATTACTATTTATTAGATTCTCTAAAACATTATTATTTAATTTTTAAATCAAATATATTTTATAAGATGCTTTAAATTTCTTTTAATATTTGAAACAAAAGGATAAAGAAAAGTCTTACAAGAAAATTACGTGGAGATTTGTAAATATGGAAAAAATAAGAAAATCCACCATGTATGTTCATATTCAGTAACCTTGCGCGTAAAATTTGGTTAGCTTACCGATTCGTCTACATATGAAAATCTAGTTGCATCTTTCATAGCATTTGGCACTTGAAAAGGGAGGTGTCCGCAATAGGTGATAGAAAACACTCTTTGCAGCAACTGACTTGGTCGCTAAAAAGACAAAAGTGTGACCAAATATCTCATTTAAAATTTTTTTTTTTCATATAATTGTGAAGGAAAATAATCCTTCCTTAAGCAATCGAATCACATGCAAATAAAAAGTTAGGCATATATGTAATTTAGAATTAAATGTTAAGTTAGGGAGTAAATGTAAAGGAAATAAGGATATTTAGTTTTATGATTGAAGATGTACGATTTTTATGTAAATTTTAGAATTTGAATCATTTCTAATATGAAAATGATGCCTTTATGTTTGTGTCATTCCTTGGAATTTGTTTAAGATTTATGTTTGTTTCGGGTGGACTCTACAATTCTAGATATTTCCATGTCTAGCGATTTATTCTTAGCTGCACAAATATGACCCTACTAAATATGTACTTCTACTCTTTGGCTTGCCTCATTCACTTATATCGGCTTTGCCTTTTTCTCTATTCTAAAGACAAATGGTATTTATAACTACCTTTGGAGTGTGGTTGGTATGTTGTTAGGGACATGTCTCCACTTGTGTAAATGTGCAAAGAAACCACATCTCAGTTATGTATATGTTATAGGATGAATGTGTAAATCTAGATTCATTTTAGTGTACCAAACTAAAGATGAGGAGATAAATGAATTCAATTGAATACCTTTAAATATAAGAACATAAAAAAAATCATGCAAACATGTTTTTAGTCATTCCTTGGCAAGAAATGAATGGGTGAGAGTTGGCAAAAATTTAAAATTTAAATTTAAATTTTAGGGGTCAAATTTATGGACATGAGGTCAACTTTGAGTTTGCAGAAATGACTCAGTACATGAAAATGCCCAGATTAAAGTGGACAGAGAATGTAATATGATACAAGCATGTATAGGCATAATTAATTGTTATTAGAGGAAATATATCAGAATGTGTGTATAAATGGATAAGGTGGGGGATAAGTGTATAAGAATGTGTGTAAATGGGTAACTGATGGCATGGTGGAAGGAGCATAACTTTGCACAAAATTGCACCACTTGTCACCATGTAAATATATTAATCTATTCTCTAGAAAAAATGGGCACAAAAATAAATGGGAAATGACATGGGTATTCAAATTTCACATGTATGTTTTGCCCCCACTTTGAGGTACATGTGAATCCTAAAATGATTATGTATCTCAAAATATGTTGCACTCACAAGCATGCATGTAAAGTAAATATTGAGACATAATTACCATGGGGATCCATATAAATTAATGGTCCTTGTTGAATGTTATCATGTTTGTCCATCCTTTGGCATGTGTGGTTTTGTAAAATAGAGGAAAAATATAACATGAATAGTTTTTATGATGCACTTATTGTAATAAGAACAACTACAATATGAATCTTCCTATCAATAATCATAAACAACATAAGAGAGAAAGAGAGGAGGAGATAGGTTTAGAGAAAAATTACTTATACAAAAGTGGTAATTCTTTGCCTCACTTGGTAGTCATGGAATAATAGGGCACACAAGGTAGTGGCATGTCATGCACTAGTGATGAGTCTTTGTAGGCACTTGTAACTATTTAAAAAACTCAACTCCAAAGTGTTGGAAACAAAATATGCCCCTATAATTGGTTGCATCCATTGGATACAAGGAATTTTAGGAGATGAAAAATAGTACATGGAATGTAAACATAAGCTAGGCATATAAGCATCTATCATGTAATGTAACTGCTCTAATGAGTGTGTCATGTACCAAGTGGATAAATCATGTTGAATGATAATCACAGTAAGCACATGGGTTGGAGATGTCATCTAGGGATAAGTTGTATTCAACATGAGAAAGTAAAAGTGGTTAAGTGGCCTTCAATGGATAGGAATAGCCAGTATGTGTATACAACATTAGGAAAGGAATATGTCCTCAATGTGGTAGCATGAGCAAAAAAAAAGAAGGCTATATGTCCTCAATGGTGATAAAGATTTTGATACATGGAATAACATGTAACCAATAGTGTAAGGAAGGTTCATAGTGTCCCTAATATAATAAGCATATCTGTATATGGCATAACATGTAATCGATAAAGTGTGAAAGGTTCGTAGTGCCCTTGATGTAATGCTTAAAACATGGTCAGGTCATGTGAGTACACCATGTGATAAGGTAGGCATTATGTATGATGCCCCTAATATATGGAAGTTTAGCTCTTAGAACATGGTTAGGTCATCCAAGCACAACAGTGTAAAAATATAATTGTGAGAGTGCATGTCAAGGTAATTACCCCTCCATGGGCAAGACAATGTAGTACTTGGTACAAAGATGTGAAATGGCGAAGGATGATAAATAGCGTATAACTTCCCAAATAGTGGAGTAGGTTGTACTTGATTGGCCCAATAAGTGTCATGTGATGCATTATGATAGGTAGTCATGCAAATAGATAAGCATGAAAACAAATATAAATAGTATACATGGTGATGTGATTATGAAGGCACATGTATATGTTGATAACTGAGAGGGGGGGTGAATCAATTATCCTAATAATTTAACTTTTTGTGCTTTCTTAACAGTTAATGCAACATCAGATTCTATAAGAAAGCATAATCATGTAATGTAAATAACACCAATACACATGACACAATAATTTTGACGTGGAAACCCTGTTAAGGGAAAAAACCATGGGGTGATTAACCCAAGATATTATTCTCTATTAGAAGAATAGAAGATACAAAATGGCACTTGCCAGTTTAGGGCTTACTACCCGAGCACACTGCTCACAAGAGGCTCATTGCCTACAAAAGACTTACTGTTTACAAGAAGAAAACTTGAACTGATGAAAAGCATCCACATATGCTGAAGTTCAGTTCTGGTTAAGCTCTATAGACTGATCTACAACACTTCATTCTTACTCTCCTTGAGCGCTGATGTCCTCTTACATTCCAAACCTATTTTTCTGCCTTTTATATATTCTTCTGCTTTTCTTCGCACTTAAAACACACACCATACCTTACTTCATACCTAAATCCATCTTATATATATCCGCACAAGTGATTTCAACACTTTTCTAGTTGGCATCCAGAATAGTCAACATTATCTCAAACTCTGGTCTGTTGGCTGAATCCTTGCATACCAAGTAATGCGGATCAAGGATATACTTGTAGAAGTTATCAATCATGTCGGCCAATCATAATTTATTCCTTAAGAACCTTTGCCATCATCAGTAACACATTCAGAATGATGTCTGATGTTCTGTCAGTCAGTTCTTCTTCTGTTCACACTGTCAATCAGGAGCCCGACACTCAAGTATTCATATCTCTTCATCCTTTCAACATCGGAGGCTAAATCCTTGGATTATATTTGAGACGCTAGAACAGAATCTTTCCACTGTGCTCAGGAATTCTATTTTCCTCAATATTTTTGTGCTGAAAAACTTGGGGGTGCCTGTCAATGCTGACAATAATGATCTTGCTAGGAATTTGGATGACATTATTAAATCCATGGTTAAGTAAGGAGAGAATTTGCCTCCTTAGTTTTTGCTTTTATGTTGATGATACTCTGCTACTCTGTATTTACTATCTTAGTTTATAGTGGGTGGTTTTGCTGTTTATGCTGGGATAACTGCAATTGATGTATCTGGTTTAAGGCACTTTTTGTGTTTGCTACCTTTGTGGCCTGTTTGCTTTTTGTAAGGGTTCGCCCCCTTGTTTAGCCGCCTTATATTATCAAAAACACTGGAGGCTAAATCCTTGGATTATATTTGTCAAGGTACTCCTCTTGACTTCCCCAAATCCACACTTCACTGAGATACTTCTTCTGAGAGATCCGGACCTGTCTGTCGGACCTTACTGACTGCTCTGTTCTTGCTTACTGGACCTCAACATTTCTTCAATCTGACTTCCGGTAAAGACTCATCATGTCTTGTGGATGTGTGGGATAACCTTTGTTGCCATCAATGACAACATTCATGAGTCCATATAGTGTCTCTTGCCAACAATCTCCCCCTTTGGCATTGATGGCAACACTTAGTGAAAAATGACTAAGTGTCACACTATACTCCCCCTTGGCTGATGCTCTATTTTTATGTACATTTTTCGGAGCTCCCTTAGTTGGATTCCTCATTTTTCACTGCTCCTCACTCCCCCTTTGACATCAATGGCAAAGGGTGGGGCCTGCACAAAAAAAGTTTCTCAAAAACACTTCTATACTTAGCTGCATAAGTTTTTATACACGCTAAACTTTACATAAACTGAAGGATATCTGCAAAAGATGTCTTCAGCTGGACAAATTCTGTCACCCAACTCTGCTTCATTCTGTCCAAAATTGCGATGTGACCACTCAACAGGAATGCATAAGCTTCTGCCTTTTTCAGATTTGTCGGGTCATTTGTTCTGGCTATAGTTTGAGCATCACTTAAGGCCTCATGCATGGCCTCCAACTTAGGGATAATTATTCCTCTAAGTTCATTCAACCTACTGATTCTGTTTTTCTTCTCTTCTTCAAGCTTTTTAATTTCATTCAAAACTGCAATCGTCTGACATTCTTGATTTATTATGGATGTGGAAAGTGGATCAAAATTTTGAGAAAGTTTTGTTAGTTTGTCCTCCTGTTCTTTCACTTTCTTCTCAATCTCCACTGTTGCTTTAGACCAAGATATACAAAATTTGTATACATCTCCTCCATCCTTGAGAGCATTTTCCAAGCTCTTTATCCCAATACCCATTACTCTCCTGTCATTTGTTATTAGCCCTTGCAGCTCAAAGAATCTCTTATCCAAAAACTCTTTCCTGACCTTCTCCTCTGCTAATTTCTCTAAAGAGTTAAAGTGTGTACTAATACTATTAATCAGAGATTTGAGATTACCGGATGAGGAGGCTGAGGGATCCTTTTGAAAAGATGGCATAATCTTTTCTAACACTCTGGATGCGGCTGCTATAAGCTCACAGTCTTCCATGTGAGATCTCAAGAGTTTTTCTTTGGTCTTTGCATTAGCAAATGAAGCTATCTTCATTGTTCGTACCGGAGAAAGAGAGTCAAAATTAAGAGGCCCTTGCAGAAGTGTCGGTTCATCAATTTCCATTGTTTCTTTGTTTAAGAACTCTTTAACAGTTTCTGCAGTGTCTCTTGCCGGAGACAGATTCTTCTTCTGTTATGTAGTCTCAGAACTGTCTCTTGGAGCTTTTTCTCCTTCTACAACCTTGGTACTATCATCTTCTTTTTCCTTCACCTCTGCTTCTTTCTCCTTTGTTCTTTCTTCTCCTTTGGATCCGGAGTCAGTAGGGGAAACTGGAGGAGTGATGTTGGTTTGTTCATGGGCCACCTTTTCCAGAGCAGAGGATTCCAAGCCCTTATCTTCACCGGTGTTAATTACCTCTTCTGTCATTTCCTCAGTGGATTCCTTTTCAACACCTGTGGTTTAAGGATCAATACCCAAGTCCTCTATAACAGGAAGATTGAATCTTTTGAAGGCATTCTGGAGGATCTCTTCTGTTTCCTTGGCTATCTTGTCAGTCTCACCAAGCATGAGTTGATTCATTCTAGCTTTGCTCTGGAATTCATCCTTGCACTCCTTGAAGATCATATTCATTTGCTTTGAATCGATTGAAGGATATAGCTGAATGGCTATCTGTTCCCGGATCTCAAGATCTTTTTCCATGACATTATTCTTTCTTATTTCTAACTCTTTTTCTAGGCTTTTGGGAATAAGAGATATAATTTCAATAAAAGCCTTGCTATATATGTTCAGATACTTAACTGTTGCTTCCTGCAAGATCTTTTGGTCTGCTTCATTGTAATCATCATAGAATTCAGCCATTGGCTGAAGGTTTCCATCCACAGTAATTGATTTGATGACATCATCTAAAGACAGAGTGGGCTTTTCTACAAATTCCTCTACCTTTTCTTCTTCACCTTGACCGGTAGAGGGTTCACCGGATGTTTTCTTCTTCTGCTTCTTCATTTTCTTTATCTCCTCATCTGATTCAGTTTCTTCATCATCCTTCTGACTGACATAAGACCTTGTGGCCTTTGTTTTAGTTCTTTTCTCTCCTTTCTCGGATGATTTTGCTTCCAGTTTTGATGTCCTTGAGCTTTTAGCAATGGCAGCTACAGATCTCTTTGATGATCTCGTCCAAGTGAAAGATTCTACCAGAGCACTTTCCTTACTTCCCTTTTCTGCCTCTTTCTTCTCTTTCTCAGCCCTTTCCATCTTTTCCCTGCTGGCATCAAGTGCCTCTTTTGAGATGCCTAAGCCTTTGGCAACTTCTTCAACTTCTTTTCTCACTTTTCTCTTTATTTCTGATTGTCTGAGTTCCATATGAACTTTTACACTTAGTTCTTCAAAGGTTCCAAACCTTTCTGCCTTTGGATCCTTTGGCTGACTTAGCATGTGTTGAACATGGAGCTCCACAATTTGTTCATCAACTTCATATCCCATAGGCATGATCCAAACTGTCCTTGGCTCTACTGCCTCCATTAGGCATTGATCAGTGTCTACCATGAAGCACACTGTATCTTTATATTTCTCAACCAATGATTTTGGGATTCTTTCTCTGATTTGCATAGTATTTTGGAAGTTTTTAAAGTACCCCCACAGACCTGTATTCCTTGCCTTGGCATCCCCAAGTTCATGCAAGTAATCTCTGATTTGAATTGCTACCGATTTGTTATTTTGCCATACCCATCCATTAGATCCAAGCAGCTCATTCATGAAGTAGAAAAATAAACACAATATCAGTCCACCATATTTAAAGGAGTTCTTCTTGTTCTTTTTGATCTTTTGTATGTTCTCCATCAATTGACTTAGAAGAAGTTCACAGAGATCATACTCTGTATTCTTTCTCAGCATTTCATAGGCAGTATACACTGTAGTTCCGGACACTGAATTCTCCCTACTGGAATGATATATCTTATACCCTATTATCATAGATGCAAACTTGATATCTGGGTTTGTGATATCTTCAATGGTCATTGCCCTCTTATCAAATTTTGATCTGGTGGCCTCAGTTACAATTTGGTTTTTGATAGATTTGAGGACAGGTATCCCTCCGGAGGAGTATAAGCTGGTTACTACCCTAATTGCTTCCTTGGTGATTTTGCAAGGTTTGTTCAGCCATAGGAAGTTATCATGCATCCTACTTAATACATACCAGACCCATTCGTCTTCTTCAAAGCAGGGGAAATGAATGAACTGATCAAAATGTTTCTCCTGGATGCCTTTATATTGAGGTTTAAGTTCAAAAGCATCATCTATCAATTGTTTATGATAGATGTCTCTTAGTTTGAATTCCCCTAACTCTTCAATATTCGCGTGTATGTAAACCCTAATATCTTCTGTATGCAACACACCATGCAGAACACTAGAAAATGCTCCTAGGGGATCTAGTTCCAAGGATTTGTAAGGATGTTTCTTGAATTTGGGGCGAGGCCTATCAGAGATCTTCACAATATTTGGAGTAGTCATCATTCAAGGATTTGCATAGAGATATTTGATAATAGAAAATACCTTTTTGTGCTTGTAGGGTTCGTGAATAGATTCGGATTGATTCGCTGGATGAATCACCTTCTGCAGATGACCTTTGATAGGCTTCAGGAGATTTGTTGCAGAGCTCTTTTTCGCTTCTTCTTGAATGTAGAATGAACAAGGTTTGATAGGAAAACCCCTATATTATTACGCAAACCCTAATACCAAGTTGCAATAAATGCTCGACCTAAGTCATTCTGGTTTGCCTTATTCTGATGATTTGAAGAACTGGATCAAAAAACATCTTGCAAATCTTCCAGATCTTAACCATAGGTTATTTGGATGTTTCTCTTATGAACCCCTTAATCCGCAACTCTCCTTGTGCCAGTTCTGGCACCAATTAACTGGCTGGGGGAAAAGGTTTTCCTTGTGTCTCCCCCTGAGCTAGAGCTCACTTTTTAGTTTCCAGAAGGAATATCAGCACTAGATTCTTGTGCGGATCCATCCCCTACATTCTCTGTACTTTTCTTCACCTAAATCTTGTTCATCTCACTTTGAACTTCATACACATTCACTTTTTCTTTTCCCTTGTCTTGATTCTGATTATGATGTACCGGACCTCTTTTGTCCTGATTCTTGCTTTTACAGAATTTGGCAATATGACCAGATCTATTACAAATTTGGCAAACAACATTCCTTTGCATATTCGATTGATATCCTCTTGATCTGCATTGATTAGCCATATGACCCTTTCTATTGCATGCAAAGCATCTACCATTGAATGAACTATTCATTTGCATATTCTTGCATTCATGAGATTTGTGACCATACCTTTTGTAATTGAAACATTGTTTGGAGAAGGATGTATTAGTTTGATTCATTCTCTTTCTGCATTGATTAGCTTTATGACCAAAGTTATTGCAGTTGTGGCAGTATCCATTGAAGGATGGATGTCTTTGAGCATTAGCCTGCCTTACCGGAGGTCTTCTAGGCTGGTTCCTTGGATTTTCTGATCCAAAGTTCTTCTGACCAGATCCGGATCTTTCACCTTTTTCATATCCCAGGCCACACTTGTCATCTACCCTCCTTTGGCTTTCGAGGAGAACTTCAAGTTGAGCAGAGCTTATCCTGAATTTCTCTTTATATTCATTTGCTGTTTGAAGATCCCTTTTGAGAGAGACAATTTGATCCTCAAGTTTTTCTTCATTGTCTTTAGCATCTTCAAGATCAGATTCAAGATGTCTGATTATTCTATCCATCTTGTGGCAGTCTTCTGATTTTTCCTTGAGAGATTGTCTTAGATCATCTTCAGATTTTCTTCTTTCTTCAATTTCTTGGGTAAACTTCATAACTCCTGATTCCATTTCATGTCTTGCCATGATGATTTCTTTTGATAACTTTTCACATAGCTTGGTTTTCTCTTTTAGATCTTCATTTGTATCATTGGCTTCACCTTGACCTGCCAATTGCTGAAGTAGCTCCTTTCTCTTTTTCATAGAGAGACTCAATTTGTCTTTTAGTTCTTTTATGAAGTCATCAGCCTGTTTGAGTCTTTCCTTTAATTCATTGACTTTAGAATTTGACTGCTCAAGATCATCAAGGGCAGACTTAAGTTGCTCTCTCATACCATACATATCCATTTGAATTCCCAGATCTTCCTCAAGCTGTTAGGCTCAGTTGGGAGGAACTTGGCTCTGATACCAATTGTTGATAACTGAGAGAGGGGGGGTGAATCAGTTATCCTAATAATTTAACTTTCTGTGCTTTCTTAATAGTTAATGCAACATCAGATTCTATAAGCAAGCATAATCATGTAATGTAAATAACACCAATACACATGACACAATAATTTTGATGTGGAAACCCTATTAAGGGAAAAAACCACAGGGTGATTAACCCAAGATATTATTCTCTGTTAGAAGAATAGAAGATACAAAATGGCACTTGCTAGTTTAGGGCTTACTGACCGAGCACACTGCTCACAAGAGGCTCACTGCTTACAAAAGACTTACTATTTATAAGAAGATAACTTGAACTGATGAAAAGCATCCACATATGCTGAAGTTCAGTTCTAGTTAAGCCCTATAGACTGATCTACAACACTTCATTCTTACTCTCCTTGAGTGTTGCTGTCCTCTTACATTCCAAACCTATTTTTCTGCCTTTTATATATTCTTCTGCTTTTCTTTGCACTTAAAACACATACCATACCTTACTTCATATCTAAATCCATCTTGTATATATATCCGCACAAGTGATTTCAACACTTTTCTAGTCGACATCCAGAATAGTCAACATTATCTCAAACTCTGGTCTGTCGGCTGAATCCTTGCATACCAAGTAATGCGGATCAAGGATATACTTGTAGAAGTTATCAATCATGTCGGCCAATCATAACTTACACCTTAAGAACCTTTGCCATCATCAGTAACACATCTGGAATGATGTCTGATGTTCTGTCAGTCAGTTCTTCTTCTGTTCACACTATCAATCAGGAGCCCGACACTCAAGTATTCATATCTCTTCATCCTTTCAACATCGGAGGCTAAATCCTTGGATTATATTTGTCAAGGTACTCCTCTTGACTTCCCCAAATCCGTACTTCACTGAGATACTTCTTCTGAGAGATTTGGACCTGTCTGTTGGACCTTACTGACTGCTCTATTCTTGCTTACCGGACTTCAACATTTCTTCAATCTAACTTTCGGTAAAGACTCATTATGTCCTGTGGATGTGTGGGATAACCTTTGTTGCCATCAATGACAACATTCATGAGTCCATATAGTGTCTCTTGCCAACAGTATAAAGCTAATTACCTCTAGATGGGTAGGATAACATGATGATGCTCATAATATAAAAGGGGCATAAGGAAGGTAATGATTAGTGAATGACCACCCCTACACAATAATTAGTAGTAGTATCATTTTTAGTGCAAGATGTTAATTGGATCTTTTACCCAATTTTCATTAAGGATTGAAAGGTCCAACACACTTATACCAAACCAAGAAGTAATGGTGAATGGACCAATTCAATTAGGTTGAAATTTTCCATGAAGTTTATATTTGTCATTTGGGTTGTTTTGATTCACACGAAGGACCAAGACACCTAGTTGAAAGTTTTGTTGTATGATTTCTTTGTTATATTTTGTTCTTAGTTGTCATTAGTATATGTGTAGATTGCCTAATATGTTTACTCATCTCTCATCAAGGGTCTTGAGCTCTTGTACTTGGTGCTCCTAGTATGTATAATCATCAACGATGTCACAAAGGTAAACACACAATGACATAATCTCAAGCTTAAGAGACATTATGGCCTCTATACCATAAACTAAAGAATAGTGTGTAAACCTCATAGGAGTATGTATGCTAGTATAGTATGCCTATAATGTAGAAATAATCTATGTATGCCAATTGGTACCATATTTTCAACTTTTAAAAGTTAAATTGTTTAATTATTTTATTAGTGGCTTCATCTTGTCAATTATGTTGTGAATAATATTGCACGTCAAAAAACATTATTGTATGTGAAATAGTTCTAATAATTTGTTTGTAACCTCTTTGTTTTTGAATGATTTTATAGTATCTATCATTATGGTAGATGCCAAGGTAAATCTAGAAATAGTATTATCCATTATGAAATTGTAGATATTAGACACCAAAGTGGGCTTTTAATAGTATAGCTTTGACCCATTTTGTAAATTAGTAGGTGGCGGTCTCGTCAAAACTTTATAATGCCTGTCCTACCCTACTTTATAATGGGGCTAGTCCAGACTTAATTTAGATTGCAAATACATGCATGAAGATTGGTAATTTCTTGTATCAAACAAGAAGGGACCCATGATTATTAGCTTAATCGAGGATGTCTTATTGAAGGCTTCTTATTATACCACACCTCCATGGGTGCCTTACCAACAAGAGCTGAGGTAGGAGACTTGTTTACCAAGTAGCAAGTAGTAGCAACAACTTCAGCCCAAAACTTCAGTTTGATGCCAACTCCACTAAGCATACTCCTAGCCTTCTCCATCAGTGCCTTGTTCATCCTCTCTGCAACTCCATTTTGTTGTGGGGTGTATGGAGTTGTCTTATGTTTTCAATCCCATGTTCTTTACAGAACTTATCGAACTATGTGGAACAAAACTCACCACCATTGTCAGTTCTTAAACACTTAATCTTTTTACTAGTCTGATTCTCAACAAAGGCTTTAAACTCTTTGAACTGACTAAAGACTTCAAATTTGCTTCTGAGAAAATAAATCCATGTCCTTCTACTATAGTCATCTATGAATTCAATTCAAAATATATAGATTTGGAAATCAAAGGAACATTAACTAGACTAAACACATCAGAATGAATAAGATCCAATACACTAGAAGACTTATGAGAACTTAAGTAAAATTGAACACGGTTTTGCTTTCCATATATACAATGTTCACAAAAGTTGAAATCGAGATTACAATCATCTAACCCCTCAATGAGGTTTTTATTTTTCAGGGTTCTAAGACCCTTCTCACCAATGTGCCCAAGTCTCTTATGCCATAACATTGTCTTCTCAGGAGGAAGTCTAACTTCCAAAGCATGAGCACCCTTAGGTACCCAAAATGCACTACCATCAGAAGTCGATACAACAAATCTTTTCACTGTTGGTTCTAATGGTGGGGATGAAGTGATTGCAACTCTTTTCTTCGAGTCAGAAGAACTATTGCATTGTGAAATGCATGCCTCCAACTGAAACAGAGTACCTCTCTGAGTACCTTTTGCAAACACCATAGCTCCTCTAGTCATCTTGCATCATTCTTTTGAAAAGACAACTTGCACACCTGCATCATTCAATTTACTTACAGAAAGCAGGTTCCATGCCAAGCTTGGGATGTGCATAACCCCAGAGATCCCCTTCACTCATCCATCAGAGAATCAGATTGTGACTCTTCCATGACTAACTATCTTCAGATGAGAGTCATCACCTAGGTACACTCTTCCACCATCAAACTCTTCATACTTTGTAAACCAGTCTCAATGCAAGGTCATGTGAAAAGAGGCACTAGAATCAATTAGCCACACATCATCAGATGCATGGGTGGCCAAGGCAATGATGAAAGCATCACCATCATCTTGTGAATTGTCAGATTCAGAATCAGAGATGTTCTTCTTCTTTTTCTTCTTCTCCTCCTTGCACTCCTTTCAAAAATGCCAAGTTTTTCTATAGTTCCAACACAATGCCTTGGACTTTCTAGGAGATTTGGATCTCCCACGGGATTTGGATCTACCCTTCTCAGCATTCTTGTCCTTCTTCCCTTTCTCCTTGGGTCTTCCATGAATTGCAAGTGCCTCTTTGGCCGACTCGAATGACTATCTCCACATCTCTTTAGATAACAATGAAGACACTACCTCATCCATCTTGAAGGTGGTTGTAGTGCTCCTGATGGCCACTACAGGATCCCATGAGTTTGGTAAAGAACAAAGCAAGGTCATACAACAATCCTCCTCCTCCATCTTCACACCAACGGATGTTAATTATGCAACTAGCATGTTAAAAGCATTCGTGTGATCTGCAACAGATCCTCCATCTTCCATCCTCAAATAAAATAGCTTCTTCCATAGGAATAACTTGTTTACCAGGGATTTAGCTTGATAAACATCACTAAGTTTCTTCCATAGCTACTTCGCGGTCTTCTCTTCATGAACATTTAACAGAACGAAATCAGCCAAATAGAGTCTCACAAGACCCTTGGCTTTACGATCTTTGAGGTCCCAATCTGCATGTGCCATTACTGTTGGTTTTGTACCAGAAATTGTTTCCGATAGGTCTCTATCAACAAGCATGTCTTCCATTTTAAGTTTCCACAACTCAAAATTGCTACCATTAAATTTCTTTACATCTATTTTTCTAGATGTGTCTGCCATCTTCTTCTTGCAATTACAAAATACTCTACATAGACTCCCACTCAATCTAAGATCAGTACAGAAAACCCTACCCAACAACTAGGACCAAAACTGGCCAGGCTCTGATACCAACTAAAAGAAAACTAGGTGTGTGGAAAATACTTCCTACACTATTCTAATGAGGGGAGAGGTATGCAAATTCCTTTAAATACTTACAATTGTAGCAATATTAATTACATAACATAAAGATTGCAGCAGTAACACAACACATAAAGAGAGACAAGATCTACCATGGGGAAAACCCTTATGGGAGAAAAACCCCACACTCCAAAACACAGCTCAAATGTATTACAGTAATTGATCACATGTTACAATACAGTTTCAGAGTCAATACTCTTGCACAAGTCTTCAACACTCGTATCTAGAGATATTCTGGCAGCATAACAGTACCTGTCAAAAACTATATGCATCTCCCATCCAAGCACCTATTTAAATAGAGTCTACAAGACAAAATAGGAACCTTCTAGAGATGGGCATCCATCTTGGCCTCATGGCCGAAAACCCACGCTTATGGACACTTGTCCAACATTACAACATGGATTTGACACTTGTCACAACACCCCATCGCAATGTGGGTGCCTAGTCCCAAGATAGGCTATGACAGATGCTCTTACACACCTTACAACTGCCATAGAATCCATCATAACTGACATCACTTACAGCTATAAGAGAATCTGTCATGGGAATCTGTCATAACACTTACGCTTCATAATTCCTTGCACACTTCTCAAGATACCGACACATGGCTGAAAACCTCTACCATAATATTGGACACCTATATCCACATGGGATGAGTTGACCATCCTAGTCACATTCTAAGTGGAGGGACAACACAGCATGCCACTTCACACTAGATGACAAAACAAGATGTGCAACATAAAATACAACATAGGCAAATAAATAAATAAACAATTAAATAACCAATGCTAGGAATTACCAAGGTTGAGACACCTTAATTCCCAACATGTTCAACCACTATGATAGCCACTAAATGTAGAATGTATCATGCCAAAGTCCATGTTCACCTTTTGCATTGGTTTTTGTTTATGAAACCCTCATCCTATAAAAGTATGTATTTCTATCAAATATCTTATGTAAATCATATTGAATTGTTGGGTGAAATTCATGTGTGTAAGAACTTGAAGCTACATTACACCCATTATTGAGACAATACAAAAAGTGGTGTATTAAACAATTGGGAAGCTCATCCGATGTAAAAAAATAATGTCCAAAGCAATACTTGATTGTGTCAAATGGACAATCCCCCCATTTGATGCTGAAAGTGTTCAATCTAAAAGCAGTTGATATGCCCAAGAACATCATCAATTGTAAGGAAATGTGTTTTCTCTTATGGTCTATAATCTTCTACCAAAATGGGTTCTTGAGAAGTCTTTTGTGCTTTGTGTTGTTGATCCTTCCCCATTCTCTACACAACTTGCCATCTATATAAAATGAACCAGAATGCCAAGTAGGTGAGAAGCCTATGTGAGTTCCTTGCAATACTATTTGAAACTTCTCGCTAGCATCACTTGCTAGGCCATGTGGAAATACTGTTATACAATAGGTGTAGCACAATAAAAGTAGATTGATGAATATACTTAAGATGGACTAATGATCTTAAGCAATTTTGGAGGATGATAATGAGATCAACTTAAGGTATTGATTTTTGATTTGAAGGTTGGATTTAAATGGGTGATAATGGATTTTAGGGCTAGGATCCTTGGATGAGGGATTGTGATAATGATTTGGATAGGTTGTGATTAGGTTTTGGATGAAAGATGGATGGGGTTGAAGGAGGCTAAGTCCTTAACCAAATTTTGATGTCCAAAGAATGACTTTGACCAAAGATTGGGGATTGGATGCTTAATCGAAATGGATAGATAGATAATGGATCATTGATGAGGGATAAATAGATTAGATTAGGATTGGAAGAAATGGGATTTGATGGATGAAGAAATTGGATTAAGATGATGATGAAGGATTGGTTTAAGTTTGATAATTGGATTATGATGTGGATTAAGGATGATAATGGATGAAGGATGATTATGATATAGATGAATGATGAGATTGGATTAGGGGAGTTTATTAGAATGGTGATAGGTTGGATTAGGCTTAATGATGGGGTTATGATTAGGATGATGATCGTGATTAGGAAATGGCTTAGGTGGATAGAATGGATTAGGTTTTAGGACCTTGATTATATCGGGATAACTTGATTAGGATTAGGGTCCTAAGTGATGGATTAGGGATAGGTTGGGATGATATTGATAGGAGGATGATGATGATTTAGGATGAGCTGATTTGGATGATGAGGATGATTACGATGGAATTTATTGGATTAGGATGAGGATGAAGTGGATTGGATAATTAGGGATGATTAGGGATATGAGATGGATAAGAGGGATGATTAGGATATGAGATGGATTAAGATGATTAGGGATGATAGGATTTGATTATTAGGTGGCTAAGTAGGATGCTTAGGATTCAAGGCACTGATTAGAATGATAGAGATGAAGTTGATTGCATTAAGAGATAGATTGAAATGATGTGGATAGGGTGATTAGGTGGATAAGAGGGATGATTAGGATATGAGATGGATTAAGATTATTAGGGATGATAAATTGGATGATTAGGTGGATAAGTAGGATGATTAGGATGAGGTGATTAATATGATAGAGATGAAGTTGATTGGATTAGGAGATAGATTGAAATGATGTGGATAGGGTGATTAGGTGTGTTGGTTTTTTCCCAGACTGGATGCTTGCTCCCAGTTATCCCTACAAGGTAGCCATCAATGATCAACAAGATCTCTGGGCCAGGGGCCAACAGTACAGGAGATAGACTCTATAGATATCTCCTCTTCTTCTTCAGCCTCTGCAAAACCTAGGAGGTATTCCCTATTCAACATCCATAGGATATGCTTGTGAATTGGGGGATGTTGACACAAAGAAAATAAATTCTCCTTTATGTAAACCAAAACTGTGAGATAAGTACAAAGGGGCTAGCTTTGGGCCTATGTTTAGTTGCGAGATAGAGGATTTTGATCCTAAAACTACTTCTAAGGTCCTAATGGTTTTAAAGTTTTAAGTTTGATTTTTGGTGTTTGGATGCAAAACTAGGACCCTAGTTGTAACCTCAATACAAGACCAGACTGGTACCTATCTAGGGCTTGGAGTCGATAGACATACACATGTGAATGGTCAGCATAAACATATACCAAAGACTAGATATCAAGGGGATTTTGTAGTGTCTGCTTTGCAGATACTTCCCAAAATAGAGTGTTCAGTCATTCATACTTAAAGGTATCTCTGCTGCAATATACTTTCTCAATGATTAATCTGAAATGTTTAATTTGTTCCTTGAACAAAGGTAGGAGATTAAACATTCAATACAGAAGACCCATATTCCTGAATCTTAAATAACCCTTAGCTATCCTGATTTAGAAGAAAATATGCCCACAACTTGGAGACAAATGATTAAACACATGCAACAGTGCATTTCTCATATAAAACAACATGAAACCAGTTAATTTATGCATAAAACATACAACATGAGATTCATAAACTCACAAGATGCCAGAACAGAGCTACCAGTGAAGTTGTATCTTATCACAGTACCCAGATTTTGTCCAGTTTTCAACACACAGTAAATGAGTAACACCGTCTGCTATATACAGCAAGGAAGGTGCACTCAACATTAATTACATGGCGCTCTCCAAGATTTCACCAACTACAATGCATCGCTAGGGCGGTGCTGAAAAACATTAAATGCCACTAGCAGAAACAGAGGATAAAACAGGTGGGATCAGATTCTGCACCGCCGCTTGAAGATCTTCCCTACCAATTTGGTAGTTGACCTGTCCATCATATCCATGCCTCTGTAAATTGCCATTAACGGCATACCAACCCGCGGCCTTGGTAATACAGGAGTTACATGCATCAGAACCCTTCCAGCCTTGAAAAGCCACTGTGGATACATGGAAAACCCACCATTTAAATAGAACCATCAATTCCCCTCTTTCCCGCTGAGATTTGCAGCATAGATCACGCTGAAAAGTCGGCCACCAATGATATTGTGCCACGCGGGTGTTATCCTGCCAATCACTTGACCCTTTTAAAATTTGTGAGACTCATTATCCCACATTCACCCTACACTGACCTCTTCATCACTTTATATGCATGACCACTCCAAAAGACAATAGTCAGTGATTTTGCTCCCGACGACGTCAGCTTAGATCCCATTGGAGTAGCTCTTGCCGTCAGAGAAACACTCCTCATCCACATCGATATTGCTTGTCACACTGATGATCCTCCGTCGGCCAGACTGAACCACCTGCTTGCTTACCCGATATGAAATATCAGCTCGATATTTCATATCACCCTGAAGGAGAAAATCACCCCCATCGAAATATCATCCTGCGGGAAACATCACCCGATGAGAAAAATATCACCCCGATATTTCATATCGCCCAGATGACCACATGATGCACCCCATCAATCCTGATGATGTCATCATCATGTTGCAATATTAGGGGGATCTTCGTAAGGTGACTGATATCAAAAATGTGACCCCCTCCTCCTTCAGAATATCAAGCTGGACTGAAAACTTCACTTATGGACCCATCGGACTTTGATGACATCATCGTCATGTTGCAAAGGGTGATATTCGGTGGCAAGGGTGATATTCGTAAGATCACCTGATATTTAGAATATCATCCCCCGAAAAGAATATCGGATCGCCAGACAGACAGATATCACCCCCTTGTAAAATTGACATCCGCAACGTCAGGGTGATAAAACAACATAGGGGTGATCTTAACTAAGATCACCCAATATTTGAAACATGATGACCCCCTCCGCAGAATATCGGGTCATGTTGAAACCTTGCAGCAGCATCGGGGTGATCTTCATTAAGATGACGGATATTCAAAATATCATCCCCCTGGCAGAAAATCAGGTCATATATTAAATGACCCCCTGCAAGAATATCAGGGTGATCTTCCCTGACTTAGATTTTTTTTATTTTTGGGAGGGTGGCTGCAAAATTAATTACTTGAAACCTGAATGTCCATGCAAGCGGTAACATTGGCTCCGACTGGGGACACATGCCTCTTGCAGGCATGGCAAGAACCATAGATCTCTGGGATGTAGACCAGTCCCCTATCCATTGGGCACCGAGTCATGAAGCTACAATGACCTACATCATAGATCACACTTGGTTAAAATTTTACTTGGTGGCCCAGGGCCACCAAAAAGGAAAAACCAGTATTTCCCTCTATCAAACACTTGATTTTCTTCTGATCTCACTGGGTCAAGCCTGAACATGTTGCCATGATTTACCCACCAACAACCCTTGTCATTTGCATATTCAACCATCTTATTTAGCTTGTCTCCGTCAACCTTATGCAAACAACCTTCAGCATCAAGCAACATGTGAATGTTATATTTATCAAACAATGCATATTCATATAGCATATAAAGCTTATCATCATCCATATCAACAACATGCATTGTAAATGATCTCCCAGCTAGACTGAAAACTAAAAGCACTCAAAGTCCACCACAAAGCTAGGAGCATCAAGTCTCATTTTATCATAAGCTGACATATCAAAGATAAATCTCTTAAATCCACAATTGTGCATTTTATGCACACAGTCATCAGCTGCATCAAATTGGAAAGGATTAGACTCCAACACATCTTTGCAATAACCTTCATGATGTATGTTGGTTTCTCTTTCATCAGGATGAGAATCAGAATCCATATCAACAACAGTGCTTAGATTCCCACCATACTCAAACAGATCCTCCTCAGCATATGTATAAAAAAGGATTGATCCAAGTGTTTCAGCTTCATTATGGTATGCCACTGGCTCATGGGCAATAGAACATGCATTTTCATTACCAATGAATTTCTTTTGTGGAGGAGTATCAACCTGTGTACCATAAGCAAAATTAAAATCAAACAAAGAACAATCATGGTCAACACTAGCACTTGTTTCAATCCCTGATTGCTCTTCATCATCTCCATGTGTCTGAATAAAAGGTAGTGATTCAAACATGGGATTACTCCTCTGTTTGCTTATTTCTTCTCTATCTTGTGCACAATACTCACAATTATCTCCACAAATCCACTCAAACAAGTATTCATTGTTGTCCATAACCACATCATTGCTTTTAGAACCAGACACCTCAACCCTGGGATGGGAGTCATCATTGATCCTCTCATTGGCACCCTCAACTAGTGAACAATCCAATTGAGCATTGTCATTAGCATTATGTTCAGACATAGCATCATTGTCAACTTCTATCTTTTCATTTACACATTTGTCTTCAAATGATGCCATGATCACTTGGTCATTTGCAGCTACACAACTGTTGTTCATACCAAAGCCTATGGACAGGGAATTCAACATGCACTCATTTCTCATTTTTTCTATATTTTCTAAAAACTCATATGCCATCTGCATACTTGTTCCCTCAACAATGCACTAGAGCCCTCCTCAAAACCTTCAAAATATATGCCAATGTAGGCCGAAGTATCAGGTCTGAAGTCTTCAAGAATTTGTGAAAGGGTTACTACAAATCTATGACTGAAATCAATACATGGCTCTTCATCTTGTTTTCTAATTTCCATTAATCTTGTAACAAGATCAGCAAGTTCTCTTGCAAATTCTTCTCTAAAACAGTCAACAAGTTCATCCCAACAGGAAAAGGATCTCTTTGGAAAGCTCAAATACCAATCTCTAGCTTTTGCATCAAAGGATCTAACAAAAAACCTCATCCACATATCCTCATCTCTAAATGAGTGTCTTTCCATAAAACTGTGAAAATCTTGGATATGTGCACCTCCATCACACACACTGTGTCCACTAAATCTAGGCATCTGATTATAAATTTGAGCAGGCATACTTTTAACTTCATAATCAACCCATGACAAATCTAATTGGTCATACAAAGGATTAGAAGGGCTGACAAGAGGTTTAGCATTCTGACTGGCAGACACAACAGGGTTATTATTTAACTGAGCCTGCTTAGCCTCTAAGGATATCAACCTATTCTTTATCTCTTCAATTTTTTACTTAACATTTCATCCCCCTCCTGACTGAGTATGGGTGAATACATATTTAGATTTATATAAATTTCACTCTTAGACATCATATGTCTGCCTAAGACCTAAGGCTTCCCCCTAGCATCTAACTTATGCAATAAAACAACAAATATAAGTGGGAAGGAGCTAAGTACCTTTTCTCATCTAGATGTTGAAATCTTGAACAGAACAGCCTTTCATGTGCAATGAAACTTTTTTGCAGAGTCGCCACCTCTCCAAAGAGGATAAAATTTTCAAATAGTTGAAAGCTCATCAAATATTTTTTTGAGTTCATTCCACTAGCAGAGCACCATATTCACATGAAAGAACTGGATATGCAGCAATGATTTCATACTATTTGACTCTTGGTCCCCAGCAGAGTCACCAAATCTGTTGGTTTTTTCCCAAACTGGATGCTTGCTCCCAGTTATCCCTACAAGGTAGCCATCAATGATCAACAGGATCTTTGCGCCAGGGGCCAATAGTATAGGAGATAGACTCTATAAATATCTCCTCTTCTTCTTCAGGCTCTGCAAAACCTAGGGGGTATTCCCTATTCAACATCCATAGGATATGCTTGTGAACTAGGGGATGTTGACACAAAGCAAATAAATCCTCCTTTATGTAGACCAAAACTGTGAGATAAGTATAAAGGGGCTAGCTTTGGGCCTATGTTCAGTTGTGAGATAGAGGATTTTGATCCTAAAACTACTTCTAAGGTCCTAATGGTTTTGAAGTTTTAAGTTTGATTTTTGGTGTTTGGATGCAAAACTAGGACCCTAGTTGTAACCTAAATACAAGACTAGATTGGTGCCTATCCAGGGCTCGGAGTCAATAGACATAGACATGTGAATGGTCAGCATAAACATATACCAAAGACTAGATATCAAAGGGATTTTGTAGTGTCTCCTTTGCAGATACTTCCCAAAATAGAGTATTCAGTCATTCATACTTAAAGGTATCCCTGCTGCAACATACTTTCTCAATGATTAATCTAAAATGTTTAATTTGTTCCTTGAACAAAGGTAGGAGATTAAACATTCAATATAGAAAACCCATATTCTTGAATCTTAAATAACCCTTAGCTATCTTGATTCAAAAGAAAATATGCCCACATCTTGGAGACAAATGATTAAACACATGCAACAATGCATTTCTCATATAAAACAACATGAAACCAGTTAATTTATGCATAAAACATACAACATGAGATTAAACTCACAAGATGCCAGAATAGAGCTACCAGTGAAGTTGTATATTATCACAGTACCTAGATTTTGTCTAGTTTTCAACACACAGCAAATGAGTAACATCGTCTGCTATATACAACAAGGAAGGTGCACTCAACATTAATTACATGGCGCTCTCCAAGATTTTACCAAATACAATGCATCACCAGGGAGGCGCCGAAAAACATTAAATGCCACTGGCAGAAACAGAGGATAAAACAGGTGGGATCATATTCTGCACCGCCGCTTGAAGATCTTCCCTACCAATTTGGTAGTTGACCTGTCCATCAGATCCATGCCTCTGTAAATCACCATTAATGGCATACCAACCCACAGCCTTGGGAATGCAGTAGTTGTGTGCGTTAGAACCCTTCTAGCCTTGAAAAGCCACTGTGGATACATGGAAAACCCACTGTGGATACATGGAAAACCCACTGTTTAAACAGAACCATCGATTCCCCTCTTTCCCACCGAGATTTGCGGCATAGATCACGTTGAAAAGTCAACCACCAATGATATCGTGCCACGCGGGTGTTATCCTACCGATCACTTGACCCTTTTAAAATTTGTGAGACTCATTACCCCACATTCACCCCGCAACGACCTCTTCATCACTTTATATGCATGACTACTCCAAAAGACAATAGTCAGCGATTTTGCTCCCAACGACGTCAGCTTAGATCCCATCGAAGTAGCTCCTGCCGTCGAAGAAACACTCCTCATCCGCACCGATATTACTTGTCACACTGATGATCTTCCTACCTGATGATCCTCCATCAGCCAGACCCTTTATGTCAGCGAACCACCTGCTTGCTTACCCGATATGAAATATCACCCTGATATTTCATATCACCCTAATGGAGAAAATCACCCCCATCAAAATATCATCCCACGGGAAACATCACCCGATGAGAAAAATATCACCCCGATATTTCATATCGCCTAGATGACCACATGATGCACCCCATCGATCCTGATGATGTCATCGTCATGTTGCAATATCAGGGGGATCTTCGTAAGGTGATTGATATCAGAAATGTGACCCACTCCTCCTTCAGAATATCAGGCTGGACTGAAAACTTCACTTATGACCCGATTGGACTTTGATGACATCATCGTCATGTTGCAAAGGGTGATATTCGGCGACAAGGGTGATATTCGTAAGATCACCTGATATTTAGAATATCATCCCCTACAAAGATTATTGAGTCACCAAACAGGTAGATATCACCCCCTTGTAAAATTGATGTCTGCAACATCGAGGTGATAAAACAACATAGGAGTGATCTTAACTAAGATCACCTGATATTTGAAACATGATGACCCCCTCTACAGAATATCGGGTCATGTTGAAACCTTGCAGCAGCATCGGGGTGATCTTCATTAAGATGACAGATATTTGAAATATCACCCCCCTGGCGGAAAATCAAGTCATATATGAAATATGACCCCCCGTAAGAATATCAGGGTGATCTTCCCTGACTTGGAATTTTTTGGATTTTTGGGAGGGTGCCTGCAAAATTAATTGCTTGAAAACCTGAATGTCCATGCAGGCAGTAACAAGGTGGATACGAGGGATGATTAGGATATGAGATGGATTAAGATGATTAGGGATGATAAAATTGGATGATTAGGTGGATAAGATGGATAATTAGGATATGATATGGGATGAAGTGATTGGATGATTGGGATGAAATGATTAGGTAATAGAGATGATTAGGATCTGTGATGTGGATGACGTTGGATGATTAGGCTAGGATGAAGTGGATAAGAGGAATGATTGAGATAGATGGGGTAAAATGATTATGATGATTAGGGACGAGGTGCATAAGGTGGATGAGGATGGGATGAAATTGGATTGGAATAGAAGGTGATAATGAATGGTTTAAGCTTGACCTTGGGGTGTTCAAACACACATGCATGGGTTTGTCAAGGCTATGGATTGAGGGTTGGGCTTATGCAAATGATCAAACACACACACAATACACAAGAACAACCTAGATTAATCAAGTAGGAGCGTCTTCATAGTGTAGGCCCACACAATAAAATACAGGTCATCAATAGTCCTACCTAACAAGGAATATCTTTGCCAGGGCGGATAGATAGGGGTCCAGAGAGACAAAGTGAGAGAGAGGGAGAGGGAGATATAGACTTAGAGAGATAAAGATAAATGGATAGATAGAGAGGGAGATAGAGAGATAGAGAGAGAGATGGGGGAGACAAAGACAGAGAGGAGGAGAAAGAGAGAAACTAGATAAAGAGAGAGGAGGAGAGAGAAAGAAAGATAGAGGGGGAGATAGTTAGAGAGAGGGGGGAATGGAAAGAGAGGGAACATAATAGAGGGAGGGAGAAAGACGTAGAGAGAGATGAAGGATTAGAGAAGTGGAAAGAGATAAGTGACAAACAACAAATAGAGAATGAGATAAATAAATATATACAAAGATATATAGAGAATAAGGGAGAGAGAGAATAATAGAGGAAGACATAAGAATAGATAGAGAGGAGAAGAGAGAAATATATATCCAATCTCTCTCTCTCTCTCTCTCTATATATATATATATATATTTTCAAAAATCGAGAGAGAGAGAGAGAGAGAGAGAGAGAGAGAGAGAGAGAGAGAGAGAGAGAGAGAGAGAGAGAGAGAGAGAGAGAGAGAGAGAGAGAGAGAGAGAGAGAGAGAGAGAGAGAGAGAGAGAGAGAGAGAGAGAGAGAGAGAGAGAGAGAGAGAGAGAGAGAGAGAGAGATTCTAGAACCTTAGTTTCATTTTGCAAGGATTGAATAGAGAGAGAGTAAAGTTAATATATTATATATTATATTAGAAATGTGTTTACTCTTTATTTATGTGTCATGCATAATTCCAAAATATATATAGATATATAAATATAATTTAAATACTTAATTTTAGAATAAATATTATACTAAAGGTATTAAAATCTAATATATTATATATTATTTTCCAAATCTATTTATTCTTATATATAAATAATGCGACCAAATGACAGAGGACATCAGTCTCATTTTGAAGGAGACTTTATAACCAAACATTTAAAAAATGGCTTCCATAGATGAAAGATTGTTCATTATAGGATACCATATTTTTGTTTTGAAGCCTATTTATCTAAAGGGCATCAACATCCTTTCTTTGTTCTCTAGAACTGGGGTTGCATAAGTTACTTTGCATCATTTGGGTATACCACTCAATTATGTTGTATCTACAAAAAATGGAGATAGGAAGAGCTAGAACATTCACTATTTATAAAGTTATTATAAGTGGATGAACAACCAGTGCATGCAATATGAAGGACATGATCTTAGCCAACAACTCCACTCAACCAAAACAAAATTTGTTAGGGATTGTTATGATGCTTGACATATCTAAAGAATTTTACAAGTGTGATTTGAACTTCCTCCTAAAGACTTTATGAAAGTTTAGATTTAGCAAACAGATGATTGATTGGATACAATGTTTGCACCTCCTCATTCTCCATCACAATAAATATCCAAAAGGATAAATAAGTGTAGAGGCTTGAGGCAAGAATATCCTTTTAGTTCCTAGCTACTTATTATCATGGAAAAAACACTTATAAGAAATATAGCTTTCCACTAAAAATAAAGGAAAATCTATGGCCAACGCGGTGTAAATGGAGGAACTAGATACATAGGTTATCATTTATAGATTACATTATCTTCTATTCCACTCTTTGTCTTCCTGCAAGAAACTAAATTAAAGAAATTCTTTACAGGTAACAACAATCTTCAAGGCAAAATAGGAAATGTCCCAACCCACAAGCAAAAGGTGATTCTTAATATCTAGGGATACAAACAAGTACGACTACCAATGAATTAACTAGGATTCCTAATACACCGAAAAGAAACAAATGGGCTAAGGGAAAAGAACCAACACATCACTCATGTCAATACACCTAGAAGAATAACAGGAGTAGAATATTGCCATTGTATAGGTTGATTGGATAAAATTTCTTGTTACTGGGTGTTGTCATTTATTATTAAATTTATATACGTTATTAATAAAATTATATAACTAATGGTTTAATTTACTTGCTTGTATTTGAAAACAATATTTTGATTTGCCTATAAGTGATGAAGAAAATAATACGAACATCATAACTCCATGCAAGAGTATTGACTTACTCTTTGGGAATCTCTCTGGTGCACCAATAGTCTTCTTAGAGTGTCATTTTGAAAACATAGGAAGAGGGAAATATGAGAAAAACATAGGGAGAGAGAGATATCATAGAAAGGAAGTGTGTGAGAGAGCAGCGGAGAGGGAGATGGAGACAAAGAGAGATAAAGAGAAATAGAAAAGGAGAGAGGTAGAGAGACAAAAAGAAGAGAGAGAGAGATTATTGTTTCTTATTAAATTATCATATCAACACCTCCAATTGAATTAATCATTTCATCAAGTCTTTATTTTGTCAAATTTTGCACATCTTCCACATTAATCAATTTACCCTTGAAATGTTATGTGGATAGAGATAGAGAAACAAAGAGAGAGTGAGGGAGGAAAAGTGAGAGAGAGTGAAAATAGAGAAAGACAAAAAGATATATATATATATATATATATATATATATAGAGAGAGAGAGAGAGAGAGAGAGAGAGAGAGAGAGAGAGCCTTCCAATTTCAATCAAAGAACATGGCTACATGCATAACCTTCCTATGAATAATTATTTCCAAATTTTATGTTTACTACCCATCACAATTGAAGAGACATTTACTAAAATGTACAAAATCATTACCCATAATGGGATTACAAAACTAAGGTTAACGTCAGCTATTCCAATACTCTTTCAATTTCGGTGTACCCATCGCACACTAAGGTGCGATTGCTAGTTATTAACATATAAGAGTAGGCCCCATGGGGCTGTTTAGCTTATTTTGGTTAGGAGTCACTATTCAACTTTTTAATGAGTCATTTGTGGAGCTAGTGGTCCCATGAATATTTAAATTTTTTATTTATTTTTAAGTTTATTTTAAATTTTATTTTTTTAATTATATAATTTTTTTAAATAAAATTTTCAAAAATCATTGTTATGGAACACTTCCATATCATTTGTAGACACCAAATTTCTATTAGATTCTCAAATAAATTAGGAGAAGAGTTCTGATACCAGGTTAGAGTCAGATACAACCACATACCATGTGGGATTCGTACCCACTATGTACCACGTCGATAAGCCGAGCTTACACAGACAAAGGGTCGAGGGCTCGAGGGACTCGAACTGATGACCTGAGCTCTGATACCATGTTAGATTCTACGAGAAGCGAGAACCGAGCCAGGATCCGTTGTCAGTCGTAGATCATATGCGCCTCCACTCAACAGATGATCGAAGATCAAAATAGTAGAATGAAGAGATATCTGAAATGAGAGAAAAATAGAGACAAAGAAAGAGAATTTTGAGAAGACTCTCAATACTCTAACCAAGCTATCACTGAACTGATATTCAAGCTTATGAACTTGATATTCAAGTTTGTGAACTAGCTTATTCACTTGCTACAGTGAAAGGAGAGTATTGTATATATAGCAAAAATAGGGCATATACATCCAAGAGGTGTAATAACTCCCATATCCCATAAAAGGTGGGAGATCTTATCTACTTGGTAAATGCCAAAACATATGGCATATACATCCAAGAGGTGTAATAACTCCCATATCCCATAAAAGGTGGGAGATCTTACCTACTTGGTAAATGCCAAAACATGTGGCATATACATCCAAGAGGTGTAATAACCCCCATATCCCATAAAAAGTGGGAGATCTTACCCACTTGGTAAATGCCAAAACATGTGGCATAACCTCCTTACATGAAAACAAAAAAGGAGTTATGAGGGGTGGCACATAAAGACAAAAGAGTGTGAGAACTCTAACTACCCCATAACCTACTTAGGAAAAGACAAAATAGTGGTTATGAGAGGTGGCACAATACCCCATGTGGCACAATACCCCATAACCTACTTAGGTAAGGACAAAATAGTGGTTATGAGAGGTGGCACAATACCCCATGTGGCACAAAAAGCCAAAAAAAATGTGTAACTCAACTATCCATGTGTGGGAGAGAGTTACACATGTAGCTAATGTATTTCGCCACGTGTCCTCATATTAACCACTTATATTAAACCTAAGCATATTAACCACTTATAATAAACCTAAGCAAGCTTAATAATGTGTAGGAAAAATAAATATCCCTAAGGAAAATAAAAAACCTACACCAACAATTTCTACGGGAAAATTGGAGGGAAATGTGAAAAATAGGGAAATAAATGTATGGAGCCATGTGACATTTTTCCCATTACTTATTTTCAGCCCCTTTTCTTCTGTAGCATATTTTTTTATTCTTAAATAGTAGTTGCTTCACTAAAATAGGGAAAGATTCTAAATTATCCTTTTCATATAATTAAAAATTTATATGGGACCAAGACTTAAATTTGATGGTCCTTGCCTATCAAGAATTTTTTTCTAGGGTTTAGTCTTCATTATTACCTTTCACATGACAATTATTTTTTTTAATGCAAGTAAAATTTTATATAATAAATATTTTTAAAAAAAATGATGTTAATATATTCATACAAGGATATTTCAAATAAATTAAGACCTCACAATACATAATCTAAAATGCAAATCTACTAGTTCTAAGCTAGAAATATTGTGACTGAAAAACAGATTGTAAATCTACTAGTAAACAAGTTGCATTGAAGCTTGCTTATTAAAAAAAATTGTAGAAAAACATTGAAGAGGGTACATGAACTATTCGATAATATGGATCAAAGGAATGCAACCTACAAAATGTGGTGATGGTAGCCAACAAGATATGCACATAAATGACTTTTAGAAACTTTCAAGCAAATGCAATTGGTAGGTTTAAGGTCGAACTTCACAACCTTTGTCAACATCCTCTCAGTCAATGCAATTGGCAAGCGTAAGGCATAATTTCCCAACCTTTGGTAGTCTTCTTTCTCTCTGTTCGAAACTAGAAGCTCTAGAATAGGTATGATCATCCATTAAAACATAATGGATAGAGGGATTCTATTGGCACGTTAAATTATAAATAAACTTGTGAATGGCAAAGTTATATGGTGATTTTTTTATGAATAAGTGACCATATCTATATTAATAAGAAAATAGAGTACATATATCCACAAAAAAGGGTGGGTGGTAAAAAGACACACCCCAAAGTCACATGGGCAATGCCTAGAAAGTCACAATGTCATGGCCTAAGCCTAGCAATTAGAAAACATAACAGAAACAAAATTTTAAAAAAAGGCCGTTAAGCGGCCAAAGCAATGCCAGTGGATGGAGGATCCTTGTCATCCGGGTTGCCCCATACAACAACGGGGTCCAGGATGACGTCAGGAGGAGCCCAACCATCATCATCCTTTTCCTTTTTTGTAGTGTTTTCTTCACGGCAAGGTGAAATTGCTAGATCCAAGCGTGGGACCCATTTAGAATTATTCGTGGGCCAACCAGAACCACCGCCAAGAATGGAACCACCAGAAGGCCACCCAAAATCTTCACTTCCTCCCCCTAGAGCTCTGTTAGAAGGCCACCCCAAGGTAGCCTGTAGAGGGGGAGAGGACGACCGTTGTCGGTGAGGGTGAGAGCCATGACTAGAAGGAGGTTGAGCATAGGGGTGAGAGTCCTTGGCAGAGCCACTTTGCTGCCGGCCTCGTGAAGGCGACTGACCCCTGGAGGAAGTGGGAGAGGGAGGCACATGAGCCACAGTGTAA
Source organism: Cunninghamia lanceolata (assembly GCA_027924645.1). Lineage (NCBI taxonomy): Eukaryota > Viridiplantae > Streptophyta > Pinopsida > Cupressales > Cupressaceae > Cunninghamia > Cunninghamia lanceolata. Next base: position 2,162,450 of record BSBN01001583.1, on the reverse strand, counting down.
GGGGCATTGCCCCAATGGTCCAACAACTCCTGAAAGCGAGAAACTTCAAGCACAGCTTTGCTATCTTGCACTCAAGAATTTGCAGGAGAACATCAGAACAAATAATAGCTTTAGAATATAAAGAAACAATAGTATCCATCTTGCTGCGAGAAAAGGTGCATGAATTTCTATCTTTCCATAGAGTGAAGAGGATTTCCACCCTGAAACTGTGCCAAATCTGGGTATACTTTGCAGGAATCCTAGGAGAGTCTCCCAATAGAGCCATATGCCAAGAAAAAGGCTCTAGCTAAAAGAAATCATGGATCCAAGTCCACAGTTGCTGTGCTCTAGCACAATACCAAAAGAGATGCTGAAATGATTCAGCCTACTCATAGAAAGGGCAACGAGGGTCCTGAATCCCTAAATGAAATAACCGAGCTCCCACTGGTAAGCCTTGGAAAAGAATACACCAAGAAAAGTGGGCAAGCTTGGGTTCAACAATTGCAGACCAAACAACATAAAATCTTTTACGTCAAATGGCTATCGAGGACTAAAGAAGCCATCGTTGATTGAGGGCATCAATCATAGGAAAATGAGGTGAAAGCCATTGATATCCAAGTCGAGGCTTGTAATTTATGAAAGGGGTTTCTAGAAACCATTTCTAGTCCTTCCACCATGGTTTATTGGAATGGATACCCACTTTATGAAGCATATCAGGCGGGATGGCATTCACCAGGCCATTGTAGGTTTCACAATCATGGTTTTGAAAGCCGAACTAGGCACAAAAAGCTTCCCATGAGAGAATGTGCATGGTGGGTCTATGAAAGATATCTTGTAAGGTTCGAATACCCTTCTTGTGAAATTTGAGAGCCTTGAGCCAAGGAAGCTTAGCCAACGACTGACCAGTATTGGCAAAAAGAGGAGACCACCATATGTTCTGTTGATTAAGGGAGAGCCCATCACGAAAACCATTTCCTGACCAGTGGATCCAAGGCTTTACCACCTCCCAGGCACACCATATGCTTTTGGCGACAAAGGTACACAAGATTTGAACAGGCTCTTGCATAATAAGAAGGGTAGGGAGACCAATTCCCTTCCAAGAGGGTTTGTGAGTGGGAAAACCTGCTTCAATATTGTGCCTGAGGAGGATTTTCCAGGCCTCGTTGCCAGTAAGAGCACGGATGATCCATTTGATACAGAGCAATGCCTTGCCGTTGAGTAGAGAGAAGGTCAAGGCCACCAGAATTTCACATTGAGTGGGATTATTAAATTGATTCCAAAATGTTTGATAAAATTTTTTTACGCAGTTTAATTTTAAAGCACTATTTATCATCTTTAAATAACTATAAGAAACACATGCCTACTATTAATAAATGGTAAACTATTACAAATTTTTAATATAAGATTTGTGAATCATTAATAAATACATAAAATAGATTTATAGATTTAAATTAACAGCCTCATGCTAAAAAGTATTTTTCTACTATTTTACTCTTCTTTATTTCTTGTTGTAAGTTTTAACTATGCAGGAAAATCTCAAATATAAACACAGAGCAACGAAAACCAATAACAATAATGATTACATCCCTATTTTCTATTAAATTGCCCATACTTTTTGGTATCAAATTTTTTATAGGAGAAATCTGCCCTAAAATATAAAAAGGGGATAAGAAGGAATGACTACTAAAAAGAGTCTCTTACTTACTTTTATCACTTGCTCAAAATTTCTAAAATCTATGTATTAACTCTCCCATTTGTGTTCCCTTTGCCATTTGATCCATCTAAATCATAATCTTAATGAAATAAATTACATAAAAAGACACATGTATATACATAAAAATAAATTACACAATGACAAAAACTATATTTGTATAGTTGTGTGAAAAGACTCCCAAGTCATAGTACCTTGCTAAGAGTCAATTGTTTGAAGTGATGGTAAATTACATGTATTAACATAAGGTCAAATATTTATTTTTACTGTATAAAATTTTTAAATACAGGTATACGGCCATCAAATTTAAGCTGGCATGGGACCACCCCTGCTGCTCAAATTTAATGAGAAAATTCAATTATATACCATGGGGTAAGTGGTGGGCTCTACCACTATCTTCGTTGAAGCATCTCGAGACTCGACATGTTTTTTATTTCGCCGGGACATGGATGATGGAAAGTAATCGAGCATAGTACGTTCGGGAACTTTAATTGGACGGGGGACAACTGTACGCTTTTTGAAAAATTAAAGTATCCTAAGAACCGCACTACCGAACCATTCGCATCAAATGAAATCCATGCTTTTTCCTTTTTAAAGTTTTGCTTGTGGCAGGGTGCTTTTCATTATTACAAATCTTCGCAGAAAAAACTATTGACCCACTTTAGCCAATTCTTTTTCAAAAGAACTATTCACTGCGTGCTCGTGTCAATAATTATGCGCCTTACAACAGTGTAATATTAAGTCGATACATGAATTCCTCTGCTTTTTGTGGTGGTCCTGTATTAAAGCCATCCACAACCATTTCTGGTTTCACATTCCTTCTCACCTCTAACATCTATACAAAACTGCGTTTAACGTTCGATCCACTAAAGCCTCGCCCTTTTGCAATTACAGTAACGAACAGATCGGATCGGAGCAAGGGCCCTCTCCAACTGGTTTGTAGTTAATATGGTAGAGACCACATAGTTTCCATCTGTTCAATCATGCTGTGCGAGGTAACAAGGCCCCAAATTCTTATTGGGTTTCTCTCTTCTTTGATTTTTTTCGAGTTTTGTGTGTGTTAAAAAGAAATTGCTTTGTTGGGTTAAATTCACACTTGCTAACGTGGTTGTCCCTTTCCTTCACAGACGCTTTATTCGGAGGCAATCGAAATAAAATCCGACCAGTAAAGTGTGGCAAGGGATTTGTATGCTTCAGAGTAAGATGGAAGAGGTTGTGGGAGTCGGAGTTGTCGCGAGGTTTTGTGTAGGGTCGATCTGCACGGAAGGATGTTCATACCAGATTTTGGCAAGCAAATGCTGTATACTCCACTGCATGCTTGAATAATGTATGAATCTTTACTCCTCTTCTACGTAGCGTGTAAACATGATGTCCCTTGCGTTTTTGTGTAATTTAACATTTGTGAGCTATTTAGAAGGGACTGAAGGAATAGCTGTTTGATATCTGCTAAAGAGATGTTTCCTACTTGGTTTACTATTACAAGTGATTTTTGAGTATTTGAATATCGTATTTGGAGAGAATGGAAGATGTAACTTCTATATTAACAAACTTTATTTGTTTTGGTTTTTTTTGGGAGGTTCTCAGATTCTCTAGATTCAAAGCAGTATCTTTTGAGAAGCAAAGGTACGCAAACATGTGTTTTTACATCAATTCCATCTTCCCTGTTTAATTATCGTATTTTGAAATTTCTCTTTCTAGTATGATCTTGGGATTTTCCATGTTGGAAAAGTCCACCAGCTTTCATGGGATTTTCCAGTTCGTATAATTTATTAAGAGATAGTTTTTTTGTTTTAATTATTATTATCGTATAAGTGTAATGTATTTTATTTGAATATTATTTGGTTTAATGGTGAAACAGTCAATAGAAATTTTATATCTCGTCCACACTCAAAAGTGATAAATATGTGTCCTATTTTTATTAGCCAAAATTGACCTTTGACTATTGAACTAGATGATGTTTAAAAATAGCCCCAGTCAGTATTCCATCTTAATTTCAATATGTAAATCTCAGGGTATCATAACCACACTTCAAGTTAAGTCTACAATCTATGGTGTTTATTGTTTCAAACAACTTGCAAGGAACACCACAAATAAATGATCTGCATAAAATAGCAAATTCTTTCTCTTGGGAGAAACCAAATACTGTAATCAATAGCACAATAATATCAACTAATCCCCTACTTGTATAGATCTTCCTCTATTTACATCACCATTTCTCTATTAAGAATGCACGTGACATCTTGCATCTGGGAGATTATTCATATACAACTTGTACAAGACAAAGATAGTGGGCAAAACATAAGATAATTCGGAACAATTAGCCATGCATGTTTATGATTAATACTAGCACTTGCACCCATAGGAAGTTCAAGGAATACGCTGATAGGAACAACCGATAAGTTTAGAAAAATTTTCAGCGTGAATTTTTTTACGGAGACAATTTTCCGAGCACTATAATGCTCACATATAAAAGTCTATCTGCTAATTATGCAGGTGGATTATCTAGTTCACAATATAACACGCACTTCTACCTCCATTTTTATAACTATAGTAGTGTATTATAGTAGAAATTAGTGTCAACGAGAAGAGACAGAAGGAAGGGAATGCAATAGCCTTTTCTAAAAAAATAATAAATCTTCAATATAAAATTAATTATTTTTTCCAAATTTAAATTTCAAACATTATTGTGTTTCGCAGATAGTTTCACCACATTTCTTTATTTGGCTGTATTAAAAAAAGCTTATCCTTTGTGCTGAGGCAACTACATTCTTCAATAATCTAATTATATCATCTGCAGCTTAACTACTCTACAATAGTCATAATCAAATAAGCTTTATGAAACCTCCTCTTAATCTAAGGAAATTTAAACTCAAAGATATAGAAGACATATTACCATGGGGCATGATATTTTGATAATCAAGGTAACTTTTGTATGGTTTAAATTCAGGTTTACGATTTAGATTTAGGAATAACCAAAAAAATACCAGACATATGGTGATATATTACAGAAGATAATTTTTGTAAACATGTAAACAAAAAATGTACCAGGGCTCTATTAGTAGTGTAGAATTGTCTGCAGTTTAGAACACCGCAGTAGTCACCTCTGACCTTAGTTCAAAGACTGCAACAATCACTTCTGACCTCCGTTCGAATACCACATCAGTCGCTTTCTTGGCTGCTAGGTTGTTTGCGCTTTGAAGGGCAAACAAACAAATGCCTTCGAAGACATTTTCGAACGAAGGTATTTTAATTCAAGAAATAATAATAAAAAACTAACTTTCTTTGAAGATATCTTTGAACGAAGATTTTGCTTACATGTTCACTCGAAGGTGTCTTTGTTTGAAGATGTTGACTTTGAACGAAGGTTTTTGGGAATCTGCTTTAGGTGGGGTTATTTTATGTCTTGCCCTACTAGTAGGACACACTATTGTGCTATAACCTAAGGCACACAGTAGTTGAATGAAGCAATGTAGTTTGTAGTAAGAAGAATAATAATATAACAAAGCAGTGGTCGCATGGAGTCTTGACACAATACCTTATGCGAACAATAATAGCAACCACAACAATATGAATATGTCATGCACATTTTAGACTAGTAATTATTCGCCTCATTTGTCATCCAGTGTATGTTAAGTTACTGATTTGCTACATTGCATTGTTTAATCGTTGTTTATAATTGCTCACGTTAAGCCTCATGTTGCATGGTTGTAACAGAGGATGCATGGTATGAACAAATGTGGAATGCTAGTGCAAGGCTGCTGATTACCATTACTTAGGGTGGAGAGCGTGTGCTTTGTTTTCTCGTAAGGTCACATGGAGTGGGTTTGTAGCCTAGAACGAATTTCGTCCACTGATATCCTTGTATTCGACAAACATTTTAAACTAACAATCTCCATCTAACAATGTATGGAAGCTCGCCTTGCTCCACAAGTGAACACCTATCAACATAATGAAAAGTGAATTTAAAACCATACCTAAAATTATTGTGATTGTTTATATAAATCTATGATATACAAGCACAACATTATTGTGATCATCCCACTATCTCTCCATTTTTTTTGCATGGCTCTTCTTGTACCAAAAGCTAAAGGTGTGTTCAAAGTGTCTCACCTCTCACGCTCTTGGGCCTTCCATAAACGTCTCTTTCTTATCACCACCGACTCCCTCTTCTCTCTCTTACACATTCTTTCCTTGTATGAATAGGTAGAGCTGTCTTTTATATGTTTTCCTGCAGGATTCCGCGTTTCATTCGCATGCGCTCCTGAACGAAATGGGTCCACCTCTCTTATGATTCCCAGCGACTATACAGATCACACCCTATACATCTTTTCTGCAAGTAAGGAAAACCCTTCGGTTCAACTGGAATGACTCTACTGTTTCTGAATTTAAGTTCGACGGCTTGCATTGCTTCAATGGTCGTCTAAGGCGTATGCACAGCCAAAGACCCTCACTTTCCATCTGGCACCGTACGGATGCTCAAATTCTCTCTAGGGAACGCGTATCGGTAATAAATCAAGGTCATTTGAGGAGTTCACTGAATTTGTGCAAATTTCCCAACGTTGGAGTGCATTCCATAGAGCTCGGCGTGCATGCACACCGTCCCGTTCTATATTTCTGATCGGAAATTTGGGCAACTTTAGGCACGTCGTTTGGTGGGTAACATGTTCATGAAAAATAATTATTTCTCACATGTTTATTTTGTAAAAACTATATAAATCCCTTGTGCTGCTAATATTATTTAAAATTCTAATTGTCAATGCTCATTAATACTTAAGAGAATTAAATTCATAAATTAAGAGAATTAAATTCAAAAGTTTGTTCTAGCTGGTGAAATTGTTTTCAAAAGTGACAGGAAATTGAGCCATTTTCGCCGGTTCTTTTTCAAAAGAATCATTCCCTGGGTGCTCATGGACCAATCATATGTCAATAATTATGCACCTTTCAACAGTGTAATCGTACAGTCGACGCATGAATATCTAGATCTTGTCTGCTTTTTGTGGTGGTCCTCTATTAAAGCCATCCACAACCATTTCTGGTCTCACATTCCTCCTCACCTCTAACATCTATACAAAGCTGTGTTTAATTCGATACCCTAAAGCCTCATCCTTTTTGCAGTTACAGTAACGAACAGATCAGATCGGAGCAAAGGGCCTTTGGAACTGGTTTGTAGTTAATGGAAGAGACCATATAGTTTCCCTGTGCGAGGTGACAAATCCCCAAATTCTTAGTTGTCATTAGTATGTGTGTAGATTGCCTAATATGTATACTCATCTCTCACCAAGGGTCTTGAGCTCTTGTTCTTGGTGCTTCTAGTATGTATAATCATCAACGATGTCAGAGGGAAACATACAATGATAGAATCTTAAGGTTAAGATATATTATGGCCTCTATACCATAAACTAAAGAATAGTGTGTAAACCTCACAAGTGTATGTATGTTAGTATAGTAAGCTCATAATGAATAAACAAGTTATGTATACCAATTTGTACCATGTTTTTCAACTTCTAAAAGATTTTTTTCAATTATTTTATTAGTGGCCTCATCTTGTTAATTACCTTGTGGATAATATTGTATCAAAAAACATTATTGTATGTAAAACAATTTTACGAATTTCTTTGTTACAACCTTTTTGTTTTTGAATGATTTGTTCTATTTATGTATGCAAAAATATGGAATGAAATAAGGAAACAATATGCAAGCATCTATTCCATACTTAAGACATTCAAGATGCATAAGACTAAATAAATGAAATAGAAACAAATAAACACTATTACCACAATAGCCTTCTTGTTGCACCTTGTTGCTCCAATGATATTTTGCTAGAGGTTTGTATATGTTGGTTGCTCAATTTTGTAGAATAACTTTATCATATGGAGACTTGATTGATTTTGATAGCATGTGGTTACTTTCAAAATGTGGATGATAATAGCTTGGTTGAGGCTTGATTTATAGATGCTTGAATAATAGAATGAATGGCTAAGATTAAGAGGTTTAATGGATGGCTAAGATTAAGAAGTGCAATATGAAAATGATGGCTAAGATTTGATGAGAGGATTATAACAGAAGGACAAAGCTTTTAGGGCATCCTTATGTGAATGGTGAAGATTAAAAGATATAGTATGAGATGAATGGTGAAGATGAAAAACTCATTTATTGTTTGTGACAAGTCATGTAACTCTCAATAATTAATTTAAATAATGATTTAATTTATTATTGGAGAGGGGATGATTGGAAGATAAATTAATTAAATAAATAAGATTTATTCAATTGATTTTGGCTAAAAAAGAAATAAATGAATTAAATAAATATAATTTATTTATTTATTTAATGTGGGAAAGGGATTAAAGGACAATGTGTTGCAAGATGAATGTCTAGGGGATGTTGAAGGGTTATGACGACATGGCTAATTTCAGGTGTTTACATTTTGCCCCTCTTTAAGATGATGTTGTGACTAAGAGAAGTAACATCATTTCAAAGAAGATAAGGTATGGATGGAGGGAAAATGATGCCCCAACCACTTGAAGGAGTGACAAGGAGCAACGATGTAAGGATGGGATGTTCCCTCGAGAGGATAGGTGGGTTAGAAGAACACGGGATCCTCTCGAAATGGATGAAACTGATTGGGTAAGGAAAGGGTGGATTGATAAAGGATGGACGAAATGGATGAAAAGGATGTTATTCTACATTAAATGAACAATCATATAGTTTGATATAGCACGAGACATTAAGACCAGGGTGACGATGTGTCGTGTGCATGAAAGGATTGACACAAAAAGGTCACAAACACACATACACCTTTGGGAACCATAATGTCATTGTAGCAATATGTGGCAAGGACTTGAAACAAATTTAAGATAAAATGATAACACACACAAGCAAGCATGCACAAATGGTTCAAAAAACTACAAAGTTGTGCACCTGTCAAGCTAAAAAGTGATGATTGATTGATTAGGATAGTGTTGTCATTACGGGGAACGATATATCCCTAGATCAACACAAGGATGCGGGAACAATATTATCCCATTGATGATGATTAATGATGGATTGATTGATTAGGTTGATAGCAAGGTTGGAACAAAACCATGAATACTTTTGGATGATTTGACTAGATTGGTCTAGATTAAGGACAACTTGCATTTGGGTTTATTGCTTGGAGTTTTTGGATATTTGATTTTTTGGATTTTTTAGTTTTTTCTTGATTTTTTTTTTTTTTTTGTATGTTGCTATGGGATGGGAGTGGGTGATTGCAGTTTGGATCCGGGATGCTAGATACAAATGACAAGGGAATCACCAAGTCTAGAGGCGAGGATGAAAGAAGCGGATAGATGGCCAAAAGGATTATGGATAGAAAATGGGAAGGATGGAGGATACATAATGGATGGATGGAGGGGTTTTGGATGTGATCTCCAAGGACTATGTCACATAGTAAGAATGTGCCCCACTCAAGATATTAGACTTAGGATTTTGCATGACAATGCTTGTAATGATAAGGATGATAAGATTGTTTGGAAAGGATTAGCTATATCAAAAGATGTCCAAAGCATTTTCAACATTCTTCCCATATCCTTATCAAGATAAATAGGAGGATGGGAGGAGAGGATGATGCCATGTAATAGGTAGGAGGATATAATGGATGAGGATGGTAGGATAGGAAAAAAATAATAGTAGGGGATAGATGAGACAACTTGCCCCCAAGTGTAAGGTACATAGATAATCAACCTGCATGTATGACACCATTTTGCCAAGTTTTCATCATGGTTCTTATCCAAGGCACTATGAAAATGGTTTTCACCATTGGACAAATTATTTCTCTTTTTTCTTTCTTTTTTTATATTTTTGTTGATGGGATGGGGGATATGGATGAGAGGCATTTGGAAGAGGTTGGAGATTCAAGCGTCTAGTTCCATGAAAGGTTATAGTGTTCCACTATAGATGAATGTTGCACATGGATCATGTCAAGTGTCATGATGCACATGGATGTTGGTAGAAGATTTCATGAGATGGAGATGGAGTGGATGAATGATGGATGATTGATGGATGAAAGGTTTATGCAAAAGCATGGACTATAGGGATGTGATAGGGAAGATATGTAGGATAGTGGATATAAGATGGGGAGATAGAGGTATGTGGGATTATTGTGGGGTCAAGACGAACCAAGACCAATATTCGCACACACTACATTAGAGTTTGAAGATTATGCTTGTGATGGGGTGTGGGGAGTAAGGGAGACATGGATTGCCGATTTGCAGATTTAGGGACCCAAATGGACTTAGGATGTTTTAATGGGGATCAGGAATTTTGTGAGTTTGGGGTGGAGTGGGCTGTGGATACTTCACTTGGATTTAATGCCTTTTTCTTGGGTACCCAAACCATTTTAGTTTTTGGATTTGGAGGTTTGGGGTTTTGCGGCCTTTTAGATGGATTTTGTTTTTTATATTGGGGATCGATGCCTTGTGGCATGATCCTTTTTAGGCTTTGATGTAGCTTTTGCTATATGTGTGGAGGCATCCAATTTTTTTTTTATTTTTGAATCCCATGGGCTTTGGGATAGCTTTGTATTTAGTCGATGTGTGCATTCATTGATCATGATTAGGGATTTTGGGGAATTTAAGGGAACGAGATGTGTGGATGGAGGGATTAGTGGACTTGTGGATGAAGGAATTAGGGGATTTGAGGATGAGAATATTAGGTGGGAGAAGTGTCCAGGTAGAGTGGATGGAGGGAGATGTATGGTCACATGCTTTTGGGATTTGTATGACGATGGAGGAGGGATGGTGACATATGATTTGGAGGTGCAATGGGATGCACCGAGTTTGGGATGGAAAGAAGTAGATTTAGGAGGCGTGGAGGTGATACCAACATTTTTGAATTGTTTTCCTTGGGATGTATAACCAAGGCCATGCGATCATGGGGAGACTTTGACATGTATGGGCTTAAGATACCTTGTTCATGAAGGCCTAAGCATTTGCTTGATAATTCATGTTTTGGAGTATGTGATGTGCAATGGGATGTTCATTATTTAGGACACAAGATGCGAGTCCATTATTAGATGAGGGAGGATGAGTGGTGGATAGAGTTTGTTCCTCTTGTATGAGAGAACCATCACGAACGAAGGTAGTGGGACCAAGAGGATAGGAAGATGGATTTTGAGTGAGATTGAAAAGGTGATGTTAAAGGGATGATAGGAGATCATGAAGGATCAATAGGATCTTGATTAACATTATGCTCATTAAAATGTAGATTGTCCATGTTTTTCTTGGGGACCAAGTGTCTCATTAAGGGAAGTGGATGTTGTTGGATAATGGATAGGATTAGTTGGAGGATGGATAGGACTAGTGTTGGTGGGATTATGGATAGAAGGAGAATTTTCTTCGCTTCAAAGAAAGGCCATGAAGCAGGGTGAGTGTTCAAGTTGATCAACAAGGCTTTCATGCTCAAGTGGATAATCATGAGGGGGAGTAGCTACTTCTTGGGTAGCTTGGGTAGTGTGATCTTGAGGAGCTTGGATGGTTTTATCTTGACTTGGTGAGGGACAAGGTTGATCATGCTTTGGATTGGACTCTTGACATAGCTCTTGGGTTTCTTGAATGCACGTGATAGGCGTTGGATCATTGACAATATGATTGCATGGGGGATTTTGATTCACATTTATGGTAAGAAGCTTTTGAAGAGGCATGATAATCATAAGACTAGGGGATGGTAATGGAGGAATAGGTATGATATGTGGAAACTCTTTGATAGGCACAAGTATAGATATTTGAATGCATGATGGTTTTTGATTCCTTGCTAATAGCCATTGGATCGCATCTTTCATAACTTCATGGGTGGATGGACAATATAATGGATGGACAATAAGGGTGGATGTTGTAGGATTAGGATTAGAATCGGGTGGATGAATAATAGGAGGAAAAAAATAGGATTAGGAGTTCTTGTGCTAGAGGGGGATGACATTGGATTGGTGGAGTTGGATGACTCCATAGGTTTTCTTTTCAGATGTTGTTCATAGAGTCTATAGAGGTCATTTAAGAGAGGTGATTTAAATTTAGGATGAGGAGTTGATGGTGGATTAGATTGAGGGGATGGTAAAGGATAGGATGGTGGATTTGTTTGATAAGAAGATGAAGGTTGATAAAAGGTTGATGGATTTGGATGAGAGGAACTAGGGGATGGAGGAAGTATATATGAAAATGGTTGTTGGGACATAGATGGAGGTGAATATGGAGATAGGGGATGACCTTGATTTCCCTTGTCAAAGGTAGCATGAGAAGGAATCATGAATATTGGATTTTGACTCAAGGGGTAGCTAGTGCTAGCACATTCTTGTTGTAAAGGGGCTTGATATGGGCGTTGGGTGATATGAGAAGAAAGGGAAGGTTGTCGATATGTATTTTGAGGGATATTGGAGGAAGATATGATAGATGAAGATGAAGACATGGTATTGACTTGGTAAGTGGTATATGATTGTTTGTAAGAGGATGCAGGGTGGTATGAGGTTGTAGGATGGCTAGAAAAATTCACATTAGATTGGATATGTTCAAAGTTTGTGTCATGATCAACAAGGTATTCATGTTCAAAAGATGCTTCATAGTATATAAGATCCTCATCAAGATATGCAACAAGAGGGCCTTATAGGATTGGGATTTGGGGGCGAGATGAAATGTTGGAATAAATAGGTTGATGACTTTGAGGTATGGATTGAGATGGTGTATACATTGGTTGAGATGACCTATCCCTATATGAGGGTGAAGTTTGGTATGAATTTGATGGGGATTTAGGTTGAATTTAAGATGTTTGTTGAGGACGTGAGTTTGAAATATGTTTGAAGGATGTTTGGTATGAGCCTAGAAGGTCTTCATAATCACAACCAAATTTGAGACTGCCTATTATGAGTTTGGATTTTGGATTTAACATAGGCTTGCACCAAATATCCATTTCTTTGGAGGTTTTGATGCTTTGCCCAAATAAGCCTTCTTGTTGCACCTTGTTCCTCCAATGATATTTTGGTAGAGATTTGTATATGTTGGTTGCTCAATTCTGCAACATAACTTTATCATATGGATACTTTATTGATTTTGATAGCACATGGTTACTTTCAAAATGTGGATGATAATGGCTTGCTTGAGGCTTGATTTATAGATGCTTGGATAATAGAATAAATGCCTAGGATTAAGAGGTGGAAATAGATGGCTAAGATTTAATGAGAGGATTATGAGATAAGGACAAAGCTTTTAGGGCATCCTTATGTGAATGATGGAGATTAAGAGATGTAGTATGAGATGAATGGCAGAGATGAAAAGATCATTTATTGTTTGTGACAAGTCATGTGACTCTCAATAATTAATTGAAATAATTATTTAATTAATTATTGGAGAGGGGATGATGGGAGGATAAATTAATTAAATAACTAAGATCTATTCAATTAATTTTGGCTAAAAAAGAGATAAATGGATTAAATAAATATAATTTATTTATTTATTTTAGGTGATGGAGGAAATGGATTAATTAAATAAATATATAATTTATTTAATTAATATGAGAAAGGGATTAAGGGACAATGTGTTGCAAGATGAATGTCTAGGGGATGTTGAAGGGTTATGAGGACATGGCCAATTTTAGGTGTGTACACTATAATTATGGTAGATGGAAAGACAAATGTAGAAATAAGATTATCCAATATGAAATTGTAGATATAAGACACCATACTGGCTTTTGATTGTATTTCTTTGACCCATTTTGTAAAGTAGTATGTGGCGGTCTTTCCAAAACTCTATAATGCCTATGCTACCCTACTTCATAATGGGGCTAGCCTAGACTTAATTCAGATTGTAGATGCATGCATGAAGAATGGTAGTTGAATGTTAGTGCTCTCGTCTCAAACAAGAAGGGACCAATGATTATCAGCTTAACCAAGTATGCACTTGATTGTAAGGAAGGCTAGTGACTAGATTGAAGCCCTACTCTATGCTGGTGATAAATGTATGACCATTAGAAGAGGTTGAGGCAATCTTATCTACCAAGTCGAGTGTTGGGAAAGGTGTGATGTATACCTTGCATAATAATAATGTAATATTGCTGTTTAGTTTTTGTGCATTTGAGGATATGCATATTAGACTAGTATAGAAAATCTTGGGGACACTTGTAAGTTATATAGAACATTAGAAATGTGTTTAATATATAAGGCACATTAGATAAATAGATTTTAATATTGGGTCATAGTTTAGTGAGCACATGGTTTTGGGTTCATGTTTTATTTAATACCACAATGGTTTTGTGCAAACTTGGCCTATAAAAGAAAGCACATAGGTAGCAATTAAGAGAGCATAGGGAGGTTGCATATGCGGTGACATGAGGCATTGAATTGGATATATTTAAGGCAACATAATTCTCATTGGCTTGATCACATGGAGGAATACAATAAAATGGTTCCTCATATATGTTTAAGTTGGATATATTATACATATTGTTCACAATATTTTTAACATATGTATAGCCATTATATTAATGCCATGAGTAACAACACAACTATGTAATAATTAATGACAACTTCCCTATTTTTTAAATAGATACTTTGTTTTAACTTATGTAATTCCCATATGTATAGACTTGACTTATTGGAGATTAATTTTAATAGAAATAGAGAATGACATGAGAAGAGCATAATACTTGGCAAGTTTCTTTAAAAAAAACTGAGACGACTTCATAGTCTAACATAATGAGTCAACCCTGAAGGAAAAACAAAACATGATAACAACCAAAAGATAAATAACTACTCCACTTGTCCTACAAAACTACCTACAATCTTATTTAACTATATACTACCCCACTTGTCTATCGGGCAACAATCAATAGGTCCTTCTGAACAATCTTTGAAATACATAGTAAATTATTAGAACCAATAAACCAACCTCACTAGAACAAACTAGAAAAGAGAAGTGACTAAAACTGAAAATTAGAAATATTTTCTTAAATTAAAAATATATATATTAGGGTTGAATAAAAAAGACAAAGCACTTTAGAAAAAGACAAAGTGAACTTAGAAAATGAAAGTAGACATCTTTCAAGAAAATACAATGTGAAAGCGCGGACAAAGAAAATTGGCTTCACCAACAAAAATGATTGCAACATATGTAAAAACTAAAGTAGTTGCCTAAAAATTTCATTAAGGAGAGCATAATGGTGTATTTTAATTTCTTCAATTACTTATATTATTTATAGTCTAGTCCATGGGAAATATATTCTCTTGCAACTTAGGCCTCCCAAACATTGGATGGCTTTTGTTTATAATTGGCTAACGAACAATGTAACTAATACATATAGCTATTGGCATTAACAACAATGTTACCATTGAAAACAAGGAAGTTGGTTCTAAGATGAAGCCCATTTAAAAATTTTGGCCCTTAATCTATAGTTTACATATTGATGACTTCAACTTTCAAAGCTAACCTTCCTACTTTAATTATATATATACCTTTTTAATTTTATATCTCGATAATTTTAAATGTTCATTTCAATAAACAAAGTGTCATGGTTCAATATAAGTGAGCAAGTTTTTCTTTTATATGTTTTTGGATATATATGCTTTTCCCTATTCAAGGAAGGCACACTTTTTATATTCCAGTTGTGAATATTAATATTATTTCAAACAAAAATTATTGTACCATGGTCTAACTTACCATAGTTTAATGTAAGGCTAAATAAAAAAGACAACACATTTGAAAAATGAAAGTAAGGATCTTTCAAGCAAATATAATGTAGAAGCATAGATAAAGAAAATTTCTCTAATGGACAACAATGATTGTAGCAAATGTAGAAACTAAATTAGTTTCCTATAAGGTTCATTAAGAAGGAGAGCATAATGGTATGTTTTAATATCTTCAATTGCTTGTATTGCTTACAATCTTGTCCATGGAAAATCTATTCTCTTGCAACCTAGGCCTCCCAAATAGTGGATGATTTTTTTTATAATTGGTTTAAAAAACACAACTAATACATATAGATATTGGCATTGATAACAGTGTTACCAAGGAAAACAAGGAAGTTGGTTCTAAGATGAAGCCCATTTGAAAATTTTGGCCCTTAATCTATAGTTTAAATATTGATGACCTTAGTTTTCAAAGTTAAAGCTTTCTACTTTGATTCTATGTACCTTATTGAATTTTATATCTTAATAATTTTGAATGTTCATTTTAGTAAATAAAGTGTCATCTTTCAATAAGCAAGATTTTTTTTTATATCATTTTGAATAAGTATGCTTACCCTATTCAATGAAGGTACACTTTTATATTTAGTTGTGAATATTAATATTATTTCTAACAAAAAATATTGTCCTGGATGGTCTAACTTACCATAGTTCAATGGGTGATATGCCTACCATATCATCTTTGGATGTAAAGGGAGATAGATATATAGTTATACTTAAAATGTGGCTCTAACAATTAGTCTTATTATAAACATTAATATTATAGTTTTCATTGAAATTCATAGCATTACATGAATGTATTCTTTGCGACATTTTGACAAACAATTGTCTTGCATTGTCTCAAAGGAATGTGTTCTCATAGATTAACTCTAACATTCCATCATCACCTTTCCATGAGTGGCAGGGGTTGTTTGTCTTCTATTGAAGAATGAACCTAGTTGGGGCCTAATGAATGTAGCAATGACAGTTGTGCTTTCAACTTAATAAGAAGTATGGTAACTTCAGTATTTGACTCTATTTTTTTTTTACATGCTCGGATGTATATTCAGGTTGTTTCCCTCATAGTAGTCCTTGCCGCAATTGAGGTTGCTTAAATGCTTGAATCTTACAACATTGGATCAACATAGAGAACTTGTTTGACTTAGAAGCTAGATTGATCATTGCCACCTTGCTTGACTCAAAAGTTAGACTATTATAAAAACCCTAAGAATACATGCTACAAGAACATGTGAATGCAGTTATGCAAATAAATGAGAATGTAACTAATGCTTGTTGGTGTTGGTTCAAACCAAACCATAGGCAAAATCTCCATACAGTTTCTAAATGAATTCTATGAACAATGCAAAATGCATAATATAGCCTTGTGTTTTCACTTGAGAATATAGGATTATGCAAAACAAACTATAAAAACATACAGACAAAGAGAGAGCAAATGTGTAGACAAACAACCACAAAACAAAATAGGGCTAATGTTTGTAACACTTCCACTACACATGAAACAATATAAAAATTATCACTTATAGAGATCCGTGACATGAAGGGTGAATAGAGTGAGACCTACAGAAAGGAATGTCCATAGAATTTAAGAATAAATTATTTATAGCTCATGTTTGTCTTGTAATCCACAATCGTATATGCTCATGCAAAGTGACACCTTGCAGCTATTCTCCATACTGTTGGGGGCAAATGATACTATTGCCACTCCCCCACTTTTTCTTTCTTAAATTTTTTTCACCTATGATTTTTTAATGACTATTCTTAAACATTAGAAACTATGTTTAATTTTTCTTCCCCACAATTTATTATTATTTATTTTTTTCCCTTGTAATTTTAAAAATTTAAAAAAACATATAATTAACTAGAAAAGTTGTATTAAATGAATAAACAAATTATTAATATTAATATTCATAAAATAAAAAATTATAATTACATTACAAAAAATACTTTGAATAGTTTGCAAAATAGACTTATCTGTTTTCAAAAAAAAACTTTTGAAAACATTAGAATCCCTCCAAAAGAAGGGACTAATAACTAACATGTGGTTTTCCTAGTTCCTCGTTATGATAACTAAATCTACCCCATCCAAATAAATAGTTATAATAAGCCTTGCCCCATTCATATAAGAAGAAGAAAAACATAGAATGGTACCAGCGTTGCATATTCAATATTTTAGATCCATTCCATACCCCTCTACATTTTCCCAAATTAATACTTAAAAAACTAAACAACAAAATTGTGAATATTGTAGAACTCAATACATTTGATAATCAAACAACATTACTACTAAAATGGGATCATGTGAGGCAATATTGTGAAACTTGGCAATTGTGACTATATAAAAATGGCACTAACACGTGACTCACCCGGTATTTTTCTAGATGTTTTTTTTTCTGTCAGGGGACATATATAGTCTACTATTAGCTGCAAATGGAATATACACTTTGTTTTAAAGTTTTGTCGGAAACATTCTTCACGTGAGCTTCTATTTTTAAAATAAAACAAATGCTTAAAGAGGCGAGATTAAGTTAATAAAACAAACTAAAAACAATAAAAAATGAAGACTGCAACCATGTAACCAAAATGATTTCTTGCAGCGACTAGTGGAGTGGAATAGTGCAGATCAGATATTAGACTTGACCTCAGAAATCTCAATGATGCAGTAGTACTCCAGGTAGTACTCCAGGTAGCATATCTACATGTTCAACTATTTTCATTTATTTCCTACATATAATAACATTTAAAACTAGGTGGTTGATGCTTCTTGTATAATTTAACAAATTTGCGTTTCTTTTTCTTTAGTTCTATTTTATCTTATATATGTTTTATTTTTACTATACTTAGAGGGTTTGTGATCTAGCCCATCAAGGTGACAAGAACTCCAATGTCTATGGAGATAGTAAGCATGGATTTTCGGAAGGATGAGAGGAGTTATTACAGTACTCCAGATGGATGGCGTCTGGCTACATTTGATGAAGCTAGAGAAGGACTCGAAATGATTAAGGAGCAAAAAATTTTAAACACATGGGACAGAGCGCGTCTCCTGGATGGTTGGATAACTGGTCCGGGCTATAATTTTGAAATTGGAAATGACTTCAAAGGGTGTCTGGGCTACATGCTTCTCATTCAAACTAATGCTTCTGGTATGTTCTCTTATTCTAACATTAGATTTCTATTAAACCATGTATCTTCTCTGTTGAAAGTCTTAAGTAAACAATTGGATAATTAGAAATTCCTATAATGATGCATATAGTTATTAGTTGAACCAGTAATACCAAACAAGTAGAATTTTACTATCTTGATACAGTTCACCTAAAGTATACCAATTTCTTCAATTTTTATTTGTGTGCCAAGAAATATGCAGTTCTCAATAGCATTGTCATTGTACCATATGCAGAAAGAAGATATCATTTCAAATTTAGAAAAAAACTAACTAAAATTTTCTTGATAGGTGTTGCTGAAGATTTAAAAAAAAACCAATATGACAACAGATTAAAAAGAACAAACAAACAAGCATAAAAAAGATATATATGTAGTTGCACACACAGAAGAAATTTTATTGTTATTAAAAAAACAGACAGCTACAACACTTATTACATTGTTTTTTAGAAAAGAAAAATTATATGGAAAAAACAAACTAATGATCTAGAAGGTTTTTACATGCATAATCATGAAATAAAGATAGATGAAAAATTCCTAAAACAACTAACAAAACACTGACTAAAAAATGTAGAAACTGTATATAGCAGTGAGGAGGCAAAAAGAAAATCGGTTATAGAAAAAGAAGATCTTGCATTAGTTATCCAACATACTCCCCCTTGATGCGGAGAGGACTTACAATATGATCTCAAAGCATCAAAAAGTGAACCTTCGTAACTACCTTGGTGAAAATGTCTGCAAGTTGTTCTGAAGTCTTGATATACCTAAGTTCTACTTCTTTCTTTTGCACCAAATCTCTGATAAAATGATATTTCAGATCAAAGTGTTTAGTTCTACTATGATGCATAGGATTTTTGACCAATTTGATTGTGCTCATATTATCACAAAAGAGCACTGTAGGCTAAAGTTGTTTTTCTCCAATCTCTTCAAGAACTTTTCTGAGCCATAATGCTTGAGTACCTGCAGAGGTGAGTGCAACATATTCTGCCTCTGTGGAAGAAAGAGAAACTATGCTTTGTTTCTTTGAACTCTAAGTAACCAAACTAGAACCAAAAGTAAAACAAAGACCAAAGGTAGACTTTCAGTCATCCACACTACCTCCCCAATCAGAATCAATGAAACCAACTAGATAAAAACCTTTAGAACTATAGTAATGAATGGCAAAATTAAGAGTTCCTTTCACATACCTCAAAATTCTTTTGGAAGCCTTCATATGTAATTCAGAAGGTTCTGTCATGTACCTTGAAACAAGAGAAACTGCATAAGCAATATTAGGCCATGTGTGAGTTAGCAACATTAGACTGCCAACAACACTTCTATAAGTTATCCCATCAAATCTTTTAGCACCATCATCTCTACACAACACAACTCCATGATAAATTGGAGTGGAGGTTGGTTTACAATCAATCATATCAAACTTCTTCCACATTATATCCTTGGCATATTTTCTTTGACAAAGGAAAATTTCATCCTTACTTTGATAAACCTCCATGCCTAGAAAATGTTGCATAAGGCCTAAATATTTCATTTCAAACTCATTCATCATAGCATGCTTGAATTCATCCTTCATCTTAGAATTATTACCTGTATACAACAAATCATCAACATACAAACTCACAATAAGGATATCATTACCTTCTTGTTTGTAGTAGAGGGTAGGCTCACTCTTACTTCTCTTGAAGCCATTCTGCTAAAAATACCCATGATCAATCCTAGCATACCAAGTTGTTGGTGCTTGCTTGAGGCCATACAAGGCCTTCTTCAACTTGTAGACTTGATATTCTTTTCCTTGCACCTCAAAACCTTGTGGTTGTTCCACATAAATTTCTTCTTCTAAGTACCCATTCAAGAAGGCACTTTTCACATCCATGTGATGGATGCTCCATTTTTTTTAGGCTGCAAGGGAAATAAACATTCTAATAGTCTCTTTTCATGCTACCAGTGCAAATGTTTCTTCATAATCAATGCCATACCTCTATGTGAAGCCTTTAGAAACTAATCTTGCTTTGTGTCTTTCAACACTCCCATCACTATGGTACTTAGTCTTGTAGACCCATTTAGTGCCAATCTTTTTCTTGTCATGAGGAAGCTCTGTAATCTCCCAAGTACCATTCCTATGAATAGAATCCATCTCATCTTGCATTGCTTATACCCAAACTTTATTAACACATGCATCTTCATAACATGATGGTTCAAAAACAGCTTGTGAAAATAAAGTAAAATTTATTGTCTCACCTATAGGATTCTCTTCATGTGCTTGAATTGTACTTCGTTGATAGATATCACTTAAGCTTCTTACCTTCCTTGTAGGACTTGGACTTGAATCTGGACTTGTACTTGAAACTGAAGAACTGGATGAGGGGCTATTTGGTGGATGCGTAGCACTTGGAATTGAAGTATTAGCTGGCTGCTCATGATCAATATCATCAATAATACCACCAACTAAAATAGATTTAGACTTCTCCACATGGTCTTTTTGATGACCATAAACTTCCCCTTCATAAAAAATCACATCTCTTGAGACAAGAATGCTATTAGTGCAAGGGTTATACAACTTGTAAGCCTTACTTTGCTCACTATATCCAACAAAAATACATGACTCACTTTTGGGATGTAATTTTTGTCTCTTTTGATCAGCCACATGAACATAGGCTAAACAACCAAAAACTCTAAAATGATTAGCATTAAGCTTTTTTTCATACCATGCTTCATAAGGAGTCATCATGTCAAGTGCTCTAGTAGGTCTCCAATTAAGAATGTACACTATTGTAGCAACTGCATCACTCCAAAAAAAATTGTCTAACTTTGGTATGTAACATACTCCTGCCATTTCCACCACTATATGATTTTTCCTTTCAGCTACCCCATTTTGTTGAGGTGTGTAAGCCGTGGTGAGCTGCGTTTTGATGCCATTCATATCACAATAATTCTTAAAATATCTTGAGCAAAATTCTCCTCCACGATCATTCCTTAAGCATTTGATCTTACAACTTTTTTCATTTTCCACAAGGGCTTTAAACCTTTTGAATGTATCAAAGGCTTCATCCTTGGTCTTCAAAAAATAAACCCAACACTTTCGTGAGTAATCATCAATAAAAGTAATGAAATATGATGACTTACCCAAACTCTTTGTCTGCATAGGACCACAAATATCTAAGTGAACCAATTGAAGTGGGCAATGGGCCCTCCATGCATTACCTTTTAGAAATAACTCTCTTGCATGTTTTTCTTTAGCACAACCTTCACAAACTTCATTGTGTTCTTGAACCTTAGGCAAACCATAAACCAAAGCTTTTGATGTGAGAAACATCAAATGATGAAAATTTGAATGTCCATATCTGAGATGCCATATCCAACTTTTATCCTCATATGCCATATTAGCAAGATGGTTGCTATGTTCACCAAACTTCAATGGGAACATCCTATACTTTGACATAGGCACTACTATAACCACCCTATTGCCTTGATTCTTATCATAGATGATACATTGATTGTTATCAAACACCACTTTGTAGTTCTTTTCACATAATTGTCCAACACTCAATAAATTATTCTTTAATTGTGGAGTGCAATAAATATCAGTCACACATTTCTGACCTTCTTTTGTATTCACCTCCATAGCTCCTTTATCTGCAACCTCCAAGGACTTGTCATCACCAAGCTTAATTTTAGATTTGAAACTTTTATCCATTGTTAAAAAAGCTCATTATTCCCTGGAATGTGGTTAGAACAACTTGAATCTAAATACCAAACTTCTTTAGGACTATTTTCATCTTTGTCATATGATAAGAATAAATTACTAGGAGAAGCCTCCTCATTCTCATTAGCATAATTATCACTTCTATTGTTATTACCTTCTTTTAATCTGCATTCCCTTTCAAAGTGACCATACCTATTGCAGTGATAACATTGAATATTTCTCTTATCAAATCTGCCTATGCCTCTTCCTCTTCGACCACCTCTTTGTCCTCTGTTTCCTCTTGAAGAATTCTAATTTTGACCTCTGCCTTGGCCTTGATTATTTTTGGTGCTTGTGCTAGCATTTTTATTCTTTGTAATTTGTACTTTGGAAGAAAAATTCTTCTCATTACTTTCTCCAGATGAATCTCTCAATCTTTCTTCATGAGACATAAGAGATCCAACAAGGTGATCGAACTGAAAAGTAGTCAAATCCTTGCTTTCTTCAATGATGATGGCAACATCATTCCACCTTGGTGTTAGAGACCTCAACACCTTTTTGATCACAACTTTATTGTTCATAATTTCTCCAAGAGTAGCCATCTTATTAACCACATCTTTTACTCTTACAATAGTCACTCACACTTTCAACTTCTTGCATCTTCAAATTCTCAAATTCTCTTTTTAATGTTTGCAACTTCACAACTTTGACTTCATCACTACCTTGGTAAGCTTCTTTTAGAGTCTTCCAGGCATCTTTAGTTATCTGTGCACCTGCAATTCTAGGAAATAGGCTCTTATCAAGATCTATTTGAATGTGAAATAAAGCCTATGCATTCTTCTTCTTAGCTTCCTTCTTAGTTGTTTTATCATTGGTTGCAAGAGCATTCCAATCATCTGGCTCGTCATATCCTATTTCTACAATTTCCCATAGATCTTTTGCTATCAAAAAAGTCATCATCTTGATGCACCAATAATCACAATCACATCCATTAAATTCTAGGATCGACAAAGAGTTAGAATTTGACATGATAAATTTTTAACAAAATCACCTGCTCTAATACCAAATGAAGATTTAAAAAAATACCAATATGACAACAAATTAAAAATAACAAACAAACAAGCATAAAAAAGATATATGTAGTTGTTGTACATAGAAGAAATTTTTATTACTATTAAAAAACTAGACAGCTACAACATACAACACTTAATAGATTGTTTTTTAGAAAAGAAAAACTATATGGAAAAAACAAACTAATGATAGAAGGTTTTTACTTGCATTATCATGCAATAAAGATAGATGGAAAATTCCTAAAACAACTAACAAAAACTGACTAAAAAATATAGAAACTGCACATAGCAGTGAGGAGGCAAAAAGAAAATCAAATCTGGAAAAAGCAGATCTTGCATCAGTTATCCAATAGTTGCACCCTTTAAAAAAATTCTTGATATAGTTGGATATAACACCTTTTCTTCATACTCATACAACTCGTATTATATTGAGCACTAACTAGTTAAAACGTTTTCGATTGGCTACACTCACTCCTACAAAATTTCTCATTTGTGTGAGATGGATGCTATTTATTTCTTTCACATAAGGAGGTTATCTACACATTAATAGATACTAATTAAACTTAACAAATTTGAAATAGACCTAATGATAAAAGATGTAACTCACAATCAAATTTAGTATCACGTAAACATGACAATGCTAATTTACTAGTTGTTCAATCACATTCTTTAGCAAATCAAAACTTCTACCTTCTCTTGATGTCACCCCTTTCTTATCTGCCCTCATTTTCTTAATTAATGGTGCACAAATACTATTGAAAATTTTAATGAACTTCCTATATAAACTTGCCAAGCTATGAGAAGATCTTACTTCTCCAACATTTACTGGTGCAGGCTATTGAAATTAGGGTAGACAACTAAGAGGGGGGGTGAATCAGTTGTCTCAAAATTTTATCTTTTTCTATATTTAATCTTCTTTACAATAGATTAATGATACAACCATGAAAGCATGAATCAACAACACATGAGAAGAAACATAATCAACACACATAACACCAAGATTTTTACGTGGAAACCTGGTTAAGGGAAAAACCATGGTGGGGGTTAACCCACAAGATTTTATACTATGTTAAAAGTATTACAAATTGGGAAGGCACATGGCTTCGGGCGCATTGCCTAGAGTTCACTGCTCAAAGGAGGCTCACTGCCTACAAGATTAATTACAAGAGTTCACTGAAGTACTTGAACTGAATAATAGCATCTAACAATGCAAGATTACAGTTCCGATTAGGCTCAATATACTGACTTCACACACTTCATCTCTTACTGCTACGTTTCACTATTCTGCCATAATCTGAGGATCAAATCTTTGCTTCGCACTTGATATTGCCACCTTTCGCTCTTCTCACCTCATCTTCGCACAACCATACCTCAAAATGCTCACATCCATCGAATATATATATCCACAACATGAAATTTGATCCACTGCAGTCGGCCTTAAGAAAACTTAGAGACTTTTTCAAGATCACTGTTCTGTCAGCTAAATCCATGCACAAATATCAACGCAAACCAAAAAATATGTATTCAAGTCACCACACATGTCATCCAATACCATCGGATCTCATAAATTGCTCAACCAACCACTTCTCTTAATCCGCACAAGGATCAAACACCAGGTCAGCCTGTTCTTCACCGGACTGAACTGTCTAACCAAAACCTAATACTCAAATGCTTGTAACTTTCAATCCCTTCATCTCTGGAGGCTAAAACTTTGGATTTAGGTAGCCCTGGTATCCCTTGACATTCCCTCAGATCCGCAACACAATATGATTTCCTAAGAAGAAATGCGGACCAAAATGCTGAACCCTGTCAAATGCCTTGTTCCTATCTATTTAGACTTAGACAAATCTGAAATTTAAATTCCGGTATGAACAGATGACAAAATGCGGATGTGTAAGATGGATTTGGTTTCCATCAATGATAACACCTAACATGTCTAGCAGTGTCTCTTGCCAACAATCTCCCCCTTTGGCATTGATGGCAACACTTAGTGAAAAATGACTAAGTGTTAGAACAGCTCCCCCTTACTATGTACACTTGTGATTTCCAATGCTCCCCCTTTGATGAATTCCTCATTTTCACTACTTTCATCTCCCCTTTCGACATCAATGGCAAAGGTTGAGGTCCAGATTCAAAAATTCACACAAAAATTCTATATCCATACTTCCGCATATGTACAAGCAATCCTTATGTCCTGTCTACATAAACTTAAACACATCACCAAAAATGTTTTTCAATAGTGCCAATTCATTATCCCATCTTTTTTTCATGCCATCCAAAATTGAAATATGACCACTGAATAAGAATGCATGTGATTCTACCTTCTGCAGATCAATGGGATCACTTGTCAGAGGAGCAGCTTGAGCTTCTGTCAATACATTGAACATTGTTTCTAACTTAGGGAGAATCAGTCCCCGGAGTTAACACATCCTTGCCTCAATGTTTTCTTTTTCTTTCACAAATTTCTTTATTTCATCAATCAAGTTAACTACTTGACATTCTTGACTTGCTACAGATACTGTCAAAGGATTAAAGGATTGAGATATATTTGACATTTTTTGCTTTGACTCCTTTATTTTGTTCTCACTATCCTCCACAACTTTTGACCAAGATAGACAAAATTTGTACACATCTCCTTCTTTAGTAAGGGCATTTTGAATACTCTCTACACTAGTATCCAACATAATTCTATCATTGGCAATTATTCTCTTCAGTTCACTAAATCTTTTATCATTAAATTCATTCCAGACTTTGACTTTTGCTGACTTTTCAAAAGACTCAAAGTGAGTACTTATAGAGTTTATTAGATTCTTCAAATGACCAGAGGGGGATGCTGATGAATCCTTCTGAAATGTAGGCATGATTTTCTCCAAAATGCCGGATGCCAGACCAAACAACTCACTATCTTCTATATGAAACTTTAGGATTTCCTCTCTGGCCTTAGCTTGTGCAAAGGAGGCCAACTTCATCTTCTGTACCAGAGAAAGAGTATCAAAATTGATTGGACCTTGTATTATATCCAGAACTTCTACAACTTGTTTGTCTTTCTCCAAGATTTATTTCACTACTTCTGCAGTGTCTCTTGCCCAATATGATGTTTCAGTTCTAGGGCCTGCATTGTCTTGCTTTTTCTCTACTTCTGCATCATCAGGAATGTCTTCTGCATTCTTTTCTAGAGGATTTTATGTATCCTTAGTAGTAACATCATCATCATTTTTATCAAATTCCTCAACGTCTGGAATGGAGGAATCAATTCCATCATTAGTTTCTTCTTCTTGACCTTCCTTGTCCTCAACCTCTTCAGCTTTCTACTCCTTATTCTTCTCATAATCACTTTTAGTGGGATCATTTATTTCCATATTCATTTCTATATTTTCCTCACAAGATTGGTCTAGAGGAATTTGAGTATCCTTTGCACCATCATTATCTTCCTTCACCATCTCTTCATCTTCTTTATTTGATATTTCCTCTTCTGGAACAAAGACATCATCTACTTCAACTTCTTGCTCATTTTTCTACAACTCTTCATCATTCATAATGGATGTGTCATTAGTATTAATAGGTCCTTCAGTGACAACATAGAACTTATTCTTGTCTAGGGATTTCTTCAGGATTTGTTCTGTTTCTTTGAGCACTTCATCAATATCTCTAAGCATTAGCTTGTTCATCATGATTTTGCTCTTGAATTCATCTTTAACTTCTTTGAAAATTTTATTTGCTTCCTTTTTGGAGATTACTGGACACAGACTTGACTTGTTCTCTCAGCTCCAAATCCTTTTCTTTAGCAGCTTCTTTTCTCATCTCCAAAATGTCACTTAGACTCTTAGGGATTTCAGATAAATTTCCACAAGTGCTCTGTTGAATGTGTTCAAGTTCTTAACAGTAGCATCCTCCAAAATTCTCTTATTGGCTTTATCAAAGCTATCATAATATTTTGTTATGGGCTTCAAATTCCCATGAAAAGTTATTACATTCACAATATCTTCAACTGACAGGGTAGATTTTTAAGTCGTTCATCTTTTGCTTACCCTTACACTTCCGGAGGGCTTGTCTTGGGCAACCCTTGATGCTTCTACTTTCTTTGACTTTGTGCTTCCGAAGGGCTTCTCCTTAGATACTTTAACAACCTTAGTGCCTGAAGCCTTCAATTCTTTAACCTCGTCATCTGAATCAGTCTTTTCCTCATCCTCCTTCTCCACACTGACATATGACCTCTTGGCCATTACTTTTGTTCTTTTTCATTCCTTACTGATAGGTTTTTCTTTGAATTTCTCTACAATAGGAGAAGGTGATGCACCAGAAGTTGTACCAAAACTCCTAGTAGTCCTTTCTTTAGAAGTGGATTCCATCGGAACACTTCCCTGTTCTCTATCCTGCTTCTCCTTCTCAGCTTTCTCTATCCTTTCACTATTTTTTCTCATAGCTTCTTTTGTTATGCCAATGCTTTCTGCATACATTTCAACTTGTCTTTGAATCTTTCTCTTAGACTCAAGTTTTCAGAGCTCAACATGTAGTTTTACACTAAGTTCACTATATGTACTAAGTCTCTCAACTGAAGTATCTTTTGGTTTGCTCAGAAGGTGTTGAGTATACATCTCTAGTATTTATCCATCAACTTCATACCCCATGGGCATGATCCATACAGTCCTTGGTTCAACTGCCTCCATCAAGGATTGATCTATTTCCACCATGAAACAAATTATATCTTTGTACTTTTCTACCATAGAAGTAGAGATTCTTTCCCTTGATTGCATCATGCTCTAAAAATTCTTGAAATATCCCCAAAGAGCAATCCTTTGGACATTGGAGTCACCAATATTGTTCAAGTGCTCTCTTATTTATATGGCAACAGGCTTATCACTGGTCCAACACATGCTTTTCTTACTGGGTAACTCATTCATGAAATAGAAGAACAAACACAATACCAATGTACCATACCTGAATGTATTCTTCTTGTCCTTTTTGATCTTGTTTAGGTTCTCCATTAACTAGTTTTGCAGTAGCTCACACAGGTCATAGTCAGCATTTTCTCTTAACATCTGACAAGCAACATAAATGGCTATACCAGATACAGAGTTTTCCCTGTTGGAGTGATATATCTTATACCCAATCACCATAGAGGCAAATTTGACATTCGGATTAGTTATATCATTTATTGTCATTGCCCTCTTATCAAATTTTGATCTGGTAGCTTCAGTCACAGTATGATTCTTCACTGATTTTAACATTGGCAGTCCACCAGATGAATTCAATCCTATTACAACCTGGATAGCATCCTTGGTGATCTTGAAGGGTTTCATCAACCACATGAATTCAACATGCATTTGACTCGATACATACCAGACCCACTCATTTTCACCGAAGGATGAGAACCCAATAACTTGAATGAGATGTTTGACTTGCAGTGCCTTAGACTTAGGTTTAAGACCATGAATCTCATCCCTCAGATGATTCTTGAACAAATCTACTAAGTTTGAATCCCCAAACTCATCTATGCTAGCATGAATATAAGCCCTAATATCTTCAACATGCAACACACCATGCAGAATATTTAAAAAGGCACCCAACGGATCGACCTCTACTGATTTGTGTGGATGCTTTTTGAATTTAGGTCAAGGCCTTTTGGTGATGTCAACAACCAACAGAGTAGCCATATCCAGAGAATGCAAATTCAGAGAGTTTTACAGAGAATACCTTGTTTCACCAGTTAGGGTTAGCTGTTGAATTCACTTTTCGCACTTCAAGTCTTTGAAATCTCAGCTCAGGTGCTCTTCTCCTTGTTTTCTTCAAATGAAAAGTGATTCAAATGTTGAGTAAATGACCTTTTATGCTCCGCAAAATCTAATTTGCCATTGTAAAAAATGCTCTGCCCTAATACATCTGATTACACTATTTCTTCATACAGTCAATCTTCAATTGCTCCACAATCAATCGCATTACCTTCTTTTCTTCTAGAATTTGCTTCAACAGTTATGTAATAGGCTTCTTTATCTTCATTCATCATGCTAGATTTAGGCACCCACTTACTGGCAGGGGGAAATAGATTTTCAATGCAGCTCCCTCTGAGCCGGAGCTCCTGACTCAATTCCCAGAGGATTTATCAGCACCTGATTCCGGTGCAGACCCATCACTGTCACTACTCTTCTTCACCCATGTTTTGTTCATTTCATTCTAGATCTCATTCACATCTACTTTGCCCTTGCTTTTGTCCAACTTCTCTATTTTTCCTTTACCTGCCTATGAGATCTCCTTTTTGTTTCTGCAAAATTTAGCAATATGTCCGGATTTGTTGCAGTTGAAACACACAATCTTATTTTTCTAACAATTACATGTTGGAGCAGGTTTAGATCTACATTGCATTACAATATGCCTAAACTTATTGCAATTAAAACATCTTCCATTAAACACTTGTTTATTCTTAGGAGGATTCCTTGATCCACTTCTGCATTCCTCAGCCTTATGACCTATCGTTTTGCAATTAAAGCATTGACCGGAGAAAGATGGTGCTTTTTGATTCACTTTACTTCTACATTGATTAGCTCTATGACCATACTTATTGTATTTGAAACAATTAACATTGAAAGATGGATACCTTTGAGCATTAGGTTGTCTTACCGAAGGTATTCTAGGATTACTTCTTTGATTTCTTACTTCAGGATTTCTTTGACCAGATCCAGAGCTTTCACCTTTCTCAAATCCCAGACCATGCTTATCATCTACCTTCTTTTGACTATCAAGCAACACTTCAAATTTAGTTGAGCTTATCTTGAACTTCTCTTTATATTCATTTGCAACTTCTAGGTCATGTTTGAGAATGACAATCTGTCTTTCAAGTTGTTCCTCATTATCCCTAGTTTTTTGTAGATCATATTCTAGATAGCCAATTATTCTGTCCAATCTACGGCACTCTTCTATTCTTTTTTTAGAGATTGATTTAATTTTTCCTTAGTTTTCTTCCTTTCCTCAATTTCCTTGGTTAGCCTCATCACCCCGAATTCCATCTCATGTTTTAGGACAACAACTTCTTTTCCCAACTTCTCACATTCCTTTGTCTTCTCCTTCAAAGCCTCATCCATGTCATTGTCTTCATTCTAATTTGCTAGCTGCTGAAGTAGCTCCTTCCTCTTTTCATCAGATTTGCTCAGTTTTCCTTTTAAGGTCTCAATGACATCTTCAGCATCTTTAAGGTTCTCTTGTAGATCTCTGATTTTTGCTCTGGATAGATTAAGATCATCTAAGGCTACTTGAAGTTGTTGATTAATACCAACAGAATACTTGAATGAACCCATTGAAACACCTTCCCAGATCTTCCTCAAGCTATTAAACTTTTTCCAAGGAACCTTGCTTTGATACCAATTGTTGAAATTAGGGCAGACAACTGAGAGGGGGGTGAATCAGTTGTCTCAAAACTTTATATTTTTCTATATTTAATCGTCTTTACAACAGATTAATGATATAACCATGAAAGCATGAATCAACAACACATGAGCAGAAACATAATCAACACACATAACACCAAAATTTTTACGTGGAAACCTGGTTAAGGGAAAAACCACGGTGAGGGTTAACCCACAAGATTTTATACTATGTTAAAAGTATTACAAATTGGGAAGGCACATGGCTTTGGGCGCACTGCCCAGAGCTCACTGCTCAAAGGAGGCTCACTACCTACAAGATTAATTACAAGAGTTCACTAAAGTACTTGAACTGAAGAATAGCATCTAACAATGCAAGATTACAGTTTCAGTTAGGCTCAATATACCGACTTCACACACTTCATCTCTTACTGCCCTGTTTCACTGTTCTGCCATAATCTGAGGATTAGATCTCTGCTTCACACTTGATACTGCCACCCTTCGTTCTTCTCACCTCATCTTCGCATAACCATACCTCAAAATGCTCACATCCATCAAATATATATATCCGCAACATGAAATTACATCAACTACAGCCGGCCTTAAGAAAACTTAAAGACTTTTTCAAGATCACTGTTCTGTCGGCTAAATCCATGCACAAATATCAACGCGGACCAAAACCTATGTATTCAAGTCACCACACATGTCAGCTAATACCAATGGATCTCATAAATTGTTCAACCAACCACTTCTCTTAATCCACACAAGGATCAAACACTAGGTTGACCTATTCTTCACTGGACTAAACTGTCTAACCAAAACCTGATACTCGGATGCTTGTAACTTTCAATCCCTTCATATCCAAAGGCTAAAACTTTGGATTTAGGTAGCCCTGACATCCCTTGACATTCCCTCATATCTGCAACACAATATGATTTCCTGTGGAGAAATACAGACCAAAATGCTGAACCTTGTCATATGCCATGTTCCTGTCTATCCAGACTTAGACAAATCTACAATCTGACTTCTAGTATGAACAGATGATACAATGTGGATGTAGAAGATGGATTTAGTTGCCATTAATGACAACACCTGACATGCCTAGCAGTGTCTCTTGCCAACACAAGCCACTCAACAATTGCTCTAACTCTTTTTGGATTCATCTTCAATCCTTCAGTTGAGATAACAAATCCTAAGTATACCAACTCTTTCTTCATGAAACTACATTTCTTGACATTGATCAACAACTTCTCTTCACCCAATCTCTACAATGCTAATTCGATATACTCTAGATGTTCCTTCTTAGTCTTACTAGAAATCAAAATATCATTCAAGTAAACAATCACAAATTTACCCAAAAATTTCTTCAATACCTTATTAATAAACCTCATAAATTTTCTTGGTGTGTTAGTCAACCCAAAGGACATAAATAACAACTCATAGAGTCCTTCATTTGTCTTAAATGATGTCTTCCATTCATCTCCTTGTCTGATTTTAATTTGGTGGTAATAGTCCATTATGTCATCTCCATCCTTGGCAATGGGAATCTATACTTTATTTTGATCTTATTGATTGCTCTAGAGTCTATAGGAATTTCCTCCACTCACCATCCTTCTTGGATGCTAGTATTATCAGTATCAAACATGGGATCAAACTCTCTTTGGTTAATCCCTTCTTCAACAACTCTTACACTTGTTAGTTTAATTCTTCATTTTCTATTGGTGTAATCCTATGTGCCACCTTATTTGGTAAACTTGCTCCTAGTATTAGATCCATGTGATGATTGATACTCCTCACTAGTGGTAATCCATTGGGCATATTATTTTATACTATAACCTTATACTTTGTCAACAATTTTGAAATTTCCTTTTGCAATATAATCCCTTCATCTTTGGTGGTTTCTGTTGTATTTGTGATGTCACATATCCTTGGAATCAATGCAAACCACATGTTTTCATGTCTCAAACCATCTAATAAATAAATTCTTGCACTATTGCACACTTTCCCTTCTCTTTCCTTTAGTAGATTCAACCTATGCCTATTACCATTCATTGTTATATTGTAAGTATTTGTTCTTCTATCATGAGTAAGATGCTTGTCAAATGGCTATGGCATCCCCAACAACAAATGACACACACCCATTAGTATTGTATCACACAAACCTTCATCATGATATGAACCTATGTTGAATTTGACCAAACATTATTTTTCATCAATACCTCATGTTCCTTTTGTAACCAAGCAATCCTATATGGTCCAGGGTATTCTAACCTTATTAGTTTTAGTTTTTCAACCATTTCTTTAGACACTAGGATGTTCTTGACACTTGTCAAGTTGCCCCATCCCAAAAAGGTCACCTATTCCCAAAATGGGTAATGACAGATGCTCCTACGACTCTTACAACTGTCATAGTTGTCATAACTTACAGTTGTAAGAGAATCTATCATACACAGGCTATAAATAGCATATTCTCTTACAGCATGTCATAACCCACCTTGGGGCACCCAAAGATGCCTTCCTCAAAGATGCTTCTCGACACATGTCCATACTTGTCATAGGATCTTCTATTTTTTACTCTTACATGTCATAACTTTGTCATAGGAATCTGTCATGACCGTTTCGGTCAATATTCTCTTACACACATTCCAAGATGCCGACACATGGAAAAATATTCCTACCATTAAGTGGGATGCCTATCTCCTCATGTGAGGACAAATTTACATTTGGTCATATGCCATGTAGGATGACACATCACCGTGCCAACTCCCACAAGATGACAACATAGGATTTGCATCCTAATTATACAATAGGCAATAAATAAACAAATACAATAGAATAATACAAGGAATTACCAAGGTTGAGACACCTTAATTCCCAACATTCTCCCACTTGTTGAACACCTTGTAAGAGCCAATAGAATTAACAGGATTTAACTGCTATAGGCCGAGAGTGAAAGGAAGCTAGGTGTGCGGAAATCGCTTCCTACACTAACCTAATGAGGGGAGGGCTATGCAAATTCAATTTAATCTTTACAATTACAGAAACATGAAACATATAACAGAGATATTGCAGCAATACACATAGAACCAGAAAGAATACAAAAGAAGAGAGACAAGATATAACGTGGGGAAACCCTTATCGGGTGAAAAACCCCACACTCAAAAACTTGCACAATGTATTATCAAAACTGAATATGGTTTACAATACACTTGCAATGCAAGCTCTCAATAGTCTTTGACACTCATGTCTAGAGTCAATCTGGTAGCATAACAGTACCTATCAATCACATAATGCAACTCCTCATCAAAGCACCTGTTTATATAGAAAATACAAGGCAAAATAGCCTCTATCTTGGAATGGGAGTCCAACTTGGCCTCATGGCCCATAGGCGGCTAAAACCCATGCCTATGGACACTTGGTCAACATTGTAAGATGCATCTGACACTTGTCCACACACCCCATCCCAAAGAGGTTGCCTATTTCCAAAATGAGCTATGACAGATGCTTTTACGACTCTTACGACCATCATAGAATCTGTCATAGCTGTCATAACTTACATCTATAAGAGAATCTATCATACATAGGCTATAAATAGCATATTCTCTTACAACATGTCATAGTCCACATTGGGGCCCCCAAAGATTCCTTTTTCAAAGATGCTTCTTGACACATGTCTTCACCTGTCTTACAAGCTTCTATTTCTGACTCTTACATGTCATAACTTCGTTATAAGAATCTTTCATGATCATTATGGTCAACATTCCCTTACACAACATCCAAGATGCCGACACATGGCAAAATATTCCTACCACTAAGTGGGATGCTTATCTCCTCATGTGAGGACAAAATTACATGTGGTAATATGCCATGTAGGATGACATATCACCATGCCAACTCCCACAATATGACAACATAGGATTTGCATCCAAATTTATACAATAGGCAATAAATAAATAAATACAATAAAATAATACAAGGAATTACCAAGGTTGAGACACCTTAATTCCCAACATTCTCCCACTTGTCGAACACCTTGTAAGAGCCAATAGAATAACAGGATTTAACTACTATAGGCTGAGAGGCCCATAGACTCTGTACACCATCTGAACTTCTTTGTGCCCACTGGCTTTGTCAATGCTTCTGCAACATTTTTCAATGTATCTACCTTCTCCAAATTTACCTTCCCATCCTCTACCGTGTCTCGTACAAAGTGAAACTGTACATCAATATGCTTTGTTCTGGCATGGAAAGTTGGATTCTTCACAAGGCAAGTCGACTCTGACTGTCACAACAAATCGTAATTTATCGTGCATCAACACCAATATCTAAACACAATCTCTTGAGCCAAATGGCTTCCTTATAGGCATGAGTTGCTGCCATGTACTCAGCCTCTGTCGTGGACAAACAAACCATAGGTTGTCGCTTACTCATCCAACTAATAGCACCACCAAACAGTGTAAACACATAAGCACCGGTGGATCTCCTACTGTCAATGTCACATGCACAATCTGAATCCACAAATCCATGAATATCAACAGAATGCGAAGGTCCTGTAATATTACCATGATAGCATATGGAATACTCAGAAGTGCCCCTTAAATATTTGAACACTCACTTAACTGCATCCCAATGTACCCATCCAGGATTAGCCATAAATCAACTAAGGACTCCCACTGCTTGGGCAATGTCTAGTTTTGTGCAAACCATAGCATACATCAAACTACCAACAACACTAGCATAAGGTACTCTGCTCATATCCTCCACCTCACTAGGAGATTTTGGACAATCACTAACAGATAACTTTGTCCCTAAAGAAACATGAACACACAATGGTCTACAATCTACCATGCTAAACCTATCCAACACAGTCTTCACATACTTACTCTGGCTTAACCAAAGTTTTCTGTTAGTTCTATCTCTTCTGATTTCCATTCCAAGAATGTACCTAGTTGCCCCTAAATCCTTCATTTCAAATTGTGCTGCCAACTAAGACTTAAAATCAGAAATCATATTCTTATCCTTCTCAATGAGCAACATATCATCAACATATATTGCAACAATGAGAATACGATCACCATCATACTTATAATACACACAGTGATTCAATTTCTATCTCACAAATCCAATTGACAACACAAAGGCATCAAATTTCAAGTACCACATCTTAGGAGACTGCTTCAATCCATATAAAGACTTCTTTCACTTCCAAATTTTCTTTACCTTTCACCATATAATGCTCTGACTGTGACATGTAAATCTTTTCCTCCAAATCACCATGAAGAAAAGTTGTCTTCACATCCATCTGCTTCACCTCTAAGTCATAAGCTATTGCAAGAGATAACAGGAATCAAATGGATGTCATCTTTGCAACAGGAGAGAAGATCTCACCATAATCTATACCCTCCACTTGTGAATAGCCCTTCGTAACCAATCTAACCTTATACTTCTCAACATTGCCATCTGCACCAAATTTCTTCTTGAACACCCATTTGCATCCAATGGGTTTTCATCCAGGAGGCAAAGGTACCAAGTCCCAAGTTTGATTCCTTTTCAAAGAAGCCATCTCATCCTCCATGGCCTCCTTCCAGGAACCTGTATCTTTCATATCCATAGCCTATGACACAATTCTAGGTTCATCACTATTAGTAAGCAAAGCAAAAGCACAACTAGAATCAAGCAATGTATAACCAAACCTCTCAGGTTGCTTCCTGATTCGTGTGGATGTTCTCAAAGGCTGAGGTGGAGGTTCTACTTCATCTTCTGAACTTTCAGAGCTACTAGAGCTCTCCTCATTTTTAGGTCCAACATTGTCTTTCTATTCAGTCTTCTCAGGGGTAGAAGGAAACTGAACAACATCCTTTTTCTTTTCTTTTTCTTCTGGTTGTAAAACAGTGGAAGAAGGTGTTAGCTCTCTGAAGATGACACTTCTTCTATACAACACTTTTTCAGGCACAGGATCTGAAAGCTTGTATCCTTTCACACCAACACCATAGCCAATGAAGATAGACTTAACAACCTTGTTCTCCAATTTTGACCGCTTCCCTAGGCACATGTGCATATGCCTCACAACCAAAAACACGAAGATGCCTTATTGAAGGCTTTCTACCAGACCACACCTCCATGGGTGTCTTACCAACAAGAGTTGACGTAGGAGATCTATTTACCAGATATCAAGCAATGGCAACAACTTTAGTCCAAAACTTTTGTTCTAGGCCAGCTCCACTAAGCATACTCCTAGCCTTCTCTATCAGTGTCCTGTTCATCCTCTCTGCAACTCCATTTTGCTGCAGGGTATATGGAGTTGTCTTATGTCTTTCAATCCCAAGTTCCTTGCAATATTTATCGAATTCTATAGAATAGAACTCACCATCATTGTCAGTTCTCAAACATTTAATCCTTTTACCAGTCTAATTTTCAGCAAAGGCTTTAAATTGCTTAAACTTACTATAGACTTCAAATTTGCTTCCGAGAAAATAACTCTATGTCCTTCTACTGTAGTCATCTATGAAAGATACAAAATATATAGATTTTGATAATGAAGGAATATTAACAGGACCAAATACATCAGAATGAACAAAGTCCAACACACCAGAAGACTTATGAGAACTCAAATAAAACTAAACACAGTTTTGTTTTCCATATATGCAATGTTCACAAAAGTCAAACTCAAGATTAAAATCATCTAACCCCTCAACAAGGTTTTTATTTTTCAGGGTTCTAAGACCATTCTCACCAATGTGGCCAAATCTCTTATGCCATAACATTGTCTTTTCAGTAGGAAGCTTAACTTCCAAAGCATGAATACAACCATCAGGACTAGATACAATAGATTTCTTCACTACTAGTTCAGATGATGGGGATGAAGTGAATGTTGCCCTCTTCCTTGAGTCAGAAGAACTATTGCATTGTGAAATGCATGCCTCCAGCTGAAATAGAGTACCTCTCCTAGTACCCTTAGTAAGCACCATAGCTCCTCTAGTCATCTTGCATCCTTATTTCGAAAAGACAACTTGCACACCTGCATCATTCAACATACTTACAGAAAGAAGGTTCCATGCTAAGCTTGGGATGTGCTTAACCCAAGAGATCCCCTTCACTTGTCCATCAGGGAATTGAATAAAGACTCTTCCATGATCAACAATCTTCAGATGAGAATCGTCACCCAGGTACACCCTTCCACCATCAAACTCCTCATACTTAGTAAACTAGTCTTGATGAGAGGTCATGTGGAATGATGCACCAAAATCAATCAGCCACACATCATGAGATGCATGGGTTGCCAGGGCTGCGATGAAAGCATCACCATCATCTTGTGACTTGTCAGAATCTGAATCTGGGTTTTTCTTCTTTTTCTTTTCCTCTTTACATTCCTTTTAGAAATGCTTAGATTTACCACAGTTCCAACAAAGAGCCTTGGACTTTCCAGGAGATTTGGATGTCCAACGGGATTTGGATCTGCCCTTATTAGCTTTCTTGTCTTTCTTTTTCCCTTTTTCCTGGGGTCTTCCATGAACCGCAAGAGCCTCTTTGGCTACCTCAGAAGACTTTCTCTGCATCTCTTCAGATAACAGCGAAGATACCACTTCATCCATTGTGAAAGTGGATGTGGTGCTCCCGATAGCCATCACAAGATGATCCCATGAGTCTAGCAAAGAACAAAGCAAGGTCATGCAACGATCCTCCTCCTCCATCTTCACACCATCTGATGTCAATTGTGCAATTAACATGTTAAAGGCATTCAGGTGATCTGCAATAGATCCTCCATCCTCCATCTTCAGAGAATACAACTTCTTTCTCAGAAAAAGTTTGTTCACCAGGGACTTGGCCTGATAGACATCTCCCAACTTCTTCCAAAGCAAGTTTACAGTTTTCTCCTAATGGACATTTAACAGGATAGAATCAGCAAGACTAAGTCTTATAAGACCCTTAGCCTTTTGATCTTTGAGATCCCAATCAGCTTGTGCCATAGCAGCTGGTTTTGTACCACTAATAGTTTCCTAGAGGTCTCGATTAACAAGCATGTCTTCCATCTTGATGTTCCACAGCTTGAAATTAGTGCCATTGAATTTCTTCACCTCTATCCTTCCAGATGTGCTTGCCATCTCCTTGTTGCAATAAGATTCATAATACTCTACACAAACTCCCACTCAACTTAAGATTAGCTCAAAAAACCCCTACCCAACACCTAGGACCAAAGGTGATCAAGCTCTGGTACCAACTGAAAGGAAGCTAGGTGTGTGGAAATCGCTTCCTACACTAATCTAATGAGGGGAGGGCTATGCAAATTCAATTTAATCTTTACAATTACAGCAACATGAAACATATAACAAAGATATTGCAGCAATACACATAGAACCAAAAAGAAGACAGAAGAAGAGAGACAAGATATAATGTGGGGAAAACTCTTATCGGTTGAAAAACCCCACACTCGAAAACTTGCACAATATATTATCAAAACTAAATATAGTTTACAATACACTTGCAATGCAAGCTCTCAATAGTCTTTGACACTCTTGTCTGGAGTCAATCTGGTAGCATAACAGTACCTGTCAATCACATAATGCAACTCCTCCTCAAAGCACCTATTTATATAGAAAATATAAGGCAAAATAGCCTCTATCTTGGAATGGGCGTCCAACTTGGCCTCATGGCTCAAAACCCACACCTATGGACACTTGGTCAACATTGTAAGATGCATCTGACACTTGTCCACACACCCCATCCCAAAGAGGTCACCTATTTCCAAAATGGGCTATGACAGATGCTCTTATGACTCTTACGACCGTCATAGAATCTGTCATAGCTGTCATAACCTACAGCTGTAAGAGAATCTATCATACACAGGCTATAAATAGCATATTCTCTTACAACATGTCATAGTCCACCTTGGGGCACCCAAAGATGCCTTTTTGAAAGATGCTTCTCGACACATGTCTTCAACTGTCTTACAAGCTTTTATTTCTGACTCTTACATGTCATAACTTCGTCATATGAATCTGTCACGATCGTTATGGTCAACATTTCCTTACACAACATCCAAGATGCCGACACATGGAAAAATAGTCCTACCACTAAGTGGGACGCCTATCTCCTCATGTGAGGACAAAATTACATGTGGTCATATGCGATGTAGGATGACACATCACCATGCCAACTCCCACAATATGACAACATAGGATTTGCATCCAAATTTATACAATAGGCAATAAATAAATAAATACAATAAAATAATACAAGGAATTACCAAGGTTGAGACACATTAATTCCCAACAGAGAGGCCCATAGACTCCGAACACCATCTGAACATCTCTGTGCCCACTAGCTTCGTCAATGCATCTGCAACATTCTTCAAAGTATCTACCTTCTCCAAATTTACCTTCCCATCCTCTACCATGTCTCACATGAAGTGAAACTATACATCAATATGCTTTGTTTTGGTATGGAAAGTTGGATTCTTCACAAGGCAAATTGTACTCTGACTGTCACAACAAATCCTAATATGCCGTGCATCAACACCAATATTTGAACACGATCTCTTAAGAAAAATGGCTTCCTTACAAGCATGAGTTGCTGACATGTACTCAGCTTCTGTCATGGACAAAGTAGCCACAAGTTGTCGCTTACTCATCCAACTAATTGCACCACCAAACATAGTGAACACATAGGCACTAGTGGATCTCTTACTCTCAATGTCCCCTGCCCAATCAAAATCCACGAATTCATTAATACAAACTAAATGCGGAGGTCCTGTAGCATTACCATGATAGCATATGGAATACTCGGAAGTACCCCTCAAATATCTAAACACTCGCTTAACTGCATCTCAATGTACCTGTTCAAGATTAGCCATAAATCAACTAAGGACTCCCACTACTTGGGCAATGTATGGTCTTGTGTAGACCATAGCATACATCAAACTACCAACAACACTAGCATAAGGTACTCTGCTCATGTCCTCCACCTCACTAGGAGATTTTGGTCAATCATTAACAGACAACTTTGTCCCCAATGAAACAGGAACACACAATGGTCTACAATCTGCCATGCTGAACCTATCCAACACGGTCCTCACATACTTACTCTGGCTTAACCAAAGTTTTCTGTTAGCTCTGTCTCTTCTGATTTCCATTCCCAGAATGTACCTGGCTGCCCCTAGATTTTTCATCTCAAATTGTGCTGACAACTGAGACTTCAAATTAGAAATCATATTCTTACCATTCCCAATCAACAACATATCATCAACATACAATGCAATAATGAGAATGCGATCATTGTCAAATTTGCAATACACACAATGATCTGATTTTGATTTCAGATATCCAATCGACAACACAAAGGCATCAAACTTCAAGTACCACATCCTAGGAGACTTCTTCAAACCATACAAAGACTTCTTTAACTTGCAAACCAAATTTTCTTTACCTTTCTCTATGTAATGCTCTGGTTGTGACATATAAATCTCTTCCTCCAAATCACCATGAAGGAAAATTGTCTTCACATCCATTTGCTCCACCTCTAAGTCATAAGCAGTTGCAAGAGATAACAAGAACTGAATGGATGTCAGCTTTGCAACGGGAGAGAAAATTTCAACATAATCAATTCCCTCCAATTATGACTATCCCTTCACAACCAATCTAGCCTTGTACTTTTCAACACTACCATCTGCACTGAATTTCATCTTGAACACCCATTTGCATCCAACGGGTTTCCATCCTTCAGGCAAAGGCACCAAGTCCCATATTTTTTTCTTTTCCAAAGAAGCCATTTCATCTTCCACGGCCTCCTTCTAGGAACCTTCATCTTTCATGTGCATAGCCTCTTTCATAGTTCTAGGCTCATCAGTGTTACTAAGTAAAGCAAAAGCACAACTAGAATCAAGTAATGAATAACCAAACCTATCAGGTTGCTTCCTTGTTTGTGTAGACCTCCTTAATGGCTGAGGTTGAGGTTGTGCTTCTTCTTCTGAGCTTTCAGAGTTGCTAGAGCTCTCCTCATCATCAGGTCTCACAGGATCTGTTGGTTCAGTCTTCTCATGGGTAGAAGGAAATTGAACCGCATCCTCTTTCTTTTCTGTCTGTTCTAGAGCTGTAGAACAATGGAAGAAGGTGTTATCTCTCTGAAGATAACACTTCTGCTATACAACACTTTTTTAGCCATAGGATCCCAAAGCTTGTATCCTTTCACACTGACACCATAGGTAATGAAAATACATTTAACAACCTTGTTCTCTAATTTAGATCGTTTCTCCCTAGGCACATGTGCATATGCCTAACAACCAAAAACATGAAGATGCCTAACTGAAGGCTTCTTACTAGACCACACCTCCATAGGTGTCTTACCAACAAGAGCTGATGTAGGAGACCTATTTACCAGGTAGCAAGCAGTGGCTACAGCTTCAGCCTAGAACTTTTGTTTGAGGCTTGCTCCACTAAGCATACTCCTAGCCTTCTCCATCAATGTCATGTTCATCCTCTCTGCAACTCCATTTTGCTGCGGGGTGTATGGAGTTGTCTTATGTCTTTCAATCCCTTTCTCTTTACAGAACTTATCAAACTCTGCCGAACAAAACTCACCACCGTTGTTAGTTCTCAAACACTTAATCTTTTTACTAGTCTAATTTTCAACAAAGGCTTTAAACTCTTTAAACCAACTAAAGACTTTAGTCTTGCTTCTGATAAAATAAACACATGTCCTTCTACTGTAATCATCTATGAAAGATACAAAATATATAGATTTGGAAATCGAAGGAACATTAATAGGACCAAACACATCAGAATAAATAAGATCCAATACACCAAAAGGCTTGTGAGAACTAGAGTAAAATTGAACATGGTTTTGCTTTTCATATACACAATGTTCACAAAAGTCCTACTGGAGATTACAATCATTTAACCTCTCAACAAGGTTTTTATTTTTCAAGGTTCTAAGACCCTTCTCACTAATGTGGCCATATCTTAAATGCCATAACATAGTCTTTTCAGTAGGAAGCTTAACTTCCAAAGCATGTGCACTACCATCAGAACTAGTTACAATAGATTTCTTCACTGCTCGTTCAGATGGTGGGGATGAAGTGACTCCAGCTCTTTTCTTTAAGTCAAAAGAACTATTGCACTGTGTTGTTCTCAAAATCAGCTACGCTCATTTTTGTAGACAACCCCCACGAAACTTGTCCGTTTCGTGAATCTACACTCTAAGATTGCAAATCAAGAAAAGATTCCCTTGATCTCATGCGAAGTCATTTGACATTCTAAACTCATCTGCAACATTCCCTTGAATTGATTTCTCGATATTCACGAGGATCGTTTAAGTCGTAAACTGGTTAAAAGGTCAAGTTTTGGTCATTTTTTAGGTGTTAGCCAAATTTTTGATTTATCATGTAAGAGCGGTGTTTTCACCCGCTATTACATATTTTGAAGTTTGTTTTAATATGTAATAGCGGAGTTTTTAGCCGCTATTACACATGTTGCATTTTTATTTGTTATGTAATGGCAGCCAAATC
Organism: Cunninghamia lanceolata; assembly: GCA_027924645.1. Lineage (NCBI taxonomy): Eukaryota > Viridiplantae > Streptophyta > Pinopsida > Cupressales > Cupressaceae > Cunninghamia > Cunninghamia lanceolata. Next base: position 2,119,302 of record BSBN01001583.1, on the reverse strand, counting down.
ACCCGCCGTTACATATGAGTTTTAAATCTGCTTGCCGGAATGGCTGAAACACCCGCTCCAACAAGATCTCCAGATCTTTCAACTGGAGTGACATTAATGATCACTCGTGCCAGGTATTAATGGTTCAACTTTGATCTTTTAAATATGATGTTTCACTCATTGTCTCTCATCATTTTCTCTATTCAAAACCTTCCCAGTTGATTATCGATCCCTTCCTCGAACCGTTGATTGCGCCAACAGTTGGGTTCAAATGGATTTCAAGTGGCCATCTTTGCGTATAGGGTTTTTCCTTCCTTAACAGGTGAGTTTGTTAAATATCTTTCTAGGGTTTCTCTAAATGATTATCAGTAGTCTTGTTGTTTCAAATTTATCATTTATTTTGTTGCGTTTTTGTTTATAATTGTCATTCTTGTTTCGGTCTTTTGTGTCGACTCCTAGATTTTCTATGGTTTGTTCGTGCCCTAGGTTTTAGGTTGATGTATGTAAAAAAATGAAAACATCTTTCAGAGGTTTCCTAGCATTCAAAGTCATGACGGCCAAATTCGCCGCTTAGACCCTTCCAAACTTTGCAAACTTCTGTAAGGTGCAATGTCTATGGATTTTTCCACCCTTACACAGAACTGCAAAAAACCCTATGTAGTGTTGGCTTTTATCGCCGACCGAACACTACAAAAACCGGTCAGTCTCACATGCGGTGTCGGTGGGAATCGCCACTCAAGTGTTCAACCTCAAGTTTTGGTTCAAAAGCAATAACGGCCGATACAACCGCTCCTACACCAAAACTCATTGTCACTTCCCTGCCGGAGCGGCTGATACACCCGTCCAAGCATTTGCTAGTGATGAAACCCATTATATGCAATAGTGATCGATACCACTGCCCGAGCACTTGAAGTTTTCACTCATTCACATGTAATAGTGGTTGTAAACACCACTCGTGCATGTCAAACGAAATCTCCAAGTCATATGTAATAGCGGTCATAAACACCGCTCGAACATGTTACAAACAATTTCCAAAATACATGCGACGGCGGTATTTTTCACCGCCTTTACACCTGGAGATTCTTTTAACTTGCAATGGCAGCCAAATCACCCGCTCAAGCGCATTTTCTTGATTTTTCCCAACACTGGAAAATTCACCTTTCAAAACTAGAAGCCTGCTTTCGCCTTCACCTTGATTTACGCACTCAAGCCCTTCAAACGCATGCTTTCCTGTCCATGATCGTCAAAACGTAGTTGACCCAGTTTATCCAATTTTTCCCCTAACTGCGAGATCATGGCCTTTTGCAGTTCTCAATCAACGTTCGTGGTGTTCAAATTCACAGTTCTCTCCAGAGCTCATGTTAGAATCATCTCCGTCAAAGTCCAGAGCCATGAAGTACAAGTACCAGGGTGTCTTCCCAGTAACGGCAGTACAGTCAAACGTTGATGAAATTAGAGACACGAAAATTGGGCATGTGGACTTGGCCGAATTCGTAGATAGAACTAAACAAGCAAATCCCTCCAAGCCTATGCAGAAAATCATTGACAACAGTATTCATTTGGTTGCATCATTTCTAGTCAGTGCACACAATCCTGAATTTGTTCTACAAGTGGCCAACCATTACAACAGGGACACTAGAGCTGTGACAGACTCACAGGGAAATGTAATCATGAGATTGGATGCAGAATTCATGGACAAAATCTTCATGTGTCCACCAATTGAAAACGTCGGGCGGATTGATTTTGTTCAGGGTCAAGAAGACTATGATAATGACGTGGAATCTGCTAGGAGGCATATAAACATCAAATGGTTAAAGATTCCTAGGGCAACTTTGACCAGATGGCCAAAAGACATTCACATGAGTGATTTTGTGGAGGAAGTGTGTGATTTGATTACTCTCTTGAGTCGCATCAGAGGACTCCCTTCTGCTTCCAAATTTCAGGACTAGATGTACACTTACATCAAGGTGATTCTATGGGGTAATCAAAAGATATTCTGGGGTGAACAGATCAGCAATGTTTTGCACGAGCAACTAATAAGAGTCAATACTACCTTCAAATTTTACATGACCTCTTATCTTGTCTATGCTGCTGCAAGCATGAGGAATTTTCTAGGTTTAACCCAAGTAGGAGACAGGAGATTGGTCCTAGTGTATGAATATTGCCCCCAAATCACTCTGAAGGGGTCAATTCATCATTTCAGAAGAGTCAATGATGCTTTCTTCTCAGTTTTCATGTGCTTATGGGATGGTGAACTAGTTCAGGACAGAGTCTCAGATGAAGCCTGGCAGGCCGTAAATTCTTTTGGTTGCTTGTTCTTGCAATTTCCCACCTTTACATATCTTCGGGTAGGATATTATCCTAGTTACCCTTACATGCTACCACGGTATCCCAGCGATCACATTGTTCTTATGGAGCTTTACAGACAACTGATTGTGGTACACAACAAACAGATGGTGCTTAAGAAGTCAGGGATAAAGTTTCCCATTAAAATTGGGAGGTACTCGGTTCAATCTACCAACAAAGCAAAGATAATTGACTTCGAGTTGCAGTTGGTCACCATGAAGACCTACAAGAAAAGAAATCATTTTGACTTCAGAAGGGTTCAAGATAAAATCAAGAGGAAGTCAACTTTTCATGTGCCAATGGTCAAAGACATATGGGCAGATCTCAGGACTCTAAATGAGATCAGAAAACTGGATTTCTGTAGACTTCATCTAAGTCAAATTGAAGAACTAGGACTCGATGATATTTCAGATGGAATGGAGGATGATGGAGATGTCCTAGATCACAAATATGAGGTAGAGAATGTTGAGGCTTCACCTCTCCCAGAGGTGAAATGGTCAGTCAAAGAGGAGACATCCATCAGGAAAAGATTCCAACCAATATTGGCAAACACCAACTTGTGGTTGGAAAGTAAGGGAATTAAGTTGAAAGAGTTCCTTACAGGGTCTGAAGAGGGAACACATGAGCAAACAGGTAAGAAGGTAGAGAACCGAACTAAGAACAGGAGTGACACCCCTTCTTCCTCCAAGGTACACAAACCAAAGATCAAATTTGTATCTAAAGGAGGAAAGAAAAAGGAAACCACAGAGCATTCTGACGCCACTAAGTTAGATGTTGAAGATACTAATGATGATCAAATGGAAATTGAAGATGTTGAGACTGAAGAACAAAATGTTCAAAAGTCTAAAACAAAGGTATCTGATAAAGTTGAACAAGGTGAAGATGAAGATACAGAGGTAGAATGACTTGATGGTTCCCCTTAGACTCTAGTGAAAGATCTTCCCTCCGAGACACAAGTTCTTACACCTCCTCCTCATGTTCCAGTTTCTAATAGTTTGCCAGTGATTTCAAGTGTTCCTCTTTCTCCAATTTTTGTTGTTTCTTCAGACAATACTCCTCCATCCATGAAAGCTAGCTTTGGAACTGTTTTTGATTCTTCTGGTTCCATTCCAAGCTTATCTTCCCCTTCTTTGGATATTGGGGAACAAACTGTTTTGGAGAACCTTCTTGATGCTTCACAAAAGGTTGTTGATACAAGTGTTGTGTTTACCAGAACAAGTCCAATTGTCACCATCACCGGTACAAACATGGAGCCAACCAAGCAAGTAGTGGATCCCCCTCCAGCTATTGACACTTCTATACTTCCTCCATGGCTATCTACCTATACTCCAAAGAGGAAGAAGCAAGCCATCTCACCTGATGAGATTGACATTGAAAAGTTGTTGCCTGTGAAAGCAAAGAACTAGAAGAAGAAACCTAAAACTGTTTCTAGGTTGGTCACTGAAAAGGGAATTAGTTATGCTGAGATTGCCAAACCTCCTGAAGATGCCACGGTTAACACTTTTGACATGAGGAATTATGTCATCTCAAGGGTTGAGCTTGGTAAAGTGACTCATGAGGGTGTCAAAGCAGATTTCCAGACCACTGCCAGTACCCTATTTGAAAAGTATGATGAAGCCAAGAGGGAGAAAGAGCAATACAAAGCAAAAGCAGAACAACTGGCTGCTGTCCTTCAGAAAATAGTAAAGTCATCAGAAATAGTAGAACCAATGGCAGTGACAGTGGAAGATCCCCTGATACAGAAGGTTGAAAAAGCCCAAGCCAGAGGCAAGATAGTGGGGGATGTAGTGGAGCGGTTGTTGGCTCAAGGACAAGTTCTGCTAAAAACTGCTGTGGAAAAGAAAGAGAAAATGGACAAAGCTAAAGCTAAGCTGGACAATTTGGTAGATCTACTTTCACAAGAGCTGCAAGATCAGGAAGAAAGCCTAGAAGAGTGGATAGATATGAAGAAGATCAAAATTAAGAATCTGATCACTATCGGGGTCATCACCAACAGGGAATCATATCTCAAGACCAACGAGACTCTAGCTCATCGTATTTTCATAATAAAGAGTCTACTTGAAGATCTGTGCCAAGCTTGAGAAGCCAGCGAAGATAGTGATGTCACACTCCTACACCGGCTAGAAGAACTTCCTTGCACCTTGACAAGGGTAGATCATAGTTTCCTCACAGCACAAGAAATGATAAGTTCTTTTGAAGAAATGGTACAAAAGAAATTTGAAGAGGAAGCTCCCTCAGTGCTCTCAATGGATAACCTATATGATCAACATTCGACTCTGGAGAACTTGAAGGATAATTTAGACAAGCATGAAAAGGCGGTAAAGGTGGTGAAAGATTCAATTCTCCGAGCTCGTACCATCTCTAAAAACACAGCGAAACTAGATGCATGCGAGATGTCAGTCATTCAAACTATGTACCAGAACTTCCTAAGGAAAAAAGATGGAGGAAGCTAGTGCCTTAGCTTGTTTTTCTTAGATGTTATGTAAATTGAATTTTTTTTTGGACATCTACACGTTAATTTTCCAAAATGTACTTACATGTGAAACAAGAGAAGTCCTAAGTCAAATAGGACTCTCTTGTTGAATAAGTCAAATTAGTTGTAGATTTCCTAAATTTTCTCAAGGCCTTTCCTTATAAATAAAGGGGGCCTCTTTTGTAAATATTATCTTTTGTCTATTACAAGAAAACTCTGGCAAATTGAGAAGCAAATCAAGACTTTGTGCTTTTTGTGAAAATTAATATTCAAATATTTATCAATACAAGAAAGCGAGTTCAATTCCAATCTTTGTCTTGGGATTATTTGTGTTGTGATAGTTTTGTTCTTACGTCTTGCTATCATAATCTTATTTGATAATAATTGAAGTGTGGAGTTTGTTTCAAGTGATTAAAGAGCGCTTTTAATTTGATTCTGATAAACTTTGTGTTATCAAATCAGTTGTGGGTTATATGTTCATGTTTGTGAGAATACAATAGTTTGGAGACTTTGTGCTGCAAGTTGTTATATTCGATTTACTTTTATCATCTTGAAGAGGAGTGAAGACTTTGGGCTGCATTCTACTTCAAATAGTTCTGTTTACAAGTAGTAAGTGAGGTAACAGAAAACTTTGTGTTTCTATGATTTTGTGATAATTTATAAGTCTTATATCAAGAGTTTGAAATATAAACATCTATTCTGAAAAAAAAGAATGAGATGAGATGGAACCACCACAAACATAGTTTTTAGTGTACATAAATTTCATAAGTTGTTTGGTTTGCAAAAGTCAAGTAATTAGAGGGAACCTCCCCTTGCTGAGAGGAGAGACTTTGTCTCATCATAGCTGTGGCTGATATACCCATTTTGCCGTTAGCGAGTTAACGACAAAATATTCACCCAACACACTGTGAAGTGCATGCCTCTAGCTGAAACAAAGTACCTCTCTGAGTACCCTTCACAAGCACCATAGATCCTCTAGTCATCTTGCATCCATCCTTCGAAAAGACAACCTGCACACCTGCATCATTCAACATACTTAAACAGAAAGTAGGTTCTGTGCTAGGCCTGGGATGTGCATAACCCTAGTGATCCCCTTCACTCACCCACCAGGGAATCAGATTGAGACTCTCCCACAACCAACAATCTTCAGATGAGAATCGTCACCTAGGTACACTCTTCCACCATCCAACTCTTCATACTTTGTGAACCACTTTCCATGCGAGGTCATGTGGAATGATGCACTAGAATCAATCAACCACACATCATCAGATGCATGGGTGGATAGGGTTGTGATGAAGGCATCACCATCATCTTGTGACTTGTCTGAATCTGAATCTGGGGCAGTCTTCTTTTCCTTTTTCTTTTCCTCTTTGCATTCCTTTCAGAAATGCCCAGATTTGCCATAGTTCCAATAGAGAGCCTTGGACTTTCCAGGAGATTTTGATCTCCCACAGGATTTGGATCTACCCTTTTCACCTTTCTTCTCCTTCTTCTTCCCTTTCTCTTTGGGTCTTCCACGAACCGCAAGAGCCTCTTTGGCCAACTTGGATGTCTTTCTCTGTATTTCTTCAGATAACAATGAAGACACCACATCTTCCATCTTGAAAGTGGTGGTGGTACTTCTAATGGCCATGACAAGATGATCCCACGAATCTGGCGAAGAACAAAGTAGGGTCATACACCAATCCTCCTCCTCCATTTTCACACCCATAGATGTCAACAATGCAATGATCATGTTGAAATCATTCATATGGTTTGCAATAGATCCTCTATCTTCCATCTTCAAAGAAAACAACTTCTTTTTCATAAAAAGCTTGTTCACCAAGGACTTGGCCTAATAAACATCACCCAACTTCTTCCAAAGGTCTTTTGTGCTCTTCTCCTCATGGACATTCAACAAGCCAGAGTCAGCTAGACAGAGTCTTATGAGACCCTTAGCCTTGTGATCTTTGAGGTTCCAATCAGTTTGTGACATTGTTGTAGGTTTTACACTAGATACAGTTTCCCATAAGTCACGATCAACAAGTAGGTCTTCCATCTTGAGTTTCCACAACTTGAAATTAGTGCCATTAAATTTCTCCACCTCTAATCTTCCGGATGTGGTTGCCATCTCCTTCCTGCAACAAGATACATAATACTATGCACAAACTCCCACTCAACCTAAGATTAGCTCAAGAAACCCCTACCCAGTAGCTAGAACCAAAACTGGCCAAGCTCTGATACCAATTGAAAGCAAGCTAGGTGTGCAGAAATCGCTTCCTACATTAATCTAATGAGGAGAGATGAGTACAAATTCTTTTTAATCCTTACAATTATAGATTATGTTAACCCACTAATAGAGATATTGTAGCAAACACATACACAAGAATGCAAGACAAAAGAAGAGAGATACAAGATATACGTGGGAAAAACCCTTACGGGTGAAAAACCCCACACTCCAAAACACAACTCAAATATATTTTGTAAACAATGAAGGTTACAATACAGCATAGAGCCAATACTCTTGCAGGAGTCTTCGACACTCGTATCTGGAGATGATCCGACAGCATAACAGTACCTGTCAATCACATAATAAATCACCTCTCCAAAGTACCTGTTTATACAGAAAATACAAGGTAAAAATGACTCCACATTGAGATGGGCATCCAACATGGCCTCATGGCCCAAAACCCATGCCTATGGACACTTGTCCAACACTATAGGATGTTCCTGACACTTGTAAAGTCACTCCATCCCAAAGAGGTCGCCTATTCCCAAAATGGGTAATGACAGATGCTGCTACAACTCTTACAACTGTCATAGAATCTGTCATAGCTATCATAACTTACAACTGTAAGAGAATCTATCATACACATGTTATAAATAGCATATTCTCTTATAGCATGTCATAACCCACTTTGGGGAGCCCAAAGATGCCTTCCTCAAAGATGCTTCTCAACACATGTCCATACCTGTCATATGATCTTCTATTTCTGACTCTTGCATCTCATAACTTTGACATAGGAATCTGTCATGACTGTTTCGGTCAATATTCCTTTACACACATTCCAAGATGCCAACACATGGCAAAATATTCCTACCACTAAGTGGGATGCCTATCTCCTCATGTGAGGACAAATTTACATGTGGTCATATGCCATGTACAATGACACATCACCGTGCCAACTCCCACAAGATGACAACATAGGATTTGCATCCTAATTATACAATAGGCAATAAATAAACAAATACAATGAAATAATACAAGCAATTACGAAGGTTGAGACACCTTAATTCCCAACAATTTCCAAAAACATTAATAATACTTTATCTTCTTTATATTTGCATCTTGGATATGATATAAACTGCCTCAAAGTTGGTGGTCTATCCATAATCACCCCTATAAATTGCCTCATAGTCAACAATATGTTTACAAGCTTCTTATAGAGCACCCCAAGTTTAATGATCTATTTACAAAACATCCTTCTCCCTCCTAAAGAATTCAAAACCATGCTCTGGTACCACTTGATGTAGTTGTGAGTCGAGGATCAAATGAATGATTATCTAGTGCCATGCAACCAAATGAAACAACATAATGAAATTCAATGAAATAGAAAATAAACAATAGGACATTTATTCATTCATAGTCACAATCAAATTATAAAATTCCATAATGGGCTTCCAACATGCTAGTCTAAAGCCATTTGATTAAAAAAGGGCACAACTCGTGCAAATCATAGAATTTTAATGATATTGCAATATAATACAATGTTGAGCTCCAAAATGGAACTATTTTCTACCTACCATGTTAACTACAAGTTTTAATGATCATAAAAAATGTTTATATAGTAACTTCTAGTTGTAGGAATTTGATCTCAGTTAGTTGCAAGGAAATAACAAAGAAACAATAGGACTTTTATTCATTCATAGTCACAATCAAATTATAAACTTCCATAATGGGCTTCCAACATGCTAAGCTAAAGCCATTTGATTACAAAAGGGCACAACTCATGTGCAAATCATAGAATTTTAATGATATTGCAATATAATACAATGTCGAGCTCCAAAATGGAACTATTTTCTATCTACCATGTTAACTACTTTTTAATGATCATAAAAAATGTTTATATAGTAGTTTCTAGCTATAGGAATAATCTTAGTTAGTTGCAAGGAGGTGCAAAGCTTGATACCAAGTGTAACATGTAGTTGGCCAAACATGTGAAAAAACCTTTTGGAATGAATGCGGTGACTATGGATCAATGAGTATTGATGTGGTTCATACCATAAGCTTTCCTAGGTCTAATGAATCTAGAAACATGTTCCCCTATAGCTACACACTTCAAAAAGATATTGCAAACTATGGACAATGAAACTGAAAGTCTGTCTGTTATGCTAGTACAATGAGTTTGGAAGTGAATTATGCCTTTGTGATTATCAAATTCTTCTAGAAATTAAATATGACATTGAAGGATCAATGTAGAACATGTATTCCCAACTGTGAGGTAAAATATACAATTGCAGTGAAATCTAGTAGGATTTGTTGTGATTGACTAATAATTGGATTGTAATGAAAGCTTATAAACAAATAAACAAAGTAAAATAAAATGTTTTTAAGTAACATAAGATTGTTTTTACACCTTGGGATGCTCCAATATCAATAAATTGGGCTCTATGCATATAAGACACAACATCATAGCATTATAACATCAAGAAAGGATCATACTTCAAATATCCATATACACATAGACAAGCTTCTCGTGTTATGCTAAAAATGTACATTGTGAAAGGTGAATACAAAGATTTTACAACCTGAATGATGATCAACTAATTAACACAATACTCAATTTAGCAAGTGTAACTAGAGTTATACACGACATTCCTAAAAACATATCAGATATTCATGGAGACATTCATAATCTTGACAACCATACATTAAAAAATCCTTTTTTAATGGATTACAAAGATTCAATTACATAATGGATTTAAAACTCAAACTTGTAGTATTGTTAACATGTCCTAGGCCTATTATAGAATGAGGGACACCTTGACTTTATAGTTTTTAATATTTCTCTTGTAGCCAAAATCAACAACCACCCCCTCTACTACAACTTGATTTCCCCTATATATACCAATGCATTCTACTCTTCTCAACACCAATAGAATAAACAATTTGACTCAGATTGCCACCTTACTCTAGGCCATTATTCATCTAATACATTATTGTAGCCTTGCATTTTATGGGGCATAAAACCTATATTAGACTAGCCACTAGTTTCAAGATAATCAACATCATCACTAATAGCCCTATAGATCACTAATGAGTATGATTGTGTTGGCAACAAACCTAGTGAATGCACTAGAAGATATAACAATTATCCATCACTTGTGTGATTTGTGAGAGCATCCTAAATTAGGATACCCAGGGCATGAAAAATTGTCCCTACCGAGTTCAATCACTACCATGGTAAGACCAGTAATAACTTGAAGAAGATTAGTAGAACATCGTCACACATTAATTAACCTAGAAGTTGTTGCAAGTATGTGCCTAATCGGTGTTGTCATTGATGTCAACATATCAGTGTTGTCATTGGTGTCAACTATGCTCTTGTTTTGATGCTAGCTTGTTTGCCTATGTAAGTGTTGGAGATAATGAGTAAGTGATCCTGATATTGAGTTTCCAAGTGCTTTTGAGAAAAGTTGCTCCTCCAGTGGAAATAGTGTATAGAAGAGTATCTTTGTTTACAACATAACAGTCCAGTAGTTTGCTCTACATTTCTTGTAGAATGAATATCTTTGTCTACAGATTGGACATTATTTAGAGGCATGTCTGAAGATGCTATGTTCCAATTTTGAGCCTCCGGTATGAAGATTTGAGTGAGTTAGGTTCACCAGAGTAAAAACTACTTTTTCAGTATATTTGATGGTGACAGGGAGAATGTATTCTGCTCCACATTTCTTTGCATTGAAGTTTCATAGTCTGTGGTTCTAGAATCAAGTTTGTAATGATGATAAGTGCCTTCAACTCCAATGGTTCATGATTTGGTGGTCCACAAGCAATCTTTTCTTTATGATAGTGGATAATAGTTATGTTCAAGTGCTCCAGACTGAAGAATCTTCTTCACAAAGTGATTAGAGGTTGTGCAGATGTTCTTGGTGATTACAATGAGCTTGTGGATGTCTCCTGATCGTGTTCCCACCTTTGGATTGGTCTGCAAAGAGAAATTTGGATCGTGGATGAAGATTGTTCTTAGAAGACTTAGTGTTAACACCAGTCTTGGCTAACTTGGTCATTTTCACTAGTTACAGAGATACATCGAAGATTGTGGAAGCATGTTGTGGCGTGGAAGATTGCATTTGAGTCCTAGCTAAGGCATAACATGATCCGCATACATCTTTACCTTAGAAAATTTAGTTTAGGTCCATACCTATTTCTATGTATGTTTGTAGTTCTGACCTTGGAGATTGTTCCAATGGTTGATGAATGTAATGCTAACCTTGATACACATTCCAAGGTTGATGAATTGTATAAAAACATGTAATGTAGTTGCAAAAAAGATGTCCTTGTGTGAAAATGCAAAGATAAAAAAAGGTGTAAGAAGAGAAAAGGAGAGGATTTATACTATGCTTTAATGGAACTGAACTCAGGCATGGAGTAGATGCTATCAAATCAATTCACCAACCATTGGCAGTGAACCACCCCTTGGCAGTGAGCCCTAACTTTTGCAGTGAGCATTTCTAGGCAGTGTGCCTCTCTATTTTTTGGTATTGCTATAACATATTTATTTTTGTGGACTAACATCCACTGTGGTTTTTCCCTTATAGGGTTTTCCACGTAAAAATCTGGTGTCTCATGTGTTGATTATGTTATTATGTTGATTTTCTTATTTCATGCCTTCATGATTAAATCTGAATAACAGTAAATAAGTGTTTGATGTGTTAATGTTCATAAGTGGTCAAAGTTTTTGAGACAACTAATTCACCCCCCTCTCAGTTGTTTGGTGCATTTCAACAATTGGTATCAGAGTAAGGTTCCTCAGAAGAAAGCCTAATAGCTTGAGGTAGATCTGGGATGGCACACAAAGATGAGCTACATCACAATTGCTTCTTGTGTGATGAGATTGGTCACTATGCATCCAATTGTCCAAAAAGAAAGTTGAAAAGGAATGATGAAGAAAATAAGAGCAGAAGGTCCAAGAGAACATATTATGAAGTTGTTGGGTGAATATTTTATCGTCAACTCATTGAAGGCAAAATGGTTATATCAACCTTAGTGTGATGAGATTATATCTCTCTTCTTAGCAAGGGGAGGCTCCCTTTGATTGCAATCTATGACAAACTAATAACTGATAAAACTTATTTACACTAAGAACTATATTTGGGGTGATTCTATTCCATCATATTCTTTTTTTTTTGGAATATATGTTTACACTTTAAGATAATGATTTCAACAAAACTAATACTATGCAGAGAACTATGAATTACCATAAAAACCATGGAAACACAAAGTTTTCCATTGCTTCTTTCACCAACTAAAAATAAAATGATTTGGAGTAAAGTGCAGCCCAAAGTCTTCACTTATATGCCAAGATGGGATAAATAGATTTAAAGATAACAACTTGTAACACAAAGTCTTCAAGCTATTTATCATTCACAAACACAACACAATTCTCACAAATGATTTTATAGCTCAAAGTCTATTAAAATTAGATTTGAATACTCCTTAATCACTTGAAATAAACTCTCAAACTTCAATTACTTATCAAAGATAATATGATAGCAAAGACGTAAGAACAATTCTATCATAAAACAAATCACTCCAAGACAAAGATTGGAATTTAAATTGCTCTCTTGTATTGATAAATGTTTGAAAATTGATTTTCACAAATAAGCACAGTCTCAACTTGCTTTTCAATTTGACAAAGTTTTGCTTCAATAGATAAAAGATAGATAATTACAAAAAAGATCTCTCATATTTATCGGTGAGAGCCAAGAGCTAATCTAGGAAAAAGTCTAACTACTTTGACTTATTCAACAAAAGAGTCCTTATTGATTTAAGATTTCCTTTGTTCACACATGCAATTACATTTTTGAAAAGTACATGTGGACATGTCCAAAACTAAATAAAAAGTGCATGTGAAAATATATGAAAAATTGGCTAAGGCACAGACATCTGGATTAACTTTCACCACCATCTTTCTTGAGAAAATTGTCATACATTGTGAACATAGTTTGCATCTCGAGACTGTTTGAACTAATAGTGTTCTTAGAAATGACCCAGGCTCTAGTTATTGCATCTTTAACTATAGTAGCTACTTTCTCATGACTTATCAATTTGACCTGCAGATTTTCCAGAGTCAATTGATTATCCAGTAACTTATCCATAGAAGCGACTGAAAAAGCTTCTTCTTCAAAATCTCTTTGAATCATCTTATTGAATTCTTGGATCATTTCATCAGCGGAAAGAAATTGATGATCATCACCTGTCAATTTGCACGGAAGTTCCTCTAACTTATGAAGAAGATCAACATCACTATCCTCACTGAGCTCCCGGGCACTCTGTAAATCCTTGATCAAATCTTTCAACACATTGTACTACGATGAATCAATGACTCCTTGGCTTCCAGATATGATTCATGGTTTGAAATGATTCCAATTGATACCAAGGTTTTCACCTTCATCTTCTTCATGTTGGTCAATTTCTCAAGACTTGCATCCAAATACTCAATCTCTAAAGACAAAGTATCAACCAGGTCATCTAATTCAGCTCTTACCTTCTCCATTTTACTTTTCTTTTTAATTGTACTTGTTAGAAGAAGTACCCTTTGTGCATGCATCCTTTCAAGATATTCTCTGACCACCTTTCCTCTAGCATGAACCTTTTCAGCTTTTTAGATGACAGGATCCTCCATAGTGATAGCCTCAGGTTTTATGACTTAGAAGACAAGTGATCTTCTATATTATTACAACCAGCTGTTCCACTCTCACATTATACTGATCCTGCATCTCTTTCTCGTGATCAAATTTTACAATCAGAGAATTGAGAGTTGATTGCACATTAGCTTTTGTACTCTCATGAGTGATATTTCCCAGCTCAATCCTAGAGATTGAATAATCATTTATATTGAAATCCTTAATGGTTGCATCTAGCGGAGGTTGAGCTATCTCTACATACTTATGGCCCTTATCTTCAAGCAGCTAGGAGAGAGTTTTAGGCTTCTTCTTGGTCTTCGCCTTGACAGGTGTTAGCTTCTCGAAGTCAAAGTCATCTAGAGAGATTGCTTGCTTCTTTTGCTTTGGAGTATATGCTGAGAGCCATGGAGGAAGCACTGATAAACTAGCACTTGGATTAGAATCCATTACTGGTACAGAAGGAGTTTCACTCACACTGGTTGTAGTAACAATTGGAGAAGTGTTTGTAAAGATGGCACCTGGCACATTGACATTGGCATCCTGCTCAGTACTTGAAACAAATTGATCCAAAATTATTTGATCACTAATATCATAAGAAGGAGAAGATAAACTTGGTAAAGATCTTGAAGAAACAAAACCAGTGTCAAAGGGATCCTTAGGACTATCAAAAATTGTCCTAGAAGAAGATGGTGTAGAAGGACCAGAAGATTGAAGAACAATTGGAAACAATGGGGTATTTGAGACAACATACATAGAATTTGAAAGAGGTATGGTAGGCAAAGGAGAAGAAGCTAAAGGTTCTTGTGTCATGTCTTTTTAAGGAGACATGGTTGGTTCCTCTAGCTATTCTTGTTTTTCTTCTTTCTCTACTTCCTGTTCATCCTCCTTTTCCTCTAAAGACTTCTCTTTGATGTCCATTTCCTCAGCAGCAGGCTCCTTAATTGCCTATTCTTTTGTTTCCATTTCTTCTCCACTTGGCTCTTCCTCAGTCACTCTAGCTTTGCCACCTTTTGATATAAACTTTATTTTAGGCTTAGGATCCTTGGAAGAACTCGGTGCATCACTCTTATTTTTTGTTCTTATTTCTGCCTTTTTACCTGTTTGCTCAAGAGTTTCCTCTTCAGAGCCAATGATAAAATCTTTCAACCGAATCCCTTTGCCTTTTAGCCATACATTTGTATTCGCTAAGATGGGCTCAAATCTTTTCCTTATTGAAGTTAATTCTTTCTTTGACCATAGAACAACAGGCAAAGAAGAACCCTCAATTTTCTCATTAACATATTTGGGATTCACAATGTCTTCATCATCCACCATTCCCTCTGGGATAGTAGCCAACTCTAAGTCTTCAATTTGACTTAATGTTAATCTATAATAGTCCAGTTTCCTGATCTCCTCTTGAGTTCTCAAGTCATCCCATACATCTTCCACCATAGGGATATGTGATAGAGAATTTCACTTTATCTTGTCCTTTACCATCCTGAAGTCAAAGTTAATTCTCCTCTTGAAATGCTTCATTGTTACCAATTGCATCTCAGTTTCAAGAGCCTTGACCTTAGTAGAAGTAGCAATGGAGTACCTGCCAATCTCAATGGGAAACTTGAAGCCAAGCTTCTTCAAATCCATTTGCTTGTTATGCACAACAATCATTTGCCAACATAATTCCATCAAGACAATTCTTCACTAGGAAATTTGGGCAACATATATGGATAGCCTTGAAGATAACCAACCCTGAGATAAGTGAAAGTTGGGAATTAGAGATACAAACAACCAAAACTATTCACAACTTCCCAAGCTTCATCTCAAACTCTCTTCTGCTCTAGTTGAGGATCAAAAAGACACATGAACACTGCAAAGAAAGCATCATTTACTCTTCAGAAGTGATGGATTGATCCTTGTAGAGTCAAGTGGGGGTAGTATTGATACACAGGTACAACTCTTCGGTCTCCTTTCGATGTTAATCCTAGGAAACTTCTCATTGAAGCAGCTGCATATACTAGATAGGATGTCATGTAGAATTTGGAGGTTGTAGATACTTTGGTCAATTGGTCATGAAGAGCATTGCTTATCTGTTCATCCCAAAAGATCTTTTATTTTCCTTGGAGTCCATGAGTTTGATATAAGGGTACATCCACTCATGAAAAGTGGGGGAAGAAGAAAGACCCCTAACTCTGCTGAGAAGAGTTATTAGGTCATTGACCTCTTCAACAAAATCACTTCTTGGGAAACTTTTAGGCCATCTGGAAAGATTCAACCTTGCATTTTCAACCATTTGGTATTTATGACCCTCAGTATCTTTGTCATACTCCTTCTGAGCAATATTGAAGTCAATCTCTGTACAATCCTCTGAATTAGGACACATGAAGACTTAGTCCATGAATTCTGCATCTAACCTCATAATCACATTATCTTGAGCATCTACAACTATTCTATTATCCCTGTTGTAGAAATGAGCCACCTGAAGAAAAAACTCAAGATTATGTGTTGCTACAGGAAAAGAAGCAACCAAATGAATATTACTCTCCACAATCCTCTTCATGTAATGACTTGGAGATTGTTGCTTTGTCCTTTCCATGAACTTGGTCTTATCCACATGACCAATTTATGTATCCAAGATTTCATCCACATTGGATGTTACTAAGGTCACAGGAAACACTCCCTGGTATTTATACTTCATGGCTTTAGCTTTCTTCGGTGAAGGATCATTCATCTATACCACAGACTCCCTTGGTTGGAAAATAGACCTTGACAATCTTGCAGAAGCAACTGCAACATAAAAGGAATGATTTTGCAGTGTTAGGGAAAATTTAGCAAATGGGGAACTGCAATGTTGAAGATCATGGTCAATAGCACGAGCTTGGCGAGGCTAGAGAGCAATAAAAGTGAGAAACTGGGTGAAAGTGGGCTAAAGTTAACAAAATGTAAAAATTCTCTAGAGTTAGAGAATTTTGGGAAGGTGATGCAAGGGTGGCAAAAATCGCCGCCTTTGCATGCAGGAGGAGATTGTTTTTGGTGCAAGAGCAGCGAAAATTGTCATCTCTACATGCATAGTAAATCTTGCAAAGTGTAATAGCGGTAAAAATTACCGACAGTACATTTAGTAGAATCCACAAATATGCATTAACGGGGAAAAACACCAACCATGCATCTTTATACTTAGGAAATTCATTTATACATTTTGATATAAGGGCGGCAAAAATTGCCGCTCCTACATATGGGTAGAACTCGAGGTAACTTTTGTGTATGTGCGGTAAAAATCACCACTCCTACACTTTGAGGGAAATTCTTGTCTTGAGCATGGGCGGCAAAAATGCCCGCCCGTGCATCTAGGAAAAACTCAAACTTGAACATGTATGGGCGGCGGTTATCACAGCTCTTGCATATCTTAAAACACTCTTGGTGTATGGCCAATGAAAATCACCGCCATTACACCAAGAAACAACTTTCACAAGAAAGTGAACCATAGGTGATAACTACAAATCATACATGATGAAGAAAAACAAAAATAACACTAAACATTTTACAACAAAAACCCTAAACATGAAGGTCATAACAAACGACTCTAAAGCGGTAAAAACTCACCAATAGAAAAAGGAAGACATGAAAACTAAGAAGGAATCGGCTAAGGTTTTTACAGATAGATAATGAGTTTTAAATCTAATGATTTTAGCAGAGGAAAAATGATAGATTCAAATGAAGATACAACTATAAACCCTAATTTGAAACCACGAAGGAAAAGATAGAAAAAATTTCTTAGGTAAGAAAAAAAACAATGAAACCCTAGGTCGACGCTAAGAAAAATCTAATCCACCGCGTGCAATATCCTTTGATTATCCTCTAGGGTTTTTCAGTATTGCTATGATATATTATTTTTGTGGGCTAACACCCACCATGGTTTTTCCCTTATAGGGTTTTCCACATAAAAATTTGGTGTCTCATGTGTTGATTATGTTATTGTGTTGAGTTTCTAATTTCATGCCTTCATGATTAAATTTGAATAACAATAAATAAGTGTTTGATGTGTTAATGTTCATAAGTGGTCAAAGTTTTGGAGACAACTAATTTACCCCTCCTCTCAGTTGTCTGGTGCATTAAATCAACAAAAGTTACCCGTGTGCATTTGTTGTAGAGAAGAAAACCATAAAATTGGCTTGTATGTGTGTTTGAACATAGTTAGGCATGGGAATTTAAACTTTATAATATCCATTATAGATCAATACTCTGCATGGATGAAGCTAGAAAATTAATTATGCATGCATGGTGGCCAAAAGAAACTTGCTTGTGAGATGCTTGCTTGTTGGGGCCCTTTAATCACTAGCAAATGAAGGAAGGACATGTAACATGCATACATATGAGCCATCAATGAGAAGTTCCTAGGGTCTACCAATTGACATAAAGTGCCACATGGCATGAGTTGAGTCACGAAACTTGAAAAAGATACATGCCATCTTGATAAAACAATTTACTCACTACCAAATAGAACACGTTGTGGGCAATGATTTTCCATTAAGTCTATTAAAGGTTCCATAAAAATCCATGCACCCATGGGCAATGTAAGTTGGGACCCACCATCAATTTATGTTACCATGAAGACACATGGTCATGCATAGTTGGTCCAAGTATTGCTATATACTTGAACTATCAATGAGAGTCCATGTGGACAAAATAAAAGTCACCACAAGGAAAGGAGATGTCACCTTAATTATATGTGGAGGCATGACATAACATATTAAATTGAGAGGTACAAAGGAAGGATTAGTCACTATAAAGGTTGATACAATGCAATGTCATAAAGATGCATGGTGAGGAGTTATCAATTAGGGGTATGCATGAAGCAGGACCAAGGGTTGTGATTGGGAGGTGAGATAAAAGAGCCAAGTTTGAAAAATGGAGGTAGCAACTATTGGGAGGGTGACTCGCTAAGCAATTAATGGCCATATGTTGGAGAGGTAATATTTAGTTGCACCAAGCATTAGGGAATTACACACATGTCATTAATTATGAATGTAACTTGCCCAACAAGTTAGTGCAATAATAGATAAAGTGTGTAGCGGATATAAGGAAAGCCAAATGTCTATGAATTGTGGTGTGCATGAGATATGAAATAAAGTAGGCACACAATAGAGAACCAAGGGGAAATTTAGGACCACTATGGAAGCTCCACCAATCTTGAACCAAGGACTAGAAAATGAGACACCAAATACAAGATAAGACCTTTAGAAATGAAATTACACTAAGGCGACCATTGAAGCATAAAGCACTCTCCAAAAGTATGGAATACTAGTTCTTGCATCATAAGAGGACCATGTAAATCAATGGGGCTCATTAATTGGTCACTACAGATAAAACCAAGGGAAATCAAGATAAGTGTAAAACATAGAAGAGTTCCCTAAGACAAAGATGTAACAAACCATCACAAATAACATGTATGCAAGACACAACCTAGGACTTAGAATAGAAACCCTAAAGGTACAAAACAACTAAGAAGATACAATCAAAGAATTATAACACACAATTTAAGGTCATCATAGGGCACTAGAGCACTCTGTCATACAAGATTGATAAGCACAAAAGACTAGGCCAATAGAGTGAAGGAATAAGAAGCAACCTTAATTTATAATTATAAGGTATGCTTTTGCAATGTAGGCTGACTCTTCTACCCACTCATCTACTCAACAAGTCTTGCTAGACTACAAAAATTATGTCAATCCATATAATTCATGCATTTCAAATTGCAAAGATTAGCACATATCTTCATGGGAGGTTCATGCAGGTGAAAAAGGGACACCAACTAATAAGGAGAAGGTTGAATCAAAGGAATCAAGTCTGTAGGATACATCTACGCCAAACCCAAATGTCCATCCTAGTATATTCCCAAACACTTCTTTTCCAAAATGTAGAAAAAATTTTCAAAGGAGAGAGAGGTTTTCAACAAATGTAAAAAGGGAAGTAAAAATGCCTTTCTTTCCCTTTTGTCCAAAATTCCGTAAATCCATTTACACTTTTCTCTCCTTTCCACATTTAAAACTAGACATTTCAAAATGGCTTTTTGAGAAATAGATATTTTCTATACAAAAATGACAATAAATCTATTACAATACAAAAACTTAAAATTAATATTTTCCATTAACCTTTGTAACTAAATTTAAATTCTAACTATATAGCAATTCTATTTCCCATATTGAAACAAACTCATTTTAATTTATTTTCACATGTAATAAATAATAGATAAGACTTTTTTCCACTAAGGTACAATTTATGATCTTTTTTCCTCTTGAGCATATTAAATATTCCACAAACATGAAAAACATACATTTTGAAATCAATTTAAATGTAGTGCAACAAGGAAAATAACAATATGCAAAGGACCCACTCACTTTATGGGTTTAATCACAACACATGGATTTGAAAATAACCACCACTTCAAGTCTAAATTTTATAGGGGTTCACAAGACTCATGCCATACTCAAATTGAGTGAGATGGAGGTCAAACAAACACATTTTTACCCAGTGTGACCATCTCCAACTAAGCATTGTTGGGGAAAAATATGCACTTGCACACTTAGGTGAAACATCAAGCATACCTACACAATATAAGGATAATTGAAG
Organism: Cunninghamia lanceolata; assembly: GCA_027924645.1. NCBI lineage: Eukaryota > Viridiplantae > Streptophyta > Pinopsida > Cupressales > Cupressaceae > Cunninghamia > Cunninghamia lanceolata. The sequence goes on along the minus strand of BSBN01001583.1, from coordinate 2,099,009 downwards.
CACAACATAAAACACCCAATGTGATATAATATCCAATGAATAATAACAAATCATCATATCTAACGAGAAATCATCTACAACTAGAACATGACCCAAATATTAAGATGTAAAAATTAACAATAATCCACAATACTAAACTAGATATAGTAATTAACATCACACATAACAAATATAGTGAAAATATTGAGGCTGAAATATTGTAATAGTCTAAGCATATAAAAGGATAACATATGCATCTCATAATACATAGTTGGAAACTAGATGCCAATACAAAACCTCATCAATAAAGTACATCTATGGCAATACCAAACATTATCGATAAGCTTAGTATCATAACCAAAGCAAAACTCAACAACCGTGTACAAGGAATAAATGTCTGGGGGATTACACAAGCCCTTTGAAAGGTTAACTTTATAACTTGGGGCAAGTGTTGGCAGACAATAAGTAATCGTGCAAATCTTATATGAGAATTCTAATTTGAAAGTACTAATTCTTTTAATGCCAAAAATCTAAATGTTCCTAGGAATGTTGTTTGCAATTCCATGATGTTTGAATGAAATTGGATGATTCTAGGATATGAATTAATGCCAAAATGAATGTCTTTAAACACCAAGACATAACAAATTATTGCACAAATGTGTACCAAGTTGTCTTCCAATAGCTAGTGAAAAAGAGGAGTCACTAATATCAATTTTTAAAAAAATGAATTTCATGTCAGATTTGCATTATGCAAGATTGCTCCCACATGTCATGGAAATGACCTAGTACAAGAAAATGTGGATCTTTAGGTAGGAAATGAATGTGTGGAATCTAGGTTGATGATAAGGCATATGTGTTGGAATAAGTAAAAACATGATAGCGATGAGGTCAAATGCATGGGAATGTGTGAAAGTAGAAGTAAATAGGGATGGATAGGAACTGCAGAAGGAGCCAAACTTAGCATGAAATTGTGCCATGTGTTGCTATGCAAACTTATTTAAGACATTCCCTCAAAATGGGCCCAAAAATAAACATGAATTGGCATGGGTATGCAAATTTCACCATCACATTGTGCCTCCACTTTGAAGTATGTGAATTTTAACATGAACATGTATTTCAATGTCAATGAGCATTCACAACTATGCATGAAAGCCAATACTCAAACATAAAAGGATTTTAGGGTCCATGTAAAGTAATAAACCCAATTTGATATCTTTGTGCATTCTTCATCCTTGGCACGTGGGTTTGTGGGAACTTGTAAAAATAGAGAAAATATGTGCAATTAGTAGCTTCTATCACACAACTAAAATGTAAGCTTTAAAATCAAATAAATACCAAAACCTTTAAAATTTTGTAGGAAACCTCCCTAGATGCAAAAAGCCTATCTATTCTATTCCACTTGAGACTTCCTGACGATGAACAAACATCAACTTGTTATCACTCAAGAATGAAATAAATCCTCAAAAATATGAATAGTTGGCAATAAAAGATCAATCTCAAAAACACATAGATTCACCTAGGGGAGAAAACAAACATGTAAGTAACCAAGGAATCAAACACTTGACTATTTCAATTTGGGCATGAAAGAAACATAGGGAAATAACACAAAGCCCAATTGCTTTAGTGATTGCAACAAATACCATAGCCTCAACTCAGGAAAACATAAAAATACTAGGGGTGAGGCGAAACTATCAAGATAGAAACTTGATTGAACAAAGCCTTAGAAATAAACTAAAAACACCCAATCTAGAGGATTTTATAGAATTTTAACATGTGTAAAAACTACGCTAACAATGCTAATGAGAACATCGAGCATCCCTTGGCAATTAAATATCGTTGATGAAGATGTTCTAAAACCCACGGCCAAGCATTCCATATACCATTTAGGATGTAGGAGTGTGAGATGGAGAACACCTTACTATTTAACAATAATATATAAATTAACTCATGACTTCGATCTTCTTGGTATGTTGGCCATTGAAAATTATCGATTTCCCTTCAACAACACATTTTGGTTTCTCTTATCTGCTACCTGCTGTAAAGATTGAGAGGGTTTCGCACCGCGGTGTCATCCAGGTAATTGAATTGTAGACTTTCTCTTAAAAAAATGGAGGAGAATCAATTGTTTACCATATATTGTGTAGCTAGATATGCTCAAATAATATTAACTAATACTGAAAAGTACTTTCAGGCTGTGCATACGCCGATGTTAATATCAGCGACTCCCAAAAACAAGTGGCATTGTTCCTGTGCGCGGATGATTTTAATTATGAAGTTGTTTACTGGTTGTTTAACTCCTGGGCGAGAAACGATGGTATGGACTTGCGAGATGTCATACAAGGGAGAATTCCATTCAGTAATGCCGCCAAACTCAAAGAGATGATCAGCAGGGTTTGTTCTCTGGCCAGGAAGCTTGGGGATAAGGGACCTGTCAGTGAAAAAGTGGGAAAAATGAGATTTTCAGGGAAATATTCAGTCAAAGAGGCACTGTCCGACATGATCGAAATTGTAAATGAAGAGAACCTACAACAATATAATTTGGCTAATTTGTTTGATATAGATGAATGTATAGAGTCTTGTTTTCCAGAGTCCCTGGAGCCTGGCTGGCTTGAAGATGAGAGAGTTGCGAACTGGACTAATGTTGCAGATGCGATTTGGAACTTTTTGTCCGAAAGTTTTGCAGCGTCAACAGTAGAAACCTTTGCAGAATTAATTATTGATTCGATATGTATGCTAAATGATGTGAAGACAATAACCTCAAGTCAAAAGAATTTCATGGTTGCCTCTTTCATTCTCTCTTATCTCTGCGATGGGCGAAATGACATCATACACACACCCCTCGCACATCATTGCCGGTACAGTTGCGCTGCAAAGATGATATGTCATGTGGCATCAAAGTACGGGCCAACTGATTTTCAACATTTCAACCAGACACTGCAAATGAACGCAATGTGGAGGTGCTATGACCAGATCGGAAATTACGATCTTCTAAACAAGCTTCTAGTCTTTGCAGCCAGTGGCCATAATTCTAGGACGCTGGGAAAGGATGGAAAAGCTGATATCTTTGTGATAAATAGGTTATTAGAATGCGGAGCTCAGCAAGGACCAGCCTATGACATTTTAGGCTACAAAAAGTTGACAGCCCTACACGCTGCTATACTGTTTCTTAAAGATGAAGATATTGAAAAAGAGGTTGCAGAATCTTTGCTCAACAAGTGTGATGAGAAACAACAAGAGCATTTGGCAAATACTCCACGAGAACATGATGGATGGACTGCTCTTCACATTGCTTCTTTTTTGGGGAAAGCAAATACTTGTCAAATGCTTCTTGACCACGGAGCTAAACTAGATGTTACAAATGAAGACGGTGAGACAGCCCTGCACAAAGCAGTTGAAGGGGAGAAAGATGCAGTTGTGAATTTATTTATCAAACAACCAAATATTATTGGATTAGTCGATTTAGAAGATAAAAAGGGAATGAGCCCCTTAGATAGAGCGGTTGCTAAGACAGATATCAAATTAGTAGCAAAGTTGATATCAAAGTCAAAACAGTCTGAAGTTTATTTTGATAAAGTGGATCTGAAACAGCTTCTACGTTACTCTTTACTGGATGGGTCCGTCCATATTGTTAGAGTTCTGTTTCAAAAGGGAACACAACTGCCACTTGGTGGATGTGATGACGAAGGAAAAACAACATGTCATTTAGCTGCTATGTGTGAAGATGACAGTAAAGCAATGGAAATGGTCGGCATGGTATTGGAAAATATTGAAGAAAAGGAAAAGTTGGTGGCCAAGTGTGACAAAAGATTTAGGACTGCTCTCCATGAAGCAGCTTTGAATGGAAATGAAAAGCTATGCAGATATCTTCTTGAGATAAATCCACACATAATAAATTTCAAAGATAGGGATGGCCGAAACCCTATTTACGACGCAGCTAAAGGAAAAAAGAATGAAGGTGGTGTTATAAAGATGTTGCTTGCTGAATATTCCAAGAAAGATATTCCTCTGAATGCTTTGATAGATCGAAACGGCTTGACACCATTGCACGTTGCTGCTTCCCTAGGCAAAAAAGACCTGATTAAATTGCTCCTTTCAGAAAAGAGTGGCAAGGAATATTTGAAGAGAAGAGGTGTCGTTGCACAAGAAGCCTCCGAATATTTGAAGAGAAGCGATTTCCTTGGACAAACAGCCCTTCATAAGGCCGCAAATTGTGGAGACTCAGATACAGTCGAAATTCTGCTGAAGGAAGGTGCCCACCCACTCAAAGAACGTGATTGTGATGGTCGAACTGCGCTTCATTACGCTGTACAAGCCAAAACTGAAGGAGATAAAATAAAATTGGCTGAATTGCTTTTAAATTGTTGCAAAACCAATGAAGAGAGATTACTGTTATTATGGGCCTCTGCAGCAGGCTTAGGCACCGCTGATCACAATCTAAGCAAAGACGATCCACTTCACAAATTTCTTGTAGATAAAAAGAATGAGATGGCTACTGGCAATTTGTTACAAACGGCTGCTTCTGAGGGAGATATTGAAATGACCAAAGAACTAATCACCAGAGGTTATCAAATTGGGGATATTGATGATCCAGAATGGAGAAAAACTTTAAAATCACCAAAACAAGGGAATGTAAAGAGAGGTAAATTTTAAATCATTGCTACTGTGTTTTACTAAGTATTTATATATGACAAATGAATTTCGCTTAAGGGAAGCTTGTTTTTTTCTTTTTCAGTTGTAAGACAACTTGAGAGGATTTCTGAACAAGGAAATGACCAACCAACTGTGTTAGACAATCTTGGTAAATAAAAGTCAGCTCTTCTTTAACTCAGGAGATGTCGATCTTAACTTTTTCTCACATCATAAATTTTTTATTTATAATCTTAAATTTTACAAATTGATCAGGGAGAATTGATTATGCATACGGTCTTGCTGCATTACTTTTGAATCCTTACATAAAACCTCCCATTACTGTCGGAATTTCCGGGTCTTGGGGAATGGGAAAATCCAGCTTAATGGTACAGGTATCATGTAATTCATTTTTAGGCTTATTACAAACAATTTTTTTCATTGTAAATGGCTTCATCTAAAATTCTATTTGGCTTTTAAACAATTCAGACAGAAAGTATTTTGCTGAAAACAGCAGCTCAAATGGCATTGTTGCCATCCGCAAAATTATCAAGTTCAGCTTCAGAATTGCCTAAGATCACAACCTCCGAATTATCCGAAAAGGGAAAAAAAAATTATGTAGAAATCAAAAGACATGTGGACATTGAACAAAAAGGTAATAGAACCATATTTAATACCGTGACGGAAAAAATTTGGAGCTGGGTAAAGAAAAGCAACACAGAGGAGTCTCGAGCAGAGGTAAATTCTTCAACGTCCATGATAAATGTGATTGCTAGATCGGACATATTAAAAATATTCTTACAACTATATGTTGAGTGGCAAATTTGTTTGCTAGATCGGACATACCGAACAAGACTCTCTCGCAGAATTCCTAAGTAGTTACCAAGCTAAATATCACAAGATTTTTAAATCACTTGCTGCAATGGACAGCAGCGACATGGTAAGAGTGCTAGCTTACCATAAAAGTGCTTCATTTTTAAGCAATTTAATACTATAGTGATGAAACTTGAGTCTTAATTGCAACTATTCACTTTTGTTTTCAGTTTACAACAAGAACCAGAGAAGATCAAGAACCTCAAAACCCACATTCAAATTCTATGTGGGGAACGGTGAGGGGCATGGTGAGGATCTAAATCTAATTTCTACTTAAGATGTATTTACAACAAATTTACAACAAAGTATTTTTATCCTAACGACTCACTTTTGTTGCAGTTTACAACAAATTATCAACGATCAAAATCAAGTACCCTACAGTCAAAAGTAGATTTTCTAGCAGAGGAAAGTGTCCCAGCTGTTTTGACCGTCCAGTATAACGCATGGAAATATAAGAATGAAACAGAAGCATTGGCAGGCATGGCAGTCGAGATCACCAAAGAGTTGGAGGGAATTATGACGGAGGCTCAGTGGCTTAGCACCTGTTGGAGAAATACTTGGAAAAAGAAGAAATATAGTATATGGATTGAAATTATTTATCCATGCCTTCTTGCACTGGTTTTGGCAAGTACAATTACTTGGATTTTATGGGTAATTCTGGACAGATCAGACAAGTTCAAGGATTGGGCAATACCAAAATATGCATGTTTACCAACAGCTATAGTCATTATGGGATGGACTGTCACAAAGTCGGCAATGAGCATTTTAAGGCCAGTTAGTACGCAGCTGATGAGTTATATATCATTTCCAGATCATACAGACAAATTGGGTTATCAAGAAAGGGTGATATCAGATATCAATTTCTTGAAAGATGAAATTGGTAAAAAGCCTTGTATGATTTTCAAGGCCTATTCTTGGCTATTCACTGTGATTTCTACACTGTGGCTCTTGTTTTTTGAGTGGTGGGTCACGCCATTGTTTTTCCATCCTAGAAACTTTGAAAAGACCATGCTGATTCCAAAAATAGCCCCCGCATCTGGGACCAACCTGCGAATAATTGTTTTTATTGATGATCTTGATCGTTGTCAAGAATCTGTGATTTTGCAGGTATGTACAGAATAAATTGTTTTTGTTTCTGTCTATCAATACGATCTATAGACTGGCTGAAACAATATTTGTGTCCCATTGCAAATTTCTAATACAGTTATACATTTGACACAGGTTTTATCAGCCATCAATCTTGTGTTGGCAGTGTGTGAAATAAACGTGGTGCTGGGAATCGACAAAGGACTGATAGAAAGGGCTATAATTAAAAAATATGGAGATATGAAAAGTAATAGGTCATTCAAAGATAATCAGGAACTAGCAGAAAAGTATTTACAAAAAATAATACAACTTCCACTTGACCTCCCTGACCCCAGCGAAGGGCAATCTAGGAAGTTTTTGGAAGGACAGTTGGGCGTTTTCCAAGAACCAAGTGAGGGCGCTGATTCAGAATTAAAACCGGACGCCGGCATGGCCAAATTATTAAAACAGAAAACTTTTATGCCAGGTAAGAATAAAGGATTAATGCAAGATTTCAGAGGAAATTGAAGAATCGTTGTTTTTTTTGCTTTTAATGTTTATCTTTTAAGATGTTACTAAATCAGATGTGATGCCAAACATTTGTTAATCACAGGGGCTAGGAGGTCAACAATATGGGATGTTCCAGAAAGAGAAGCAGGGTCAGAAATCATTTCAGACCCACAAGTTGCTATAGATATGCAACCTGCAACTACAGTTGCCAGAAGGCCAATTTTCCAAAAATTTAAACGGCAACTTTGCAAACTTTTTCTCTCTTCCCCTTCAGTTTTTTGCGGTTGGTATTTAAATAACATTAGAAAGTATTATTTGATTTAACTTTTTAAAATTTCAGAACATTTTAAAAAGCATGCGATCAACAAATCCAAAATAGAATACTATGCAGATGTAAGATTAAGTAATCATGACAAAGAATGAATATTTAGTTAGAATTTAATTATTACTGAATATAATAAACTAGTATTTGGATTGTATTATTTTATTTTATTATAATTATTATAAATTATTGGATTCTGGGGGTTAATTTTCATATTTTTAAGATGATTTTTTTTCCATAGTACGAAAGTCGCCTTATTGCCTGAAACTTTTCTTATACAAAAGATATTTGCTTTGTTCTGGATAGACATTGTAGGCTAATTCTAATTTTAGGTGTTCAATCCACCTAAAGTTTCCCACAAAGAACATTTTAAATACATGAGATAAAAAAACAAAAGCAAAAACAGAGTCAACCCAATTTCACTGAAATAGAAAACGATAAATATTTTTTTTCTCTTTAAAATGATCAAGTATATTTGATGGGCAATCTCTTGTTTCTTTCAAATAGGAAATAAAGACGAAACGGCAGCAACCACAAGTGATGAAGCTGCGCCTGCAGCCCAATCTGCTCAAACAGGAAGAGAAGCTCTGCAAGGAGGAAACGCACCCACTGCTAAGGACACTGTAAATAAAATAAGTAATTAAAAAACCTCCCTAACTTTAATTTTAAGCTCTCTAATCTTTACGAAAAAAAAAATTCTGCTAATAAAGACCATAATACATTTAAACATTTTACACATGTTTATGCAGGTAACAGGAATTACTGGTCTTCGATTCCTATAAGAGAGTTGCTGTTCGTTAGGTATAGCAAAGGAGAACAAGATGCATTTTGTTACTTTCAGAGGCTGGCAACAGATACCAGAAAACTTCCTCGAGAGTGGAAGCGCCATCTCTCTTATCATAGACTGGTGTGGAATATATTTTATCTAACAAAAGAAGCCAAGGATTTGGCTGGCTGGCAGGTCCAATTGATCACATGGATTTTTGTTTGTTGGGAATGGAGGGAAAACATGAACATTGTTATTCAGGTATGCCAGGCTTCAATAATACACTTTTTTTATATGCCAATTTTGAAACTAATATACGAAGAAGAAGAATTGGCTCTCAAAATATTAAAACTTGCCTTTTTTTCTACAGAACTGGAACAAACTTGGGATTCTGAAAACTTCGCCATCCGATAAACCTTCGCTGCAAATGATTGTAGATCATTTTATAGAACGTGAGAGTGGGGCTAGCCATGAAGAAGAAGATAGTGTTTCTAAAGATAAAAAAATTGAAGCAGAGAGCAGTAAGAGAAGACAAAAGAAATTGGAAGAACCTGCTGAAGACAATATGGTGACGGAAGATGGCAGTCCTCCCCTGTTCCAAGGGAAGAATAAGGAGGAGGTAAGACAAACAAGCCTTGAAGGAAATATTGATGATCAGGAAAGAAGCACAAGGGCTGGTCCAGAAAAAATGGACACCCCCGTCGAGAACACGCTAAGAAAGGAACTGGATGAGTTGAAGAAAGAAATTAAAGATCTGAGAGGCGATTTTATAAAAGAAGTCAAAGATCTGAAAGACGATTTTATGAAAGAAATTAAAGATCTGAAAGATGAGTTTATGAAACAACACAATAGGAAGAATGAAAAGAGGGAGGAGGAAAAGAGAATGAAGCTAAAACGCTGGGAGACATTGAGGTCAGCATTGGAGAGATACGATATTCCGATGGATGCCATCCAGGCTTTTCAAAGGTTTAGATTTTACTGCATAGCTGGGCATCTCTCGTGGCCTTTGCCTGAACAAGTCCAGAGAGAAGAACATTGATAATTTGTGAGGATTGACAGTTCTGATTGCTCTCTGTTCATATTAATTCAACAGTGTGATTGTAATTGGAACACCATATACAAATTAAGTTTATGTGCTGCTAAGCACTTTTGTTGCAGTTCATTCTGATCTTGTTTTAACCAGTTTATCTTCAAAATTGTTTGATTGATTGCTATTCGAACAATAAACTTAAAATTTTAAATTTTGAGAGACTCAAAAACAGGCGTTCAGGATGTATCTTTTTTCGTAACTGGTTGTTTATTGTCGATAGATTTAATGTAGCCTTTTAATTGAGATAGAATGAGTGAACCCTGTGGCTCAGCAGTTTAACTATAGTTTTGGGATCAAGATTGACGTCTGCATAGGAATATCTTCTAATAAGAAACTTCATCTCTTCATTTGCCATCTAATAATAATATTTATGATACAAGTGAGGAGTCGGGCGTCATTCTGTAGCTCTACCTTTGCCAGCCAATAAAATCTCAATCATAGTCGTTGTAGACCATTTGACACCCATCCACATTTCCCTCTAACCGGCTTGCATGGGCTTTTCTAAGTTTGAAAGTTCTTTAGCGCGACTAAATTACTATGAACATGCATACTGATTAGTTTGTCATTGTAATATGTTTGGAAATATTTGTTAATAATTTGGTTTACTTGTAACCAGAGTTAATAGTTTGGCTAAATTAGTTGATTTGGTTAATTGATGTATTAATAGCATGGTTAAGTTATACGTGTAAAATATTAAAAACAAGTTAATTTGAATGTGTTTAGTTATAAGATGTAAAATTATTTTAGGAACATGAAATTGATCTTACTTGTAGTAATCAATAGTTGAGTATATCTTCTTAACATATAATTAACTCTTAATTCATTGGCAATCAACTCAGGGAACTTGTTGGCACCATTGTCAAAACTGTGACTAAAAAAAGTATTAACTTATTGGGATTGTGGTGTTGTTATCATTCATGGGGTATATCTTTGTGAACCAACATTTTTTAAATTGTCGAGCCCTTTAAAAGCCTTCAAACCTTGTATAAACATAAGTGGATTTCTTTTATGGACTATTTGCATGTCCCGATGGATTTACCTCTCAAGCAATACCTTATCACATGCATGGATATTGTAGTTTTTAAAATAACATAAAAGTGACCCAATATATCACTTTAGTATTGGAGCAAAAGGTAACAATTTAATTAATGTGATATGGGTGGTTATTGTGGGTTGGTAAGCATGCACAAAAGGGGGTTGGGTGTTTATATGTGGCATTTCAAATCCTCTACAGATCACTTTGCATAAGTCAATAAAAGGAAATGCAATTCACTAAGTTGGTCTTGCTAGGATCATGAAACTATCTTTTTTTCTACACCACATAGTCTTGTATTGTGTCAAAGCCTCATAATCCCAGTGGCACTTGTTTAATATCAATTCTAATGCAATTAACTGAGAAGGCAACAATCACACCAAGGTCATGTAAGTTCATTATAACCCTACCAATTTTTTTAAAAACTAGTTATTAGAAACTTTTTGGTATTTTCATGACCTTATCCAGAAGAATCACTACATATATCTAAAACCCTTACATTATAAATTAGATTAATATGTATACTATAATTGAGATATCTATTATTAGGAGGATTCACTATTAGAGTTTGTGTAACAAGGGTTTGGGGGTTGAGATGTATAAGTTCTTTTAACTCAAATCTTTCTAAAGGATGCCATATTTGTCATAGCTCATCAAAGTTTTCTATGTTGAGGCTTTAATGTATGGAATGATAATCAAAAGTGGTTTTGACTCAGACATAGGTGTGGGTAGTGTAGATGAGGAAAAATTACACTTCAACTAAGAGGCATTAGTCGAAGGAACTTTTCATTACAACTACACTCAAGACTATTTTATTTTTCTACTACCTATTAATGTTTAACATATTAACATTAATAGTCCCTTAAATTGCTAAGAATGTAGAAAGAAACTATGCTAGTTGATTGAAAGATAGAAGAAGACTGATAAAATACCAAATTCAAAACATTAGAGACAAAATTTTAATATTTTGATCATAAAATAGAAAAATGAAAATTAAGAGGAACTTGGTATCAAATAGAGGATGTCACACCCCATTTTTAAATAAACATATATTTATCATTTTATTTCAAGAAGATAGATAGTTAGTCAATGAAATGAATATGAGGAAAGTAATGCTATGTTAGAACAGAGAATGCATTTGATTTATATTATTTTTATGAAAATAATATTGTCTATGATGTTATTAATTGGCACATGGTTAAATAATGTGATGGACTAACTACCATTGTGTGACTAAAGTGGATGCAGGAACAATGTTTTCCCCCTCCAAGATGAGGAGATAGAGTATCACCATGGAGAGGGTGCTAGATCACATGAATACAATGATCCTTATGCTATCTAGGAATACCTACACACACTCACATTAGAGGTTAAGTCAATATCGGATTAAGTCTTAATTTATATATTATTGTTTGCCTCAGTAATATTTTCAATGTTGTGATCATTTCATATTTGTTTAATATTGTTGTCATCATGCCGATAGCTTAGACTTTTACGTCGACAATCAGTAAGGTTCTTTACAACTATGAATGTCAAATTGATGTGAGTAATCGACCAAATAAGTCTAATCTTATCATAGAGGTCTATGTCGACTTTGCTAGACTTCATTGTTGATAGTTGTGCTCATAAATAGCATAATAGAAGAATTCAAAAGAATGCATTAGTGACAGCTAAGAAATAGGTGTACTATTGTTAATATTTTTAATTATTTTATAACTTAGTTATGGCTAAATTAAAATATCTAGTTTATGGTAAAAAGAAGTAGTCTTTGGAAGACTCTCATTGTATTCTTCCCTAGATGCTTGGAAGAGTGGAAGGAGAAAAGGCTCCATATTTCCTATTTCTAAGCTCTCTAAACCATGGATGGTTGAGAGAAATGGGGGGGAATATCTATGCATGAACAACTTTATAACTGATAGGGAGTGGATGTTAGAGCATTAAGTGATCTTGGTCGAGGGAGAGAGAAGGATATATCTCTTGGATCAAAAGATTAGAATGGACAGAGGAAGCTCGATAGGGGAGTGTTGACTGCAATATTCAGGTATGCCAAAAACTAGTAGAAAACTGTTGACATTATAGCATTGTACTATATGTATGAAGTCATTGTTATTATTGGCAAGCCTCAAGAGGCCACATGCTTAAATGTTTTCCGTAAAAAATAAAGCTTCCATGTATATAAATGTATGCTTTGATAGAGGTTTATATACGTGGCTGCTCATAAGAATGACATTCTATATCAATGTAGTATTGAGTTATATGCCTTTAGAAAATCGTGGCTACTATTCAAGGCATATTATAGTGATAATAGATATCGCTCATATCATATAGAATACAGTGATAATAGATATCACTCATATCAAATAGAACTCAGTCTGTAGTATGATCGAGATGACAGTGCTATGAAGATAATAGGTTATCATATGAACATATATCTTTTTTAAAAGATGGTTTAAATGAAATCTAGACTTGTGTAGAGGTTTAATATTATATATTGGTTGGTCTATAAACCTATGATAAGATTCTATTATTATAGGAACATACCATGTATGAGGATTTACCTCAAGAATATCTGTAGAGAATACCTTGAATAAAAATCTAGTAAAGGCCGAATGTTTAGTGGTCGTTGATTGTGAGAGGTTGATTTAAGAATGATAACATATATCTAGTTGTCTATGATACAAACTTACCAGTTAAGTTGATAGAAGACCGAGAATATACTCATTGCTTTATTTCTATAGTTACTTGATGGCCCATATCCTGAAAATAATCCTATGGAAAAATTATATCAAATTTTGTCAGTTTTAAATGAAACAAAATAAAGATTGGAAACCCTAGAACAGGAAGTTAGAGGGGGAGAAAACAATCAGGAACACTGTTCTAAGGAAAGAGAAGAATTTTGTTTTTTTGGTGAACCAAGAGTAAGTAAACAAGACTCTCTGATTCACAAAGAGGCAAAAACTCATCTTACCAATGAGTTAGCTCGAGATATGAAGAAAGTTATACCTCCTAAGTTTGATGGAATTGTGAGTGGAGATGCATTCAAGGTTTGGTTGACAAAGATGGAAAAATATTTTGAGATAAGGAATTACTGTGTGATCACTAAGGCTGTGTGGGGAGCCTACCAGTTAGCAGAAGAAGCATCCACATGAGATACCTCATGGATTGTGGATGTGATGAGTAGCTTGGTGATACAAATTTGAGTCCTAGTTAACCCTTGACGTGGTCCACTTTCACTTATTTCCACCACGGATTTGTTTAGTTGTGACCTAATTGGGGTTGCACATTTGAGGTGCACACACTTCATTAGGACCAGTGTAATTGAGATAGGTCTTGGTTGTAGACAGTATAAATGCAAGAGGAAGTTGATTGGAGCAAGGTAGAGAAGAGGATGCGAATGTGAATCAAGGGTAGTGAGTTGTGTGTGACCGTAAATGTTTATGACTCTGGAATGCAGTGAGTAGAAGGTGTCTACATTTCAGTGTGCTTCAAGTTTTCGGAAGTAGTGAGCCAAAGGTTGCGGACGACAAGGAGTGGCAGTGGTGGATTTCTCCCATTGCCTTGAGATAATGAATCTCTCTGTAATAGTCTTCTCTCCTAATCATATTCCAATCATCCCATCTCTTCCTATTCCTGATCCCACACCATCATATATTAATCCCCATTATCTCCTATCAATCCTTTACTATCTCTCACCAACCCTTCACCATCACCTATTGACCCAATCCCAAGTCCATTACCCTATTCTCTTGGTCCCACTACCTTCATCCATGGTGGTTCTTCGATATGAGAGGAACAACTTATCTCCACTACCCATCCTCCTCCATCTAATAATAGATTCATGTCTTGTTTCCAAAACAACACACATCCCATCGCAACTTGCATGCTCCAAACTGTGAACTATCAAGGTAAAGGATTAGACTTTCATGAACAAGGAATCTTGGAGCCCATCCATGTCAAAATCCATCTATGCACACATGGCCTTAGTTATACATCTCAAGGCAAACAATCCAAACATGTTGGTACCACCCTCGTGCCTTCTATAATTCATTCTTCCAATCCCAAACCTGGTGCATCTCATCACACCCCCAAATCATATACTGCCATCCCTCCCCCTCCATAATATTTCATCCATCAATCCAACAAGCATGGGACCATACATCCCCCATCATATCCCATGCATAAATCCAAACATCCTCCCATACCTAAATCCATGCTTCCTCCATTCCTTCTAATTCCTAATCTCCCCATCCTCAAATCCCTTATCCCCCCATCCTTAACACCTCCATCTATAAATCCCATCCCCTTAAATCGTCATCCCCCAAATCCCTAATCATGATCAATGAATGCACACATAACATAAACATGAAGCTTCCACCGCACACCCCATGGGACTAAAAATAATCATTTGGATTCCTCCCCACATTAAGTGCAAAATCCACAAAAGCCTAAATATTATCATGTCATAGGGCATCAATACACACAATCTAAGCTAAATCACAAATCCAAAAGGCTACAAAAGCATGCACCTCAAAAAGCAAAAACCAAAATGGTGTGGGTCCCCAAAGAAAAAGATATAAATATGTAAGTAGAGAATACACATCCCTCTTCATCCCTAAATCACAAATATCTTGATCGCCATCGAAACATCCCCAACATCCTAAGTCTATTTGGGTCCCCAAATTCCCAAATCGGCAATCCCAAAATCCCCTATCTTAATCCCACAAATGCATCATGAATCTCAAATGCCCACTACTCCCAATACCCCATCATAAACATATGCTTCCACATCCATTATAGTGCATACAACCATTGGTCTTGGTTCCCCTTGACCCCATGACATTCCCACCTACCTTCATCTCCCCATCACACATCTCCTATCCCGCATATATCCCCCATCACATCTCTATGGTCCATGCTTTCACGTAATCCATCCATCCATCCTCCATCCACATCATAATCCACTATCCCTCATCCATTCATCCATTCTATCTCCATCTCATGCAACCATCTACCAACATCTATGTGCATATAACATTCAACATGGTCCATGTGCGCCATCTTTCCAATATGGGACACTATCCTTCTTATGAAAATAAATGCTTGAGTCACCATCCTCGTCCAAACTTCTTTATTCCTCCTTCCATCTCTTCCCATCTAAAACCTCCAAAAAAATCAAAAAGTAAAAAAAGTAAAGAGAAATAAATTCGTCCATGGGCATCATACGCAATCCTCCATCCATTTGCACCCTACACTTGGGGGTAGATCCCACCTAACCTGTCATTTACAATCCACTATCTACTTATATGTCCTATTATTTTCTTATCCATTATATATCTTCCTATCATCCCATCCTCTTTGCTCGCATGTGATCTTGCTAAGGACAGGGGAAAAATATGTGAGACATGCCTTGGATACTTCTTGACATACATACATCCTTTCCAAGTATATCCTAAAATGTCCATCCATCCCCACACATCCCAATGTCTCATTATGAGTGACACACATTTGAGTAGGGCATTTTCTTCCTATGTGTTGCGGTCCTTGGAGATCACATCCATCTTCACTCATCCCCTACCCTTTCCTCCTATCCATTATCCACTATCGAGTTACTCCCCTCCTTCGGCCTCTTCTCAGTTTGTGGTTTTTCCACAGTTCTAGAGGTTGAATCATCCACTCACCCACCTTATATTTGAACCCCCTTTTCCCATCCATCCTATATTTTCCTCCCTCACCTATTCTAAATCCTCCATCCACCTATTTGACAATCCCTGTCTCATCCTCCCTTCAATCGTGGTTTTGATACCATGAATATGGTCTGAGCACTCCATTCCCCCATCTATCACCCAATTACTTTATCCTCCTATCCAAACTATCCATTATCCCTTTATCACTCATCCTTCATATCCATTATCCATTATCCCCTTATTATTTCATCCCAATCATTCCATCATGCCTCGTCAATAGACTCAACTTTCCCTTGTCATTGGTATCTAGCTAAGGGTACCTACACACAAACCAATGCATTCCCTCCGAACAATCCAAATCCCACAAATATCCAAATCCCCAAACATCTAAAAATTGCAATAACATCCTTATCAACATGCATATCAAGCTAATTAACATAATCAAAATCATCCAATCACATCTATGGTCTTGTTCCCAGCCTCATTGCAAGCCTTTGATCGAAATCATCCATCATCATCATCGGGATATATCATTCCCAATCCTTGTGTTGTTCTTACCATCAACAACAAAATGCAACATCATCAATTCATTAATCTTTGGCTTTTCATCTTGACCAGGGGCAACATCATGATTATCTTTGAATCATTTTTTTGTGCATGCATGCTTGATTGTGTGTGCATTATATTTTATCTTGCATTAGCATTGGTCCCTATAACCTACCTACCATAGTAGTATCATGATCTTCCATATCAAGGTACTATATGGCATAGGATTTCTTGTGACCTTATCAGTTGGCTTTTACACATGGGACACAAATTGTAACCTTGGTTCCTTATACCTTGGTGCATAACATCTCATGCCATATCAAATAAAGATGGCTCTCATTTATAGGCACAAAATTATACATAATCCATGAAGTCATGAATCAGCTTGCATCTATACATTTTCCTCCCTTCAATCCTTTCATCTCATCCTTCTATCCATCATCTATCCCATCATCTATTGACCCTCATCCTTTCTCCCTACATCCTATCTACCCTATCCCCCCAATCCAACCATCTTCATCCTTTCGAGAGCACACCCATGTTCTCCAAATCTTCCTGCACTCTCAAGGGGGCATCATCATCCCTATCATCACGATTCTTCATCCCTCCTTGTCACTCTCACTTTGAGTGCTAGGGTATCATCATCCCTAATCCTACCATCTTCATCTATCCAACCTAAGACTATGCTTTATCTTTCTTTGAAATAATAAATTGCTCCGCAACATCACTTCAAAGAGTGGCAAAATGTTTATAGACACCTGAAATTGTCCACTCATCATTTTGTCACTATTCATGTGCAATAAAGAAATCCCTAAACCATACCTAAACATCCCTAAATTGTATTTTCTTCACATTTAACTGAATAAACACATGTTTAGACAGTTAATTGATCAATTCCCCTTCAAACAATGATTTTACAATATTTTATTGTCAAAATCACTATTCATGTCCTATTCACTATTCATTTGTACTTGCATCCATACCTATCCCTAGCCTAAATGATTATTTAATAATTTATTAGCCTTTGCCTATAGTCCAAACATTAGATAAATTTTATTTATCTAATATCCCCTTTTCCCATCCCATGAATTAAATAAATATACCTATTTATTTAATTCCCTTTTTTCTACACTTTTGGTTAGGTGACCTAAACCTAATTAATTAACTAACTCCTCACTTGCACATTCCATTATCCTAACCTGATCCTAGTCAAATCCTCCCCATCCTCCCAAATGTACAAAGGCATAGCCTGTTGTATAAGACCACATATGTCTCTTATAAAGATATGATCAAAGTCCTTTGTACATGAGTCCTTCTATCCTCATTCAATCTCATCCCTTCACTTTATCCAATTCACTTTTCCAACATTGATTTGTCCTCAATCCAAGGACATCTCCCATCCACCAACCAATGCAAGCCACTTGGCGCATGCTCATGCATCCAAGCCTCTCGACTAAACTCCACTGTTGGTCCTTCAAATCAATATCATCCCTTCATCCAACATCCAAAAATACTTGTTACCATTTTTTGACCACAGCTCAAAAATTGGCTGAGTAGATATAACATTTTCATTTTTTGAGTGAGGTTTGATTTACTTCTGTTATGAGTTAGTTGCATAGTTATTGTGTTTTCAATGATAAATGCAATTCAGTTGTTCGAGAAAGAAAGAAAAGTTTCAGATCATTCATTGCATTGCAGAGTAGTAAAATGAGATAAGTGTTCATTCATCACAATGGTTATTCATTTACAAGTTTGAAAACATAAATGAATAAGCATTGCATTGAAGGAAACCATGACATATCAGATGTCCCACACAAGCTGTGAGTTATAGCTGAACTCATGCAAATATAAACAAAATACTATGCATCTAATGAAGGAGAAAGGAAAGACATAGCCATCATCGCCTTGTTTTGTTGATCTTCATTGTAGCCTCCAGTCCTACTCCTAACCTCGGCATGTACCTGAAAAAATGTGGGAAGGGTCTCGTTAGAAGCTCTGGTTATGAAAATCCTTTATCTATCGGAAGAGGCATAATACCTTGATTATAGTGCATTGATCAAATGAACATCATCCATATGCAAAAAGAACTGAAGAGAAAAAAACATGAAGTATCATTGTTTTATTCTAATCTGTTTGTTTCATGTGCAGGTATAGGACAAGTCATGAAGCTGATTGAAGACATTCAACATGTGGTGTCAAATGGGCTCCCACAAGGGTTGAGCCCAGTGTGTCGTTCCCCTTAATCTCAGAAGGGATGAATAGAAAAGGAAAATCATTGTTCACATTCACATGACAAGCTGAAGGAATAATAAAAGCAATCATAGGGATCCGGTTTGTTTCAGGTCATAATCATGACTACAGTTCAAGGAATGAAATGCAACCCTGAACATGAGATGAACTGATAAAGAATAATATTTAGTGCATACAACAGCTGATGTCATTGCTCCAACTGTCAAAAAATGACAAACCTCTGTACTTTTGTGCCATGCTATATGTTGCAATAATAAAGGGAAT
This sequence comes from Cunninghamia lanceolata, assembly GCA_027924645.1. Lineage (NCBI taxonomy): Eukaryota > Viridiplantae > Streptophyta > Pinopsida > Cupressales > Cupressaceae > Cunninghamia > Cunninghamia lanceolata. The sequence goes on along the minus strand of BSBN01001583.1, from coordinate 2,080,001 downwards.
ACAAATGAGATGCTATCACTATGCAGAAGTACATAATACAACAGCTAGGCACCAATGCCGGTGTCATATTGTTTCATCAGCCAGAAGATGCTAAAGAGGTGTTTTTATTAAACATTTCCTATTGCATTTGATACAGTAAGTATGACAGCAGAGGGTCATTATGTTGCTACGGTGTATACAAAGTTCAAGTGCAGTACCAAAGTGATGCTACAGAATGTCATTATGTATCAAGTGTAGTGTATACGTGCATAGCTGTATCAAGTGCATGAATAAGTTCAAACATCATCTTTATCACAAGAAGTGATCTTTCAAACTAGTGACATATGATACAATGGACCTAATTGATGTTTTACAAAAGATCATATATAATGCATTTGATATGATAAAGTAAGGAGGAATAGCAAAAAGTCATCATGTTGGCACAGTGTATACATAACAGGTAAACAAAGTGCCGTCTTCATCAGATACAGTGCCAGGATGCCATGACATAGTGAAGCCATCAGTCATGTATGAAGTATGTATTTGGTACAATCCATCGGATTGGTAAGTGAAGCTACAAAAATAAAATACTTATATGCTACTATAGAGAAGGGAGGGTTTTGGATTCAGAAACCAATAGTATATACTTTATATACAAAGCCATGAAAGAGCAAAGGAGATATAGAAAAGGATAGCAAATGAAATCCTTACTATTTTAAGCAATGACAGTGAATATGACCCAGCTATAACAGTATAAGGAAAGAAAACATAATATCATGTGCAGTGTATGCTACAGGAGTATTTTTGTGCTCTTTGTTTCAGTTTCAAAACCTTTAGTTCATACAGTGAAAAGAAGTTTGCAGAGAAGAATCTGAGCTAAGGTCGTAGCATATAAGGCCATTCTTGTTAATTTTTCAAGATACCCATGTCAAGTTTTCAAACCCTAACATATTTTGCAGAAGGAAGAAAGAAGGATGGTAAAATAAGGTGTCCATGCCAAGGCCATGTCACAAAAAGCTATATATAGTAAAAAGTGAAACCCTTGTCAAAGCTTTGAAGACCATCTTATTTTGCAGATACAGTCAAACAAAAACAAGTATGGAGTGTCTACAAGTGTTGCCGTACAGGAAGAGAAGTCATCTCTACAGTTTCAGTGAAACCCTCATTTCACAGTCAAAGGAAACTTCAAATTTTTCATAGCAAATGACAAAGAACAAGCTACAAAATGTATTCTATGCCACGACCATACTATATATGAAAGTATTCTAAGATACCTAGCTGATAAATAATGAAACCCTCATTATTGTTTGCACATATAGTGAAGAAAAGGAACCTACAGTAACAGTAATGAAATGAGAACTTACCCACAAAGTTGCAGAGGAGGAAATCTAGTAAGGCCGTGGCCCATCATTTGGAGTTTTGTCATTTTTTGTCACAGTTGCAGAGGTTTCACACAAAGAAAGAAATGAAAAAGGTCAAAGATTGCAGTGTGAGAAAAGAGCCACGACTTTTGAAACAACCAGCCACAGAATATAGAAAATAATAAGAATGACAGTCGAAGGTTGCGCAAACATACTTGTAATACTTCTGCCTGTCATTTAACTCAGAAATGGTGAAAGTTTTGACCACAAAAGCCATTGAATAGAAGGAAAAAACCAGAGAGCTACAAACCCCAATTCAGTGGCATAGAGTTACAGAGCAAACTCAACAGCAAACAACAAATGAAAATGCCTAACTTTTAAGGTTTGACCCTTCATTTTGTTCGACAAGTGTTTCACTTCTCATATTTTTTACCATGCAAGACAACATGATTATTTTATCCAAATGGGATCATGGTCAAACCTTGCATTCGATAATGCCTAGCAATCATGAAGTGGAGAGGCCGACACTCCCTCATTTTGTTTGATATTTATAAAGTCAAAGGTGGGTATCATTAGTGAATGAAGTTTATGCCTTTGATAAATTTTCAAACCTTTATTTGTATTATGGCTGACTCATAGTGGAGTCAAAGTGTCATTTGATTATGCATGTGGTCGAGAGTCATTGACCCCCCACTTATGCATTATTTTTATTTCCTTCATATATTTCAAATGTATGAGAAGGTCAAAGCAAGAACTTTTGAAAATATGAAAATCATGCAAGATAATGACATGATGAAAAGGGTCAAATTTGACATGTGGCACTTGTATAGGCAGTGAGGTGGCATTGTCCAAGGCATGAGGACAAAGATGAGGTGGCAGAATATCAACACATGGACATGCATTTGTAGAGTTAGAGCCATGGTGCCAAGCCTTTAAGGCTTGCATATTTTTTGCAAAATATATGTAATATTTTCATCATTTTTTTTTATTTTTATAGAAAATCAATAGTGATATCTTGTAAAATATTTTGGAAAAACTATAAGCCAAATATTATTTTATTTTTGTAAAAAATCATATCGAATAAGATATCGATTAAATTGCCACATAATGTAAAGTTAACTTTAAAGCAATGAAATTATAAATTGCTTTTAAAGTTTAACTATTTTTAGGCAGTTGCTTTCTCTTGGGCAAATTGAGCAAAATATGACAATTTTTTTGCTTTTATGAGGCAGATTGGATGTATTTGGATGCAGATTTGGTGGGGACCACCTAAAGGATCATTTTGGCAGTATATTTTTTCAGTTTGGAGACAGTTGAGGAGCTTTTATTTGTGTTTTTCTGAGTAGATCGAAAATGGACTTAGGGTCTATTTTTAGGAGCTTTTTTAGCTTTCTTCGGAGGAGATCTTTTGGAGGCATTTATAGGAGGAAAATCTTAGTTTTCTTAGTCAGTTAGTTTCAGTTTCTTCTCTCTTGTTCACAGGCAGAGTTGTATACAGATAGTTGGCTCATATTTCATTTTACATGTATTGTACTCCTTCCAGTTCTAATAGCAAATTTTCCTATTTCATATACTTATGTGTTTTGTAGTCTCAATTTGATGTCTTATTGTGATAATTTCTTGTCCTTTATCATGTCTCGATGTTGTTAGATTGCATGTTTGCTCCTTGTTGTAATCTATGCTTGAATTAAACCTTATTACAAATTATTTAGGGATCAAAACTCATAGGTGAGGTTATGAAAATTTTAAGTTTGAAGAATTGTTTTGTGAGTGAATAGATTCATTTAGATTAGATTCAAGAGTTAGTTTACATTTCAATTACCCTTCTATCCCTTTTCCTCGCAAGTCATTAGTTTAAGAGTCATAAGAGAACCAGCTCACTCTGGAGATTCATTCTCATAATAGGAGACCCACATCCGAGAATGATTCCATGTTTCAACAAGTAGCTAAGTTTCTGTGAACTTAGCAAGGGCGCATACTTGATTGACAACAATACTATAAATAGACCCTCACCCAAGCATTTTAAAGACTCCATGAATTGCAAAGTTATGCTGCTATTTTGAGGAGCCATCTACACATCAACACGTCAAAGATCACATCCACTTAACTAAGGTTTGCATGGTAGCTAAGTTTATTTAGTTTCCTTTCTTATTTGCATGCCTTACTTGCTCTATCAAACGTAGCTTAGAATTTGAGTGAACTAGGTTATTATTGTTTTAACTTATTTCATAGGCTCATTTTCTATGTTATACAATGAGGATAACTTCTCTTGTTCCCTATTCTACTCCACTTGTGCCACCAATTACATCTAGACCCCCTCCATCATCAGCTCTGGTTGGTATTCCTCAACCTCTTTCAACTACTTCTATTCCTCCTCTTGCACTTCCATAAGATAAATCTAAGAAGTTCACGTGTAGGATCATTCCCCTCTACTTTCCAAACTATACCTCAATGAAATGGATCCTCTAGATTGCACAAGAAATTTCATCATGTTGCTACTCAACCTAATCCAACCCAACCCACTTTTGACTCAATTACTTTGACCAGCTTGCTCCCAAATCACTACAAGAACCTCAAGAGAAAAAAACCTAAAAGAGTTGAGGTGATTTTAGCCTAATCTACTTATCCTCCTCTTATCCCATATCTTTCCAACATTCCCCCATTTTTTGAGCCCGTTTATCTTCCCAATGTTAATGTCATTTCTAATGTCACCCTCATTGCCTTGGTTCCATTTAGCCATGCTTATTATCATATCTTCTCTAAACTAAGACCTTCTACCCTTAACATTGACATACCTTCCCCACTAGCCAAAGGAAAATTTTTGCATTATCCAACTCTACCCTTTTGACAACCTAAACCTAAATTAAACCTTGCTTCTCCCCCTCTAAACGCTTTTGCATCACTTCCCTTTATAGTGGACGTAATGCCACCACCATAGGCTCATGTTCTTATTCCTATCATGTAAACTAATAGTACAGAGGATCAATGAATTGTGGTTTATTCTCCACTTGAGTCATCAGCCCCTCTAGTTGAGGGGTGTCTCTTTGATTTGGTGGCTAATTTTCTAACAATGTCAGTGATATTCACATGTGCACTAATTGTTTCACCTTCAACAAACATTTAGAAGGATGTTATTCATTCCACGTATATTGGATTCTTTTCCACTTAATGGTCCTATTTAGCCATGCCTTGGTTCCATTTAGCCATGCTTATTATCATTATCTTCTCTAAACTAAGACCTTCTACCCTTAACATTGACATACCTTCCCCACTAGCTAAAGGAAAATTTATGCATTATCCAACTCTACCCTTTCGACAACCTAAACCTAAATTAAACCCTGCTTCTCCCCCTCTAAACACTTTTGCATCACTTCCCTTTATAGTGGAGGTAACGCCACCACCATAGGCTCATGTTCTTATTCCTATCATGTATACTAATAGTATAGAGGATCAACGAATTGTGGTTTATTCTCCACTTGAGTCATCGGCCCCTCTAGTTGAGGGGTGTCTCTTTGATTTGGTGGCTAATTTTCTAACAATGTTAGTGATATTCACATGTGCACTAATTGTTTCACCTTCAACAAACATTTAGAAGGATGTTATTCCTTCCACTTATATTGGATTCTTTTCCACTTAATGGTCCTACACGCCCAAGTGGTCATGATTGGGATAAGGATGATTTCTTGGATATGGAGTTTAATAGATATATATTTTTCTTTCATATCATGTGTATATGCTTGTTTGTGTTTGTTTTTAGATATTATTTTTGTCTATGTGTTTTCCCATGTACCCCTATGTGCTTGCATGTTTGATAGTTCCCCTTGGAGGATCCATGATACCCTTGCAGGTACATGGATACATGAGGGATAGAATGTTGTGCAATTCCTCTATTTGTACCTAACTTATTTCTATATGTTGTTATTGTGTTCTTTCTCACATTTTGGGGGTGATGCAAAACATTGAGACATTTAAGTCTCTTTCATGTTAAGCCAAAATTTATTTTTTCTTTGTTCCTTTGCTATGTGACTTCATTGTTCTCATAGTTCTATATGTTTGGGGAATTATGATAGTTCTATACCTATCCCTTGGTTATTCCTTCCTAAATACATATAATGACTATAGGCTTATATATCCCTTTGTGTGTCTTCATGCAATGTTGCCAACTTCCATGTGACATTGCCTTTTCATTGCCTATGTGATTCCTTGGCACATGAATTTAGGTGTACCAAGCTTTCTTTTTCCAACAACATCCCATGACTTTGGGGGCATATCATTTCATATATGTTTCTTGAATTTTATTTCCCCCTTTCTACCTAAAAATTAATTGCATACCATCCATTAATGCAATGCAATTATTTTAAGGGGGGCATATTTATACGTTTACATGTGCAAACACACATACACACACATTGCCAACATCAATAGCTTGTGGACCCAAGTATAGGAAGTTACTTGGATTTATTAATGTCCTTATTAGGATTACTTAAAAACAAAGCATGTTAGTCCATGTAATCCTTGGTATTGTATTTGCATATGAGCTACATAGCAATAGACTACACTAGTGCATGTGACTCATATCAACTACTTTTTATACTCTTTGTGGATCATATAGCATATGAGTATACAAGTGCATGTGATTCATGAAGGTATTGTATGGTTCCTAGAAACAAAGTACATGCTAGACGTTGAACCATATCCCACATTTTTTGACAATAAAGTAGATTAGGATCACATCTTTCAATTTTCTAGCAACAAACTACATTAGAAAATGAATGATTTTTCTTCTTATCTTTTTGTGTGTTTCTCCTATTTCTTTTTGTGTGTGTGGTTTAATTTTTTTTTGTTGCACACTGTAACATCAAAAATCGCATACCCTTACAATTTCACACTACATTTAGTAGCCATTTTAGCATTTCACACCTCCTCTTTGCATGATAGGCTAGGTTTGTGTGATTTTGGTCTACTTCTTCTTTTATCAAAAATTCATTATAGTGCTTTAATGTTGACATGGTCCTAAGATGCCTTGTACAACCAGGAGCTAGTTTTACCTGGACCTGAGCACTCTGTGCAGACGTTAATGCATTGCGCTAGCATCCCACATCTATTTGCTAACATGTATCTATTTCTAGGCATTACAACATGCCTTTGAGTGATCATGATGATTCTTTGTAATGCTCCTAGAGATCGTAAAATGACTCCTTGAAATAATTTTCAAGAGTCATCCCTTTTGGAAGATTATTAGAAGGATTTTTGAAGGGATTCAACACATTCATTCAACTCTCTCTCTCTCTCTGTCACTTTGGAAACATTGGATTTTTATAATATCTGCTATTTTCCTGTGTAATCTGGACTTCTATAGCAACCATTAGTGATTTTTAGTGCTCTTGAGCATTGCAAGATCACTTCTGTTGGTTCTTGGAGGTTTTGTTCTCTTTGGTGCTCTTTAAGGAGGCTCTCTTCACTAGGGTTTTGAAGATGCTTTTGTATTTGAGATCTTGGGGACCTCTTCTTGGTGTTAACATGGGTGAGTTTATTCCTTATTTCATTTAGAATAGTTTCCTTTTGAATCTGTATGGTGTAGACCACCATTGTCATGTTTTTCTTTCTTGGTGTAGACCATCATTTATTGCATTTTGTTGGGTGTGGACCACCTATTTATCTTTATTGCACAGGCTGTACATTGTGAGTTTCTCTCCCCGTATACAAGGGTAGGAACTTCTATTATTTTGATTGTCTGTTTGTTGTTCTTACCTTCCTAAAAACACTTAGGATAAGAACACACACATTTCCTTTCAATTTCTATGCTATATCATGTATTGTTGCTCATGAATGTAAAAATACCAACACAGGGACTTAACTGAGGTAAGTCCCTAAGCAGCCCCACTGTTTCCCCCCTCTTTTTGTAGGTTCTATGAAGTGAAGATCATATAGCCGCACAAAGGTTTTGTATTGTACTTCCTTTTGTGTTTGTCCCTCTTCATTCTTTTTAGTTTATTTGAGTTTTCTTTTCATTTCCATTTCAACTGGATATCACTAGGTATATTGTATGTTGGAATTTATGTTGTGCAGATAGTCTAAGACCATATAGAGTTAAATATTTTTAATTTTGCATACATTTTGGACTCCATCGCTTAGCACAAACATCCTTACAGCACATTGTCATCTGAGGCTGAGACCCTGTCCTTGTTGTCACATGTTCCTCTCTCTTCCCTTATATCATTTATGTAAATGTCTACTTTAGATTCTATTCAAAATAGTTACTTTCTTGCATTTTTGTTCATCTCCCTTCATTGACAATCACCTATTCGGGTTGTATTATTCTAATTGGGATGCATAGTGGTTCTGTAGTGATCTAGGAGTAGATTACATTCGACAACTTGAATATAAGAACCCAAGTGTAGTTGTAGTGGATAATTCACTCAATCGAAGCTACTATATTGAGAAGTAATTCTCCCATGCTACACATATGTATTAGATTATATATATGTTTTGCTAACATGTTATGTTTTCCTAATGCAACTACTTTGTAAATGTTATATTCTAACTCTATTTATTTTGTAGGAAAATATTTGTCTAACATGTGGAAATAGTCTAGGGGCATGCTTCCCTCACTTGAAGAAATACAATGAATCCTTTTAATGTTATCATTTTCAATTCTCTCTTTCTTGTACTTTACCATAGCTTATCACCTAGTGGCATCAATCTACTTTAATGTGGGGGCAAAATGTAAGGTCAAAAATTGTATAGTCTACAATTTTGACATTATACATTGACCCTAGTTTAGCATCTACCTTAGGACTGCAACATGTTTTTAGGTCTATTTATCCCTATCCTAGCCTTTGTTTCACCCTTGATGAAATGTGGGCTTGGTGTTTCTATATGTTTCTCTTTTTTACATAAGTGAATACATTTTATGTTTACCTAGTGTCATTGTGTCATTCTATGTCATTTTTGGCCTTGTTATACTTGGATGACAGTGTGGTGCACAAATGTCCTTTGAGACTACAAATGTACAATGATTGTTTCTTACCAAATATGCCACATTTCCATACCTAAACATGTGAATGTAACTATTTCCAAATCCGTTTGGCGATTCTGAACAACTAGTTCACACTTGCATGCCTCTTCAACTTCCCTAAAAGTTAATTTTTAAATCTATCCCACTATCTTTTTACATGAACATTTCTTTTAAAGATAACACAATACTCTACCATTTTTCTAGCATTCTTGAGCACTTGAATAATATTCTTGTGATTCTAGCATTGTGTCTGCTGAGCTCTTGTGACCATTGATATTTCTTGTGATTGCAACCGTTGTTGCCTCCATTCTTCATGATTTAGGTGACATTGTTCAAGTTATTTCTATTTTGAATAATCTCTTTTATCACCATCACTTCTTGTAAGATTTTTTGTGTCCATAGAATCATTATTGGCACCTTGAGAGCTCCATCTCCTCTCTATTCTCATCCACACAAACTAGGGTATTTCTCTCCATATACTAGAGGTTAATACTCATAGATTTATTTAGATATTATTATTCTTAGACTCTACATGCATGTAGGATTTTAAGAGAACACATTTCTCCAATATCCCTTGTTTCAATGGTTTCACGTGGAGGTTAAAAGACCAAACAAAGGCTTGACCATTCGTGGAAAGATCCTAAGCAACACCAACCTTCTCCTCTAACCCATACTAGGTATTTAAAGGAATACAATCACACAAGGGTTTTGTATCCTGCCTCTCTCCATTGTTTATTCAATATTTCATTTAAAATAGCTAGTTTAAATTTATTTATTTATTATTGCAGGTTTTTAGGTATACCTGGTATGCTGTTTGTTGTGTCCTTGCTTTCTTGTGCACAGATTGAAGTAGATTCTAGAAAGAAATTTAAGTTTTTAGCTATTTTTGGATAACAGTGCACATATTAGATGACAACATGTTGATTGGGCAATAATGCAACACACTAACATACTGACCAATGAGCTAACCAAATTAGTTTTCAGGTTCATCGTCTATTGCATTTTATTGTTTTGTATTTAATCTTTGAGTTATAGTTTATGTATTCTTAGTTTTATCATTTTTAAATTCCCAAATCTCCTTTTTTGTTTGAACCTAGTTTGAATAGGGAAGAAAATTTAGATATGGTTGAATTGTAACTACTATTTTTGTTAGGAAAAAATAGTAGCAAAACCATAAAAACATTTCATATTTAGTCTTGTCTAGTAAATAATAAAAAGTTAAAAAACACATCTCCTATTTTAATCACTATCTTTTTATTTTTTCATATTTACACTAGGTTACCATTAAAGTGAAATTAAAGCTTGACCAATGCATAAAGATTGGAAAATTAACATAGGGGCAAGCAATAAGACACATGAAAAAATTGATAAAGCTTGACAAAGGCACAAGATGGAGCCCTAATTAAAATATTTTAGATTGATTATCAATATTAATGGTATCAAATCACTACAAAGAACTAAGATTAAATTATCTCAGATTAGGTGTCAACACCCCCATGACATGTCCTTATCCCTCATAGAATTAGCTTGCCCATGTGGGAGCAATTATCTTGACATTGGCTTTAATGCTTACACTTTACATTGTTGTGCTATGTGACCTAACCACATCCTAAGAGCTACTTTACCACAATGTGGGAATTAGGAGTCATTTATCAAATAATATATTCACATGACCTAACTATGTTCTAAGATTACACTAGGGACATTAGAAGCCTTCCCCACACTATTGACTATTGAGATCTCATGTCACCGACGACTAAGAGCATCTACTACCACATTTTCCTTGCCCTGAATATATCTGACCTCAAAGTCATACTCGCACAAGAACTCCATCCAACACCTCTGCCTCGCATTCAAGTTTGGCTGCGTGAAATTATACTGCAAACTACGATGATCACTGTGCATCTCAAACTAATGCCCTAAGAGGAAATGCCTCCATCTCACCAAGGCATGCACAACTGCTGCTAACTCCAGGTCATGAGTGGGATAGTTCAATTCATGATCCTTGAGTTTGCGAGACTCATAGGCAATCACACGACCATCTTGCATCAAAACTGCTCCCAAACCCTCCAAAGAAGCATCGGTACAAACAACAAAGTCCCTAGCAGGATTAGGTACTGCTAAAATAGGTGCACTAGTCAATTGCTCCTTAAGAGTCTAAAAAGCTGCCTGACACTGCTCTAACCAAACAAACTTCTTCCCTTTCCTTTGAAGAGAAGTAATAGGATGGACAATCCTCAATAACCCCATAACAAAGCGACGATAGTGGGTGCAGGCCAGTCCATAATAGCTTGAATCTTCAAAGGATCCACCGCAATACCCTCTTTAAAGATAACATGACCTAGATACTTCACCTCAGTCTGAAAGAACTCACATTTTGACAAATTAGCATAAAGTTAATTTTCTCTCAGACACTGAAACACCTGACGCAGTTGCTCCTCATGCTCCTCTATAGTCCTTGAATAGATCAATATATCATCAAGAAACACAAGGACAAATCAGTCAAGATAAGTACGAAAAACACCATTCATCAAGCTCATTAAAACTGAAGGTGCATTCGTCAACCCAAATGCTACCACTGTGAACTCATAATGTCCATAACATGTGCGAAATGTTGTTTTGTGAATATTTGCCTCAAATATCCGCAACTGATGATATCCTGACTTGAGGTTAATTTTTTAAAATACCTTTGCTCCCTTAATATGGTCAAACAAATCATCGATCCGAGGCAAGGGATACCTATTTCTCACTGTTACCTTATTGAGCTGTCGATAATTGATACATAGCCGTAGAGGTCCATCCTTCTTTTTCACAAAGATCACAGGTGCTCCCCAAGGAGAAACACTAGGTCGAATGAACCCTTTGGCTAATAGCTCCTCCAACTACAGTCAAAGCTCCTTGAACTCCTGAGTGGTCATCCTGTATGGAGCTCGTGAGATAGGCTCTGCACCGGGAAGCAGATCAATCTTGAAATTGACGTCACGCTTAGGTGGCATCCCCAGAATATCAGATGGAAAGACATCAACATACTCCCTCAAGAGTGGGTGATCGTCAAGAGATGCCTCTCGACTCTCCTCCTTCTCCAAGTCACTAACAGTCACTGCAAAAAGCTGACATCCCTGACACATGCATCTCTTGAGTTGCAAAGTGGAGATCATACGTAGGGAAATAGGTCTCTGAACTCCTACCACCTCAACCTCTGCACCAGTATCATCCACACAACTAACAGACTTATGTCAACAACCTATCACTACCTGGTGGGCCTCCAACCAATCCATCCCCAAAACTATATCATATGAACCAAGGGGTAGGATGCGAAGGTCTACTGAAGTAGATAGAGAACCAATTCTCAACTCACACCCGAGAACTAAAGACTCAACTACAACCTTAGCCCCAGAAGCTAACTCAACCTACCACCTATCATCCTGCTTTGTTGCCACTAAACCACAACGCTCCACAAGAGGAGATATAAATGAATCAGATGCACCAGAATCAAAAAGAGCAAAAAAACTAATACCTCGCATGTGACCAGAAGTCTCCACCACGGTGCCCTGATGCTCTGTCTGTCGATCATCCACCACTACAAAGACTCGGTGTGACCTGCCTGCATCACCAACCATTGGCTTAGATGCCACCAGTCGATGTCCAAACCCTGAAGCACCCTTCTGCATGCACTGCCTAGCAATACGGCCTTGTTGGCCACAAGAGAAACACCCAGTGCCTCTACCAAAACCACTGTCACCCCAGAAAGCACTAGACTGCTGGAAACTACCTCTGCTCATTACAGACTGTGTACTCTGAGCTGGCTAATCAAAACAGTTGCACTTATTGTGCAACAAAGACCGGTCCTTCTTATTTTGAAATCTATTACCTTGCTGCGGCTAAGAATTCTTCAGCTTGGACTGAGAATACTGCTGCTGCTGCCCAGCCCTTGAGGGTGCATGAGAACCTGATGCTTGAGTGTGACCACCTCAAGAACCATATCCTGAAGAAGGTGCATTGCCAATGTGCACACCTGTATGCCCACCAAGTGCCATAGCCAAATTCTCCTCCACTAACCAGGTTTTCTCCATGGAAACCTCCATAGTCTTAGGTTCAAAAACACGAACCGCTCCACTAATCTAGGCATTCAAGCCCCTGATAAAATGATGCACCAACATAGACACCTCATCCCCGATACTTGCATACTATTTAAGCTCATAAAATCTGTGCTCATATTGCTCAATTGTCATGGCCAACTGCCTCAGCTCGAGGAACTCATCTGCTCAATGTTGCCTCCACTGGTCAGATAGAAAATGGTCTCTGAATCTCTCTAAGAACAACTCCCAAGACACAGTGCTAATGTCCAAATGCAGCTTCTGCTCCTCTAGCTGCCACCAAGTCGAAGCAAACCCTCAGAGATGCAGAATAGCACATATGGCTTTTATGTTGCTGCCATACGGATGCATGGAGAAACACCTGCCTAAGTCCAATAACCAAGTCTCTGCCTCAAGACCTCTACCAGCTCCATCAAAGATGGGAGGGCATGCTCTCAGTAGATCCCTCATATGGCTAGCTAGTGTGGCCTCCTGCTTAGCTATCAACTCCCTACGCCTAGGAGATCTCTCTCTCTCTAGGACCCGACTGATCTACCTACTGACCTCCTCTAGTCTGCTCACCCTCCTGTCTAGGGCCTAAATGGGCAAGAGTCTCCTCAAGGATCTGTCTCAACTAGGCTCCATCAGGTTGACCCTGACCCTCCATGTTCTGACCCCTGCCTTCATGGGCACTCTCATGAGGAGAACTGGGAGGAGGTGTACCGCCACCACCTCTCCCACGACCCCTACCTCTGCCCCAACCTCGGCCCCTACCTCTAGGCATCTACCTACAACACCAAAGGCAAATTATTACATTTAGAAAAGGGTCACAACAGGGATAAAATTATTCTATAGAGTTTAAGCACTAGGTTACATAATGGGCTCAAATATAACCAGAGTACCCATTGTTTAAACTTGGCTCTGATACCAAATGTGATGCCCCGTCATGCAACCCTAGAGTACTCGACTAAAAGATCAAAATTACAAAAAAAATAAAAAAATTGAAAGCAATAAATTGCATTATAAGTAACCAAAGATATCAAAATGCACAACATAAAGGGAAATGCACTTCTAACAACCCTAGGGTAACATAACTGCATCAATGAATATAAAGTAAAACCACATAAGTGATAAACATTAAACTGCTGTATTAGATAAAAATAACTTTTACAATAGCAAGATAGTTTGATTACAAAGTCTCAGTACAAGATTACAAGACTGATCTTGTCAGTTTACAAATGAGTACAAATGAAAGTATACAACATCACTGAAAGTGGAATAGCAATCAGGAACTGGAACATCTCTACATAGGACTCGAATCGAATCTCCAAGAAGACCAATGGATAGCTCTGCCACCCAACCATGTGGAACCCTGAGGTCCACCCCACTGAGCTAGAAGATAACATCGAGGCTCCACTAGGTTAAAGTTACAACAATGAAACAACAATAAGATATAGACTCCTTACAGGGAGACATGATAACCAGACTACATAGAAATGACAGTAATCCAATAGACAAATCAAACATCTAGCCAAGATCAAACGAGAAGCCAAGACTATACTCCATAGGTATAAACAAAATAAAGAGAAAGACACCGAGTTGCATAAGGAGAGTGTCATCGCATGGTCCTAGCATGGGTTACCCAAGCTATCTATCTCCAGAAGCCGGTCCCCATCTATGGTTACCTTGACAGCCTCTCTCTAGGCACCAGCCCCATAGGGTGACACATGTAGAGCCGACAAGTCCTCTCAAGGAGACAAGGAGGTCAGCCTTGCCAACCAAGGCTTCTCATCCCATCCTTAGCCTACGAGAGCACTCAAGGCATGGGTGAGGTATCTTACTTATCTTGTTATGTGTTTTACTACCCCAACACTCCTAATGAATTATTAAGTTTCCACTTGCTCATAACTCCCATGGGGTTACCCAGGGAGCCTCTTCACTAGGCACCGGCCCCACCATAGAAGCCACTCCCTTAGCAATCTCTAAACAAACAACCAAGCCACCACGAGCAAAGATAAGGTACAAAACGGCTTCTAACCATTACTCATGACATTCACTTGCTCTTGACAATACAAATCCCATTGCATTGACATGCCAGTATATGAACCAAAACCTAAAACATCACACCTCTGGAGATAGGTACAAAACCAATGAAAAAGTAGCCATTATCTGACGGGGACAATGCTTCTGCATTTTGACACCAAGTACACATGACATCCCTCAAGATTCCCACTTCGCAATTAACCAAATCAAAGACATAAACTCCACCCAAGGTGAACACAAAGATCCATTAGAAGCATAAAACTATGACCAGAAGGATAAACAAACATAAGATATTCCATGTACTCCCGGATTCAAACATGAAAACAACTTATAAGGTTTAACAACAATTTATAAGAACATTCAGGTTCATGACAAAATACTGATTTACACAACGATATCCCAAATGGGAACTTTAAACCTTAAGGAATTAATGACACACAGGACAGAGAACCATAATCCGAACATCTCAACTAATCCAAAATCAAGAAAGTTATAAATTAAGTCATTAACTAAACAATTCCGATGATAAAACACTTTCATTCCTCTAACACATTACCTTGATTTCAAAAATAAAGATATCTAATTTACTATGTTTTAATTTTCTCTCACTTACAAGGTAAACGAAACTAGATTAACGCAATATTGATACCTCAAGAAAATTAGAATAATGACACAACTACTCTAGAATTTATCTATATGTATAACAAGGTAGACATTAATTGACTTGCACCCGAATTTTACTCTAAGAAACCAAAATAATTCAAATAACTCCAATAATTTATTTTCTAACATTTACGTGGTACGTAGATTCCAAAATAAACTAACAATTTTATCTAAAGATGACTATAAATATACATCTATATTCTCGATAAGCATAACCCTATATACTACCATCCACAATTTCTAAATAGACATCTATAAGCATCTATAACTCTTTCCACAAGTAAGCATTACCATCTAACGTTGACCACTACATTTCCCTATTCCAAATTTATATAAGCAAAATTTCAAAAACTTAATTTCTATCCTACAAATTTCAATCAAACTTTGAAACCCTACATAATTTCCTATAAGAAGGATTTCAAAATAGCATCTTACCAAATGTAATTCCTATGCAAAACATTATGAACATATATAATTTGTAACATAATATCGCTTTCCATATTCAAAACAATGCGGGTTTCCTAACTAACATACTACCATATTGAACTACTAACTAGCATATTTAAAAGAAAGTGTATGCATTTATTCCTATTCATATGGGGCACCCATTGACCCACTAACGAAGACTCTAAATTGACCACCCGACTTATATACATTGTTGTGAAAGCCGACTCCCTAGTCAACCCTTTCGACTGTAGTGTCAAAAAGCAAGCGACTAAAGATTATTGCGACTACCATTCTCTAATCATACGCCATTACATAGGTCAAGGGTCTTAACTACCACAGACAAAGGTAAAAGAAAAATATTTCACCACCCAAATGCATTCCAGGTTCACTAAACTCTAGATGGACTATGAGCCATGGTTTTACTAACTCACGGTACAAGCAAAAAACAAAGATCACAACAAAATCTATCAAAAAGAAAGTGGTAGCGAACAACAAGAGAGTATGCGAGCTGACTACAGATGGAAAAAAAAGAAATTTCTATAAGGAAGTTCCCAAAAACAAGGCCTAACAATGTGAATTTCTAAGAGATAAAACATACTCAAACTTCTATAATCTTCAAGCTGTGATTTATTTCGTTAACAAATGATAAACAATTGTCTCTCATCCAAAAGGAATTTTAATGCAGATATGGAGGAAATTGTGAAGAAAACTTCACAAGGTTTGGTCAAAATCCTAGATGTGCTTTGCAGGGTAGCTTTCTAGAGGGAGTAGTGTTGGAGGCACAAACTCTTCAATAGGGTTACGCAGATAGAAGCAAGAATCCAAGGTAAAAATAATATGGATAATATGAGGACTAAATACAAGGTTGCAAGCACTAACAGGTTGCATGAAAAAGCCAAATTACGTCTTTCTGAGCATTTCACCTCTATAAGAGAAATACAAATGTGAGATAAAATGCAAGAATGACAGGGACCAGAGATTGGTAAGAGTTTAACAAGATGCAAAAGATTTTAAATTTTTAAACTACAACAATTGCAAATTTTTTTTTACAGAGAGACAAATCACATACCCCGATTTCAGTCCACCTCCAAATTTCTCCAACTCCTGCAACTAAATTCGCTGTTCTTCTCCCCAATATCTCCGTCCTCCTTCCAACCCCCTCATAATACAATTTTTTTCATATAAAAATGATTCAACTCATAAAATAAATGCAAACATGCATCCATTAACCAACAACCCACTCCTCCGAGAATTTCAAAAATTTGTCATAAAAGAGATCCCAAATCTTCCAATTTCAAAACTGACAACTCAAGGCATTAATTTTGCATATCCAAATTATTCTGTACCAAATAAATACTAATTACCCGTAACTCCAATTTATGATAAATATTATAGAATAGCAGATAACTTAATTCTAGACTATTATAAATTTTAACCAAGGTGTCATTCAAAGGTTTAGGCTAAATCAATTATTATCTAACAAACATAATAGAAGCATTATTAATAAATAATAATTCATTAAAGTATCTTCCAACCACACATGAACATAATTAAGCATTATAAAGCACAACTCAACTATACACCACAACACAAGATTACCAACATAACAAGGCAAAGACCAAGTGTCACAACACGACTTGAGACCACAACAGAAGACAAGGACCGACCTAGTGGAATAAACCTCGTGTTATCTCCCATCACTGATACCCATTGGTGCAAGAACCTGGTCAAACCTACTATATCAGGTGGAGTCAAGGTTCGGTACTTGCAACCTACATCCAAGAATTGGTTGTATACGATCAAATACATATATGTCTACACACAGAGAGTCAAAGAATCGTGGCGTAGTAGGGTACTCTGAGAGAGTAATGCTACACCATCCCTGCTCTTGAACAAGATTATAACCACAACATTTGAAACTAGATATCAACGAATCTAATAAAACATGCAAATATTAATCCATTACTAATCATGTCCCACATATCATAACTAAAGTAATACTAATGTCATCATAACTCATAACACATGTCTAAATATATCCATCGAACATAGTCCATCAAGGTCAAAGAGAAGATAAACCATAACATACTAATCCAAATGTCTTGAAACTGTAAATATGCAATAAAAGACTATCAACTGTTTTAGAACTGTCAGAGATAAATATGAAACTAACATCTATCACAAGCCAAAAAGTGAGGGGCATTACATCCTCCCCCCTAGAATCAGGCTTACTCTTGGAAGCTTTCAAATAAGTAAGGATATAACTCCCTCATCCTGGAAGCATCCTCCCAAGTAGCAGAAGACTCATTATTGGTATCCCACTGGACCCTAACCTGCTCCATGTCTCTTCCCCTGAGAGCAAGTCTCTTGTGCTGTAGAATGCCTATGGGCTCCAAATCCAACTGCTCGTCCTCTGCCTATAGAACAGTCCAATCAAGAACACGAGCAATATCTAGATAGTAAGGTCTAAGTACAGAAACATGAAACACATCATGGATGCATGAAAGGCTAGGCAGCAACGCAAGACAATAAGCAACAGGACCGATCCTCTCCAACACCTCAAAAGGTCCAACAAAGTGCATTGATAGTTTAGAGCCCTTTTCATAGCAGATTGCATTCTTTTGTAGTCGCACACGCAAGAACACCCGATCCCCAACTGAAAACTGACAATTGATCCTATGAGCATCTGCAAATTTCTTCTGTTTGTCCTGAGCAGCCACCAAATGCTGTCTAATCCTCTCAACCTGCTACTCCATATCTCTAAGCATATCTGGTCCTAGAAGGACTCTATCCTCCAGGCTATCCCAACTCAAAGGAGTCCTACAAGGATGACCATACAAGGCCTGAAATGGAGACATGCCAATAGAACTGTGATATCCATTATTATAGGCAAACTCCATGAGGTATAGGTAATCCTCCCAATGGCTCTGATGATCCATCACATACATCCTCAACATATCCTCGAGACCCTGATTAACCCTCACAGTCTGACCATCAGTCTTAGGATGGTAAGCTAAACTAAATTTCATCTGTGTCCCCAAGGCATGCTGCAAGGAAGTCCAAAGGGTGGAAGTGAACACTGGATCCCTATCGGAGATGATCCTACGAGGAATCCCATGAAGTTTGACGATGTCCTCCATGAACACTCTGGCCACCGTAGAGGCATTGTAAGAAGCACTAATAGGAGAGAAGTGAGCTACCTTTGTCAACCTATCCATGGTGACCATAATAGCATCACGTCAGCGAGAGGATATCGGCAAACCAACAATGAAGTCTATCGAAATGATATCCCACTTCCACTCTGGAATCAAATGAGGTTGCAAAAGACCTGCAAGGTGCTGATGCTCTGCCTTCACCCTCTGAAACTCAAGACATCTCGACACAAAATCAGTAATATCTGGCTTCATACCACTCCAAAAGTACAGCTGACACAGATCTGCATGCATCTTCTTGACACCCAAATGAGCAGAATAGGGTGCTCGATGCGCCTCAGACAACACTAGGGTACGAAGACCCTCCGAACTAGGAACATAGATATGACCCATATGACGCAAAAGACCATCTACCTCAAGAGAGTACCCAGAGGATCTACCCTCTAAAGGTCTACCAGACTCAATCTCGGATCTCACCTCCCGACACCAACTGTCCGTAGGAAGAGCTGCGAGAATCTGACCTCTTAAATCAACTGTAAGAGAGACTGCTAAGATCTCATGTCACCGATGAGTAAGAGCATCTGCTACCACATTTTGCTTGCCTTGAATATATCTAACCTCAAAGTCATACTTGTACAAGAACTCCATCCAACGCCTCTACCTCGCATTCAAGTTTGGCTGCGTGAAATTATACTACAAAATATGATGATCACTGTGCAGCTCAAACCGACGCCCTAAGAGGAAATGCCTCCATCTCACTAAGGCATGCACAACTGCTGCTAACTCCAGGTCATGAGTGGGATAGTTCAATTCGTGATCCTTGAGTTTGCGAGATTCATAGGCAATCACGCGACCATCCTGCATCAGAACTACTCCCAAACCCTCCAAAGAAGCATCGGTACAAACAACAAAGTCCCTAGCAGGATCAGGAACTGGTAAAATAGGTGCACTAGTCAAATGCTCCTTGAGAGTCTGAAAAGCTGCCTGACACTGCTCTGACCAAAGAAACTTCTTCCCTTTCCTCTGAAGAGAAGTAATAGGATGGGCAATCCTTGATAACCCCATAACAAAGCGACGATAGTAACCTGCTAGCCCCATAAAACTGCGGACCTCAAAAACATTAGTGGGTGTAGGCCAGTCCATAATAGCTTGAATCTTCGAAGGATCCACTGCAATACCCTCTCCAAAGATAACATGACCTAGATACTTCACCTTAGTCTGAAAGAACTCACATTTTGACAAATTAGCATAAAGCTAATTTTCTCTCAGACACTGCAACACCTGATGCAATTGCTCCTCATGCTCCTCCATAGTCCTCGAATAGATCAATATATCATCAAGAAACACAAGGACAAATCGGTCGAGATAAGTACAGAAAACACCATTCATCAAGCTCATGAAAACTGAAGGTGCATTCGTCAAACCGAATGGTACCACTGTGAACTCATAATGTCCATAATGGGTGTGAAATGTTGTTTTATGAATATCTACCTCAAATATCCACAACTGATGATATCCTGACTTGAGGTCAATTTTAGAAAATACCTTTGCTCCCTTAATCTAGTCAAACAAATCATCGATCCGAGGCAAGGGATACCTATTTCTCATTGTTACCTTATTGAGCTGTCGATAATCGATACATAGCCGCAGACATCCATCCTTCTTTTTCACAAAGATCACAGGTGCTCCCCAAGGAGAAACACTAGGTCGAATGAACCCTTTGGTTAACAGCTCCTCCAACTGCAGTCAAAGCTCCTTGAACTCTTGAGTGGTCATCCTGTATGGAGCTCATGAGATAGGCTCTGCACTGGGAACCAGATCAATCTTGAAATCGATGTCACACTTAGGTGGTATCCCCCGAATATTAGATGGAAAAACATCAGCATACTCCCTCAAGAGTGGGTGATCGTCAAGAGATGCCTCTCGACTCTCCATCTCCAAGACACTAATAGTCACTACAAAAAGCTGACATCCCTGACGCATGCATCTCTTGAGTTGTATAGTGGAGATCATACGTAGGGAAATAGGTCTCTGAACTCCTACCACCTCAACCTCTGCACCAGAATCATCCACACAACTAACAGACTTATGTCAACAATCTATCACTACCTGATGGGCCTCCAGCCAATCCATCCCCAAAACTATATCATATGAACCAAGGGGTAGGATGTGAAGGTCTATTGAAGTGGATAGAGAACCAATTCTCAACTCACACTCGAGAACTAAAGACTCCACTACAACCTTAGCCCCGGAAGCTAACTCAACATGCCACCTATCATCCTGCTTTGTTGCCACTAAACCACAACACTCCACAAGAAAAGGAGATATAAACGAATCAGATGCACCAGAATCAAAAAGAACAAAAAAACTAATACCTCGCATGCGACCAGAAGTCTCCACCACGATGCCCTAATGCTCCACCTGTCAGTCATCCACCACTACAAAGACTCAGTGTGACCTGCCTGCATCACCAACCACTGGTTTAGATGCCACCAGTTGATGTCCAAACCCTGAAGCACCCTTCAGCAAGCACTGCCTAGCAATATGGCCCTGTTGACCACAAGAGAAACACCCGGTGCCTCTACCAAAACCACAGTCACCCTGGAAAGCACTAGACTGCTGGAAACTAGCTCTGCTCATTGTGGACTGTGTACTCTGAGCTAGCTGATCAAAATAGTTGCGCTTATTGCACTGCCAAGACCGGTCCTTCTTATTTTGAAATCTATTACCTTGCTGCGGCTGAGAATTCTTCAGCTTGGACTGAGAATACTGCTATTGCTGCCCACCCCTTGAGGGTGCATGAGAACCTGATGCCTAAGTGTGACCACCTCGAGAACCATATCCTGAAGAAGGTGCATTGCCAATGTGCACACCTGTATGCCCACCAAGTGCCATAGCCAAATTCTTCTCCACTAACCGGGCTTTCTCCACCGAAACCTCCATAGTCTTAGGTTCGAATACATGAATGCCTCCACTAATCCAGGCATTCAAGTCCCTAATAAAATGCTACACCAACATAGACTCGTCATCCCCAATACCTGCATATTGTTTGAGCTCATAAAATTTGAGCTCATACTGTTCAACTGTCATGGCCAACTGCCTCAGCTCATGGAACTCATATGCTTGACGCTATCTCCAATGGTCAGATAGAAATCAGGCTCTGAATTTCTCTAAGAACAACTCCCAAGACACAGTGCTAATGTCCAAATGCAGTTTCTGCTCCTCTAGCCACCACCAAGTCAAAGCGAACCCTCAGAGATGCAGAATAGCACATCTGGCTTTGGTGTTGCTGCCATACGGATGCATGGAGAAACACCTGCCTAAGTCCAATAACCAAGTCTCCGCCTCAAGATCTCTACCAGCTCCATCAAAGATGGGAGGGCGTGCTCTTAGTAGATCCGTCATATGGGTTGCTAGTGTGGCCTCCTACTTAGCTGTCAACTCCCTACGCCTGGGAGAACTCTCTCTCTCTAGGACCCGACTGATCTACCTACTAACCTCCTCTAGGCTGCTCACCCTCCTGTCTAGGGCCTAAATGGGCAAGAGCCTCCTCAAAGATCTGTCTCACTTGGGCTCCATTAGGCTGACCCTGAACCTCCATGTTCTGACCCTCGCCTTCATGGGCACTCTCATGAGGAGAACTAGGAGGAGGTGTACCACCACCACCTCTCCCATGACCCCTACCTCTACCTCGACCTCAGCCCCTACCTCTAGGCATCTACCTACAACACCAAAGGCAAATCATTTAGAAAAGGGTCACAATAGGGATAAAATTATTCTATAGAGTTTAAGCACTAGGTTACATAATGGGCTCAAATATAACCAGAGTATCCAGTGTTTAAACTTGGCTCTGATACCAAATGTGATGCCCCGTCATGCAACCCTAGAGTGCTAGACTAAAAGTGCAAAATTACAAAAAAAATAATAATTTGAAAGCAATAAATTGCATTATAAGTAACCAAAGATATCAAAATGCACAACATAAAGGGAAATGCACTTCTAACAACCCTAGGTCAACATAACTGCATTAGTGAATATAAAGTAAAACCACATAAGTGATAAACATTAAACTGCTGTATTAGATAAAAATAACTTTTACAATAGCAAGATAGTTTGATTACAAAGTCTCAGTACAAGATTACAAGACTGATCTTGTCAGTTTACAAATGACTAGAAATGAAAGTATACAACATCACTGAAAGTGGAAAAGCAATCAGGAACTTGAACATCTTTGCACAGGACTCGAATCGAATCTCCAAGAAGACCAATGGATAGCTCTGCCACCCAACCATGTGGAACCCTGAGGTCCACACCACCGAGCTAGAAGATAACATCGAGGCTCCACCAGGTCGAAGTTACAACAATGAAACAACAATAAGATACAGACTCCTTACAGGGAGACATGATAACCAGACTACATAGAAATGACATTAATCCAACAAACAAATCAAACATCCAGCCAAGATCAAACGAGAAGCCAAGACTATACTCTAGAGGTATCAACAAAATAAAGAGAAAGACACCGAGTTGCGTAAGGAGAGTGTCATCGCATGGTCCTAGCATGGGTTACCCAGGCTATCTATCACTAGAATCCGGTCCCCATCTATGGTTACCCTGACAGCCTCTCTCTAGGCACTGGCCCCATAGGGTGACACATGTGGAGCCGACAGGTCCTCTCAAGGAGACAAGGAGGTCAACCTTGCCAACCAGGCCTTCTCATCCCATCCTTATCCTGCGAGAGCACTCAAGGCATGGGTGAGGTATCTTACTTATCTTGTTATGTGTTTTACTACCCCAACCCTCCTAATGAAATATTAAGTTTCCACTTGCTCATAACTTCCATGGGGTTACCCAGGCAGCCTCTCACTAGGCACCGGCCCCACCATAGAAGCCACTCCCTTAGCAATCTCTAAACAAACAACCAAGCCACCACGAGCAAAGATAAGGTAAAAAATGGCTTCTAACCATTACTCATGCCATTCACTTGCCCTTGACAATAAAAATCCCATTGCATTGACATGCCACTATATGAACCAAAACCTAAAACATCACACCTCTGGAGATAGGTACAAAACCAATGAAAAAGTAACCATTATCTTACGAGGACAATGCTTCCACATTTTGACACCAAGTACACATGACATCCCTCAAGATTCCCACTTCGCAATTAACCAAATCAAAGACATAAACTCCCCCCAAGGTGAACACAAAGATCCATTAGAAGCATAAAACTATGACCAGAAGGATAAACGAACATAAGATATTCCATGTACTCCTGGATTCAAACATGAAAACAACTTATAAGGATTAACAACAATTTATAAGAACATTCAGGTTCATGACAAAATACCAATTTACACAACGATATCCCAAATGGGAACTTTAAACCTTAAGGAATTAATGACACATAGGATGGAGAACCATAATCTGAACATCTCAACTAATCCAAAATCAAGAAAGTTATAAATTAAGTCATTAACTAAACAATTCCCATGATAAAACACTTTTATTCCTCTAACACATTACCTTGATTTCCAAAATAAAGATATCTAATTTACTATGTTTTAATTTTCTCACTTACAAGGTAAACGAAACTAGATTAACGCAATATTGATACCTCAAGAAAATTAGAATAATGACACAACTACTCTAGAATTTATCTATATGTATAATAAGGTAGACATTAATTGACTTGCACCCGAATTTTACTCTAAGAAACCAAAATAATTCAAATAACTCCAATAATTTATCTTCTAACATTTATGTGGTATGTAGATTCTAAAATAAACTAACAATTTTATCTAAAGACGAGTATAAATATACATCTATATTCTCAATAAGCATTACCCTATATACTACCATCCACAATTTCTAAATAGATATCTATAAGCATCTATAACTCTTTCCACAAGTAAACATTACCATCTAACGTTGACCACTACATTTCTCTATTCCAAATTTATAGAAGCAAAATTTCAAAAACTTAATTTCTATCCTACAAATTTCAATCGAACTTTGAAACCCTACATAATTTCCTATAAGAAGGATTTCCAAATAGCATCTTACCAAATATAATTCCTATGCAAAACATTATGAACATATATAATTTGTAACTTAATATTGCTTTCCATATTCAAAACAATGCGGGTTTCCTAACTAACATACTACCATATTGAACTACTAACCAGCATATTTAAAAGAGAGTGTATGCATTTATTCCTATTCGTATGGGGCACCCATTGACCCACTAAGGAAGACTCTAAACTAAACACCTGACTAATATATACATTGTTGTGAAAGCCGACTCCCTAGTCAACCCTTTCTACTGCAGTGTCAAAAAGCAAGCGACTAAGGATTATTGCGACTACCATTCTCTAATCATACGCCATTACATAGGTCAAGGGTCTTAACTACCATAGACAAAGGTAAAAGAAAAATGTTTCACCACCCAAATGCATTCTAGGTTCACTAAACTCTAGATCGACTATGAGCCATGGTTTTACTAACTCATGGTCCAAGCAAAAAACAAAGATCACAATAGAATCTATCAAAAAGAAAGTGGTAGCGAACAGCAAGAGAGTATGCGAGCTGACTACATATGGAAAAAAAGAAATTTCTATAAGGAAGTTTCTAAAAACAAGGGCTAACAATGAGAATTTCTAAGAGATCAAACATACTCAAACTTCTATAAGCTTCAAGCTGTGATTTATTTCATTTACAAATGATGAATTAAACAATTGTCTCTCATCCAAAAGGAATTTTAATGCAAATATGGAGGAAATTGTGAAGAAAACTTCACAAGGTTTGGTCAAAATCCTAGATGTGCTTTGTAGCGTAGCTTTCTAGAGGGAGTAGTGTTGGAGGCACAAATCTTCAACAGGGTTATGCAGATATAAGCAAGAATCCAAGGTAAAAATAATATGGATAATATGAGGACTAAATACAAGGTTGCAAGCACTAACAGGTTGCATGAAAAAGCCAAATTACGTCTTTCTGAGCTTTTCACCTCTATCAGAGAAATACAAATGTGAGATAAAATGTAAGAACGACAGGGACGAGAGATTGGTAAGAGTTTAACATTGAGTCATCTTTTCACAAGATTGAAAACACAGTACAAGGTTACAGGTGATGGCACATGATTTCAAGAGGAATTTAGGCAAAGGCTAACCTAGAAGAATACATCTTGGAGGAATCTGCAGAGATTGGAGCAACATTCGACCATACCAGCACAAGACATAACAAGCCACAGAGATAAATAGATTCCAATCTATATGACATGGAAATACACACACACGGAACAAGCTGCAAAAGATTTTAAATTTTTAAACTACAACAATTGCAAAAAAATTTTACAGAGAGACAAATCACATACCCGGATTTCAATCCACCTCAAAATTTCTCCAACTCCTGCAACCAAATTCCCTGTTCTTCTCTCCAATATCTCCTTCCTCCTTCCAACCCCCTCAGAATACAATTTTTTTCATATAAAAATGATTCAACTCACAAAATAAATGTAGACATGCATTTGTTACCCAACAACCCACTCCTCCGAGAATTTCAAAAATTAGTCATAAAAGTGATCCCAAATCTTCCAATTTTAAAACTGACAACTCAAGGCATTAATTTCACATATCCAAATTATTCTGTACCAAATAAATACTAATTACCAGTAACTCCAATTTATGACATAAATATTTTAGAATAGCAGATAATTTAATTCTAGACTATTATAAATTTTAACCAAGGTGTCATTCAAAGTTTTAGGCTAAATCAATTATTATCTAACAAACATAATAGAAGCATTATTAATAAATAATAATTCATTAAAGTATTTTCCAACCACACATGAACATAATTAAGCATTATAAAGCACAACTCGACTATAGACCACAACACAAGATTACCAACATAACAAGGCAAAGACCAAGTGTCACAACATGACTTGAGACCACAACAGAAGACAAGGACCGACCTAGTGGAATAGACCTCGTGTTATCTCCCATCACTGATACCCATTGGTGCAAGAACCTGGTCAAACCTACTATATCAGGTGGAGTCGAGGTTCGGTACCTGCAGCCTGCATCCAACAATTGGTTGTATACGATCAAATACATATATGTCTACACACAGAGAGTCAGAGAATTGTGGAGTAGTAGGGTACTCAGAGCGAGTAATGCTACACTGTCCCTGCTCTTGAACAAGATTATAACCATGCAGCATTTGAAACCAGATATCAACGAATCTAATAAAACATGCAAATATTAATCCATTACTAATCATGTCCCACATATCATAATTGAAGTAATACTAATGTCATCTTAACTCATAACACATGTCTAAATATATCCATTGAACATAGTCCATGAAGGTCAAAGGCAACATAAACCATAACATACTAATCCAAATGTCTTGAAACTGTAAATATGTAATAAAAGACTATCAACTATTTTAGAACTGTCAGAAATAAATATGAAACTAACATCTATCAGAAGCCAAAAAGTGAGGGGCATTACATCCTCCCCCCTAGAATCAAGCTTACTCCTGGAAGCCTGCGAATAAGTAAGTATATAACTCCCTCATCCGGGAAGCATCCTCCCAAGTAGCATAAGTCTCATCATTAGAATCCCACTGGACCCTGACCTACTCCACATCTCTGCCCCTGAGAGCAATTCTCCTATGTTGTAGAATACCTACGGGCTCCAAAGCCAGCTGCCCGTCCTCTGTCCGTAGAGCAGTCCAATCAAGAACTTGAGCAATATTTGGATAGTAAGGTCTAAGTATAGAAACATGAAACACATCATGGATGTGTGAAAGGCTAGGCGGCAACGCAAGACGATAAGCAACAGGACCGATCCTCTCCAACACCTCAAAAGGTCCAACAAAGTGCATTGATAGTTTAGAGCCCTTTCCGTAGCAGATTGGACTCTTTCTCAGTTGCACACGCAAGAACTCCCAATCCCAAACTGAAAACTAATGATCGATCCTATGAGCATCTGCAAATTTCTTCTGTCTGTCCTGAGTAGCCACCAAATGCTCTCTAATCCTCTCAACCTGCTGCTCCATATCTCTAAGCATATCTAGTCCTAGAAGGACTCTATCCTCCAGGCGATCCCAACTCAAAGGAGTCCTACTAGGAGGACCATACAAGGCCTGAAATGGAGACATGCCAAAAGAACTATGATAATCCATTATTGTAGGCAAACTACACTAGGTATAGGTAATCCTCCCAACGGCTCTGACGATCCATCACATACATCCTCAACATATCCTCGAGACCCTGATTAACCCTCACGGTCTGACCATCAGTCTCAGGATGGTAAACTGAACTAAAGTTCATCTGTGTCCCCAAGGCATGCTACAAGGAAGTCCAAAGGGCGGAAGTGAACACTGGATCCCTGTCAGAGATGATCCTACGAGGAATCCCATGAAGTCTAACGATGTCCTCCATGAACACTCTAGCCACCGTAGAGGCATTGTAAGAAGCACAGACAGGAGAGAAGTGAGCTACCTTCATCAACCTATCCACGGTGACCATAATAGCATCGTGTCGAAGAGAGGATATCAACAAACCAACAATGAAGTCTATCGAAATGATATCCCACTTCCACTCTGGAATCAAATGAGGCTGCAAAAGACCTGCAGGGTGTTGATGCTCTACCTTCACCCTCTGACTCTCAAGACATCTTGACAAAAAATTAGCAATATCCTGCTTCATACCACTCCAAAAGGATAGCTGATGCAGATCTGCATGCATCTTCTTGACACCTGGATGAGCAGAATAGGGTGCTCGATGCGCCTCAAACAACACTAGGGTAGGAATACCCTCTGAACTAGGAACATAGATAAGACCCATATGACGCAAAAGACCATATGCCTCAAGAGAGTAACTAGAGAATCTACCCTCTAAAGGTCTACCAGACTCAATCTCGGATCTCACCTCCTGACACCAATTGTCGATAGGAAGAGTTGTGAGAATCTGACCTCTCAAATCAATTATAAGAGAGACTACTGAGATCTCATGTCACCGACAACTAAGAACATCTACTACCACATTTTCCTTGCCCTGAATATATCTAACCTCAAATTCATACTCGCACAAGAACTCCATCCAATGCCTCTGCCTCACATTTAAGTTTGGCTGCGTGAAAAGATATTGCAAACTATGATGATCACTGTGCAACTCAAACCAATGCCCTAAGAGGAAATGCCTCCATCTCACCAAGGTATGCACAACTGTTGCTAACTCTAGGTCATGAGTGGTATAGTTCAATTCATGATCCTTGAGTTTGAGAGACTCATAGGCAATCACACGACCATCCTGCATCAGAACTGCTCCCAAACCCTCCAAAGAAGCATCAGTACAAACAACAAAGTCCCTAGCAGGATCAAGAACTGCTAAAATAGGTGCACTGGTCAACTGCTCCTTAAGAGTCTAAAAAGTTGCCTGACACTGCTCTGACCAAACAAACTTTTTCGCTTTCCTCTAAAGAGATGTAATAGGATGGGCAATCCTTGATAACCCCATAACAAAGCGATGATAGTAACCTGCCAGCCCCATAAAACTACGGACCTCAGAAACATTAGTGGGTGTAGGCCAGTCCATAATAGCTTGAATCTTTGAAGGATCCACCGCAATACCCTCTCCAGAGATAACATGACCCAGATACTTCACCTCAGTCTGAAAGAACTCACATTATTTCAAATTAGCATAAAGTTGATTTTCTCTCAGACAGTGCAACACCTGATGCAATTGCTCCTCATGCTCCTCCATATTCCTCGAATAGATCAATATATCATCAAGAAACACAAGGACAAATCAGTCGAGATAAGTATAGAAAACACCATTCATCAACCCGAATGGTACTGCTGTGAACTCATAATGTCCATAACGGGTGCAAAATGTTGGTTTGTGAATATCTGCCTCAAATATCTGCAACTGATGATATCCTGACTTGAGGTCAATTTTAGAGAATACCTTTTCTCCCTTAATCTGGTCAAACAAATCATCAATTTGAGGCAAGGGATACCTATTTCTCACTATTACCTTATTGAGCTGTCGATAATCGATACATAGCCACAGAGATCCATCCTTCTTTTTCACAAAGATCACAGGTGCTCCCCAAGGAGAAACACTAGGTCAAATGAACCCTTTGGCTAACAGCTCGTCCAACTACAGACGAAGCTCCTTGAGCTCCTAATTGGTCATCTTGTAAGGAGCTCCTAGGATAGGCTCTCCACTGGGAACTAGATCAATCCTCTTCCGGAACAAAGGAATCCAAGTCCTTAGTTCTCTCCTCACCTATCTCCTTTGGGTCTTCTGCATTTTTCTCAGTAGATTCTTCTTTTGATGTACTTAGTCCTTCGTCATCCATGGCAGAAGGTTCATCATCTATGTCCTCTATAACAGGGAGATTGAATTTCATGAAGGCATTCCAAAGGATGTCTTCTATTTCTTTTGCCACTAGATCAGTCTCTCCAAGCATAAGCTTGTTCATTCTTACTTTTCTCCAGAACTCATCCTTGCAGTCCTTAAAGATCATGGTCATTTGTTTTGAAGTAATGGAAGGATAGAGTTGAATTGCAATTTTCTCCCAGATCTCTAGGTCCTTTGCCTTAGCATTCTCCTTTCTCATTTCAAGTTCCTTCTCTAGACTTTTGGGAATCAGAGATGATTTAAATGAATGCTTTATTATAAATGTTTAGGTACCTGACTGTAGCATCTTCCAAGATTTTCTTGTCACTGTCACTATATTCATCATAAAATTTAGTGACTGGTTGCAGGTTCCCATCCACTGTGACTGCCTTGATGATATCATCAATAGAGAGAGGAGGCCTTTTAACAAATTCTTCTGCCTCTTCTTCTTTGTTTGCACTGGCAGAGGATTCACCTGATGTTTTCTTCTTCTTCCTCATTTTCTTAACTTCCTCATCGGTCTCTGTTTCTTCATCATCCTTTTGGCTTATATAAGACCTTGTGGCCTTGGTTTTTGTTCTCTTTTCTCCTTTACTGAATGTCTTGGCTTCTGGTTTTGAGGATTTTGAGCTCTTAGAGGTGGTAGGTGCAAAGCTCTTTGAGGATCTAGTCTGGGAGGGGACTTGCATCGGATCACCTTCTTTATCTACTTCTTGTCTCTCTTTCTCTGCTCTTTCTACTTTCTCTTTGTTTGCATCAACTGCCTCCTTTGATATGCCATATTTCTTAGCAATTTCCTCTACTTCCCTTCTCACTTTTCTTTTCATCTCTGGTTGTCTCAGTTCAACATGTATCTTTACACTTAACTCTTGATAGGTTCCAAACCTTTCTGCCTCAGGGTCCTTAGGTTGACTTAGTAAGTGTTGGACATGTGGCTCCAGGATTTTCTCATCTACCTCATAGCCCATTGGCATAATCCAAACTATTCTAGGCTCCACTGCCTCCATTAGGCATTGATCAGTGTCTACCATAAAACACACTGTATCCTTATATTTTTCAACTATTCTTTGAGGAATTCTTTCTCTGGCCTGCATCATACCTTGGAAATTCTTGAAATATCCCCAAAGTATTGTGCTTTGAGCCTTGGCATTCAAGCCCCTAATAAAATGCTGCACCAACATAGACTCGTCATCCCCAATACCTACATATTGTTTGAGCACATAAAATCTGCACTCATACTGCTCAACTGTCATGGCCAACTACCTCAGCTTGTGGAACTCATCTGCTCGATGCTGCCTCCAATGATCAGATAGAAAATAGGCTCTGAATCTCTCTAAGAACAACTCCCAAGACACAATGCTAATGTCCAAATGCAGCTTTTGCTTCTCTAGCCGCCACCAAGTTGAAGTGAATCATTGGAGATGCAGAATAGCACATCTGGCTTTGCTGTTGCTGCCATACGGATGCATGGTGAAACACGTGCATAAGTCCAATAACCAAGTCTTCGCCTCAAGACCTCTACTAGCTCCATCAAAGATGGGAGGGCGTGCTCTTAGTAGATCCCTCATATGGCTAGCTAGTGTGGCTTCCTGCTCAGCTGTCAACTCCCTACGCCTAGGAGATCTCTCTCTCTAGGACCTGGCTGATTCTACCTCTTGACCTCCTCTAAGCTACTCACCCTCTTGTCTAGGTCCTAAATGGGCATGAGCCTACTCAAGGATATGTCTCAACTAGGCTCCATTAGGCTGACCCTGACCCTCCATGTTCTGACCCCCGCCTTCATAGGCACTCTCATAAGGAGAACTGGGAGGAGGTGTACTGCCACCACCTCTCCCATGACCCCTACCTCTGCCCCGACCTTGGCCCCTACATCTAGGCATCTACCTACAACACCAAAGGCAAATTATTACATTTAGAAAAGGGTCACAACAGGGATAAAATTATTCTATAGAGTT
Source organism: Cunninghamia lanceolata (assembly GCA_027924645.1). Taxonomy (NCBI): domain Eukaryota; kingdom Viridiplantae; phylum Streptophyta; class Pinopsida; order Cupressales; family Cupressaceae; genus Cunninghamia; species Cunninghamia lanceolata. The sequence continues at coordinate 2,047,894 of BSBN01001583.1, read as the reverse complement.
TAAGCACTAGGTTACATAATGGGCTCAAATATAACCAGAGTACCTAGTGTTTAAACTTGGCTCTGATACCAAATGTGATGCCCCGTCATGCAACCCTAGAGTGCTAGACTAAAAGTGCAAAATTACAGAAAATATATATATATTTTTAAAGCAATAAATTGCATTACAAGTAACCAAAGATATCAAAATGCACAACATAAAGGGAAATGCACTTCTAACAACCCTAGGGCAACATAACTGCATCAGTGAATATAAAGTAAAACCACATAAATGATAAACATTAAACTACTGTATTAGATAAAAATAACTTTGACAATAGCAAGATAGTTTGATTACAAAGTCTCAGTACAAGATTAAAAGACTGATCTTGTCAGTTTACAAATCAGTACAAATGAAAGTATACAACATCACTGAATGTGGAAAAGCAATCAGGAACTGGAACATCTCTGCACAGGACTCAAATCGAATCTCCAAGAAGACCAATGGATAGCTCTACCACCCAACCATGTGGAACCCTGAGGTCCACCCCACCGAGCTAGAAGATAACATCGAGGCTCCACCAGGTCGAAGTTACAACAATGAAACAACAATAAGATACAGACTCCTTACAGGTAGACATGATAACCAGACTGCATAGAAATGACAGTAATCCAATAGACAAATCAAACATCCAACCAAGATCAAACGAGAAGCCAAGAATATACTCCAGAGGTATCAACAAAATAAAGAGGAAGACACCGAGTTGCGTAAGGAGAGTGTCATCGCATGGTCCTAGCATGGGTTACCCAGGCTATCTATCACCAGAAGCTGGCCCCCATCTATGGTTACCTTGGCAGCCTCTCTCTAGGCACCGGCCCCATAGGGTGACACATGCGGAGCCGACAGGTCCTCTCAAGGAGACAAGGAGGTCGACCTTGCCAACCAGGCCTTCTCATCCCATCCTTAGCCTGCGAGAGCACTCAAGGCATGGGTGAGGCATCTTACTTATCTTGGTATGTGTTTTACTAGCCCAACCCTCCTAATGAATTATTAAGTTTCCACTTGCTCATAACTTCCATGGGGTTACCCAGGCAGCCTCTCACTAGGCACCGGCCCCACCATAGAAGCCACCCCCTTAGCAATCTCTAAACAAACAACCAAGCCACCACGAGCAAAAATAAGGTACAAAACGACTTCTAACCATTACTCATGCCATTCACTTGCCTTTGACAATACAAATCCCATTGCATTGACATGCCACTATATGAACCAAAACCCAAAACATCACACCTCTGGAGATAGGTACAAAACCAATGAAAAAGTAATCATTATCTAATGAGGACAATGCTTCCGCATTTTGACACCAAGTACACATGACATCCCTCAAGATTCCCACTTCACAATTAACCAAATCAAAGACATAAACTCCACCCAAGGTATTCATCTTAAAACTATCTCCAGAAGGATAAACAAACATAAGATATTCATTGTACTCCCGAATTCAAACATGAAAACAACTTATAAGGATTAACAACAATTTATAAGAACATTCAGGTTCATGACAAAATACTGATTTACATAACGATATCCCAAATGGGAACTTTAAACCTTAAGGACTTAATGACACACAGGATGGAGAACCATAATCCAAACATCTCAACTAATCCAAAATCAAGAAAGCTATAAATTAAGTCCTTAACTAAACAATTCCCATGATAAAACACTTTTATTCCTCTAACACACTACCTTGATTTCCAAAATAAAGATATCTAATTTACTATGTTTTAATTTTCTCTCACTTACAAGGTAAACAGAACTAGATTAACGCAATATTGATACCTCAAGAAAATTAGAATAATGACACAACTACTCTAGAATTTATCTTTATGTATAACAAGGTAGACATTAATTGACTTGCACCCGAATTTTACTCTAAGAAACCAAAATAATTCTTTGGACTTGAAATAATTGTATTCTGTCAAGTCAAACTTGTTGGAAACAAGGTGGATAACTGAGAGGGGGGGTGAATTAGTTATCTTAATTATTTAACTTTATTTTGTTATTTAGCAATTAGTGCAGTATCAAAACATATAAGCATACATAATCATGAGAGCAGAAAAGAGATCAACACACATGACACAAGGATTTTTACATGGAAAACTCGATTAAGGGAAAAACCACTGGGTGACTAACTCAAGATTGTATTCTCTATTAAAAGAACAAGAAGTACAAAATGACACTTGCCAATTAGGGCTCACTGCCCAAGCACATTGCTCACAAGAGGCACACTGCCTACAAGAGACTCACTGTCTGCTAGGTTATAGAAGGTAACTAGATGTTTGAACTGAAGAGAGGCATCCACATATGCTGAGATTTAGTTCTGGTTAGGCTCAATATACTGATCTACTGCACTTCATTCTTCCTCTGCTTTAGTGTTGTTGTTCTATCACATACCAGACTTGTATTGCTGCTTCCACACTTCTCTCTGCCTTTTCTCGCACACTATATCAACACACACACACCTTCATACTAAAATCTATCTAGTATATATATATGTACCAAGGATTTTAACATCTTCCTAGTCGACAACTGGAATACTCAAGATACTTACTAAATATTAGTCAATTGGTTGAATCCATGCTTAATATGTGATGCATATCAAAAACATAGACATAAAAGTCATCAATCATGTCGGCCAACCATGTATGATCCCTCAAATAGCTTGATCACCACCAATTTCTCATCCGAATTAAATTCTAATGCTCTGTCGATTAGTTCTTCCTTAGTCTACTCTGCCTGTCAGGAACCCAACACTTAGATGCTCATATCTTTTCACTTATTCATCACCAGAGGCTTAATCTCTGGAATATAGTAGACATGATACTCCTCTCAACTTGCCCAAGTCCATACTTTGGTGAGCTACACCCTCTGAGAGATCTAGACCTGATTGTTGGACCTTGCCACATGCTCTGTTCTTTTTCATCAGACCAAAACACTCTTCAATCTGACTTCTGATAAAGACATACTATGTGCTGCGGATGTGTGGGCTAAACCTTGTTGCCATCAATGAAAACACTCATGAAGCCACACAGTGTCTCTTGCCAACAATCTGCCCCTTTGGCATTGATGGCAACACTTAGTGAAAAATGACTAAGTGTCATAGTAGACTCCCCCTTGGCTGATGCTCTATCTTATGTACACTTTTATTGGAGCTCCCCCTTAGCTAGATTCCATATTTTTCACTACTCCTCACTCCCCCTTTGACATCAATGGCAAAGGGTGAAATCCCCACACCAAAATTTCCAAAAATCAATCTATACATTGCTGCATAAGTATATATACATGTTGTACTTGCATATACTTAAGTATATCTGAAAAGGTGGTCTTCAACTGTACAACTTCTGTCACCCAACTCTGCATCATCCTATCTAAAATTGAAATGTGGCCACTCAACAAAAATGCAAAAGCTTCTGCCCTTCTTAAGTCTACCGGATCATTGGTCCGGGTTGTAGTTTGAGCATCAGTTAGGGCCTCATGCATTGCCTCTAACTTAGGGATAATTATCCCTCTTAGTTCACTCATTCTACTTATTCTATTCTTCTTCTCCTTTTCAAGCCTCTTTATTTCATTTATAGTGGCAATAGCCTGACACTCTTGATTCATTATGGATGAGGTGAGAGGATCAAAATTCTGAGATAAACTTGATAGTTTACTCTCCTGTTCTTCCACCTTCTTGGCAATGTCTTATGTTACTGTGGACCAAGATAGACAAAATTTGTATATTTCTCCACCATCTTTAAGAGCATTTTCTAGGCTCTTTATCCCAATATCTAGATTTCTCTTATCATTTGCTATGAGTCCCTATACTTTGGAAAATCTCTTTCCCAAAATTCTTTCCAGACCTTTTCTTAGGCCGATTTCTCTAAGGAATCAAAATGAGTGTTGACAGAGTTTATCAAAGATTTAAGGTTACCGGATGGAGAGGCCGACGGATTCTTTTGGAAGGATGGCATGATCTTCTCCAACATTCCTGAAGTAATCTCTATCAGCTCACAATCTTCCATGTGAGACTTTAGAAGTTTTTCTTTTGCTTTTGCTTGAGCAAAGGATGCTATCTTCATTGTTTGAACCAAAGAGAGAGAATCAAAATTGAGTGGTCCTTGAAAGAGTTTCGGTTCATCTATCTCCAGATGTCATCTCTTTGTTCAAGAAGCTCTTTACTGTCTCAACAGTGTCTCTTGCTGGAGACAGAGTCTTGTTTCCTTTTCTCACCTTAGAACTGTCATCTGGGATCTTCTCTGTTTGATCTTCTTCTCTTCCCTTTACCTCTTCTTCTTGACTAATTTTCTCTTCTTTTCTTTCTTCTCCTTCAGTTCCAGAGTCTGCTGAGGGATCCGAAAGAGAGATGCTAACTGCTTCATGGACTTCCTCTTCCGGAACAAAGGAATCCAAGTCCTTAGTTCTCTCCTCACCTATCTCCTTTGGGTCTTCTGCATTTTTCTCAGTAGATTCTTCTTTTGATGTACTTAGTCCTTCGTCATCCATGGCAGAAGGTTCATCATCTATGTCCTCTATAACAGGGAGATTGAATTTCATGAAGGCATTCCAAAGGATGTCTTCTATTTCTTTTGCCACTAGATCAGTCTCTCCAAGCATAAGCTTGTTCATTCTTACTTTTCTCCAGAACTCATCCTTGCAGTCCTTAAAGATCATGGTCATTTGTTTTGAAGTAATGGAAGGATAGAGTTGAATTGCAATTTTCTCCCAGATCTCTAGGTCCTTTGCCTTAGCATTCTCCTTTCTCATTTCAAGTTCCTTCTCTAGACTTTTGGGAATCAGAGATGATTTAAATGAATGCTTTATTATAAATGTTTAGGTACCTGACTGTAGCATCTTCCAAGATTTTCTTGTCACTGTCACTATATTCATCATAAAATTTAGTGACTGGTTGCAGGTTCCCATCCACTGTGACTGCCTTGATGATATCATCAATAGAGAGAGGAGGCCTTTTAACAAATTCTTCTGCCTCTTCTTCTTTGTTTGCACTGGCAGAGGATTCACCTGATGTTTTCTTCTTCTTCCTCATTTTCTTAACTTCCTCATCGGTCTCTGTTTCTTCATCATCCTTTTGGCTTATATAAGACCTTGTGGCCTTGGTTTTTGTTCTCTTTTCTCCTTTACTGAATGTCTTGGCTTTTGGTTTTGAGGATTTTGAGCTCTTAGAGGTGGTAGGTGCAAAGCTCTTTGAGGATCTAGTCTGGGAGGGGACTTGCATCGGATCACCTTCTTTATCTACTTCTTGTCTCTCTTTCTCTGCTCTTTCTACTTTCTCTTTGTTTGCATCAACTGCCTCCTTTGATATGCCATATTTCTTAGCAATTTCCTCTACTTCCCTTCTCACTTTTCTTTTCATCTCTGGTTGTCTCAGTTCAACATGTATCTTTACACTTAACTCTTGATAGGTTCCAAACCTTTCTGCCTCAGGGTCCTTAGGTTGACTTAGTAAGTGTTGGACATGTGGCTCCAGGATTTTCTCATCTACCTCATAGCCCATTGGCATAATCCAAACTATTCTAGGCTCCACTGCCTCCATTAGGCATTGATCAGTGTCTACCATAAAACACACTGTATCCTTATATTTTTCAACTATTCTTTGAGGAATTCTTTCTCTGGCCTACATCATACCTTGGAAATTCTTGAAATATCCCCAAAGTATTGTGCTTTGAGCCTTGGCATCACCAAGCCCATACATATAATCTCTGATTTGTATGACAACTGGTCTGTCATTGTCATACCCAACCACTTTATATGGGTAGCTCATTCATATAGTAAAAGAATAAACACAGTATTAGCCCACCATACTTGAATGAGTTCTTCTTGTCCTTCTTGATCTTTTACAGGTTTTCTAGCAGTTGGCTCAGGAGAAGCTCACATAGATCATAGTTTGCATTTTCCCTTAGCATCTGATATGCAGTATATATTGCAGTTCTGAACACTGAATTCTCCTTGTTGGAGTGATAGATTTTATAACCAATTATGATAGAGGCAAATTTGATATCTGGATCTATGATGTCTTCTATTGTCATTGCTCTCTTGTCAAACTTTGATCTGGTAGCCTCACTTACTATTTGATTCTTGACAGATTTGAGAGTAGGCAACCCATCAGATGAGTGCAATCCGGTTACTGCCCTAATGGCATCTTTTGTTATCTTGAATGGCCTCATCAACCACATGAAGTTGTCATGTATTCTATTAAGAACATACCAGACCCATTCATCCTCTGCAAAATAGGGAAAGTGGATGCAATGTCCAAAATGCTTGTCCCAGAGGGCCTTGTATTGAGGTTTAAGTTCAAATGTTTCATCTATTAATTGCTTGTGATAGATATCCATTAGCTTGGATTCCCCAAATTCCTTAATATTGGCGTGTATGTATACCCTAACATCTTCTACGTGCATAACCCCATGCAGAATGCTTGAGAAGGCACCTAAGGGATCAACTTCTAGGGATTTGTAGGGATGTTTCTTGAACTTTGGGCACAGCCTATCAGTGATTTTAACAAAATTTGGAGTAGCCATCTTGCAAAAGATTCAAAGAGAGATATCCAAGAATGGAAATACCTTTTTACGCTTCTAAGGTTCATGATATGAGCCAAAAAAGATCGTTGGTTGAATCAGATTCTGTGGTTGAACTTTGAGAGGGTTAAAGCAATCTTGTTGCAAAGCTCTTTCTTTCTTCTTCTCGAATGCAAATGTGTAAATGATGAATAAAAGAACCCTTTTATCTCTGCACAAACCCTAATTTCTTATTGCAATAAATGCACAAATTAAGTTATTTTGGTTGCCTTGTGCTAAGAGAGATCTTTCTGGATCACTGAGATGCACTTAGAATTATTTTTAGTGATAATTGAAAATCTATCTCCTTTTCTCGAATCATCCCATTTATCCGCAGATCAAGATATTTCAATTTAGAATCACACCGGATCTAACTGTGAAAATCCTACTTTTTCTGGATGGTTGTCAAACTGGATCAATCTTGGATGATTTAACTCTTTAAAGCTCCTTGCGGATCTTCCATATTTTTACCGAGGGTTATTTAGATATATATCTCTTAGAACCCTTTAATCCACAGTATTCCATGTGCGAAATTTAGGCACCAATTGACTGGCTAGGGGAATTTATTTTCCTTGGTGACTCCTCCTAAGCCAGAGCTCATCTTATTTAGTTTTCAAAAGGAATATCAGCACCAGATTCTGGTGCGGATCCATCCCAACATTTTCTGTACTTCTCTTTACCCAAATTTTGTTCATCTCCCTTTGAACTTCATCCGCATTCACTTTTTCTTTTCCTTTGTCTTGATTCTGATTATGATGCACCGGACTCTTTTTACCTTGATTCTTACTTCTATAGAATTTGGCAATATGACCGGATGTATTGCAATTGTAGCAAACAACATTTCTTTGCAAATTTGACTGATATCCTCTTGATGTGCATTGATTAGCCATATGTCCCATTCTATTGCATGCAAAGCATCTACCATTGAATGAATTGTTTATTTGCATATTTCTACACTCATGAGATTTGTGACCATACCTTTTGTAGTTAAAACATTGTCCGGAGAAGGATGAATTAGTCTGATTCATTCTTCTTCTGCACTGATTTGCTTTATGACCAAAGTTATTGCAATTGAAGCAGTATCCATTGAAGGATGGATATCTTTGAGCATTTGGTTTCCTTACCAGAGATCTTCTAGGCCCGTTCCTTAGATTTCCTGATCCAGAGTTCTTCTAACTGGATCTGGAGCTTTCACCTTTCTCATACCCCAAGCCATGCTTGTCATCTACCCTCTTTTGGCTTTTAAGAAGAACTTCAAGTTGAGTAGAGCTTATCTTGAATTTCTCTTTGTATTCATTTGTTGTTTGAAGATCCCTTTTAAGAGTGTCTATTTGATTCTCAAGTTGTTCTTCATTATCTCTAGCTTCTTCAAGATCAGATTCCAGATGCCTGATTATTCTATCCATTTTGTGGTAGTCTTCTGACTTCTCCTTGAGAGATTGTTTTAGATTATCTTCAATTTTTCTTTTCTCTTCAATTTCTTGGGTGAATTTCATAACCCTTGATTCTATTTCATGTCTTACTATAATGATCTCTTTTGATAGCTTCTCACATAACTTCGTTTTCTCATTTAGATCTTCATTAGTATCATTGGCTTCACTTTGATTTGCTAATTGTTGAAGTAGTTCCTTTCTCTTTTTCACAGAGATACTAAGTTTTTCTTTTAGTTCATTTATGAAATCATCAGCTTGTTTGAGTCTTTCCCTCAAGTTATTAACTTCAGAGTGAGATTGCTCAAGATCATTTAGGGTAGACTAAAGTTATTCCCTCATACCATACATATCCATTGAGATTCTGAGATCTTTCTCAAGCTGTTAGGCTCTGTTTGGAAGAACTTGGCTCTTATACCAATTGTTGGAAACAAGGTGGATAACTGAGAGGGGGGTGAATCAGTTATCTTAATTATTTAACTTTCTTTTGTTCTTTAACAATTAGTGCAGTATCAAAACATATAAGCATACATAATCATGAGAGCAGAAAAGAGATCAACACACATGACACAAGGATTTTTACATGGAAAACCCAGTTAAGGGAAAAACCACGAGGTGACTAACCTAAGATTGTATTCTCTGTTAAAAGAATAAGAAGTACAAAATGGCACTTGCCAATTAGGGCTCACTGCCCAAGTACACTGCTCACAAGAGGCACACTGCCTACAAGAGACTCATTGTCTACCAAGTTATAGAAGGTACCAGATGTTTGAACTGAAGAGAGGCATCCACATATGCTGAGGTTTAGTTCCGGTTAGGCTCAATATACTAATCTACTGCACTTCATTCTTCCTCTGCTTTAGTGTTGTTGTTCTGTCACATACCAGACTTGTATTGCTACTTCCACACTTCTATCTGTCTTTCCTCGCACACTATATCAACACACACACACACCTTTATACCGAAATCTATCTAGTATATATATCCACACCAAGGATTTTAACATCTTCCTAGTCGACAACTGAAATACTCAAGATATTTACTAAATATTGGTCTGTCAGCTGAATCCATGCTTAATATGTGATGTGTATCAAAAACATAGACATAGAAGTCATCAATCATGTCGGCCAACCATGTATGATCCCTCAAATAGCTTGATCACCACCAATTTCTCATATGGATTAAAGTTTGATGCTCTGTTGGTTAGTTCTTCCTCAATCTACTCTGCCTGTTAGGAACCCAACACTTAGATGCTCATATCTTTTCACTTATTCATCACTGGAGGCTCAATCTCTGGAATATAGTAGACATGATACTCCTCTTAACTTGCCCAAGTCCATACTTTGCTGAGCTACACCCTCTGAGAGATCCTGACCTGATTGTTGAACCTTGCTGCATGCTCTGTTCTTGTTCACCAGACCAAAGCACTCTTCAATCTGACTTTCGGTAAAGACATACTATGTGCTGCACATGTGTGGGATAAACTTTGTTTCCATCAATGACAACACTCATGAAGCCACACAGTGTCTCTTGCCAAAAAAACTTTTGTCACCCATAACTTTCACACCGTATGTCAAAAATAGACAAAATTCTAGATTTAGAAGCATCTGACAATCGACAAACATATACTAGAACTGCAGATTGGAAACTTCAATAGTGGACCAATGTGGACCAAATTACCGAATGGTCTATAACTTAGAAATACAAAAGTTGATACTTAGCCAAATTTCATAATAGGTTCCTTACTGAATCAAACATTCTTGCAAATTAATTTCTTACATATGATCATACCCTCTTGCAAAATTATTAATTATCAAAAATGATCCACACCTTATCAAAATGCAATGTTGAACAATGTTGACATCAATGACAACACTGTAATGTATGGTAGTATGCTCATGTTGCCAACAATATCATCAATGACATCTCCTCATTCTTCCAGTATTCCCACCTTTGCATGTTGGTCTTCCTTCCCTTTTTTCTTACCATTTTCAAGTTTGGTTTCAGAATTTTTGAGGCAGTTTGATCAATTGTACGGGGGTCCACTGATCTAAATTCATTATCCACCTAGGCATCCTGACTGAATTGGTTTGAGTCGTCCTATATTTGAGAAGTATCACTGGGGTTAGGGAAAATGAGAGGAATTTAGTGGAACAATGGGTCGATCACATTCCCCATTTTGACCCATAGTTGTGTTCGGCAGAAGAGGAGTCGAGTGGATCTTAGTGTTTTTGAATTCATTTGAATTTGGGATCTTGCTAGATTTTTGGGAGGATATATTTAAGGACAAATTCTTTGGGTTATCTAGTAGGAGTTCTCAGTCCTCGGCTGAGGGATTAGTTAATCCATTTTCACAATTCGCAGCTATGGGTATTGGCCTTGAGGATTTTTCCTTCCATACATGAGTCACTTAATTTGGATTGAGGCATGATACAATTGTCCAAAGAGCAGTTCCACTTCTTGCAAATGGAACAAAAAAAATTATTTTCTTTGATTTTAATTCCTTGAATCCATGTGCCTTTCATAGAAGCAATCTTAATCTTCTTCGGGATCTCCTTTATCACTGCTATTTTGATTCTAGCATATAGAAATGAGTTGTTTTCAAGTAGATCTACATCAAGTTCTAGGGTCATGCCCAAAGAGTTTCCAATCTTTATAAGGCATTCCTCCTACTAGAATTCGATGGGAAGATTGTATAATCTTATCCACACTATTTTTTTTGCATGGGAGTCAGTCAATTGGGTTGAAGAGGGCATTCCATTTCTAAATAAAGAGCAAGGAATCCTCCATCATCTAAGATCCAAGATCCATTGGAGGTGACCTTGTCCCTATCTTCTAGGTTGAGAAAGATAACAGTGAAGAAGCCCTTGGGAAGGAATTTGGGGACATGTGACCATATCCAATTAAGGTACATCTAGTTATAGATTTCCTCTTGATTTTCGTGAACCAATAAACCTCCCAATGATCATGGCCTTCTCCATGTAGTCTAGACCTACTGTGACCTCATTAGTAAGGTCTATATCCATTATTGCAGGGTTTCCTCCATCATACACTTGGTAGATCCTACCGTGCTACTGCTGCCTTTATGGAGGATTATTTTTCTCTTTCCTCTCCATCGACACTAATCGAATATATATATATATATATATATATATATATATATATATATATATATATATATATATATATATATATATATATATATATATATATATATATATATATATATATATATCCCTCTCCCTCTCTCTCTTTTTGTACCTCTCTCTCTATCTCTCTACCACTGAAAGTAAGATAACTATTATAAATTATTCACTCATATGTGTCATTCAAATATAGGAAACACATATTTTATTTAACACTAAACATATTTATTACCACCAATCCCATTAATCTTATCCTCTCCAATACTAAATCGGTGTAAACTAATCATTGAAGTTTCCTGCACAAATAACAAAATAACAAAGAAATTAAAAGGTCAAATAAGCTCACTCACATTGACACTATAATTTTTTTTGGGGTTCTCCTCATGTAAAAACTCATTTTACAAATACACCAATTTCAATATATCTTCAAATGGAGCAAACAAATTATTCTAGTAGAAGCAAACAAAGAAAAAATTATTCAGTGAAATATAAAATCAAACTCTTTTCTAATTTTGCATTAAAAGCACATTCATCATCCTTATCTACTGCCCTCCATATGCTATCACATAATACAAATGCTTTTCTATTTTTCTTCAACCTCAAGTCAAATGATAGTAATCTACCATTGACTTAAGTCAAAAGAGGGGCTGAAACTATAACAACAAAATATTTATGATGGATACCATGTGTAAAAAGTGAACATAGGCACAAGTAAACAAAGATAAAAATTGATGAATGAAAAAAATTAGCAAATGAAAAATGTGTAAGGTGTTGATTCATTCCATCATCTTGCATCATTCTCTTAAAGATTGAGTCTTACATCATTCTCCTAAAATTTGAGTTGTTGATCCGCCAAAGCAAAACACTTCCTCTCATAAAGGGTTATGCCTTCTATGTAATAAAATATGTATTATATACTCATAACAATTAAATATATTCTACAAATTAAATCATGCATTGCAAAACTAGGAAAACTTAACTTGCTTGAAACTCAAAATACATAAAGCTCTTCATTTCAATTTCATGAAATTCTTACTTATATCAACTTCTTTGACTTTCATTATAGCTTTGCTTGAAAATAAATAAATTTAAAAATAATAATGAATTTGAAAAATAGTGTTATGTTTCCATTAATCTAAAAGTTTTTTACATAATTTTTAAAAATAAATTTAATATTTAATAATAAAAATGACTATAAAAATTATTTTATATAAGAATTATTTTATATAAGAATTATTTTGATAGATATGATTTGTTATAAACATTAATTATTAAAGACATCAATTAATGATTCTGATTAAAAATTTAATGTTAATTATCAAAATTTTAATCAACAAATATTAGATTACAATTTAATGTTTATAAGAAAAAAAAAATTAAATATACTAAAACTTTTGTAAATTAGAAACTTTTGAGCTTCCCTAAACATTAATATAAATTAAATTAAAGTAATATTTCAAAATTTTAATTAGTTCTTATTTTGCAAGTGCAATTAATTAAAAAAGAGGTGGCGTGAAACCAAAAAAAACTTACATAGATGGTAGGCTTGTGTGTTTACCTCTCCTCTTCTTAGTACCTGCCATGGTGTGGTACTCTTGCATTCGATATACAAAATTTTGCATTATTCTTGTGAAGTGTTGATGAATCATTTTCTTTTATTTTTGTTATCACTATAGTTTGTAGTGTCGGCAAAAAAAATTTATTGGCTATGACACTTTTACCTCTTATTGTTGGCTTCACATGAACCAAAGAAATTATTAAATGTAGTAGTCAATATCAACCATACCCAAAATTAAATGAAACCAATATTGGCCCATACTCTAAATCAAATCAAATAGACTTTACCTCTTATTGCAAAATGAAACGATGACTTTGGTGCATACCTAGATCACATCAATTGAATATCTTTACCCAAAATCATTTCAATTTGATTTTTGAGTATATGTAAAATCAATTTAAGTCAAAGCAATCTTCTAAAGTCAAATAATATTAATTAAAAGGTTGTGTCTTCTAGATAAGGATTTGACATCTATATTGAAAGATTCGACAATTTCTACAGTAGATTTGTCTTATCATCCCTGCATTATTATCATCCCTGCATTAGATGTGGATTGACTATAGTTCTTACGGCCTCTTTTGATTGCCTTTACCATGATGCATACTCCATTCCTTGGAATGAGTCATTAGTTTGTTCCATCGTACACTCATTCAATTCCAGCAAAACATAGAGCCTACATAGACTGTGAGTTGGGGAAGCCATTGTCTAAATCTTTCTTCTATTGTGTGAGCATCGCGGAGGTATGTGAAGAAGGATAGAATTGAATGTCTGCATACTGTTGATAGAGGAGGCATTCAAACAATGTGGCAGTGGAAATATTTTTGTGCAATGAAGAAGAACTTATATGTTTGAGGTGTTTTGTATTGCTTTCCTGATCTGTGCATTGTTCAAGGCTTTCATCCAACAAGACAAGTTTCTAACCCTTCACCTAATCTTCTTTTTCAGTTCGATCCCTTTTTCTCTGGATTGTTATATGGTTCCCATTCTTTCTTGTTAAGAAATACTCTCCAGTCCCCATCAAAAAATTTTAATAACAATGCTAGCAAATGGGAAATGAATAGATGACCTGGTAAACACACGAAGAGATAACGTGCTGATGCTTCTGTGGGTTCCTTTTTTCCTGTCATAGGTTGTTTTTCTTATTTTTTGTTTTGTCTCATAGGAAACCTAATTTGAGAAAGAGTGGCAATGGATACGTAATTTCATAGTTCTTCTCCCACTCAAATATAATCTTCTCCTTTGATTATAAGACGATTTCAGTGATTGGATCGCTTTAAACCACTTTGAAATAATGGATTTTTGTTGTTTCTGAAACTCAATCTTAATTACAAGTCCAAGTCAAGTGTTGTGGGGTATTCATAGCAACATCTATTTATTGGAGATCATATTTTAAAGCAGTGATAGATGAAGAACCTGTTTGTTTAATTTATGTCGATTCATACAATTTTAGTATTTGAGATTCCAAGAAAGAATTTGAACGCTACTAGATGTATACATTTGTTGCAGTGATATAGATGTTATCTGGCATGTTAGCTCTCCATCTGTTCAGACTTGATTTTTATTTGAATTTAATTCAACACACTATTTACAAGTCTATAACTTCTCGGATTTTCTCTGCAGAGGGCATATCATATCATACTTTAACACAAGAATTGTTTCTAAATTCAATGTGCATACCTCATCACTGGTGCAGAGGTTTTTCTCTTGGGATCTTAGATTGGACACATGGAAAAATTTGGAAGCGGTTAAAAATAGAAAACAAATAGAAAAACTATGATAGGGCGATTACACAATAGATATCATAGTATTCATTGACCAGTGAAATTATGATGTCTCCTATCCGCTCATTATTATGACAATCTTGATTTTTCTAGGAACATATTAGGACTTTAGCCCATCTTTTTTTTTTTTAATTTCTTTTTCCCTGTTGTGAGAATCTTGAATTTCATGAGTAGATGGATACAATTTTAGTCTTATAGGATGAAAATGGGCAACTTTTTTATATCCTTTAGGTCAAATTGATCTTTAGAACCTATCAAAGTGTATTTACTTGTTTAAAAAACTAATTTTATGGGTGTTTGATTTTAAAATAAACTCTCCACTTTCTTTGTTTGAAATTCCGTGCAGTGAGTTGTGATTTCAAATATCTATGTAATGGAGCCTAATGTCATTATATAGTAGGAAAATTTCTTCTAAATGTCAAAAGCTCTAGTGAGTCCCAAATAGGAAGAGGGCCTTGTAGGTAGACAAACAAAAATGTATCACCAATTTATAGCAAGCTATTCTGTGTATAATCCAAAAATGGTTTTTCATTCCCAAGTGTTGTAAAACTAGAGTGAGAATTAATCCCCAATTATAACCAATCCACTGCTTCTAAAAGCATAAAGTCCACCCATAGGGAGTTAATTTAAAGTCTGCAACAATTTTGCCATGATTGATGATTTCTAATTCTATCATCCATGTGGCATCCTCATATGGTAGCCCCTTCCATTTGACCAAGTACTGAAAGTATTGCTTGTCTCTAGTCTTCTTTCTCTCTTTGGTGTTAAGAATACACTCTAACTCCATTGGTTTCGTGTGTGGTAGGTTCTCTATCCAATCAACATTTGATATGGTCTGTATACCTACTCCTTCATCAGCATTTACATCTCCTTTGTAAGGGTATAAGTCAACAACATTGAAAATTGGTGATATGCCTACTCCACTAGGCAATTCAATCTCATAGGCATTATTGGCAAACTTCTTAACAATCCTACAAGGACTTATCTTCTTCATATTCAACTTGGTATACTCACCTTTGGGAAACCTTTTCTTCCTGAGATGTGTTAAGACAAGATCTCCAACCTTAAAACTGACCTCTCTTCTCTTCAAATCTACCTTTTGTTTATACTTTTCCACACTAGATTGTAGCTGTTGTTGCACTTGTCGATGTATCTCTTGCATGGCAATTGCAAATTGTTCACCTTCTACACTTTTCTTCTCCATACCAATGGTGTCTCTTAGTTCAAACACTCCTCTTGACTGCATGCCATAGACCACTTGAAATGGACTCTTGCCAATGCTCCTATTCACTGAGTCATTATAAGAAAACTCTGTTTGGGGTAATACAATATCCCATTGTTTAGGATGATCCTTTGAAAGACATATTAGTAGGTTACTTAAGATCTTATTGACCACCTTAGTTTGGCCATCTGTCTGAGGGTGGTAAGTTGAGCTAAAACTGAGATTTGTACCAAGCTTTCTCCACAATGTCCTCCAAAAGTGTCCTAGAAGTTTGCTATCTCTATCAGAAACTATGCTCAATGGTAATCCATGAAGTCTAACAACTTATTTGAAGAACAAACCTGCAACATATGAAGCATCACTTGTACTTTTGCAAGGAATAAAGTGAGCCATCTTGGAAAATCCTATCAACAACTACATAAACAGAATAAAAAATCCTTTAAGTCTTTGGCAGTCCCATAAAAAAGTCCATACTAATGGATTCCCAAGGCCTATTGGGAATGGGTAAAGGATGGTACAATCTTACATTAGTGTTGCTCCCTTTTGATATTTGACACACAGTACACCTCTCTACAAACCTTCTTGCATCTATTTGCATCCTTGGCCAAAAGTAATTCCTCCTTAGTTGTTCTAATGTCTTGTCAAGCCCAAAATGACCTGCCATACTCCCACAATCCTTCTTCTTGATAATATTTTCCCTCATGGAACATTTTGGTAGACAAATTTGTGCTCCTTTAAACAACAAACCATCTTGTACAAGGTAATCCAACCACTTCTTTTTATTAGTGCTAATAGGCTACTTGCAAACCTCATAGACTTCCTTAAAATCCTCATCATCCTCATACATCTCCTTGAGTGCTTCAATCCAAACACTCTTTTTAACTGAATTTCTTGCACTATTAATGCCCTTCTACTCAAGGCATCATCCACCTTGTTACTCTAGCCCTTCTTGTGTTTGATTGTGAAAGTGAAGTTTTGAAGGTATTCAACCCACTTAATATGTCTTTGACTAAGTTTTTCTTGGCTATTAATGAATTGAAGTGCATGATTATCTGTATAGACCACAAACTCCTTAGATATAAGGTAGTGTCTCATTTTTTTAGTGATTGAACCATTGATGCATACATTTCCAAGTCATATGAAGAGTACTTCTCCTTTGAATCATTGAGTTTTTCACTAAAGTATGCTATTGGCTTATTTTCTTGGCTTAAAACTACCCCTATAGCATGTCCACTAGCATCACATTCTATTTGAAAGACTTTATTGAAGTCAAGTAAGGCTAAAATAGGCTGCTCAGTCACTCTCTTTTTCAGATATTGGAAACTTTTATCAGCTAGTTCAATCCACATAAACTTCCTTTTCTTATCCCCTTTAATAGTGTCTATGATAGGTGCACATATATGACTAATTTTTTTGATAAATTTCCTATAAAAACTTGCAAGACCATGGAAACTTCTTAGCTCTATGACTAATCTAGGTGTAGGCCACTCCAATATTGCCTTCACTTTGCTTGGATCCACCTTCAACATCCCCTTTGAGACCACAAAACCAAGGTACAATAGTTTTGTCTTCATGAACTCACACTTTTTAAGGTTGATCAGGAATTTTTCCTCTTTTAGCCTTCTCAACACCAAATTCAAATGATACAAGTGTTCTTCTTTGTTAGAACTGAAAACCAATATGTCATCAAGATAAACAACAACAAGATTACCAATGTATGGCTTGAGGACCTCATTCATGAGCCTCATGAATGTACTAGGTGCATTTGAAAGGCCAAATGGCATAACAAGTCACTCATATAGGCCCTCATTTGTTTTGAATGCTATTTTCCATTCATCTCTTTGTTTGATCCTTATTTAATGGTATCCACTCTTGAGGTCAATCTTTGAGAAATAACTTGCCCCACTCAAACAATCCATTAAGTCCTCTATTCTTGGAAGTGGAAACCTATATCTGATTGTTATCTTGTTTATTTCCTTTGAGTCAATTCACATTCTCCATTCACCTCCTTTTTTAGGTGCCAAAATAGTTGGAACTACACAAGGACTAAGGCTCTCACTGATTAACCCTTTGTCAAGCAACTCTTGTACCTATTTTTTGATTTCTTCATTTTGTTGGGGTGTCATTTTGTAGGCTGCTTTGTTTGGTAGACTAGCCCTTGGTATAAAGTCTATATGATGACTGATATCTCTTATTGTAGGCAAAGAATTTAGAAGTTTATCCACAACTATATTTGCATAACCCTTTAACATGTCTTGAATCTCCCATGGCAAATCATCAATTCTTGTTGTTGTTGTGACAATCCTAGGTTTGACCAGCACTGTAAAACCTATCTCTGCCTCCTCCATTGTCTTTAGAAACTCTTTTTCATCCACTAACATTACAGTTGATCCAACCTTTTGGTCTTTATCTTCCTCCTTCAAAGGTGCTAAGGTATAGGTAACTCCATCCTTCTCCAAAACATACACATTCTTTCTACCATCATGCATTGTTTTTCTATCATATTGCAAAGGCCTACCAAATAGTACATGACACACATCCATAGGGATGATATCACATAACAACTCATCTTTGTACCTTCCTATTTGAAACTCTACCTAACACTATTCATTGACTAGTACTTGTTGTCCCTTATTCAACCATGAAACCTTGTATGGTGTAGGATGATGTAATCTCTTCAAGTTTAGTTTCTCTACCATCTCAACAACAACTAAATTATCAGTACTACCAAAATCTATAACAACTTGACAACACTTACCTTGACACTTGCAAATAGTCTTGAATATTGACTTCCTTTGAGGTGGCTCGTTCTCCATTGGAACTTGTAAAAGTCCTTCTACCTCTAAAAGTCCTTCCTCTACCTCTATTTTGCTTTTCTTGCTTCCTATTCAACTTCTCCTCAACCTTTAAGGCTAGTTGATAGCATTCTTCAAGTGTCCTGGGGCTTGTAAGGCTCAACTCATCTTGTAAGTTATACTTCAATAAATTAAGGTATCTTGCAACCTTGTCAGTATCATCCTCCATGTGTCCTGATCTGATACTTGTAAAACTCTTCAGTGTACACCTTCACTCCCATATCCTTTTGTTTCAAGTTCTGCAACTTCCTATACAACTGAGTCATGTAGTCACTAGGCATGAATTTGCCCTTCAACTTGGCAATCATCCTATTACAAGAAGTAATCTTGGATTTGTCTTTCTTTCTCCTTTCTTCCTAAAAATAATCCCACCATAGGGATGCATGGCCTTTCAACTTAGTCCTAGCCAACATTACTTGTTGCTCTTCAGGTACCTCCTCAAACTCAAAGTACTTGTCCAACTCCCCTATCCAATCAAGGAGTTATTCACCATTCAAGCTACCTGCATATACTAGAAGTTCCATCTTCACCTTGGTTCCTTCACCCTTGACTTCCTTAAACAATCTTTCCATCCTCACATCATCAACATCCCTCTCTTCTTGAGGTGCTTCATTCACAACTTCATCTTGGTCACTCATATCTCCTGTAACCACTCCTCTTATTTGGTTAGCTTCCACTATAGTGAGTCTCACATCCAAAATGACTCTCATTTCCCTCATTTCTCTAGCAAGGGCTTCTCCCAATTGTGTTGCTATTCTTTATACCACCCTTTCAGCAACATTGATTCTTGGAGGCATCTTTCTTCTCTTTGATTGTTAACTCCTATATTGAATTTCTTGGCTAATTAGCTCTGATACCAATAATGATGCAAAGGGAAAATAAGATTATAATAAGATTCTCAAGTTCTACAAACCCTACTATGGAGACTTCAACCTATACCCTGTTCTACAAGCCCATTTCACTAGGTTTAAGCCTTCAAAAAAGGCCTATTGGGCTACTTTTAATTTCAAACTCTTTCTTGATGCCTTCTTAATCTTCTTAACCCTTCAACACACTCTACAGGGTCTCATCAAACCCTCATTTTTCTATGATGAACTCAAAAAGTCTACTTTTCCTTAAACCCTCAAAAGACCTAGGGTTTTGACAGTCTTTCTGGTTAGTGGCACACACAATCATGAATATCTCACTCACATAGAGGTTTCATAAACTTTCCTTTGGTAGACACTTAGCACATCCCAATGAATATTTTCACCAAGTTTTGTGATTTTTCACTAGTCCAAACTAAAGATATGATGTTTTTTCTCTCGCTGGAAACCCTAGACTATTGCAAGACAATTAATAGGGTTTTTTTCTTATTTCTCAAACAAAACTTCATGAAATCACTCAAAACCAATTGCATTAAACTAGTAACACAATGTTCTATCTTTTCATGCACTCTCAGGCCTGTCACTATTCCGTATAGGGCCATACAAGTATGCTTGCTTGTAAACATGCAAAAACATGGTATCTTTCATGAAAAACTTCCTCCTCATGTTCTTGGAGCATGTATTTTAATTTATTTTATGTGAATGTTCTCTCCAAAATAGTTACAACTTGAATACCAATGTCTTTTTATCAAAACCTAACTAATATTTGGTGCAGGGGCACCTTCAGGCCATATGGTCAAATTTGATCAAATTTAGGTTTTATGTTTTGTTTTGATTTATTTGGTCTAATAAGTCATTTATGATCATTTGGGATCATTTTGATCTATTTTTGGAATTTTATAGGTCCATTGGTCAAAAGATGTAAACATTTGCAAAAAGATGTAAAAGTTGTCATTGTGAAAGTTGTCAAAAAGTGCTTTAAAGTTGCAACTTTGATTAGGAAGTTAGTTGTGGGTGGTTGGTAGTTGGAAAATGATTGAGAAAGTATAAATACATGTTGTAAAAATGAATCCCAAGGTTTGGGAAGGTTGGAGAAGGTTGGAGTGAACATTTGAATGAAGATTGTGAATCATTTTAGAGCAATTTCTTTGCATTATTTCTGTAACAATTATGTTTTTTTTCTTGGTATGGATTTGTAATGCCATTTAATGATTTGAAACTTATTGAAAAGTGTGAGCATGTGAATCTACTTCATTTTTCTTTTTGTTGCATTAATTTTCATGGAGATTTGAATAAGTTATGGCATTTTTATTGAGGGTAGGTCTATAAAGTTTAATTTTCTAAAAATGCAGTCTAAAAAGATGCATGGTATGACATGGTATAGACTCATATTGAGGAATATAATAGATGGATGGAAATTTTTTTTTTTCTAGTTTACAATCCTTTTGGTTTCATGTGATTAGATTATGTTTTGAGTGAGTTATGTCATTTTTTGTGAAAGCAGTTTTGTAACAGTTCTAGGGTTTGCACAGGAATAGTCTTATTTTTGCCCTAGTCCATACAAAAAATCCCTAGCCCATTTTGACATATGTTTAATAAGGGCTAAAAGGGTATTCCAAACAAGTCTTAGATTTTGAATATCAGGTTTGTACTAAAATTTATGGTCAAAAAGATCTAAATTTCTACTCCATGTTTTAGGGTTTAAGAGAAAGTTGCCAAGAATGAACAAGAATGCACATTTGCATCATTTGTATTGAAATTCCTTATTCCTGTACATCAATATTGTCATAAACCCTTAATTTTTGCCCCTAATTCACAACCTAAACTTGAAAACAACATGAAAAGAGACCCTACATGGTCTTTCAAGACTTTATTGGATTCAATAAACCCATTTCCAAGGTTAAGGAACAAACCCCAGCTCTCCAACAAGCCAAAATGTCCTAGGAAATTCAAATTTGCATTTTGGCGAAAAAATCTAAATTTGAATTTCTAGGCCTATTTACACAACCTAGACCATTGGACATGATCCCAATGGACCCCCTAAGACCTTCACAAACTCAACTAGGACTCTCAACATCAAAATGAGTCATAAAAACATCGCCATAGTGATTCTCCTATATCATATTCCTCATGATACTTTTGCATTTGTAATTGACATTTGCAACAGATAATATGATGGTTGACCCTCTTTACAATAAAACTTTGTTTTGGAGCTTTGTAATTGTAATAATCAACCTACTCATATTCCTTGTAGCTATCTATTTCATTGATAAATATAGTCATTTTAATATTTGTCAGCTGCATCTTACTCATCTTGTTTTATTGCTCCACATTTCATTAACTATACATTGCATATCATCTCTACTCCCTTGCTTGTTGAACATTGCTCTTAAGATTGACAGGAGATCATTCTACATTTCTCAAAGAATGATTGAAAGAGCTTTGTAGTTTGTTGTAATCAAACAATTAAGTTCTTATCTCTTGAATGCATGGACTATACATAGAAAAATAAATGATTGTCTTTTCTTGTTAAGAAATGGGAATAGCCACAACATGGAAAATTTGACTCAGTGCACTATTGGGAAAAGTGTTTAAAATATATTGCCAGGCAGTGGAGGATGATCTTCAAGTATTTACCAACCACAAAATTCATCAAGACTCCCCTAGGATGTTATACTTTTCTAAAGTAGTTACTCTCTTTTTATCCAATGCCATGGACTACTTGATATCTAAAGAAAGCCTAAATATTGGTCTGAATAATTATGACCTATTCAATGGGACAACCCTGGTTGGAGGGTTATTCACCCATAGGGATATTTAGAAATGTCCTTTTGTTTTTTGTAATCATAGTGAAAAATTACCTCCATTCGGGCACTACCATAAGCTTGGCCCTGAACTTGTCAATAAAATTGATGACATTTACGATGCACTCTATATTCTACTCAATCATGTTTGACATCTATGGCAACATGCAGACAATTCAACAATTCAACCACATGCGATTGATGGAGAGGATGCCAATCAACCAATGCTTTTGGTTCCTGATACTCATGTTAATCATTATCTTGTACCTGCAAATTAGCTTTTGTCAAATGTTATAATATTTTTTACAAATGTTCCAGTATATTTTTGCTACAATTAATATATAGTTTCCTTATTTGTTTTATTTGTTATTCACAATATACATGTAATTGGAGTTATCTGTTGTTCTAGGTCATGATACACACTATTTTCTAAATTGGTAGAATGTATATTTCCTCCACTCTATTTTTATTTCCTCCATCTTGTAAAAATTTCTTATTATATTGTAAGAATATTTTTAGTTGTCCGCACCTTTTGCCAAAGTGTTAATAAGGCTTATTTGTTTCCATGTAACTTTTACATGATATCAAAATAATCAATTAATTGCATATGCAATAGTAGTTGCATCAATTTATTACAACTAACAACAACAACAAATTTGGGTTATAAGATGACAAAGAGATTGCTAGAGCAACCAAACTATCAAGACTATGGGAGAAGTAATTAACCTACTATAGATTGGACTATCAGTCCTACAAACTTAAAAAATTCAAGAAAGGAAGGAAAATATATAGGTGTTAGAAAACATGGAAATGGTCATTATGGAGCAGAAATCCATGGGTACAATTATAACCAACGTAAATGGCTAGGTACCTTTGATATAGTAGAAGCTGTTGTGTATGCTTATGATAAGGCAACTATATCTATCAGAGGCATTAACACCAAGACCAATTTCTCATACAAAAACTTTGAGGCATGCAAGGACATTTGCAAACATTCCATCAATGTACCTAAATATAGAGGTGTTAGAAAATGCCCATGGGGTCAATATGGTGCAAAAATCCTGGACCCAAACTCCAAGCAACATAATTGGCCTGGAGCATTAGACATAGAAAAGGAGGTTGCATATGCCTATGATATTGCAGTCATTTCAATGAGAGGCATGAAAGCAATTACAAATTTCATCCACATGACTTCAAATCCAGGTAAGTTCATTTCTAATCAATTCTTTTTTCCTTTCTCTACTTTCATTTCTCACTCCAAATTCAATACAAATTATACTGATCTTGTCAATATCTTGCAAGATGTTTGCTCTGATTATACATGTAGGAATTCAAACATTAAACATTCTGCACTAGATGCTAAAATGTACAACTCTGCTGAACTACTCAGAAACAATTCCATGCATTCTATAACAACAATGATAAAGAACAATCAACAATTTCTTAGAGGTTCTTCAACTAATTTTGAACTATCTATTTTTGCTCCTAGAGATACTACAAACAATACAATGAACACTGCCATTAACACACATTCCAAACAAGATCCATTGACTAGTTGTAGTCATAATCCTAAATGGTCATTACCATGTTCACAGACATCCTACATCTCAATTGTTCAATCTCCTTTTCAAAACAACAACAATATAATAATATAGAATTAGGTTTGTTGGATCAGGTGATCCAGAAGTTCCTTCCTTAATAGGAACAACTAAAACTCAAGAAATATACCATGCATGTTGTTCAACATCAATGCTCAAGTTCATCTATTAACAAACTAGGCAATTCAAAATATTTATCTCACATCGATCAAGAAATGCTTCTCATCTACTACATTTTTGTTTATTGATATTTCTACCTTAAAAAAAAAAAGACAAATGGCATTTCACATAATGATGTTTTAATACAAATCATCGCTTAATGTTTCTAAACTTTATTCTATTATAATGTCTAGTTCCAATGAATTCATATTTGTCACTCTCACTACAATACAAATACAAACAAAAACAAATGGTAGGTACTAGCCACTACGTGGCATTTGTTGACAATGTCGTCGATGTGTAACATGTTTACAAAAAAGCAACACATAGTCTCTTCCAGAAGATCATATATTCTAACATGTTTACAATCATTTGAGTGCCTCCCCTCTCCTTTTCTTGTCATCTCACTGCCTGGAAAAATTTTCTCGTTATTCAAATCCCCTTGGGATATTTTGTATTTTCCATGTTCGTCGATGATGCCTATTATGTACTGAAGGAAATTGGCAAAAAGAAAATGGTGAATGAAAGAAAATCCAATGAATGGAAAAAGAGAAATTCGGGATGCATTTCATTGTTTTGCATTGTACTCAAACAATGTGAAATGTTGATAGGAAAAGTGAGTGTCATCCTTGTCTATAAGGGAACGCCTTCGATGTAACAAAGAGGAATCTTCATTATTAACATATAAAAGGTAGGTCCCATGCGGTTGCTTAGTTTATATTGGTTAAAAAAAATTAAAATAAAATTTTCAAAAATCATTGTTATGGAACACTTTCACAATTTTTATAGACACCAAATTTTTAGGAAAAACTTGGAGGGAAATGTAAAAAAAAAAAAGAGGGAAATAAATGTATGGAGCTAGGGCTTAAATTTGACGGTTGACCCTGCCTGTTACGGATTTTTTTTATGATAGTTATCCATTCAAAGGTGCCTTTAGAATACTATGAAATACCATAGTATAAGTAAAATTACATATAAACCAACTATATATATTATAATTTTATATAAATTTTGACAGTTTGTCAAAAAAATTCATTTCATATGATACAGTCTTTTGAAAATATTGATTGTATTTTATGGCAAAAATGCTTAAATACGGCCATACGGCCATCAAATTTAAGCCCTGTATGGAGCCATATGACATTTTTCCCATTATGCTGTTATTTATTTTCAGCCCCTTTTTTCTAAACATATTTTCAATTTTTAAAGGAAAGATTCCAAATTATCCTTTTCACATAATTAAAAATAGCATATTTCTAATTCCTAAAGGAAAGATTCTAAATTATCATTTTTCAAATAATTAAAAATAGCATATTTTCAATTCTTAAAAAAAATTTCTAAAATATCTTTTCACATAATTAAAAATAATATATTTTCAATTTTTAAAAAAGATTCTAAATTATCTTTTTCCATATAATAAAAAATAACATATTTTTAATTTCTAAACAAAAGATTCCTTTTCACATAATTAAAAATTTGCACATGGAACATGACTCTACCACTATTTTCATTAAAAGCATCTTATTTCATGTCATGGAAAGTAATCACGTTCGGCGAATTTAACTGGACGGAGGACAACTGCAGGTATCCTAATGCCCTGCAGAACCGCACTACCAGCTGATCTTAAATGTCATCCACTTCAATATTTAATGGTAAATTCTGGCCAATGAAAAGTTTTCCTATATTTAACACTTTTTGTTGTGAATGAAATAGAAAAATGCTATTGGCTGTTTGACCAGTTCAACTCTAAAAGTGGATGACATTTACATAGAGCGGGCACTACCTATTCACATCAAATGGAATCCATGGTTTTTTCTTTTTAACGTTTTGCTCTTGTGGCGGGGTCCCACACTTTTCTTTATTACAAATCTTCGCAGGAAAAACTATATAAATCCCTTGTCCTACTAATATTATTTAAAATTCTAATTGTCAATGCTAATTAATACTTCTATATTAAGGGAATTCAATTAAAAAAAATGTTCTAGCTGGCGAACTTGTTTTCAAAAGTGATAGGAAATTGAACCACTTTGGCCAATTCGTTTTCAAAAGAACTATTCACTGCGTGGTCATGTCAATCGTATGTCAATAATTATGCGCCTTACAACAGTGTAATACGACTGTCGATACATGAATTCCTAGACCTTGTCTGCTTTTTCTAGTAGTTTTCTATTAAAGCCATCCACAACCATTTCTGGTTTCACTTTCCTTCTCACCTCTAACATCTATTCAAAGCTGCGTTTAACGTTGGATCCCTTAAAGCCTTGCCCTTTTGCAGTTACAGTAATGAACAGATCGGATCGGAGCAATGGCCCTCTCCAACTAGTTTGTAGTTAATGGCAGAGACCATCTGTTCAACCACGCAGTGCAAGATAACAAATCTCCAAATTCTTATTGGGTTTCTCTCTTCTTGTGTTTTTTTCGACTGTTGTGTGTTGAATATGTTGGTGTTGGAAATAAGCCACACCTGGACCGACGATGGACTGGTCCAAGAGGGGCCAGTAGCTCAGTGGTAGAGCACTCCAGCAGCATATGGAAGGTCCTAGGTTCGAGTCCTAGCTGGTCCATGTCTCAACATGGTATCAGAGCCAGGCCCAAGCTAGGAGCCCCAAGCACACGAGAGGTGTGGCTTAAGGGGGGGTGTTGGTGTTGGAAATAAGCCACACCCGGACCGACGATGGACTGGTCCAAGAGGGGCCAGTAGCTCAGTGGTAGAGCACTCCAGCAGCATATGGAAGGTCCTAGGTTCGAGTCCTAGCTGGTCCATGTCTCAACATGGTATCAGAGCCAGGCCCAAGCTAGGAGCCCCAAGCACACGAGAGGTGTGGCTTAAGGGGGGGTGTTGGTGTTGGAAATAAGCCACACCCGGACCGACGATGGACTGGTCCAAGAGGGGCCAGTAGCTCAGTGGTAGAGCACTCCAGCAGCATATGGAAGGTCCTAGGTTCGAGTCCTAGCTGGTCCATGTCTCAACAGAATAGAAATTGCTTTGTTGGGTTAAATTCACAGAAGCTTTATTCGGAGGCAATGGAAATAAATCCCGAGCAATAAAGTGTGGCAAGGGATTTGTATGCTTGAGAGTAGGACGGAAGAGGTTGTGGGAGTCGGAGTTGTCACGAGGTTTTTGTGTAGGGTCGATCTGTACGGAAGATTGTTCATACCAGATTTTGAATATTGTATGAATCTTTACTCTTCTACGTAGCGTGTAAACATGATGTAACTTGCATATGTTGTGAAGTTTAACATTTGTGAGCTATTTAGAAGGGACTGAAGGAATAGCAGATTGATGTCTGCTGAAAGGATGTTTCCTACTTAGTTTATAGTTTTGAAGTGATTTTTGAGTATTTGATTATCATATTTGGAGAGAATGGAAAATGTAACTTCTATATTAACAAAGTTTATTTGTTTTGGTTTGTTGGAGGTTCTCAGATTCTCTAGATTCAAGCAGTATCTTTTGAGAAACGAAGGTACGCAAACATGTGTTTTTACATCACTTCCATCTTTACTGTTTAATTACCGCACTTTGAAACTTCTCTTTCTGGTATGATTTATATATACCAACATAAGTTTTCCTAGGATTTCCCATGTTGGAAAAGTACTGGGATTTTCTAGTTTGCAAAATTTATTAAGAGATATTTTTTTATTATTAAGTCTAATGCATTTTATTTAAATATCATTGAGTTTAATGGTGAAATAGTCAATATAAATTTCACATCTCATGTACACTCAAAAATGATAAATATGTATCTTATTTTTATTGACCAAAATAAAATTGACTTCTAATTATTGAACTAGATAATGTTTAAAAATGGCCTTTGTTGGTATTCCATCTTAATTTCAATCTGTATATCTCAAGGTATCATAACCATGGTTCAAATTAAGTCTACAATCTATGGTGTTTATTGTTTCAGAAAAATGTCAAGAAATATAATAGATAAATGATCTCCATGAAATAGCAAATTCTTTCTCTTGGGAGAAACCAAATAGATTATAGCAAAACAATATCAACTAATCCTCCAATCATATAGATCTTCCTCTATTTACATCATCATTTCTATATTAAGAATGCACATGACATCTTACATCCAGGAAATTATATTCATATCCAAAGAACAAAACAAAAATAGTGGGCAAAGCATTAGATAATTTAGAACAATTAGCCATGCATGTTTATGTTTCATATCGTGGAGGTGCATTAGCTAGTTCAGAGTACAACACACACTTCTACCTCCATTTTAATAAATAGAGTAATGTATTATATTAGAAATTAGTATCAACGAGAAGAGATAGGAGAATAATAAAACTTCGGTATGAAATTAAATTTTTTTTTTTCAAATTTAAATTTCAAACATTACTGTATTGACAAATAGTTTCACCACATTTTTTTATTTGACTATATAAAAATAAAGCTTATCCTTTGAGTTGAGGCAACTGCATTCTTCAATAATCTAAACATATCTTTTCTAGCTTAACTGGTCTACATTAGTCATGATCAAATAAGCTTTATGAAACCTCCTAATCTAAGGAAATTTAAACTCAAAGTTAGAGAAGACATCTTACCTTCAGACACGATATTTTGATAATCAAGGTAACTTTTTTATAGAGTGTTTATATTGTAGATTCAAATAAAATATGGGAAAAAAATGTTTATGAGAAAATAAGATAAAGAAAGAAAAAATAAGATAAATTACATCTATGTTTAAGAAATATATTAATTTTTGATAATTTAAAAAATTAAAGACATCTTAAATCTTACATATTTGTTTATTTAATAATTATAAATAATATTACTATTTATTAGATTTTCTAAAATATTATTTTTTAATTTTTTAAATCAAATATATTTTATAAGATGTTTTAAATTTCTTTTAATATTTTTTCCTAAACACATAGAAACCTGAAAAAATAGAAAAAAATCTTACTTAAAACTAAAGGATAAAGAAAAGTCTTGCAATAAAATTATGCAAAGATCTATTAAACTGTGTTGTTTTTTAAAAAATCCGCCTTGTACGGTCATATTTGGTAACCTTGCGCATAAAATTTGGTTAGCTTACCAATTCATCTACACATGAAAATCTATGATTTTAGTCACATCTTTCATAGTATTTTGTACCTTTTTTTGTATTGTAAAAAAGCAAATTACAAATAAAGGAAGCAATCCAGCAGACTACGAAAAGAGAATACAGTTAACCATTTACAACATAATACATCTACTGGTATACAACTCAAAATAGAAAACAAATACATCTAATGGTTTGCAACTTAAAATAGAAAATAAATACAATTGTCTAGCAACCTTTATAGATGTCAAAGAAGAAAAATAGTGCAGAAAATATTCAACCACACTTGAAAAGGTAGGTGTCCACAATAGAAATAGCAATAGCAATAACTACACCCAAAACATTTATGTGTCTAGTTGCGATATGTAGTAAAATTTCTTCATAATGTTATTTTCTTTATGACTTATGAATGCATAGGTGATAGAAAGCACACTTTGCAGCAATTGACTTGGTCACGACAAAAAGACAAAAGTGTGACTAAATATCTCATTTGAATATTTTTGCATATAACTATGAAGGAAAATAATCCCTCCTAATCTTATTCTAAGCTAATTGAATCACATGCAAATAAATAAGTTGGGCATATATGTAATGTAGAATTAAATGTTAGGCTAGGAAGTAAATGTAAAGGAGATACGGATAATTAGTTTTATGATTGAAGATGTACAATTTTAATGTAGATTTTAGAGTTTGAATTGTTTATGATCTAAAAATGATACCTTTATGTTTTTGTAATTCATCAGATTTTGTTTAAGACTTATGCTTGTTTAGGTTGGCTCCATAACTCTAGATCTTTCTTGTGTCCACTGATTTATTCTTAGCTACATGGATCTGACCCTACTAAATGTGTGCTTCTACTCTTTGGCTTGCCTCATTTAATTATATCAGCTTTGCCTTTTTCTCTATTCTAAAGACAAATGGTATTTATAAAAACCTTTGAAGCATTGTTGGTATGTTTTTAGGGACATTTCTCCACAAGTGTGTAAATGTGCAAAGAAACTAAGTCTCAATTGTGTATATGCAAATCTAGATTCATTTTAGTGCACCAAACTAAAAATAAGGAGATAAATGAATGCAATTGAATACCTTTAAAGATAAGAATATAGCAATAAATTAAATAAACATGTGTTTATTCATTCCTTGGTAAGAAATGAATGGGTGAGAGAAAGCAAAAATTTAAAATTTAAATTTAAACTTTAGGGGTCAAATTTATGGCCACAAGGTCAACTCTGAGTCTATAGAAATGACTCTATACATGAAAATGCCCAAATCAAAGTTGACAGAGAATTTAATAGGATAATAGCATGTATAGGCATATTTTATTTTGATTAGAAGAAATATATATCAAAATATGTTTATAAATGGATAAGGTGGGGGATAAGTGTATATGAATGTGTATAAATGGGTAAGTGATGGCATGGTGGAAGGAGCATGACTTTGTACAAAATCACACCATTTGTCACCATGTGAATGTATTAATACATTCTCAAAAAAGTTGGCACAAAAATAAATGAGAAATGGCATGGGTATTCAAATTTCACTAGTACGTTTTGCCCCCACATTGAGGTATACTAAAATGATTATGTACATCTCAAAATATGTTGCACTCACAAGCATGCATGTAAAGTAAATATTGAGACATAAAATGATACTATTTAATGTGAAAAGGGAAGAGGGGATGAAATGGTGTTAAAGTGTATCAAATCAAGTCCTCCTTTCACAATAACATTCAATGACAAAACTGAGCCAAGTCACTACAAGATGGATGAGGACTCAACTATAGGTTACTGTGCTTAGGAATGCTATGGAAAGAATAGAGTAGATTGAGAGATTTATTAAACCCTAAGTCAAATAGGCCTTAAACCCTAATTATAATGCAATCGTGTGTACAAATGGACATAATGCTACATAAAATAGGATAGGAAATCACTTAGGAAGGATAAGAAACATACCAAAAGTTGAGTTTTCATAAATCAAACATTTGCAGACTATGGGGCGGGTGCCCAAGTCTGATAGGGTAAAACTTTTGTAGATTTGGAGTAGAGAGATGTTTCAGACTGTATCCCGATCTTGAGTTCAGATCCAAGTCTATCGGGAGGACTATGGGGTGGGCACCCTAGTCCAGGAGGGAGGAATATTCACAAAATACTTTTAGATCTTGAATCCTAATCCTTCAAACTGCTTCTCTGCACCTTCACTTTTCCAACTCCCGCACCTATAACCTGCAAACACAAAGAAAGGGGTTTGGGGGTTGTGGTGTTATGGAGCTTGCCTCAGTCAAGCTCCAAAAGGACATTCAAGTCTTCCAACACCATTGTTAGATAGAGTGTGTGCCCAAGGAGGGCAAAGGCCAAATCCAATGATGAAATGTAATGATTGGAAACACAAATAGATGTCACTTAGAGGTGAAGCCCTCATAGAGATGAAGATCCTTCAAATCATGAGGAGATGGATTGATGAAGCCAAATCTGTAACAAATAAACATAATGACAACACAATTCTGCTCTGAAACACAATAAAGGCCTTGAATGCTTTTTGCTCAATATCACAAGTTTACGTTATCTATTTATTACACAAATGAGTACCTAAACTTATTTAAATATGCATTCCTGCTAACATTCATAAATTAAATCAAGAAGGCCGACAAAGGGAAGCCTTTTGGGAGGGCCCAAGCCAACATACATTTATTTTAATCCTAACAAATTAGGCTAGACTTGGGCATGGGTGCCCAAGTCCCAAGGCCATTTTTGTCATGTTTAAATGTCTAAAATAGGCCCCTAAATCCCATTTGACATGGGTTTCAGGGGAAATTTCTCCGGGATGAGTATTTAATTTGTAAACTGTAAACAAGGGGACCTAGGAGCTAAATTAGGAGGTAAAAAGACATAGAGAAACCTTTTACTCCATAACATTTAGCCCCCACTTTAATGTATGTATGATCTTAAGATTCCATACATGCATTAAAGTACGGTCAAAAAACACATCAAACACACAAGGCACATAGAGCTAAAGCATACCCAAAGGTTGAAGGACTATTTCTAGCCCCCAATCATAGGTAAGCACTAGAAAACACATGAGAGTCATGCAAGACACAAGGAAGATAGTGAGAAGCACGTAAAACACGGAGAATATAGTGAGGCATGCAATACATGAAGAAGACATGAGAGCAGTCACACAATACACAAAGTATACATTGATTTAACAATTAAACACATCCTAGACTAGGGGCGGAGGGAGCTCATTACTACATGCCTTTAGACTGCCAAAAACACATAAAACAGAACTCAAAATGTGGAGGGAGCTCATCACTATGTGGTTTTAGACCACACCAGGGGGAAGACACTCCAAATAAAAACCCAAGTGTGGAGGGAGCTCATCGCTACACGCCTTTAGACCACACTTAGGGGAAGACACATTAAACACATAAGGATGACACACAGAATACATGAGCACCGCATAGTACGCCATCGACATACTGTACATCTTATACACAACAAACACGGGTGATGGGAAGGAGCTTATTGCTAAGTCCCACCATCTAAAACACATTTTAGACACACCTAAAGGCTGAGTTATTCTACCACAACTGCCAAAGACACACTTAAGGGTGGATGACTCAAGATCCAACCTCACCTCATGATGAGGACTTTGTATAAAAGGATGTGCACTAGCTCAAGAGAAACACCATCCCACCTAGCGATGAGGGATTTTTATAAAAAGATATGTAATAGCTCAAGAGACATGTCATCTCACCTCATGATGGGGGCTTTTTGCTTTAAAAGGATTTGCACTAGCTCAAGAGATACACCATCCTGCCTCGCGATGAGGACTTACAAACATGCTTTGTTAGTGTCAAAATAATCAAGCAGGATACCATTATATATGCCCCCACCTTAAGGTGGTTGATACCACCTATTAATATTAAGCACATTAAGGTAGAGTAAAAACATACAAGGGAACAAGAGCTCTCAAAAAGCCCATGCCCCAAAGTGACATGTTCTTATGATAGCCGAATGTTCCCACAAACACATTGATATGATTTGCTAAAATAATCAACAAGATACAAGCTTTGGTTAGAAAATATTACTCTAAGATAATAACCAAATCAAGTTATTAAAGCTATGCATAAATCATATATTAGATCACATCAAAGACCAAGGCTACACTCATGGGTTCAAAACTAAGTATAACCATTGGGTTATATTGCAAATATCTCAGAATCGAGTGTAGCAACAAGGTGAGATACAAAACTAACCAAAGTGTACATAAGTAGATTGAGAGTACATTGTAAAATGTTTGTTACATAAAATTTCACAAAGACAAAACACAACACGAAGTGATTCTACTAGTCAAGTGTCAGATATATATATCAACCCCATCTTCATGTATGGACTAGGTCCATTTTTGTTTTTCTTACTAAAGGGACACAATCCTTATCAATATTTATTTGTTTTCGTCATCCACCAACTAGGTAGTCACTAAAGAATGTAAACAATAAGAATGAGAGAGGAGACAAAGTGCCTTAGGAACACCATGTAGGAGGATGCCCCCAAAACACCCTCTACAATGCTATGCTCCTAAGGCACAACACAAAAATAAAATAGAGGAGAGGAAAGGTAGAAGAATGAAGAAACAAATAGAAGAATGATCACAACAGAGGTGGTCTCCTTGTATTCTTAACCTTACAAGAGTATCAAGGGTCATCCAAAGAGGCCTAAACAAACTATAGCACAACACAGGGGAACACAACATGACACAATATCATAGCATATATATCTAAAAGGATGCCAAGATTGTGAGAATCTTAGAAAGGTGCTCCAAAATATGTGAAAAACTTGTACCTGTTCGATTGTCACTGCCGAAATAGTTATGCGGTGTATTTTTCCCAACACCCTCTATGTTGGAATTTTTTGGATGCTTGCGAGGAGGGGAATCATTGCCTGTTCCTACAGATGATGCCCGCCTTGTTCTTTTCCAGTCCTTTGCTTTCTTATTTTGATTTGCTTGATGAAGGAGCCTTTTGCGATGAAATGGGATGCTTTCTGTCATGGTGACTTTTTCATGGTAATGTGATCCTGTCGAGGTTGCTCAATTTGTATATCTAGTATATTTTGATTGTCTCCCAGTCCTTGAAAGGATAACGATGGAGGAACCTCAACATAGATACCTTTTCCTCGTGGATGAGGTGAGTCTTCAGTCTTCTCCTTGTCCACTTCTATCATGCCAATAATTTCATCATAGTCAAGGTAGTCATCTTCTTGCTCTGTTGTATTTTGTTCTACCATATTGTTGTCGTTATGCTTAGGAAAAGGATTAGTGAAAATCTACAAATTTTGATTCAGAGGGGCAACTGACTTATTTCCATTATCATTCACACCAGTTACCTGTATTAAATTAGAATCGATGAGGTCTTGAATTTCATGTTTAAGACACATACATTATTCAGTGTCATGTCCTTGTGCGCGATGATAGTGATAGTAAGCATTGACATCAAATGAAGGTCCTTGTATCTTGTTGCTATCAAATGGTTTAACAAGAGGAAGTATCAAAAGATTATTGCTTATTGCTTGATTCGTAATGGATTGGAGAGAATCAGATAATGGAGTAAACTGTCTGTGTTGTCTAAATTGGAATGGTACTTGTTTAGGATTATTGATAGTGGACACTTGTGATGGAAAATTATTCGAATGCTATCCATTGATCTTGATGAAACTCTTGTTATTCCTCTTAAAGTTGTTTTGAGATGTTCCTGCTGTGGATTGACCAACTTGAGCTGATGAGTTTTGATTCTCATACTGACTAGACGAAAACTGATAATCATGAAGAGTTGTGCATAGATGTTGAAAAGGGCTATACCTCATCAAGAGGATTTTATCACGGACTTTAAGTTGTAGATTCGTAATGAATACCTTCGAACATCCTCATCTATTTGAATATTGTAAATATTAAAAATTATTGTGATTGGTTATGTAAATCTATGAAATACCAGTAAGTATTATAAATATTAAAAATTATTGTGATTGATTATGTAAATCTATGAAATACTAGTAAATATTATAAATACTAAAAATTATTGTGATTGTTTATATAAATCTATGGTATACTACTACACCATTATTATGATGGTCCCACTCTCCACTCCATTCTTTTCACATGTCTCTTCTTGCACGAAACGCTGAAGCTGTGTTTGAAGTATCTCCCCCTCTCGCACTCTTAGGGCCTTTCTTCCATAAATGTCACTTTGACTCGGTCTTTTGTCTTCCACATTGTTTCCTTGTACGAATAGGTAGAGCTCTCTTTTACATGTTTTCCTGTAGGATTCCGCGTTTCTTCACATGCGCGCCTGCAAGAAATGGGTCCACTTCTCCCATGATTCCTGGAGAGTAAACAGATGAGACCCTATACATCTTTTCTGCACGTACTGCAAACGTATTCGGTCCACCTCGAATGACTGTCACTGTTTCTGAATTTCACATCAACGGCTTGGATTGCTTCAATGGTCGTCCAAGATGTATGCACAGATAAAGACCGTCAATTTCCATCTGGCACCGTACGCATGCTCGAATTCTCTCTCGGGGAACTCCCATCAGCGTAATAAATCGAAGATCATTTGAAGAGTTCCCTAAAGTTGCGCAAATTTCCCCAACGTCGCAGACAATCCACAGAGCTTGGAGTGCATTCCATAGAGCTCGGCGTGCATGCACAACGTCCCGTTCAATATTTCTGACAGGGAATTTTAGGCAGCTTTAGGCTGGGCGTTTGATGGGTAACATGTTCATGAAAAGAAATAATTACTTCTCACATGTTTATTTTTTAAAAACTATATAAATCCCTTGTGTTACTAAATATTATTTAAAATTCTAATTGTCAATGCTAATTAATACTTCTATTTAATAAATTAAGAGAATTAAATTCAAAAGTTTGTTCTATATGGCGAACTTGTTTTCAGAAGTGACAGGAATGCAGCCACTCTAGCCAATTCTTTTTCGAGGGAACTATTCACCGCGTGCTCATGCCTATAATTATGCGCCTTACAACATGCTGAATAGACGTCTGAGAGAAGAATATTAATGCAAACTGCACTGCCCAATGTGACCGTCGCTTTATGTCAATATCAGTATTTACCAAGCTTCTTTTTACTCTTTACCTGCTCTATGCTTTATGTCCAGTTATCTTTACAACTATCTTTGCAGTATGTTTTGTTCTTTTATGTGGGCGTATTTTGATTGATTGTTCCTCAACTTTTTAAGGAATTCGTGTATCGACTGTACTATTTAAAGCCATCAACAACCATTTCTGGTTTCAGTTTCCTTCTGACCTCCAACATCTATACAAAGCTGCGTTTGACTTTGGATCCCTTAAAGCCTCGCCCTTTTGCAGTTACAGTAACGAAGAGATCGGATAGGAGCAAGGGCCCTCTCCAACTGGTTTGTAGTTAATGGCAGAGATAGTTTCCATCTGTTCAATCACGCCGTGCGAGGTAACAAATCCCCAAATTCTTATTGGGTTTCTTTCTTCTTTGTTTTTTGTCGAGTTTTGTGTGTGTTGAATAGAAATTGCTTTGTTGGGTTAAATTCGCACTTGCTAACGTGGTTGTCCCTTCCCTCCACAGAAGCTTTATTCGGAGGCAATGGAAAAAAATCCCGACCAATAAAGTGTGGCAAGCGATTTGTATGCTTGAGAGCAGGACGGAAGAGGTTGTGGTAGTCGGAGTTGTCGCGGGGTTTTGTGTAGGGTCGATCTGCACGGAAGGATGTTCATACCTGATTTTGACATGCCACTCATACTGTATACTCCACTGCAGCTTTGAATAATGTATGAATCTTTACTTTCTACGTGGCGTGTAAAATATGGTGAAATTTGACATTTGTGAGCTATTTAGAAGGGACTGAAGGAATAACAGATTGATATCTGCTAAAAGGATATTTCCTACTTCGTTTACTGTTGAAGTGATTTTTGAGTATGATTATCGTATTTGGAGAGAATAAAAATGTAACTTCTATACTAACAAACTTTATTTGTTTTGGTTTGTTGGAGGTTCTCAGACTTTCTAGATTCAAAGCGGTATCTTTTTAGAAGTAAAGGTACGCAAACATGTGTTTTTACATCACTTCCATCTTTACTGTTTAATTATCTTTCTATTTTTTTTAATGATTTATATATACCAACATAAGCTTTTCTGGGATTTTCTATGTTGGAAATGTCCACTAGCTTTCTTGGGATTTTTTAGTTTGTAAATTTATTAATAGATGTTTTTATGATTATCATTATTTTATAAGTCTGATGTATTCTACTTAAACATCATCGGTTCAATGGTGAAACAGTCAACAGAAATTTTACACCAATCAATAGAAAGTAGTATATTATAGCAAAAATTAGTATCAACAAGGGATTGCAATAGCCTTTCTTAAGAAGAGTAGTAAATCTTTGGTATGAAATTATTATTTTTTTTCAAATTTAAGTTTCAAACATTACTGTGTTTGGCAGATAGTTTCATCACATTTCTTTATTTAGCCGTATAAAAATAAAGCTTATCCTTGAGGCAGCTACATTCTTCAATAATCTAAACGGTTATAGCCTAATTGCTCTACATTAGTCATAATCAAATAAGCTTAATGAAACCTCCACCTGATCTATGGAAATTTAAATTCAAAATAGAGAAGACATCTTACCATGAGGCATGATATTTTGATAATCAAGCTAACTTTTGTATAGATTCATGTTTAGGGTTTTAATTTTTGGGTTTAGATTCAGGTTTAGGATTTAGATTAAGGAATAACAAAAAAAAATACCAGACGTATGGTTGATAAACTACAGAATATAATTTATGTAAACATGTAAACAAAAAATATGTACTAGGGCTCTGTTAGTAGTGTACTGTTAGTAGTGTAGAATTTCTGCAGTTTAGAAGAAAAGCGCAGTAGTCACCTCTGACCTTAGTTCAAAGACTGCAACAGTCGCTTTCTCCGCTACTAGGTTCTCTGCGCTGCTAAGGGCAAACACACAAAGGCCTTCCTTCGAAGACATTTTGGAATGAAGGTATTTATAATTAAAAAAAATAAAAATAAAACCTAACTTTGTTTGAAGATATCTTTGAACAAAGATTTTGCTTACGACATGTTCACTTGAAGATGTCTTTGTTTGAAGATATTGATTTTAAACGAAGGTTTTTGGGAATTTTTTTTAGGTGGGGTCATTTTAGGTCTTGTCCTATTAAGGGAGAGGGGCCAGTTGCCGCCCACGCCTCAATAGCTGCTATGTTTTTGTGCACTTGACCTCCAATTAAAATTTTAAAAAGAACCAATACATGTAAAATACCAACCTAATAAATTAATAGAAATGCACCAATACATGTTCACAACATTTGTACATGTTCATTTTAAAAAGAACCAATACATGTAAAATACCAACCTAATAAATTAATAGAAATGCACCAATACATGTTCACAACATTTGTACATGTTCACAAATGCACCAATACATGTTCACAACTCCAATAAATTAACCAATGAAATTAAGACAAGTGCACAAATGTGGTGGCGAGCGGTTATTGGCACATTGTTACGTATGTATGGGGCAACATGTTGAAATGACACTTTTTCGACCCATGTGCACATAACGCATCCTACAGGGAAATGTATAGTGCCCAGAAGTTGAAAGAATAGCTTTAAGCTCTTTGGTCGCATACGGAGAAACCCAAAAAAAATTGTCGAAATCTGATAGGTCTAGCTATGAGCTTGACGTGCGCGAAGTTAGGGTGGGCGACTACTAGCTCCTCTCCCTTAGTGGGACACATTATTGTTTTACAACCCAAGGTACATAGTAGTTGAATGAAGGAATGTAGTTTGTAGTAATAAAAATAATAATATAACAAACTGGTGGTCATGTGATGGAGTCTTGACGCAATACCTTATGTGGACAATACTAGCAAGCACAACAATATGAATATGTCATGCACGTTTTAGACTAATAATTGTTCTCCTCCTTTGTCATCTAGTGTAAAGTTGCTGATTTGCTACATTGCATTGTTTAATTGTTGTTTATAATTGCTCACGTTAATCCTCATGTTGCATGGTTGTAGCAGAGGATGCATTGTACAAACAAATGTGGAACGCTAGTGTAAGGTTGTTGATTACCATTCCTTAGGGTGGAGAGCACGTGCTTTATTTTCTTGTAAGGTCACATGGAGTGGGTTTGTAGCCTAGAACGAATTTTGTCCACTAATGTACTTGTATTCGACAAACATTTTAGACTAACAATCTCCATCTAACAATGTATGGAAGCTCGCCTTGCTCCACAAGTGAACATCTATCAACATAATGAAAAGTGAATTTAAAACCATATCTAAAATTATTGTGATTGTTTATGTAGATCTATGGTATACAAGTACAACATTATTGTGATCGTCCCACTATCTCTCCATTTTGTTTACATGGCTCTTCTTGTACCAAAAAGTGTGTTCAAAGTGTCACCTCTCACGCTCTTGGGCCTTCCATAAACATCTCTTTCTTATCATCACCGACTCCCTCTTCTCTCTCTTACACATTCTTTCCTTGTACGAATAGGTAGAGTTGTCTTTTATAGGTTTTCCTACAGGATTCCGCGTTTCATTGGGCTCCTGTATGAAATGGGTCCACCTCTCCTATGATTCCCAGCGACTATACAGATCACACCCTATACATCTTTTCTGCAAGTAAGGAAAACCCTTCGGTTCAACTGGAATGACTACTGTTTCTGAATTTAAGTTCGATGGCTTGCATTGCTTCAATGGTCGTCTAAGGCGTATGCACAGCTAAAGACCCTCACTTTCCATCTGGCACTGTACGGATGCTCAAATTCTCTCTAGGGAACGCGTATCGGTAAATAAATCAAGATCATTTGAGGAGTTCACTGAATTTGTGCAAATTTCCCAATGTTGAAGTGCATTCCATGGAGCTCGGCATGCATGCACACCGTCCGGTTCTATATTTCTGATAGGAAATTTGGGCAACTTTAGGCACGTCATTTGGTGGGTAACATGTTCATGAAAAATAATTATCTCACATGTTTATTTTGTAAAAACTATATAAATCCCTGGTGCTACTAATATTATTTAAAATTCTAATTGTCAATGTTCATTAATACTTATATTTAATAAATTAAGAGAATTAAATTCATAAATTAAGAGAATTAAATTCAGAAGATTGTTCTAGCTGGCGAAATTGTTTTCAAAAGTGACAGGAAATTGAGCCACTTTCGCCAGCTCTTTTTCAAAAGAAGCATTCCCTGGGTGCTCATGGACCAATCATGTCAATAATTATGCACCTTTCAACAATGTAATCGTACAGTCGATGCATGAATATCTAGATTTTGTCTGCTTTTTGTGGTGGTCCTCTATTAAAGCCATCCACAACCATTTCTGGTTTCACATTCCTCCACACCTCTAACATCTATACAAAGCTGCGTTTAATTCGATGCCCTAAAGCCTCGTCCTTTTTGCAGTTACAGTAACGAACAGATCAGATCGGAGCAAAGGGCCTCTGGAACTGGTTTGTAGTTAATGGAAGAGACCATATAGTTTCCCTGTGCGAGGTGACAAATCCCCAAATTCTTAGTTGTCATTAGTATATGTGTAGATTGCCTAATATGTATACTCATCTCTCACCAAGGGTCCTCAGCTCTTGTTCTTGGTGCTTCTAGTAAGTATAATCATCAACGATGTCAGAGGGATACATACAATGATAGAATCTTAAGGTTAAGATATATTATGGCCTCTATACCATAAACTAAAGAATAGTGTGTAAACCTCACAAGTGTATGTATGTTAGTATAGTAAGCTCATAATGAATAAACAAAATATATATATACCAATTTGTACCATGTTTTTCAACTGTATGTAAAACAGTTTTAAGAATTTCTTTGTTACAACCTCTTTGTTTTTGAATGATTTGTTCTATCTATGCAAAAATATGGAATGAAATAAGGAAACAATATGCAAGCATCTATTCCATACATAAGACATTCAAGATGCATAAGATTAAATAAATGAAATAGAAACAAATAAACACTATTACCACAATAGCCTTCTTGTTGCTCCAATGATATTTTGTTAGAGGTTTGTATATGTTGGTTGCTCAATTCTGTAGCATAACTTTATCATATGGAGACTTGATTGATTTTGATAGCATGTGGTTACTTTCAAAATGTGGATGATAATAGCTTGGTTGAGGCTTGATTTATAGATGCTTGGATAATAGAATGAATGGTTAAGATTCAAAGGTTTAATGGATGGCTAAGATTAAGAGGTGTAATATGAAAATGATGGCTAAGATTTGATTAGAGAATTATAAGATAAGGACAAAGCTTTTAGTGGTGAAGATGAAAAACTCATTTATTGTTTGTGGCAAGTCATGTAACTCTCAATAATTAATCTAAATAATTATTTAATTAATTATTGGAGAGCGGATGATGGGAGGATAAATTAATTAAATAAATAAGATTTATTCAATTGATTTTGGCTAAAAAATAAATAAATGAATTAAATAAATATAATTTATTTATTTAATTAATGTGGGAAAGGGATTAAGGGACAATGTGTTGCAAGATGAATGTCTAGGGGATGTTGAAGGGTTATGATGACATGGCTAATTTCAGGTGTGTACATGTTGCCCCTCTTTAAGATGATGTGACTAAGAGAAGTAACATCATTTCAAAGAAGATAAGGTATGGATGTAGGGAAAATGATGCCCCAACCACTTGAATGAGTGACAAGGAGCAATGATGCAAGGATGGGATGTTCCCTCAAGAGGATAGGCGAGTTAGAAAAACACAGGTATGCTCTCGAAATGGTTGAAACTCATTGGGTAAGGAGAGGATGGATTGATAAGGGACGGAGGAAATGGATGAAAAGGATGTTATGCTACATTAAATGAACAACCATATAGTTTGATATAGTGTAAAGGGATGTAAATTTGGATAGTTAGTTCTTGATTAGTTTGTATGTATCCTCCTTTCACCCTAATACATTCAAGGACCTTGGGTCGAGTGGCAAATGCACTATCAGGCCCTTGGTCACTTAGGAATGCAAGAAAACTTGGAGTTATGTGATTTGATTGCTTGATTATGTCAAATTATGCTTAAAACCCTAATTATGCAAATACAGAAGCAAATGGATAAATTACTCAAAATGCTGCTACAAGAAGATGTAAAATGACAGATAAATGTGCACTTGTTTTCAAAGTTCGGGAAGCGAAACAGTCAGGGACTAATGAGCGGGCACCCTAGTCCAATGCCCTGATTTCTATTGGGATCTGGGAAGTCAATCTGCAACCTATTCCTGCTGTCTCAAAGATTTCTCTGTTGCGGAATCTGAAGGACTAATGAGCGAGCGCTTGAGTCCGGGGCCCTATTTTCAACTCTGATCTGCAAATCTGACACTCTGCAACACTCTCCTGCAACTTCACTTTTCCTACTTCTTCAACCTGTAACCTGCAATCATGGGAAAATGGGGAGGGGGTTGTGGTGTTTAGAGGCTTGCCTCAGCCAAGCCTGAAGAGACATTCAAGTCTTTCGAACACCATTGTCAGATAGAGAGTGCGTGCCCTTGGGAGGTAGAGGCAAAAACCAAATGATAAATGCTTGAAAACATAAATGATATCACCTTGTAGTGAAGATCTCATGGAAGGAAGAAGCTCTTCACGCCATGAGGAGATGGATGCTCAAATATGCAAATATAAACACATAAACAACACCAAGTCTGCTCTTGTTACACAATGAATGCCATGAATCACTTCTAGAATGCCAATGCTCATGCAAATTTCATCTAATGATCTTCAAATTATCATCTAGTTTCAAATGAATGCCTAAACATGCTTATATATGCAACTACAAACACTCCCGCCAAGAATTTCATAATTCAAACTAACTGTGTTAGCATAGGACCTAAATAACGGTCACAAGAAGACATAAAATTTGGGCTTGACCCAAAAGAAGGTAGGACTAAGGTGTGGGCGCCCAAGTCCTCCCCCTATTTTGGTCAGGGATTAGTTCAAGGGATCCCCGTAGGTCCCATTTGTCATGAAACTTAGGGTTCATTTCATCGGGATGTCAAAATATGATGCAAGATGTCCTAAATGAAGATTAAAGACCCGAGAACTAAACCTTAGGAGTGAAAAGCTCCCAAGGGGACATTTTCTGACATTACAAGTATGAGATATTATGCACCAAGGTATAAAGACCAGTGTGATGATGTGTCATGTGCATGAAAGGATTGACACAAAAGGGGGATGAGAGGAGAGGATGATGCCATGTGATAGGTAGGAGGATATAATGGATGAGGATGGTAGGATAGAAAAAAATAATAGTAGGGGATAGATGAGACAACTTGCCCCCAAGTGTAAGGTACATAGATAATCAACCTACACATGACACCTTTTTGCCAAGTTTTGATCATGGTTCTTATCCAAGGCACTATGAAAATGGTTTTCATCATTGGACAAATGATTTCTCTTTACTATTTTTCTTTCTTTGTATTTTTGTTGATGGGATGGGGGATATGGATAAGAGGTATTTGGAAGAGGTTGGAGACTCAAGTGTCTAGTTCCATGAAAGGTGATAGTGTTCCACTATAGATGAATGTTGCACATGGATCATGTCAAGTGTCATGATGAGCATGTATGTTGATAGAAGATTTCATGAGATGGAGATGGAGTGGATGAATGATGGACAATTGATGGATGAAAGGTTTATGCAAAAACATGGACTATGGGGATGTGATGGGGAAGATATATAGGATAGTGGATATAAGATGGGGAGATAGAGGTATGTGGGATTGTTGTGGGGTCAAGACAAACCAAGACCAATAGTTGCACACATTGCATTGGAGTTTGAAGATTATGGTTGTGATGGGGTGTGGGGAGTAAGGGAGACATGGATTGCCGATTTGCAGATTTAGGGAGCTCCAAATGGACTTAGGATGTTTTGATGGGGATCAAGATTTTTGTGAGTTGGGGGTGGAGTGGGATGTGGATGCTTCACTTGGATTTAATGCCTTTTTCTTGGGTACCCACACCATTTTAGTTTTTTCTTTTGGAGGTTTGGGCTTTTGCGGCCTTTTGGATAGATTTTGTTTTTTATATTGGGGATCGATGCCTTGTGGCATGATCCTTTTTAGGCTTTGATGTAGCTTTTTCTTTATGTGTGGAGGCATCCTTTTTTTTTTTTTTTTTGAATCCCATGGGCTTTGGAATAGCTTTGTATTTAGTCAATGTGTGCATTCATTGATCATGATTGGGGATTTTAGGGAATTTAAGGGAATGTGATGTGTGGATGGAGGGATTAGTGGACTTGTGGATGAAGGAATTAGGGGA
Source organism: Cunninghamia lanceolata (assembly GCA_027924645.1). NCBI lineage: Eukaryota > Viridiplantae > Streptophyta > Pinopsida > Cupressales > Cupressaceae > Cunninghamia > Cunninghamia lanceolata. The sequence goes on along the minus strand of BSBN01001583.1, from coordinate 2,003,478 downwards.
TTTGAGGATGATAATATTAGGTGGGAGAAGTGTCCAGGTAGAGTGGATGGAGGGAGATGTATGGTCACACGCTTTTGGGATTTGTATGACGATGGAGGAGGGATGGTGGCATATGATTTGGAGGTGCAATGGGATGCACTAGGTTTGGGATGGAAAGAAGTGGATTTAGGAGGCGTAGAGGTGATACCAACATTTTTGGATTGTTTTCCTTGGAATGTATAACCAAGGCCATGCGATTGTGGGGGGACTTTGACATGTATGGGCTCAATATACCTTGTTCACGAAGGCCTTAAGCCTTTACCTGATAATTCATGTTTTGGAGTATGTGATGTGCAATGGGATGTTTGTTATTTAGGACGCAAGATGTGAGTCCATTATTAGATGAGGGAGGATGAGTGGTGGATAGAGTTTGTTCCTCTTGTATGAGAGAACCATCATGAATGAAGGTGGTGGGACCTAGAGGATAGGAAGATGGATTTTGAATGAGATTGAAAAGGTGATGGTAAAGGGATGAGAGGAGATGGTGAAGGATCAATAGGATCTTGATTAACATTATGCTCATTAAAATGTAGATTGTCTATGTTTTCTTGGGGACCAAGTATCTCATCAAGGGAAGTGGATTTTGTTGGATAATGGATAGGATTAGTTGGAGGATGGATAGGACTAGTGTTGGTGGGATTATGGATAGGAGAATTTTCTTCTCTTCAAAGAAAGGCCATGAAGCAGGGTGAGTATTCAAGTTGATCAACAAGGCTTTCATGCTCAAGTGGATAATAATGAGGGGGGAGTAGCTAGTTCTTGGGTAGCTTGGGTAATGTGATCTTGAGGAGCTTGGATGGTTTGATCTAGACTTGGTGAGGGACAAGGTTGATCATGCTTTGGATTGGACTCTTGACATAGCTCTTGGGTTTCTTGAATGAACGTGATAGGTATTGGATCATTGACAATATGATTGCATGAGGGATTTTGATTCGAATTTATGGTAAGAAGATTTTGAAGAGGCATGATAATCATTAGACTAGGGGATGGTAATGGAGGAATAGGCATGATACGTGGAAGCTCTTTGATAGGCACAAGGATAGATATTCGAATGCATGATGGTTTTTGATTCCTTGCTAATAGCCATTGGATCACATCTTTCATAATTAATGGGTGGATGGACAATAACGGCATAAGTTGTAGGATTAGGATTAGGATCAGGTGGATGAATAATAGGAGGAAAAAAAATTAGGATTAGGAGTTCTTGTGCTAGAGGAGGATGACATTGGATGGGTGGAGTTGGATGACTCCATAGGTTTGCTTGTGCGATGTTGTTCATAGAGTCTATAGAGGTCATTTAAGAGAGGTGATTTAAATTTTGGATGAGGAGTTGATGGTGGATTAGATTGAGAGGATGGTAAAGGATAGGATGGTGGATTTGGTTGATAAGAAGATGAAGGTTGATGGATTTGGATGAGGGAAACTAGGGGATGGAGGAAGTATTTATGAAAATGGTGGTTGGGACATAGATGAAGGTGAATAGGGAGATAGGGGATTAAATTGATTTCCCTTGTCAAAGGTAGTATAAGAAGGAATCATGGATATTGGATTTTGACTCAAGGGGTAGCTAGTACTAGCACGTTCTTGTTGTAAAGGGGCTTGATATGGGCGTTGGGTGATATGAGAAGAAAGGGGAGGTTGTTGATATGTATTTTGAGGGATATTGGAGGAAAATATGATAGATGGAGATGAAGACATGGGATTGACTTGGTAAGTGGTATATGATTGTTCATAAGAGAATGTAGGGTGGTATGAGGTTGTAGGATGGCTAGAAGTAGTCACATTAGATTGGATATGTTCAAAGTATGTGTCATGATCAACAAGGTATTCATGTTCAAAAGATGCTTCATAGTCTATAAGGTCCTCACCAAGATATGCATCAAGAGGGCCTTCTAGGATTGGGATTTGGGGGTGAGATGAAATGTTGGAATAAATAGGTGGATGACTTTCAGGTATGGATTGAGATGGTGTATACATTGGTTGAGATGACCTATCCCTATATGAGGGTGAAGTTTGGTATAAATTTGACGGGGATTTAGGTTGAATTGAAGATGTTTGTTGAGGACGGGGGTTTGAAACATGTTTGAAGGATGTATATGAGCCTAGAAGATCTTCATAATCACAGCCAAATTTGAGACCGCCTATAATGAGTTTGGGTTTTGGATTTAACATAGGATTTTTAATAATCACAACAATTTTGGACAAAGGAATTGGATTATAATGTGGACTAAGGATGACAATGGGTGAAGGTTAATAGACTAGGAATTAGATGAGGCTCAAGGATGTGATTATGATTAAGAAGTGGATTAGGTGGATAGAAAGGAGTAGGATTAAGACCTTGATTGGATTAGGCAAATTGATTAGGATTAGGGTCCTAAATGATGGATTGGATTGGATTAAGGATAGATTGGGATGATGTGGATATGATGATTAGGAGGTGATGTAGATTAGATGGATTAGGATGATGTTGGATTGGATTAGATGAGGTGGATAAGGTGATTAGGATGAAATTGGATTAGATTGGATGGAAAAGAAGGTGATTGGGGATGGTTTAAAGATTGATTTTGGGCAACTTGGCAAACAAATAGGTTGCACACAACATGCATAGGTTTGCAATGAATTTGGATTTTGGATTGGGTTATACAAATGAACACACACACAAAACACAACAAGACCCTCGATTACTCAATAGGTGTGTCTTCATAGTGTAGGCCACAAAATAAAATACCTATCCATAATCCTACCTAACTAGGAAAACTTCACCAAGAGCAAATAGCGAGGGATAAAGGCATTGTACCTAATATCCACTTCTTTGGAGGTTTTGATACCTTGCCCAAATAAGCCTTCTATATCTACTCAAAGAGGTACATGATGAGTATCTTCAGGATTTTTGGTGACCCTTGCATCTCACTAGAAGACAATCGAAAGGTCTTAAGCTAGGCTTTACAAGTTCTCTCAAAATGCCCCCTATATACACAAGGTAAATGGGGTCCAAGTCTGTGAACACTAGTCTATTGAAGGCATGTGACAAGTAATTTCACCTTGTCTCTGAAATTACCTACAGCCCCAAGGCTATGCCAATTACTACATGACGAGATCAAGGTATAACTTTCACTCTGCCCCCTTTGATATAGCCCACCATAACGTGTTGTTGAGGTCATCCCTTGGGGTGATAAAATCCCCAAGAAGGCCTCCTATAGGCAAAAGATAATGCAAGGTGTTTTTGATCCTCAAGATCACCAAGTGGTGTGAGAGGAGATCATACAGACACAAGCACACCTTGGGTGACAAAAGTGAATGCAAGAGGTGTTTTCAATCCCTAAGATTGCACTAAGCACAAGGGGAGAGCATACACACACTCTTGATCCACACAAGCAAAGATTAACTCCCTTAAATAAAAAAGATGTGTGTGTGTGTGTGTGTGTGTGTGTGTGTGTGTGTGTGTGTGTGTGTGTGTGTGTGTGTGTGTGTGTGTGTGTGTGTGAAAATGAATGTGGCTAGAGGGTGTTTTTGATTCGCAAGATCACACTAAGCACAAGGGAAGAGCATACACACCCTAAGTCACAATCAATTTCACAAAGAAAAGAAGACAATATTTTGATAAGATATGCCTTTGACAAGGGAAATCCTGCAACAAACATGTTAATAGTTTAAGATCTGATCTCTGACAAGTGTAAACAAGCTACACAACTAGGTTAGTTCCAGCAAAAACCCAATAATTAGCTGTAAAATAATGATTAAACAAAGGTGTGTAGTTATAGCCAAGGGTGTGGAATCAGACAAAAGCATGAAAACAAAACATAGGCACTGAGAAATAGAGAATTTTATACTTGCTGACAAAGGCATGTTGACACTAGACAAAGGCTAGTTGACAACAGACAAAGGTGAGCTTTTGGAAGAAAAAGGTGCTCTACTAGAAAAAAGTTCATATCTATAAAATCTAGACAGTCAGATTTGACAAAAAAACTAGAAACGAAAGATAAAATGCAGATGTTAGAAGGATCTAGTTTCCAAAAAGCCAAACAAGACTGATAAAAACCTTCTAGATAAACAAAAATGCCTTGTTAGATGACAAAGGCCAGGATCTGTGACTAAATGTCCAAACATACAAGAAAAACATGTTAAAACCTTGCAAAATTGATTGTTAGGCCAACAAAAATCTAGATATGAGGGTTAGTAGTGAAATTATATCAGATTATGCAGAAAAACCAAAAAATCCTAGCTACAGACAAAAGTGATCTTCTGGGTGACAAAGGAGATCTTTTAGATGACAAGGGTGCCCCAAATTGTGACAAAGGCGAGCTTTTGGGTGACAAGGGTGCCCCAATAGCAGACAAAGGCACCTAGGTAGTAGACAAGTGCACCTAGGTAGCTAACAAAGGCATGGATTTGGAACACAATCGTAGATTAACAGTCATAGGCGTGGACCTGTAATTTTCAAGAAATAATGACAATTTCTTCCCAAAAATGATTAGTTCAAGGATGTGGGTCTCACCGGGCATGCCAAAATGTGTATGTAGAAATATGGGATGGAATAAGGAAACAATATGCAAGCACCTATTCTATACCTAAGACATTCAAGATGCATAAGACTAAAGAAATGAACTTAAAAAAAAAACACTATTACCACAATAGCCTTCTTGTTGCACCTTGTTCCTCCAATGATATTTTGGTAGAGATTTGTATATGTTGGTTGCTCAATTCTGCAACATAACTTTATCATATGGAGACTATTGATTTTGATAGCATGTGGTTACTTTCAAAATGTGGATGATAATGGCTTGGTTGAGGCTTGATTTATAGATGCTTGGATAATAGAATAAATGGCTAGGATTAAGAGGTGGAAATAGATGGCTAAGATTAAGAGGTGTAATATGAAAAGGATGGCTAAGATTTAATGAGAGGATTATAAGATAAGGACAAAGCTTTTAGGGCATCCTTATGTGAATGGTGGAGATGAAAAGATCATTTCTTGTTTGTGACAAGTCATGTGACTCTCAATAATTAATTTAAATAATTATTTAATTAATTAATGGAGAGGGGATGACAAGAGGATAACTTAATTAAATAAGATCTATTCAATTAATTTTGGCTAAAAAAGTGATAAATGGATTAAATAAATATAATTTTTTTATTTATTTTAGGTGATGGAGGAAATGGATTAATTAAATAAATATAATTTATTTAATTAATATGAGAAAGGGATTAAGGGACAATGTGTTGCAAGATGAATGTCTATGGGATGTTGAAGGGTTATGAGGACATGATCAATTTCAGGTGTGTACACTATAATTATGGTAGATGGAAAGACAAATGTAGAAATAAGATTATCCACTATGAAATTGTAGATATTAGACATCATAGTGGCTTTCGATTATATTGCTTTGACCCATTTCGTAAAGTAGTATGTGGTGGTCTTTCCAAAACTCTATAATGCCTGTGCTACCATACTTCATAATGGGACTAGCCTAGACTCAATTCAGATTGTAGATACATGCATGAAGAATGGTAATTGAATGTTAGTGCTCTCGTCTCAAACAATAAGGGACCCATGATTATTAGCTTAACCAAGTATGCACTAAATTGTAAGGAAGGCTAGTGACTAGACTAAATCCCTGCTCTATGCTGGTGATAAATGTATGACCATTAGAAGAGGTTGAGGCAATCTTATCCACCAAGTCGAGTGTTGGGAAAGGTGTGATGTATACCTCGCATAATAATAATGTAATATTGTTGTTTAGTTTTTGTGCATTTGAGGATATGCATATTAGACTAGGATAGAAAATATTAGGGACACTTGTAAGTTATACAGAACATTAGAAATGTATTTATTACATAAGGCACATTAGATAAATAGATTTTAATATTGGGTCATAGTTTAGTGAGCGCATGGTTTTGGGTTCATGTTTTATTTAATAACACAATGGTTTGGCACATGTAGGGATAGACACAAGGAGCCATTATGAAGCTGCAGTCTTCAAGGATCAAATCAGGAAACAAACCACCATAGGAGAATGCTTGAGCATGAGTTTGCATAAGGAGAGAGAAAAAGATGAAGATGGAGAATAAATTGATATATATTACAATGGATTGCACTCTTGATTTTTACAAATGGGATTTATGGATTTTATAGCCTTACATTCTTGTGAATTAACCACCCTAACTGGTTACGAGAATAACTTCCCAACTATAACTATTGAATAATTATTTGCCTAAGTAAAACTTAAGCAAGGTAAAATCTATTTAGCCTAACACCCCCCCTTAAGTGCAACTTAGGGAGAACAATTATTATGAGATGCAAGATGTAATATGGGTCTCGGCTATACAACCATGTTAGGTACCCATTTACAAAGCAAAATGTGATGCAATCTCTCACAACCAGAGAAAAGGAGAAAACCCTGTGGGAGAAAACTCCTCTCCAAAAGAGAGAAAAAAAGAAAATAAAATGCATGTATGGAGGACTCACTGATACCCCCCAAGCACTACATACATCATGTGTGTACATTCAATGGTCCTCCCATAGAAAGGAAAGGAGACTACATAGCCCCCCCATAATAAATAATGTCCTGCAAAGATGGTAAGTGTTTGAAGGTAAAACAAAATCCAATCCTTACAAACCACTTGTCTCCCTTGAGGAAGAAACAAAACCATGTATAAATACAGGTATGCTTCCCATTCAGGATATGCTTTGAAAGATGGAAGCATGAAAAATGATGATGATGTTCATGTGTCTCCTTGTCTAGATAGAATGATGATGCCACAATCCAATTAGGTACATCCCCAATCAAGAAAGAAGGTGACAAACTGGAACTATGTGGAAACTAAAATAGAGCAAACTCCAAAGACAAAAATATTGAAATATGTCTTCCAATGAAATCTGAAAGACAGTGATTGTCCTGCTGATTAGGAATGATGGAAGTCTCAATCAATGACTCTAGATAAGAAGCCAATGGTTGTGAAGGTGGATCAACTATATTTGAAGAAGAATCAAGAACCTCTGAAGCAACTGCAACCTCATGTGAAGTCTCAAAAACCTCCGAAGGATCACAAGCATGGTTTATCTTCTTTAAAGAATAATGAGGCACATCAGAGTTGGAAAGAGAAGCATCAAGAGATGGTGGAGGATCATGATCTCCGTATGATTCTCGAATGTAAGTCCAAAGAGCATAAGGGCAATCAAAATGAACAAGTGAATCCAAAAGGTCATCATCTACATGCTTGAAAATAACTCTAAAGACTTTAGCCCTATAGCCTTTCCAAATATGATACTCATGAGGTGTGCCAAGAATAGGAACATCTTTATAGAGATATGATAATAGATTGTGCTCACTAAGATGAGTGAGGATGGATTCACTCCATTGCTCATAGTTCCCTTTCTCCGAAGAAAAACCCATTAAGCTATAATTCTTCAAAACACAAATATAGTACCTTCTATATGTAGAACTTCCAAATAAGATATGCAACTGAAAATGAAGTCCCCCTACAAATTGTACCTCTCCAAGTGTCAGGATATCCAAGTTATCAAGTAAGTGCCCAAAAAACACAAAACTCAATAGATAGTACTTGGTTCTAAACAAGAAAAGAGGGCATGGACTAGATAAAAGAGCTCTTCAGCGCCTTTCCAACACCACAAGAATGACATAAATCAAAGATCGAGGCACCAAGTTACAAGCTCAGGAGTCCAAAGAAGGTTGACTTAAAGTTGCAATAGATACTGATAGACAATGAAATAAGGCAGAATGACATGCACCATTGTGAGGTTGGTGGAATCACCTTTCCGATGATATATGGAACTTGAAATTCTGGCTCGGGATGCCCAAGATATCCTCCGTGGAAATATATCATTGATATGGAGCCCACTGAATAATAGAGGGGGATGGATTGAGCCCTAGGGCGGATTGACCCTTGATCACGCACGTGACCAACTGTTAAGAATGGGCAAAAATAGCCTATAATGCTAAAAATGGAGCATCGTGATTAGGTGCAATATAGGGGAAGCATCATGATTGGGTGTAGAATCGAGGGCCAAAAAATTGTCATCAATGTGCCAAAAAATCATCATCAATCACTTCGAAAGTTTCAACACTCAAGAGATGGAGTCTTCACAACATTGTGAGACTTGCTCACGTCTAGGATAAGAAAAACCGGCTATTTCAATAGCCAAATTTTGTCAACACAATGAAGATGGGACTAAAGTCCCTTATACACTTCAAAAAAATGCACCAAAGGACTCTTGATGGGCCCACCATCACACTGCACACGGGTCTCTAATTTAAAACCCTAACAACAAATATTTATTGCAAACTTTATGGATAATAAAGTCTGAAAAAAATTTATATATCTGCCAATAGTTACAGCTGTTGCGAATCCTCAAACTTTCACTTGCAATATGGAAAAAAATGCCCTGCAGTGATTGATTTCGCTGCCCTCTCTGGAAAATGTACTGAAGAATTGGCTCAATTTGTCCTCAATCTAAGCCCTTGTGACAAACATATTCAACACGACATTCCTAGACGTGGCGGTGAATTGCGACATCCCCAGCTATATATTTTCCTTTTCGCCTGCTACATTTATGAGCTTCATGTTTCACTTTCCCAAGCTCGATTCACAGGGTGAAATATTAGACTCAGTGGAGATCCTAGGGTTCCCGCTGATGCATTTGGTTGAATTGCCAGGCTCTCTTAGCATGTAGAGGACCATTGCACAGGTGCTTGGAAGAAGAGATTTAGAGGAAATGCCAAAAAATGATCCTCAGATTAGAGAGTACGTCATTTTGTGAGTGCAGGCCATGGGTTTATAAGCCCTTCATGATGATACCAATTTTGCCCAAAATCTCCAAAATCCTATATGATTGTTTCTCCTCTCAGGTCTAGATCGGCATGGATAGATGCCTCCAGAAACTAATGCAGGCACGGATTGATGCCTATATGATTGCTTCTCTTTCTCTCAACAACTCAATTCTCTAATACGCGTAGAAAACTTCTTGATTTCGGCTCCAATACCATGTAGGGATAGACACAAGGAGCCATTATGAAGCTGCAGTCTTCAAGGATCAAATTAGGAAACAAACCACCACAGGAGAATACTTGAGCATGACTTTGCATAAGGAGAGAGGAAAAGATGAAGATGGAGAATAAATTGATATATATTACAATGGATTGCTCTCTTGATTTTTACAAATGTGATATATGGCTTTTATAGCCTTACATTCCCATGAATTAACCACCCTAACTGGTTATGGGAATAACTTCCCAACTATAACTATTGAATAATTATTTGCCTAAGTAAAACTTAAGCAAGGTAAAATCTATTTACCCTAACAGCGCAAACTTGGCCCATAAAAGAAAGCACATAGGTAGTGGTATAAGCAATTAAGAGAGCATAGGGAGGTTGCATATGTAGTGACATGAGGCATGGAATTGGATATATTTAAGGCAACATAATTCCCATTGGCTTGATCACATGGAAGAATACAATAAAATGGTTCCTCATAAATGTTTAAGTTGGATCTATTATACATATTGTTCACAATATTTTTAACATATGTATAGCCATTATATTAATGCCATGAGTAACAACACAACTATGTAATAATTGATGAAAACTTCCCTATTTTCTAAATAGATACTTTGTTTTAACTTATGTAATTCCCATATGTATAGACTTGACCTATTGGAGATTAATTTTAATAGAAATAGAGAATGACATGAAAAGAGCACAATACTTGGCAAGTTTCTTTAAAAAATAACCAAGATGACTTCTTAGTCTAACATAATGAGTCAACCCCGAAGGAAAAACAAAACATGATAACAAACAAAAGAGAAATAACTACCCCACTTGTCCTGCATAACTGCCTACAATCTTATTTAACTATATACTACCCCACTTGTCTATTGGGCAACAATCAAAGGTCCTTCCGGACAATCTTTGAAATACATAGTAAACTATTAGAGCCAATAAACCAACCTCACTAGAAACAAACTAGAAATGAGAAGTGACTAAAACTAAAAACTAGAAATATTTTCTTAACTTAAAAATATATATATTAGGATTGAATAAAAAAGACAAAGTGAATTTAGAAAATGAAAGTAAACATCTTTCAAGAAAATACAATGTGGAAGCACAGACAAAGAAAATTGACCTCACGTACAAAAATGATTGCAACATATGTAAAAACTAAAGTAGTTGCCTAAAAATTTCATTAAGAATGAGAGCATAATGGTGTATTTTAATTTCTTTGATTACTTATATTATTTATAGTCTAGTCCATGGGAAATCTATTCTCTTGCAACTTAGGCCTCCCAAACATTGGATGACTTCTGTTTATAATTGGCTAACGAACAATGTAACTAATACATATAGCTATTGGCATTAACAACAATGTTACCAAGGAAAACAAGGAAGTTGGTTCTAAGATGAAGCCCATTTAAAAATTTTGGCCCTTAATCTATAGTTTACATATTGATGACTTCAACTTTCAAAGCTAACCTTACTACTGTAATTATATATACCTTTTTAATTTTATATCTCAATAATTTTGAATGTTCATTTCAATAAACAAAGTGTCATGGTTTAATATAAGTGAGCAACTTTTTCTTTTATATCTGTTTTTGGATATATATGCTTTTCCCTATTCAAGGAAGGCACACTTGTATATTCCAGTTGTGAATATTAATGGCTAAATAAAAAAGATAACACATTTGAAAAATGAAAGTAAGCATCTTTCAAGCAAATATAATGTACAAGCATAGATAAAGAAAATTTCTCTAATGGACAACAATGGTTGTAGCAAATGTAGAAACTAAATTAGTTGCCTATAATTTTCATTAAGAAGGAGAGCATAATGGTATGTTTTAATATCTTCAATTGCTTGTATTGCTTACAATCTTGTCCATGGAAAATCTATTCTCTTGCAATCTAGGCCTCCCAAATAGTGGATGATTTTTTTTAATAACTGGTTAAAAAAAACACAACTAATACATATAGATATTGGCATTGACAACAATGTTACCAAGGAAAACAAGGAAGTTGGTTTAAGATGAAGCCCATTTGAAAATTTTGGCCCTTAATCTATAGTTTAAATATTGATGACCTTAGTTTTCAAAGTTAAAGCTTTCCACTTTGATTCTGTGTACCTTATTGAATTTTATATAATAATAATTTTGAATGTTTATTTTAGTAAATAAAGTGTCATGTTTCAATAAGCAAGCATTTTTTTATATCATTTTGAATAAGTATGCTTTTCCCTATTCAAGGAAGGTACACTTTTATATTTAGTTGTGAATATTAATATTATTTCTAACAAAAATATTCTCTTGGATGGTCTAACTTACCATATTTCAATGGGTGATATGCCTACCATATCATCTTTGGATGTAAAGGTAGATAGATATATAATTATACTTAAAATGTGGCTCTAACAATTAGTCTTATTATATACATTAATATTATAGTTTTCATTGAAATTCTTAGCATTACATGAATGTATTCTTTGCGACATTTTGACAAACAGTCGTCTTGCATTGTCTCAAAGTAATGTGTTCTCATAGATTAACTCTAACATTCCATCATCACCTTTCCATGAGTGGTAGGGGTTGTTTGTCTTCTATTGAAGAATGAACCTAGTTGGGGCCTAATGAATGTAGCAATGACAGTTGTGCTTTCAACTTAATAAGTAGTATGATAACTTTAGTATTTGACTCTATTATTTTGTTACATGCTCGGATGTATATTCAGGTTGTTTCCCTCATAGTAGTCCTTGCCACAATTGAGGTTGCTTAAATGCTTGAATCTTACAACATTGGATCAGGATAGAGAAGTTGTTTGACTTAGAAGCTAGATTGATCATTGCCACCTTGCTTGCTTGACTCAAAAGTTAGACTATTATAAAAACCCTAAGAATTCATGCTACAAGAACATGTGAATGCAATTATGCAAATAAATGAGAATGTAACTAATGCTTGTTGGTGTTGGTTCAAACCAAACCATAGGCCACTATAAAAGTAGGACCTTGATAATAAGTCACTCTAATTTTAAAAATCTCCACACAATTTCTAAATGAATTCTATGAACAATGCAAAATGCATAATATAGCCTTGTGTTTTCACTTGAGAATATAGCATTATGCAAAACAAACTATAAAAACATATAGACAAAGAGAGAGCAAATGTGTAGACAAAGAACCACAAAACAAAATAGGGATAATGTTTGTAACACTTCCACTACACATGAAACAATATAAAAATTATCACCTATAGAGATCCGTGACATTAAGGGTGAACATAGAAAGGAATGTCCATAGAATTTAAGAATAAATTATTTATAGCTCATGTTTGTCTTGTAATCCACAATCCCATATGCTCATGCAGAGGGACACCTTGCAACTATTCTCCATACTGTTGGGGGCAAATGATACTATGGCCACTCCCCCACTTTTTCTTTCTTAAATTTTTTTCACCTATGATTTTTTAATGACTATTCTAAAACATTAGAAACTATGTTTAATTTTTCTTCCCCATGATTTATTATTAGTTATTTTTTTCCATTGTAATTTTAGAAATTTTAAAAAATATATAATTAACTAGAAAAGTTGTATTAAATGAATAAACAAATTATTAATATTAATATTCATAAAATAAAAAAATTATAATTGCATTAAAAAAAATACTTTGCATTGTTCGCAAGAGAGACTTTTCTGTTTTCTTAAAGAGCTTTTGAAAACATTAGAATCCCTCCAAAAGAAGGGACTAATAACTAACATATGGTTTTCCTATTCCTCATTATGATAACTAAATCCACCCCATCCAAATAAACAGTTATAATAAGCCTTGCCCCAGTCACATGAGAAGCATCAAAACATAGAATGGTACCATCGTTGCATATTCGATATTTTAGATCTATTCCATACCCCTCTACATTTTCCCAAATTAATACTAAAAAAAGTAAACAATAAAATTGTGAATATCGGAGAACTCAATACATTTGATAATCAAACAACATTACTACTAAAATGGGATCATGTGAGGCAATATTGTGAAACTTGGTAATTGTGACTATATAAAAATGGCACTAACACGTGACTCACCCTGCAGTTTTCAAGATGTTTTTTTTTTCTGTCAGGGGACATATATAGTCTACTATTAGCTGCAAATGGAATATACACTTTTTTTTAAAGTTTTGTCAGAAACATTATTCATGTGAGCTTCTGTTTTTAAAATAAAACAAATGCTTAAAGAGGTGAGATTAAGTTAATAAAACAAACTAAAAACATTAAAAAATGAAAACTGCAGCCCTGTAACAAAAAACAATTTCTTGCAGCAACTAGTGGAGTGGAATAGTGCAGATCAGATAATAGATTCGACCAAAACAAATCTCAATGATGCAGTAGTACTCCAGTTAGCATATCTACATTTTCAAATATTTTCATTTATTTCCTACATATAATAACATTTAAAACTAGGTGGTTGATGCTTCTTGTATAATCTAACAAATTTGCGTTTCTTTTTGTTTAGTTCTGTTTTATCTTATATATGTTTTCTTTTAACTACAGTTTCAAGTTTAGATCTTAGAGTGTTTGTGATCTAGCCCAACAAGGTGACTGAGAACTACAATGTCTATGGAGATAGTAAGCATGGTTTTTCGAAAGGATGAGAGGAGTTATTACAGTACTCCAGATGGATGGCGTCTGGCTACATTTGATGAAGCTAGAGAAGGACTCCAGATGATTAAGGAGCAAAAAATTTTAAACAAATGGGACAGAGCACGTCTCTTGGATGGTTGGATAACTGGTCCGGGCTATAATTTTGAAATTGGAAATGACTTCAAAGGGTGTCTGGGCTACATGCTTCTCATTCGAACTAACACTTCTGGTACATGTTCTCTTATTCTAACATTAGATTTATATTTAAACATGTATCTTCTTTGTTGAAAGTCTTAAGTAAACAAGTGGATAATTAGAAATTCCTATAATGACGCATATAGTTATTAGTTGAATCAGTAAATACCAAACAAGTAGAATTTTACTACCTTGATACAGTTCACCTAAAGTATACCAATTTCTTCAATTTTTATCTGTGTGCCAATAAAAATACAGTTCTCAATAGCACTGTCATTGTACCATCTGTAGAAAGAAGTAATCATTTCAAATTTAGAAAAAAGGTAACTAAAATTTTCTTGATAGGTGTTGCACCCTTTAAAAAAAAATTCTTGATAGAGTTGGATATAACACATTTTCTTCATACTCATACAACTCGTATTATATTGAGCACAAACTAGTTAAAACGTCTTCAATTGGCTACACTCACTCCTACAAAATTTCCCATTTGTGTGTGAAGGATTCTATTATTTATTTCACATAAGGATGTTATCTACACATTAACAGATTCTAATTAAATTTAACGAATTTGAAATAGACTTAATGATAAAAGATGTAACTCACAATCAAATTCAGTATCACGTAAACATGGCAATGCTAATACTGGCTATTCAACCACCACCTTAGCAACTCAAAACTTTTGCCTTCTCTTGATGTCACCCCTTTATTATCTGCCCTCATTTTCTCAATTAATGGTGCACAAATACTATTGAAATTTCTAATGAACTTCCTATAGAAACTTGCCGAGCTATGAAAAGATCTTACTTCTCCAACATTTACTAGTGTAGGCCACTCAACAATTCCTCTAACTCTTTTTGGATTCATTTTCAATCCTTCAGTTGAGATAACAAATCCTAAGTATACATCTCTTTCTTCATGAAACTACATTTCTTGACATTGACCAACTTCTCTTCCCTCAATCTCTACAATGCTAATTCGATATACTCTAGATGTTCCTCCTTAGTCTTACTAAAAATCAAAATATCATCCAAGTAAACAATCACAAATTTACCCAAAATTTTCTTCAATACCTTATTAATCAACCTCATAAATTTTCTTTGTGCGTCAGTCAACCCAAAGGACATAACTAACCACTCACAGAGTCCTTCATTTGTGTTAAATGATGTCTTCCATTCATCTCCTTGTCTGATTTTGATTTGATGGTAATAGTCCATTATGTCATCTCCATCCTTGGCAATGGGAATCTATACTTTATTGTGATCTTATTGATTTCTCTAGAGTCTATAGGAATCCTCCACTCAACATCCTTCTTGGATGCTAGTATTGTTACTATCACACATGGGAACAAACTCTCTTTGATTAATCCCTTCTTCAACAACTCTTACACTTGTTAGTTCAATTCTTCATTTTCTATTGGTGTCATCCTATGTGCCGCCTTATTTGGTAAATTTTCTCTTGGTATTAGATCCATGTGATGTCTGATACTCCACACTAGTGGTAATCCATTGAGCATATTATTTTATACAATAACCTTATACTTTGTCAAGAATTTTGAAATTTTCTTTTGCAATATAATCCCTTCATCTTTGGTGGTGTCTGTTGTATTTGTGATGTCACATATCCTTGGAATCAATGCAAAACACATGTTTTTATGTCTCAAACCATCTAATAAATTTCTCCCATCTAATAAATAAATTCTAGCACTATTGCACACTTGCCCTTCTCTTTCCTTTAGTAGATTCAACCTACACCTCTTACCATTCATTGTTATATTGTAAGTATTTGTTCTTCTATCATGAATACGACGCTTGTCCAATTGCTATGGCATCCCCAACAACAAATGACACACACCCATTAGTATTATATCATAGAAAACTTCATCATGATATGAAGCTATGTTGAATTTGACCAAACATTATTTTTCATCAATACCTCATGTTCCTTTTGCAACCAAGCAATCCTATATGGTCTAGGGTGTTCTAACCTTATTAGTTTTAGTTTTTCAACCATTTCTTTAGACACTAAATTATTTGTAATACCACTATCAATGACAACCTTACAACACTTACCTCCAAATTACATATTGTTTTGAATAAATTCTTCCTCTATACCGATTCTTCTTCTTCATGTTTTTATCAAGGCTCTTCTCATGACAAGTGATTCAACCTCAAAACTACAAGATCTCTCTATTTCCTCATCTGCATATGCAACTCTAAATCATAGTGAGAACTAATCCTTCCTCCTTCATTATGGTATGAGCTACCACCCTTAGAATCTTACACATATGGTCTCTTGTTGTTGCATTAAGTTCTATCCCTCTTGCATATTTCTTCTCTTCTTCTTTGTTAGTTCTATCTATCTTCAAGTCTTCTACTCAATTTCTTTTCTATAGTTAGGCCAATTGATATTTCTTGAATTGATCCTTTTAAACTATTGATGTATCTCATCACTTTCTCCACTCCTTCATCATGATGTTTTGATTGGATTGCTAGTCTATAGTACTCATAAATATAGTATTTTGCAGTCACATCCTTCTCTCTCAAATTGTGAAACTCCTTCAATAGTTCTAAATGATAATTTGTAGGAATGTGAAGATAGGGAAAATGGACAGAAGAAAGAACACAAAAGATAAACCAAAATCTATACCTTTTTACCTCAATCCACTCCTTCTCCTTGATAGAACAGGAGTGGCATGCACCCAAGGCCACTCAACTATGTCAATGCTAATAAGATGTTGATTGCTCTAGAATGAAACTAGCAGCATAATAGTGCTTCAGATGTGATTTCTAGTTTGGGTTAGATGAGGGTTTGATATATAGAGGTTTGATAAGGATGGAGGGATATGATTAAAAGTAAAGATCAATGGTTAGGATTTGATGAGATAGAATTAGGGTTATGATAAGGATTTCTAGGGTTTGATTTTGAATGAATGGTCAAGATTAAAAGATGGGATTTTGAAATGGATGGTGGAGACTAAGTTGTAGGTTTTACTTTTGATTTTTGTCCTTTAGTGGGGAATTTTAAATTTGTTTTATTTGTGAGATGAGTGAGGATGATGACATGTGGCAAGATAATTAATTAAATAATGGAAATTATCCATTATTTAATTAATTGTTGGAGAGAGATTATGTGTGAGGTTAAATTAATTAAATAAATAGGATTTATTTAATTAATTTAGCTAGGAGGAATAAATGGATAGATTAATAAAATAAATATGATCTATTTATTTAATCAGGGATAAAGGATTAAATAAATAAATAAATATGATCTATTTAATTAATCAAGGATAAAGGATTAATTAATTAAATAAATTTAATTTATTTAATTATTTGGGATAAAGGGATAGTCCTAGGATAAAGGATGTCACAAGGTGTCGAAAGTGATGTCAACAAAGGGATTAGATGTCACAAGATGAGGTTAGGTGTCGAAAGTGTCGCAAGACAACACAAGGTGATGAAAGTAGCATGTTGTTGGGACATAGTCAATTTTAGGTGTTTACAGAATGAACTTGTATTTCAACTTTTTCACCATCTTATCCAATTTCCCAATGCTAGGTTTACCTTTTCTATTTCATTCTAGTGGATTTTTTTAATAAAATAGTAGAATGACCTTTCAACTTAGTTTTAGAAAAACTTACCCTATCTAGATCATAAATATCTTTATACTCAAAATTGTCTTCTTAATTAGTTATCCAATTTATCAATTCTTTAGGTTTTAAGATACTAGAATAATTTGGAATATCTACTCTAGTCTTCTTATCGATACTTGATATAGCTTTCAACATCTTTTCTTCCTTGTTATACTTTAGTTTCACTTTTCTTGGTAATGCTAGCTTCTTGTTCTTCATCATTCTCATCAGCTCTAGGGTTAGGGTTTCTTCTATGGTCTTCCTCAAAATCATTCATCTGGATCTTCATCACCTTCATTATCTCAAACATTTTTTCCATCTTTCCAACAACATTAATAATACCTTGTTCTCTTTATATTTGCATCTTGGATATGCTAAAAATTGCCTCAAAGTTGGTAGTCTATCTATAATCACCCCTATAAATTAACTCGTAGTCAACAGTATGTTTACAAGCTTCTTATAGACCACCCTGAGTTCAATGATCTATTTACAAATAGATACTTCACTCTACTAAAGAATTCAAAACCATGCTCTGGTACCAGTTGATGTAGTTATGGGCGAAGGATCGAATGAATGATTATCTCGTTCCATGCAACCAAATGACACAACATAATGAAATTCAATGAAATAGCAAAGAAACAATAGGAAATTTATTCATTCATAGTCACAATCAAATTATAAACTTCCATAATGGGCTTCCAACATGCTAGTCTAAATCCATTTGATTACAAAAGGGCACAACTCGTGTAAATCATAGAATTTTAATGATATTGCAATATAATGCAATGTCGAGCTCCAAAATGGAACTAATTTCTATCTACTATGTTAACTACTTTTTAATGATCATAAAAAATGTTTATATAGTAGCTTCTAGCTATAGGAATGATCTTAGTTAGTTGCAAGGAGGTGTAAATCTTGATGCCAAGTGTAACATGTAGTTGGCCAAACATGTGAAAGAATCTTTTGGAATGAATGTGGTGACTATGGATCAATGAGTGTTGATGTGGTTCATACCATAAGCTTTCCTAGGTCCAATGAATCTAGAAATATGTTCCCCTATAGTTGCACACTTTGAAAAGATATTGCAAACTATGGACAGTGAAACTGAATGTCTATCTATTACGCTAGTAATGAGTTTGGAAGTGAATTATGCCTTTGTGATGATCAAAATCTTCTAGAAATTAAAACTGACATTGAAGGATCAATGTAGAACATGTATTCCCAAATGTGAGGTAAAATATACAATTGCAGTGAAATGTAGTAGGATTTGTTGTGATTGACTAATAACTGGATTGTAATGAAAGCTTATAAACAAATAAACAATGTAAAATAAAATGTTTTTTAAGTGACAAGATTGTTGTTACACCTTGGGATGCTCCAATATCAATAAGTTGGGCTCTATGCATATAAGACACAACACTATAACGTTATAACATCAAGAAATGATCATACTTCAAAATTCCATATACACAGACAAGCTTCTTGTCTTATGCTAAAAATGTACAAATGTGTGAAAGATGAACATAAAGATTTTA
Organism: Cunninghamia lanceolata; assembly: GCA_027924645.1. Classification (NCBI taxonomy): domain Eukaryota; kingdom Viridiplantae; phylum Streptophyta; class Pinopsida; order Cupressales; family Cupressaceae; genus Cunninghamia; species Cunninghamia lanceolata. Next base: position 1,984,442 of record BSBN01001583.1, on the reverse strand, counting down.
CAACCTGAATGATGATCAACTAAGCAACATGATACTCAATTTAGCAAGTGTAACTAGAGTTATACATGACATTCCTAAAAACATATCAGATATTCATGGAGACATTCATAATCTTGACAGCCATACATTAAAAAATCCTTTTTTAATGGATTACAAAGATGCAATTACATAATGGATTTAAAACTCAAACTTGTAGTATTGTTAACATGTCCTAGACCTATTATAGAATGAGGGATACCCTAACTTTATAGTTTTTAATATTTCTCTTGTAGCCAAAATCAACAACCACCTACTCTACCTCAACTTGATTTCCCCTATATATACCAATGATGCATTTTACTCTTCTCAACACTAATAGCATAGACAATTTGACTTAGATTTCCACCTTAGTCTAGGTCATTGTTCATCTAATACATTATTGCAGTCTTGTATTTTATGAGGCATAAAATCTATATTAGACTAGCCACCAGTTTTAGGATAATCAACATCATCACTAATAGCCCTATAGATCACTAATGAGTATGATTGTGTTGACACAAAACCTAATGAATGCACTAGAAGATAACAATTATCCATCACTTGTGTGATTTGTGAGAAGATCCTAAATTAGGACACACGAGGCATGAAAAATTGTCCCTACAAAGTTCAATCACTACCATGGTAAGACCACTAATAACATGAAGAAGATTAGTAGAACATCATCACACATTAACTAACCTAAGTTACCCATGTGCATAACCCGAGAATAATTACTCATTGTTGTAGAGAAGAAAACCATAAAATTGGCTTGTATGTGTGTTTGAACATAGTTGGGCATGGGAATTTAAACCTTTTAATATCCATTATAGATCAATACTCTACATGGATGAAGCTAGAAAATTAATTGTGCATGAATGGTGGCCAAAAGAAACTTGCTTGTGATATGCTTGCTTGTTGGGACCCTTTAGTGACTAGCAAATGACAAAAAGCCATGTAACATGCATACATATGAGTCATTGATGAGAAGTTCCCAGGGTCCAACAATTGACATAAAGTGCCACATGGCATGAGTTGAGTCACAAAAATAAAAAAGATACATGCCATCTTGATAAAACATTGCACTCACTACCAAATAGAACACGTTGTGGGCAATGATTTTCCATTAAGTCTATCAAAGCTTCCATTAAAACCCATGCACCCATTGGCAATGTAAATTGGGACCCACCATCAAATGTTACCATGAAGACACATGGTCATGCACAGTTGGTCCAAGTATTGCCATATACTTGAGCTATTAATGAGAGTCCATGTGGACAAAACAAAAGTCACCACAAGGAAAGGAGATGTCACCTTAATTATATGTGGAGGCATGACATAACATATTAAATTGAGAGGCATAGAGGAAGGATTAGTCACTATAAAGGTTGATGCAATGCAATGTCATGAAGATGCATGGTGAGGAGTTATCAATTAGGAGTATCCATGAAGCAGGACCAAGGGTTGTGATTGGGAGGTGAGATAAAAGAGCCAAGTTTGAAAAATGGAGGTAACAACTATAGGAAGGGTGACCTACTAAGCAATTAATGGCCATATGTTGGAGAGGTAATATTTAGTTGAACCAAGCATTAGGGAATTACACACATGCCATTAATTATGAATGTAACTTGCCCAACAAGTCAGTGCAATAATAGATAAAGTGTGTAAGGGATATAAGGCAAGCCAAATGTATATGAATTGTGGTGGGCATGAGATATGAAATAAAGCAGACACACAATAGAGAACTAAGGGGAAATTCAGGACCACTATGGAAGCTCCACCAAGCTTGAACCAAGGACTAGAAAACTGAGACACCAAACACAAGATAAGACCCTTAGAAATGAAATTACACTAAGGAGACCATTGAAGCACATAAAGAACTCTCCAAAAGTATGGAATACTAGTTCTTGCATCATAAGAGGACCATGCAAATCAATGGGGCTCATTAATTGGTCACTACAGATAAAACCAAGGGAAATCAAGACAAGTATAAAACATAGAAGAGTTCCCTAAGACAAAGATGTAACGAACCATCATAAATAACATGTACACAAGACACAACCTAGGACTTAGAATAGAAACCCTAAAGGCACAAAACAACTAAGAAGATATGATCAAAGAATAATTAGACACAATAAGGTCATCATTGGGCACTAGAGCACTCTGTCATACAAGAATCATAAGCACAAATGACTAGGCCAATAGAGTGAAGGAATAAGAAGAAAACATAATTTATAATTTTCTAACGTATGCTTTTGCAATGCAGGCTGACTCTTCTACCCACTCATCTACTCAGCAAGTCTTTCTAGACTAAAAAACTTATGTCAATCCATATAATTCATGCATTTCTAATTGCAAAGATTAGCACATATCTTCATGGGAGGTTCATCCAGGTGAAAAAGGGGAACCAACTAATAAGGAGAATGTTGAATCAAAGGAATCAAGTCCTTAGGATACATCTACACCAAACCCAACTGTCCATCCTAGTAAATTCTCAAATACTTCTTTTCCAAAATGTAGAAAATCTTTTCCAGGGAGAGAGGTTTTCAACAAATGTAAAAAGGGAAGTAAAAATGCCTTTCTTTCTCTTTTGTCCAAAATTCCCTAAATCCATTTACACTTTTCTCTCCTTTCACATTTAAAAATAGACATTTCAAAATGGCTTTTTGAGAAATAGATATTTTCCATACAAAAATGACAATACATCTATTACAATACAGAAACTTAAAATTAATATTTTCCATTAACCTTTTGTAATAGCAATTCTATTTCCCATATGCAAACAAACTCATTTTAATTTCTTTTCACATGTATTAAATAATATATAAGACTTTTTTCCACTAAGGTACACTTTATTATCTTTTTTCCTCTTGAGCATATTAAATATTCCACAAACATGAGAAACACACATTTTGAAATCAATTTAAATGGAATGCAACAAGGAAAATAACAATATGCAAAGGACCCACTCACTTTATGGTTTCAATCACAACACATGGATTCGAGAATCACCATCACTTCAAGTCCAAATTTTATAGGGGTTCAAAAGACTCATCCCACACTCAAATCAGGTGAGATGGAGGTCAAACAAACACATTTTTACCCAATGTGAGGTCATCTCCAACTAAGCATTGTTGGGGAAAAATATGTACCTGCACACTTAGGTGAAACATCAAGCATACCTACATCATATAAGGGTAACTGAAGCACAGCATAAAACACCCAATGTGATATAATATCGAATGAATAATAACAAATCATCACATCTAACTGGAAATCATCTACAACTAGTACATGACTCAAAATTAAGATGCAAAAATTAACAATAATCCACAATACTAAACTAGATATAGTAATTAACATCACACATAACAAATAGTGAAAATATTGAGGCTGGAACACTGTAATAGTCTAAACATATAGAGGCATAACATATGCATCCTATAATACATAGTTGGAAACTAGATGCCAATACAAAACCTCATCAATAAAGTACATCTATGGCAATACAAAACATCATCAATAAGCATAGTATCATAACCAACGCAAAAATCAACAAACGTGTACAAGGAACAAATGTCTGAGGGATTACACAAGCCCTTTGAAAGGTTAACTTTACAACTTGGGGCAAGTGTTGGCAGAAAACAAGTAATCGTGCAAATCTTATATGAGAATTCTAATGAAAGTACTAATTATTTTAATACCAAAAATCTAAGTGTTTCTACGAATGTTCTTTGCAATTGCATGATGTTTGAATGAAATTGGATGATTCTAGGATACGAATTAATGCCAAAATGAATGTCTTTAAACATCAAGACATAACAAATTATTGCACAAATGTGTACCAAGTTGTCTTCCAATAGATAGTGAAAAAAAGGAGTCACTAATATCAATTTAAAAAAATTGAATTTCATGTCAGATTTGCATTATGCAAGATTGCTCCCACATGTCATGGAAATGACCTAGTATAAGGAAATGTGGATCTTTAGGTAGGAAATGAATGTGTGGAATCTAGGTTGATGATAAGGCATATGTTTTGGAATAAGTAAAAACATGATAGGGATGAGGTCAAATGCATGGGAATGTGTGAAAGTAGAAGTAAAAGGGGATGGAAAGGAATTACAGAAGGAGCCAAACTTAGCATGAAATTGTGCCATGTGTTGCTATGTAAACTTATTTAAGACATTCCCTCAAAATCGGCCCAAAAATAAACATGAATTGGCATGGGTATGCAAATTTCACCATCACATTGTGCCTCCACTTTGAAGTATGTGAATTTTAACATGAACATGTATTTCAATGTCAATGAGCATTCACAACTATGCATGAAAGACAATACTCAAACATAAAAGGATTTTAGGGTCCATGTAAAGTAATAAACCCAATTTAATATCTGTGTGCGTTCTTCATCCTTGGCACGTGGGTTTGTGGGAAGCTATAAAAATAGAGAAAATATGTGCAATTAGTAGCTTCTATCACACAACTAATATGTAAGCTTTAAAATCAAATGAATACCAAAACCTTTAAAATTTTGTAGGAAAGCTCACTAGATGCAAAAAGCCTATCTATTTTATTCCACTTGAGACTTCATGTCCATGACCAAACATCAACTTGTTATCACTCAAGAATGAAATAAATCCTCAAAAACATGAATATTTGGCAATAAAAGATCGATCTCAAAAAACACATAGATTCACCTAGGGGAGAAAACAAACATGTAAGTAACCAAGGAATCAACACTTTACTATTTCAATTTGGGCATGAAAGAAACATAGGGAAATAACACAAAGCCCAATTGCTTTAGAGATTGCAACAAATACCATATCCACAACTCAGGGAAACATAAAAATACTAGGGGTGAGGCAAAACTCTCAAGATAGAAACTTGATTGAACAAAGCCTTAGAAATAAACTAAAAACACTTAATCTAGAGGATTTTATGGAATTTTAACATGAGTAAAAACCACACTAAAAATGCTAATGAGAACATCATTCATTATGAATATTTTACAACCTACTAAAAGGGAATAAATCACCCCTACATAAATAATCTAGGTTAATTAAATAAATATAGAATTTAAATAAATAATCAACCTAGATTTAGGAGTTGGTGTTAGAAATAATTAAATACTAAATTAATTAAAGAAATAAATTGAATTTAAATGTGATACTTAGGTCAAGGTTTGATGATGGAATATATTGTTGAAGATGTTAGGAATACATTCAAAACTTAGGGCTCCATCTATATGAGTATTTCTAAATCTATTATTTTACTACTTCATCTATATGAGTATTTCTAAATGCATTAAAATAATATCCTTTTGCAATTGAACTTTATATGTGCTCAATAGATTCCCTCCCTCTCTCTCTCTCTCTCCCCCCCTAGATTCTTCCTAGATGCTCTAAATGAATTAATGTTAGTTTTTAAATACACAACTTTAACATGCAATTTAAAATAATTTGTACTAAAGTTGGCTCATAATGGCTGGCTGGTAAGGGAGGAAAACATAACCCCAAACTAAGAAATTTAAATTTAATGGTTTGGGGTTCAAATCTATGGGCATGGAAACAATTTGGTTCAATTCCACACTTGCAGATCTGAACTAAGGTGATGAATGGTTAGATGTGGAAATCAGATTTAGATCTTAAGAATAAGTCATTGAGTGATGATTGTGATAGGTTAGGATAAAGTTATTTTTCAACTTCTACACAAAATATTGAAGAAATCCAGAATCTCTGAGACGATTGAACATGAACAAAATATTGCAAATCAATCACAAAGAATACGAAATTGATGCTAGTCGACCAACTATTAAGTTGAGAAACAAAGTACATATAGGTGAGGAGGTTGGGTCGAATTAGGAGTCGACTCCAACACTCCACTAGTGGTGGCAATCCTTCTCGATCAAGTGGCGAAGGAGTGGTGACACGTGTCTTGGATGAGTTTGACCAACTCTCCAAGTATCACCACATAACCCACCTAAGGTGGCTTAAAACCATGTACAAATTATGCATAATTACTTAAGCTAAATAAATAATATTAAAGTTTTACACTAACAAATATACCATCTTATACACTAATCAATCTATAAAAAAACAACTTAATCACTGTGGACCCAAAACAAAAGGAAAGGCACCTACTAAAGACCTAAAATATTTTTAATAATCTCACTACATCGTGATTGGAGATATCAAACATCCCTTGGCACTTAAATATTTTTGATGAAGATGTTCTAAAACCCACGGCCAAGCATTCCATATACCATTTAGGATGTGAGAAGTGTGAGATGGAGAACACCATACTATTTAGAAATAATATATAAATTAACTCATGACTTCGATCTTCTTGGTGTGTTGGCCATTGAAAATTATCGATTTCCCTTCAAAAACACATTTTGGTCTTCCTCTTATCACCTACGTGCTGAAAAGATTGAAAGGGTTTCGCACCGTGGTGTCATCCAGGTATTAGAATTGTAGACTTTCTCTTTAAAAAGATGATGGAGGAGAATCAATTGTTTACCATTCATTGAGTAGCGGCTAGATTTGCTAAAATAATATTAACTAATACTGAAAAGTACTTTCAGGCTGTGCATACGCCGATGTTAATATCAGCGACTCCCAAAAACAAGTGGCATTGTTCCTGTGCGCGGATGATTTTAATTATGAGGTTGTTTACTGGTTGTTTAACTCCTGGGCGAGAAACGATAGTATGGACCTGCAAGATGTCATACAAGGGAGAATTCCATTCAGTAATGCCGCCAAACTTAAAAATATGATCAGCAGGGTTTGTTCTCTGGCCAGGAAGCTTGGGGATAAGGGACCTGTCAGTGAAAAAGTGGTAAAAAAGAGATTTTCAGGGAAATATTCAGTTAAAGAGGATTGTAAATGAAGAGAACCTACAGCAATACAATTTGCCTTATTTTAATGATATAGATGAAAGTGTAGAGTCTTGTTTTCCAGCGTCGCTGAAGCCTCGCTGGCTTGAAGATTCTGCTGAGCAGGGAGGCGAGAACTGGAATAACATTGCAGATGCGATCTGGAATTTTTTGTCCGAATGTTTTGCAGGGTGGACAGTAGAACACTTTGCATACTTGATTCATGCACAGATATATAAGCTAAATGATGAGTTTGATCTTAAGACAATAACCTTAAGCCAAAAGAATTTTATTTTTGCCTCTTCTATTCTCTTTTATCTCTCCTGGGGGATAAACGACATCATACACACACCCCTCGCACATGATTGCCATTTCAGTTGCGCTGCAAAGATGATATGTGACGTGGCATCAAAGTACGAGTCAACTGATCTTCAACGTTTCAACCAGACACTGCAAACCAACGCAATGTGGAGGTGCTATGACCAGATTGGAAATTACGATCTTCTAAACAAGCTTCTCGTCCTTGCTGCCGTTGGCCAAGCTTCTTGGAGTCTTAAAATGGAGGGAAAAACTGATATTTTTGTGGTAAACATGTTATTAGAATGCGGAGCTCAGCCAGGACCAGCCTATCACATTTTAGACCGCAAGAAGTTGACAGCCCTACACGCTGCTATGTCTTTAAGAAATGAAGATAATGAAAAAGAGGTTGCAGAATCTTTGTTCAGAAAGTGTGATGAGAAACAACAAGAGCTGTTGGCAAATACTCCAGGAGAAGATGGATGGACTGCTCTTCACATGGCTTCTTATGATGGTAGAGCAAATATTTGTCAAATGCTTCTTTCCCACGGAGCTAAACTAGATGTTCGAGATGAAGACGGGAAGACAGCCCTGCACATAGCAATTGAAGAGGAGGGAGATGCAGTTGTAAATTTATTTATGGAACATCCACATATTATTCGATTAGTTGATTTAAAAGATAAAAAGGGAGTGAGCCCTTTAGATAGAGCGGTTGCAAAGACAAATATCAAATTAGTAGCAAAATTGATATCAAAGTCAAAACACCCTGAAGCTTATTTTGATAAAGTGGATCTGAAACAGCTTCTACGTTACTCTTTAATGGATGGGTCCGTCCGTATTGTTAGAAATCTGTTTGAGAAGGGAACAACACTGCCAGCTGGTGGATGTGATGACGAAGGAAAAACAGCTTGTCATTTAGCTGCTATGTGTGAAGATGACAGTACAGCAACGGAAATGGTCCGCACAGTATTAGAAAATATTGAAGAAAAGGAAAAGTTAGTGGCCAAGTGCGATAAAAGATTTAGGACTGCTCTCCATGAAGCGGCATTGAATGGAAATGAAATGCTCTGCAGATATCTTCTCGAAATAAATCCAAACATAATAAATTTGAAAGACAGGGATGGCCGAAACCCTGTTTACGACGCAGCTAAAGGAAAACAGAACGAGGAAGATATTATAAAGATGTTGCTTGCTGAATATTCCAAGAAAGATATTCCTCTGAATTCTCTGATAGACCGAAACGGCTTGACACCATTGCACGTTGCTGCTTCACTAGGCAAAAAAAACCTGGTTAAATTGCTCCTTTCCAGCGAAAAGAAGAGAAGAAGAGGTGTCCTTGCACAAGAAGCCTCGGAATATTTGAAGAGAAGCGATTTCCTTGGACAAACAGCCCTTCATAAGGCAGCAAATTGTGGAGACTCAGATACAGTCGAAATTCTGTTGAAGGAAGGTGCTCATCCGCTCAAAGAACGTGATTGTGATGGTCGAACTGCACTTCATTACGCTGCACAAGCCAAAACCGGAGGAGATAAAATAAAATTGGTTGAATTGCTTTTAAAAGGCTGCAAAACCAATGAAGAGAAATTACTGTTATTATGGGCCTCTGCAGCAGGCTTAGGCACCGCTGACCACAATCTAAGCAAAGACGATCCACTTCACAAATTTCTTGTAGATAAAAAGGAGGAGATGGCTACTGGCAATTTGTTGCAAACGGCTGCTTCTGAGGGAGATATAGAAATGACCAAAGAACTAATCACCAGAGGTTATCAAATTGGGGACATTGACGATCCAGAATGGACAAAAACTTTAAAATCACCAAAACAAGAGAATGTAAAGAGAGGTAATTTTTAAATCCTTCCTGGAGTGCTTTACTAAGTATTTACATGACAACTGCATTTCGCTTAAGGGAAGCTTGTTTTTTCTTTTTCAGTTTTAAGACAACTTGAGAGGATTACTGAACAAGGAAATGACCAACCAACTGTGTTAGACAATCTTGGTAAATAAAAATCAGCTCTACTTTAACTCAGGAGATCTCAATCTTTTTTTATCGCACTATAAATATTTCTAATTTTAATCTTTAATTTTACTAATTGATCAGGGAGAATTGATTATGCATACGGTCTTGCTGCATTACTTTTGAATCCTTATATGAAACCTCCCATTACTGTCGGAATTTCTGGGTCTTGGGGAATGGGAAAATCCAGCTTAATGGTACAGGTATCATGTAATTCATTTTTAGGCTTATTACAAACAATTTTTTTCGTTGTAAATGGCTTCATCTAATATTCTATTTGGCTTTTAAACACTTCAGACAGAAAGCATTTTGTTGAAGACAGCAGCTCAAATGGCATTGTTGCCATCAGTAAAATTATCAAGTTCAGCTTCAGAATTGCCTAAGATCACAACCTCCGAATTATCCGAAAAGGGAAAAAAGAAATATGTAGAAATCAAAAGACATGTGGACGTTGAACAAAAAGGTAATAGAACCTTATTTAATTCCATGACGGATAAAATTTGGAGCTGGGTAAAGAAAAGCAACAGACAGGAGCCTCCAGCAGAGGTAAGTTCTTCAACATCCAAGATAAATGTCATTGCTCCTTAAAAATATTCTTCGAACTATATGTTGAGTGACATGTTTGTTTGCTAGATCGGACATACCGAACACGACTCTCTCGCGGAATTCCTAAGTAGTTACCAAGCTAAATATCGCAAGATTTTTAAATCACTTGCTGCGATGGACAGCAGCGACATGGTAAGAGTGCTAGCTTACCATAAAAGTGCTTCATTTTTAAGCAATTTAATACTATAGTGATGAAACTTAATTCTTAATTTAACTTTTCATTTTTGTTTTCAGTTCACAACAAGAACCAGAGAAGATCAAGAACCTCAAAAACCACATTCAAATTCTATGTGGGGAATGGTGAGGGACATGGTGAGGATCTAAACCTAATTAAGAAGTATTTTAATATATTTTTATCCTAACGACTACTTCCGTTGCAGTTTAGAACAAATTGTCAACGATCAAAATCAAGTACCCAAGAATCAAAAGTAGATTCTCCAGTAGAGGAAAGCGTCCCAGCTGTTTTGACCGTCCAGTATAACGCATGGAAATATAAGAATGAAACAGAAGCATTGGCAGGCATGGCAGTTGAGATCACCAAAGAGTTGGAGGGAATTATGACCCAGGCTCAGTGGCTTAGCACCTGTTGGAGAAATACTTGGAAAAAGAAGAAATACAGTATATGGATTGAAACTATTTTTCCATGCCTTCTTGCACTGGTTTTGGCATGTACAATTACTTGGATTCTATGGGTAATTCTGGACACATCAGACAAATTCAAGGATTGGGCAATACCAAAATATGCATGTTTACCAACAGCTATAATCATTATGGGATGGACTGTCACAAAGTCAGCAATGAGCATTTTAAGGCCAGTTAGTACTCAGCTGATGAGTTATATATCATTCCCAGATCATACAGACAAATTGGGTTATCAAGAAAGGGTGATATCAGATATCAATTTCTTGAAAGACGAAATTGGTAAAAGGCCTTGTATGGTTTTCAAGGCCTATTCCTGGCTATTCACTGTCATTTCTACACTGTGGTTCTTGCTTTTTGAGTGGTGCGTCACACCATTGTTTTTCCATCCTAGAATCTTTGAAAAGACCATGCTGGCTCCAAAAATAGCCCCCGCATCTGGGACCAACCTACGAATAATTGTTTTTATTGATGATCTTGATCGTTGTCAAGAATCTGTAATTTTGCAGGTATGTGCAGAGTAAATTGTTTTTGTTTCTGTCTAGCAGGAATCTTCAGTGCGATCTATAGACTAGCTGAAACAATATTTGTCCCATTCCAAATTTCTAATACAGTTACACGTTTGACACAGGTTTTATCAGCCATCAATCTTGTGTTGGCAGTGTGTGAAATAAACGTGGTGCTGGGAATCGACAAGGGACTCATAGAAAGGGCTATAATTAAAAAATATGGAGATATGAAAACTAATAGGTCATTCAAAGATAATCAGGAACTAGCAGAAAAGTATTTACAAAAAATAATACAACTCCCACTTGACCTCCCTGACCCCAACGAAGGGCAATCTAGGAAGTTTTTGGAAGGACAGTTGGGCGTTTTCCAAGAACCAAGTGAGGGTGCTGATTCAGAATTAAAACCGGACGCAGGCATGGCCAAAATATTAAGACAGGAAACGTTTAAGCCAGGTAGGAATAAAGTATTAGTGCAAGAATTCAGAGGAAGATGAAGAATCGTTATTTTTTTGCTTTTAATGTTTATCTTTTAAGATGTTACTAAATCAGATGTGATGCCAAACATTTGTTGATCACAGAGGCTAGGAGGAGAAGGTCAACATTTTGGGATGTTCCAGAAAGAGAAACAGGGTCAGAAATCATTCCAGACCCACAAGTTGCTATAGATATGCAACCTGCAGCTATGGTTGCCAGAAGGCCAATTTTCCAAAAAATTAAAGGGCAACTTTGCAAACTTTTTCTTTTTCCCCTTCAGTTTTTTACGGTTGGTATTTAAATAAAATTAGAAAGTATTATTTGATATAACTTTTTAAAATTTAAGAACAATATAAAAAGCATGCGATCCACAATCCAGAATAGAATACTATGTAGATGTAAGATTAAGAATCATGAAGAAGAATGAATTTTTAGTAAAATACAATTATTACTGAAAACGATGAATATTTTTTTTCAAGAATATTTGACAGGCAATCTCTCTCTTCTTTCAAATAGGAAGGAAAGATGAAACGGAAGCAACCACAAGTAATGCAGCTGCTCAGACAGGAAGGGAAGCTCGGCAAGGAGGAGATTTACCCATTGCTAAGGACACTGTAAATAAAATAAGTAATTAACAAACCACCCCAACTTCAGTTTTAATCTGTCTATTCTTAATAAAAAGAAAAAAATCTGTTAATAAAGACCATAATACATTTAAGCATTTTACACATGTTTATGCAGGTAACAGGAATTACTGGTCTTGGATTCCTATAAGAGAGTTGCTGTTCCTTAGGTATAGCAAAGGAGAACAAGATGCATTTTGTTACTTTCAGAAGCTGGCAACAGATACCAGAAAACTTCCTCGAGAGTGGAAGCGCCATCTCTCTTATCATAGACTCGTGTGGAATATATTTTATCTAACTGGGGAAGCCAAGGATTTGGCTGGCTGGCAAGTACAATTGATCACATGGATATTCATTTGCTGGGAATGGCGGGAAAACATGAACTTTGTTATTCAGGTATACCATGCTTCAATAATTCACTTTTTTGCTATGCCAATTTTGAAACTAATATGCGAAGAAGAATCGACTCTCAAAATATTAGAACTTGCCTTTTTTGTACAGAACTGGAACAAGATTGGGATTCTGAAAACCTCGCCATCCGATAAACCTTCACTACAAATGATTGTAGACCATTTTATAGAACTTGAGAGTGGGGCTAGCCATGAAGAAGAAGATAGTGTTTCTAAAGATATAAATATTGAAGCAGAAAGCAGTAAGAGGAGACAAAAGAAATTGGAAGAACCTGCTAAAGACAATATGGTGAGGGAAGATCAGAGTAAGGAGGAGGTAAGACAAACAAGCCTTGAAGGAAATATTGATGATCAGGAAAGAAGCACAAGGGCTGGTCCAGAAAAATTGGACACCCCCGTGGAGAACACGTTAAGAAAGGAATTGGATGAGTTGAAAAAAGAAATTAAAGATCTGAAAGGCGATTTTATGGATCTGAAAGACGATATTATGAAAGAAATTAAAGATCTGAAAGACGAGTTTATGAAACAACACAATAGGAAGAATGAAAAGAGGGAGGAGGAAAAGAGAATGAAGCTAAAACGCTGGGAGACACTGAGGTCAGCATTGGACAGATATGATGTTCCAATGGATGCCATCCAGGCTTTTCAAAGGTTTAGATTTTATTGCATAGCTGGGCATCTCTCGTGGCCTTTGCCTGAACAAGTTCAGAGAGAAAAGAAAATTGATAATTATGAGCATTGACAGTTGTGATTGCTCCCTGTTCATATTAATTTAACAGTGTTATTGTAATTGGAACACCATATACAAATTAGGTCTATGTACTGCTAAACACTTTTGTTGCAGTTCATTCTGATCTTGCTTTGACCAGATTATCTTAGAAATTGTTTGATTGATTGCTATTCGATTTCGGACAATAAACTTAAAATTTTTAATTTTGATACATCAAAAAACAGGCGTTCAGCATGTATCTTTTTTCGTAATTGGTTGTTTATTGTATTCGCTGATCCAGCCTCAATTTAGCCTTTGAGCGAGATGAATAAGGGAATCCTGTGGCTCACCAGTTAACTATAGTTTCTGGGATCAAGATTGACGTCTGCATAGGAATATTTTCTATTAAGAGACTTCGTCTTTTCATTCTCTATCTAATAATAACATTTATGATAGAAGTAAGGAGCCTGCTCTACCTTTGCAAACCAATCAAATCTCAATCAGAGTTGTTGTAGACCCTTCGACGCCGCCTCACGTAAACAGTTGACATGTCATCGTATCAGCTATTCAAAAGATTTCATTCAACCTTTGCAACCTCGCCATTTTAACGACAATGTCTTCATTGATTGTGCTATTCACGTGCATGTACCTGTGACCAATTTCTGGCCGAATTCATTTTGACTATGGTTGATTTTACAACGTGCTGGCTAGATAAAGTTTACCTTTTGACACCATCCACATTTCCCTCTAACCGTCTTGCATGGACTTTTCTAAGTTCGAAATTTCTTGAGCCTGACTAAATTATTATGACCATGCATACTGATTAGTTTGTCATTGTAATATGTTTAAGAATTAGTATTTAGTTTAGTTATGTGTTAAATAGTTTGATTAAGTTGTAAATGGAGTTAATAGTTTGGTTAAATTAGTTGATTTGGTTAATTGATGTATTAATAGCATGGTTAAGTTATACTTGTAAAATACTAAAAATAATTGGTTAGTTACGAATGAAACTAATTTTACCTCTAGTAATCAATAGTTGAGTATATCTACTTCACATATCATTAACTCTTAAATTATTGGCAATCAACCCAAGGAACTTGTTGGCACCATTGCCAAAATTGTGACTAGAAAAACCATTAACTTATTGGGATTGTGTTGTTATCATTCATGGGGTGTCTCTTTGTGAACCAATATTTTTTTTAAAGTGTTGAGTCCTATAAAAGCCTTTGAACCTTGTATAAACCTAAGTGAATTTCTTTATGAACTCTTTGCATGCCTCATTGGATTCACCTCTAAAGAAATATCTTATCACATGCATGAATATTGGGATTTCTGAAATGACCAAAATGCAACCCAATATATCACTTCAATATTAGGGCTGAAGGTAATAATTTAATAAATATAATAATTTAATTAATTAAGGTGATTGGGGGTCAATAAGCATGCATAGAAGGCGTGGTATATTTATGCATGGTACTCCAAATCCTCTACAAATTACTTTACATAGGTCAATCAAATGAAATGCAATTCACTATGATGGTCTTGTTAGGGTTGTGAAACTATCTTTTTTTTACACCACGTAGTCTTGTATTGTGTCAAAGCCTCATAATTCTAGGGGCACCTATTTAATCCCAATTCTAATGTAATTAACTAAGAGACAATAATCACACTAAAGCCATGTAGGTTCATTAGAATCCTACCACTTTCCTAAAACTAGTTATTGGACACTTTTTGGTATTTACCATGACCTTATCTAGAAGAATCACTAGGTATATCTAAAACCCTTCCATTATAATTTAGATTAATATGTATACTATAATTGAGATATCTATTATTAGAAGGATTCACCATTAGAGTTGGTGTGACAAGGGTTTGTGGGTTGCGATGTATAAGTTCTTTAAACTCAAAGCTTTCTAAAGGATGTCATATTTGTCATAGCTCATCAAGGTTTTCTACGTTGAGGCTTTAATGTATGGAATGTCAATCAAAAATGGTTTTGAGTTAGATGTAGGTGTGGGTAGTGCCCTTGGTTGATAAGATATAAATAATAGGGGGTTATAAAATATAACAAAAAATAGGTACATTTAAGATACCTGGTGAAAATAGGGAGGCATTTTAATTATATTGGTGTATGTAGAGGGGGTATCAAAAACATAAATTTGAGGGCTAGAAATGATTGAGTGTTTATTAGTATCCTATGAATGCACGTTCTATGCCATTATTTATTAAGTGAATCCCCCAAGTTCTATGCCTTGATTTAATGTTTTATCTTCATGCTATTATGCACTTTGTTTAATTTGAAGGTAACGATGCAAATCACTGCACATTGCTTAAATTTTCTTTGCTTGTGCTAGACTTTTTGACTAGACAACAACATTTTATATTTTTAGTGGTTGTAGGTGGTCACTTCCCTTTCTACCTTTCTTTACGGCTAAATGGCTATGTAGGCAACCATTGAGCACTTTGTTTCCATCATTTTATCATGGGTCGTTGATCTTGTGCCGATCAAACGACATTGTTGGATCTCATGTTTATTAACAAAGTTAATGGCATGTCTGTATGGTTATCCTTAACATTGGTTTGAATGCACATGTTGAATCCCATTGGTCAAGAATGCATATATGCACACTCACATTGGTCCATGTTGTATGTAGCAAAAGAGAGCTTGTTAGGTGGCCCAATAGATTAACATTGTGGGTTTGATGTGTTCATTAAATGCTTGTGGTGGGCCATGTCTTGGCAAGGATTAATATATTTTTTTTAATTTTTCAAGCCCAAGAGGAAATCGATGACCTTGTCTTAGTATTGTTGATAACTCTTACAACATGTCAAAATTTGATAAGTAGCAATCCAATTGGTGAGAAAAGCACCTCATATATTTTCCCTTCTCTGAGAACCCACTATCATCAATTTAGAAGGGAACAAATCTCAGTTGTCAAGGGTGTCCAATCCTTAACAAAGTGTAATGGCCCCAATACAACCCTTAAGACTTATTGTGTAAGTGTGCAATAATAAAGGGATTATCCAAGTCTTTATTACATTACAAACCACTAAAGCATCATCAAAGCCAAGTCAAAAGGCTTATACCATAAACATTGAATGAAATACGACTTGTTTCATGTGTCAATGTGAGGGCATAGCACTCTTATTAAGTAGTGAGCACTTTATCTGGTGAATTCACACCCACATTATCTAATCATGGTGGATTTTTGTGAGCCCTTGATTTTGGATGAAGATTGAACTTGCCTTAGCCTCGAATATACCCACATGTCTTAAGTAAAATAAAAGGGGGGCACAAGATAATATAAAACCAAGAACATAATGAGGAAATATTTAATGTTAGGCCAATGAAATGATTGCATGAAGATATTGAAAGATGACTATGACTCGATTGATTGTTATTTGCACAAACTTTATGTGTTATACAAGTGAAGCATGACTCCGAGAACAAGGGTCACCATAAGGATGAAATGAGTATGTTAAAGCCCATGTATCTATTCTAGGGAATTGAATCCCTATCCATTAATCTTGGACTTTTTCTTTTGAGTTGTTGATGCTTCACGAAATACCAAATGAAATAAAGAGGACCTTTGTAGTAATTAAATTGACAGTCTTGCTCTATAATAAATGACGGTCATGGGCCCATTTCACCGTTAATTTTAAAGTTTTATTTGACTATTACCTAGTCTATTGTGGATATCAAAGGAATTTTCCACTATGTACCAATGAATTATTCAATTGGGGGATTAACATAATATTCATTTCACAAATTTTAACCCCCTTTTATACAAGTCTTGGAATTTACTCTAAACTAAAAACCTTCAAGTTCTAAGCAATATTCATGAGGCCTCTCATAGGCAAACATTGGAATAAAATATTTGTTTGTTGATTAACATAGTCTTCCTTTTTACAAATTTTAATGCTTTGTGCACAAGTCTTGGAGTTCACTATAAAGTTATGAGATTCCTAAACTCAAAACTCTCTTTTCAATTTTTGATTTTTTAGATAGAGATTGCACTAGAGAAGAGTAATGAAATACCTCGCAACACTTTTAACTATAAAGTCAAGACTAATCTTGAAGTATGGTTTTTCATTTTGGTAAATTATGTTACATTTTGAAAATATGTTTAAAAATTAGTATTTTGTTTACGTATGTACTATAGTTTGGTTAACCTATAAATAAAGTTCTTGTTAAGCTTGCAAGATTCGGAGTGATATCTAATAGAGTCCATGGTTTTAAAAATAGTTCTGAAAATCCTTATTCATATGCATTTTGGTAAATTAAAATTTCACATGTCTCTATCTATATGTTGGGTTTGAAAAATCCTTGTTCATATGTGTCCTAGGCTAGTTATGGCTTCACATTAGCTTTTAGATTAGTGAATCTAGGACAATGGAGGGGATGATACCATGAGTTAAATGGGATTATGATGTATATAAGAATAATATCTAAGAGTGATAGAGGATCCAATGGGTTGGGTCAAAGTATTGGTAAAATAGACATTTCTAAGGGCATCATAGGCTTGGGAGATACTATAGGTGGATGTGGCTTGGCTTAGTTTTATGGTTGAGGTCAGAATGTATGAGGTTCCTATGGTAGAGATGGGAATAGATGAGGTTTCTATATTCTTTGGTTTAGACTAATTTTTCCATATATGTTGTTGTTCATAAGTTCTAATTGATGTGCACTTATAGGGTCTTTTATGAGTTTATTTAGTAGTCTAAACAATCTTTGTTGCTTAAGATTCCCCATTGTTGTATTGGTTTTCCCTTGTATGTCAATGTTCTAAATCTCTTGTTCACATCAATATTTTTGGGAATCTTTGTGTAAATTCTCTAAATTGCCATAAAAAATTCTTGGGCATACACATATGTTGGCATGATAAAAGATCTTGTTTATGTGATGCCTTTGCTTCAAAACATATACCTTGATTTAACTTCCACCTTCATACCTATAGTGTGCCAATTGATTTCTTTGTTTATAGGTTAGGGTTTGGTCTCTTATGGTATCCTCATAGTCATGGTAGGCTCCTTGTGCTTAAAATAAGTATCATGCGAGCCCATTCTTAGCACAGTCTATATTGTCTATGATTTATTATTTTAATTTTAATTTGATTAGTTCTTTTAGGTCATTAAGCCTTTAAGTTAGTTTTTGTAATGTTATAGTGAGTAAGATTTGGGTAGCAGGACTGTCACCATCATTTTGGTTGGTCCTCATTACATATCTCATTGTTCTAATGGCTTATTACACTTGGTTAACATCAGTTGACTACATGTCACTAACTAGATAGTAGTGCCCTAGTAGGCTAGTTACCACCCTGCACCAAGTTATATTTGCTCCAATTGACCACTATCATAGATTAAAGTGAAGTGATTCATGACTATGAGACATGCATTAGTTTTAACATGGTTGAGGGATATTAAATGAGAAAAACCTTAATTCATTGACCACATTAGTCTTAAGAATTCAAATAGGTTTACATCATGTTTCAGTTCCATTGGTTGGGACTATAGATATAAGAATATAGCATGGCATTGTAATATTAAGGGACAATCAAATGCAAGGAAAATATTAGTGGTGATTTGTCACCAATTGGTGATTTTTTGACTTTTGGGAGGTTGAAAATGACAAATATTACCGATTTTAGTAGTATATGGTTTTGCCCAAATTTGATTGTATTTTTGGGCTTGTAGCTTCAAATCACCTACAAATTGATATTTTAATATCTTAGAATAGTATTAGATTTCCATACTATTTAGCAGTTCCGTCTTGATCACTAAGATATTATAGAGGCAACTTTTAATCTGGATCTAATCATCGGTCATGTGAATTTTTATTTTTCAAATTTAGGTTTCAATTGCCTACCTTTTTACATTAATTACATGCATATGATGGTGCATTCGCCAATGTAATTATAGGTAATTAGGGAAAAGGAGGCATGATTGTCACTAATTATAATCAATTAAGGGAAGAAGGTGGTTTAATCACCAATGAAATTATAGTGAATTTATGGAAAACATGTAATATTGTCATACGATGATCGATTATTTGGGAAAAAAATTACTATAGCCATTTAATTATAGGTAGTTCTAAAAAAGTGTGGCCCATCACCTCAGATGTATAGGTCTTTTAGTGTTAATGTGTTTAATCACCCATGCAAAACACAATATGACTATGTAGTATAGATTGGCATTTATGCAAAACAATTCTCTATTCACTCTTTAGGCATTTGATTTTGGATTGACCCATTTACTAAATTGCAAATTTGTAATTTTTGGTCCTCTTGAGTGGCATTTGATCAATTATAGTGAGTTGCAAATTATGAAATGGGAGGGTACATTCTCAAAAGTTGGTTAATAGACATAGGCTACAACTCTACTTTAGTCTTCTATCCTTGGTGAGTAAAAGAGACATAATTTTTAATTTACAACACATTTTATATTGTATATTGTATGATTAATCTCTATAACAACAATTCTCATATGCACCTACAGTCCTGTATATTTTTTATGTGTCGATATTGATTTAAATATTTTTTATAGATTTTTTTATATTATTTATTGTATGATTAATCTCTATAACAATAGTTCTATCTTTCTTTTTTACATAGACTATATGAATGGTCTATGATGTGTTTCCTTCCAAATAAATTTATGTTAATGGTTTTGCCTCAGTTTCTCCTACCTCCTTTCTTCTAAAAGGAGAAAGGCACATATTTTAGTTAACCCACATTATTGGATCAAACAAAATCAATGGCTTGTGGGGTTCCAAAGAGAAAATGAAGATATAGAGATAAGGAGGCAGTGTCATTGGTTAGAAAATCTTACATGTCAGTTGAGGGGCACATAGCCATTGTATTTTGATATGTTCATGGTATAGGTCAATACACTTGAATGCATTACTAGGGTCCACTTGTTGAAGGCACAAGACAACTGAGAGGGGTTGAATCAGTTATATCAAAAACTTTAAAACCTCATAAATATATAATTACATTCACATCAGTTCACTTAAATCCTTAATCTGTTATGATGATTAAACATGAAAAATAGAATAAGAAACTAAAACATATCAACACCATGCACAAGAGAACACCAATTTTTTACGTGGAAAACCCAATGAGGGAAAAACCATGGTGAGGATTAGCTCACAATATAATGTAGTATCAATACCAAATTACAAGATGCTCACTACATGTGGACTCACTACCCAGGGCTCACTGCTCTAGAAAAGAAAGACTCATTGTTTGAGGACTCACTATCCAAGTGAACTCACTAGTCACTAAAGAAGAAAGAAGAAAGAAGAAAGAAGATAAGGCTCACTACCAAGAATTGATATAATAGCATCTGCCACATGCCTAAGTTTAGTCCCAATGAAGCTCAACCCACATCACCTTTGTAGCCACACTGAAGATAGTAGACAACTTCTGCTCACTGCATTAGGTTGCCTAACACATGAAAGTCCTTACTGCTTTGATTCAACTTTGCATCACATTCCTTGCACATATATCCAAACACATGAATCCCTTACACTTATTTATATCAACAACAACCTTGAAAACATTCACCAAGGTCAGCAACACACTCTACAATCCTTGAAACAATCTTCAAGGTTGACAAACATACAAATTTCAAATTAGGTCTGAACCTAAACATTCCACGATACTAAGGAATGAAGGAAAACCACTTTTTACCTTATCTTAGACCTAAATCTATCCAATCATGCTACACAACACTTACACAACCACCAAATTATCTCCTTAATCACAACAACCATCAAGGTCAGCCAAACAAGTGTAAGCACCAAGAACTTCAATCCACACGCTTCCACAATCACAACCATAACTTGTGGACCTTATACAATGTTTTAACATAGTTTGGAAACATCCACGAACAACATAAATTCATCTAAAAACCAACAAATTCAGCTGCAACAAATTTCAGTTGAAGATAATTCATAGACTACTCACAAACAACACTGCCAAGATCTACTACTCAAGAAAACCGCTTTCTAGAGCATCAAATCACAAATATTTTGGATAGAAGATATATATGGACCTTATGAACACTCATCAAAAACCGCAAGACCAAAAACCAAACTACGGATAAATGTGGAGCAAAATACTTTCTCCCAAACACATTGCAAACATTACCAGGCACAGTCTTCAAACAGGTGAACATAACTTTCACACTACAACGTTCTGGAGCACCAAACTTTGGATTTGACATCTTCAACCACTTCTCTAAAACTATCAAAAGATCACACTCTAGTCTTCAACACAGAAGAAATTCAGAGCAAAAGCTCAAACAATATCCTGTAAGCCAGAACACTTCTTCACCACACTGCCTTCAATATAAATCAAATTTTCTCATAAGCACTTGGAAACTCAACATCAGGAACATATTCTCATCATCTTTAGCACATCTACAAGGAATTCAAATCACTTTACCACAACAACTCAATCAAGCAATAATAGTAACATTAGAAGACACAATTGACACCAATGACAACACAGACATGTTGACATCAATGACAACACCTATTAGTAGATAACTGCAACAATCTCCCCCTTTGTCATTGATAGAAACATATGATGTGAAAAACCATCATGACAAAACTCTACACTAATATTATTCTCCCCCTTTCTTTTTCACACTGAACTCTCTCCTTCTGATTACTGATTACTCTCTCTCCCCCTTTTATTTTTCACATGAATACTCTTCCCCTTTGACATCAATGGCAAAGGGCAACACAACTCTTTCCATTGCACATACTTGCACTACTTGATGCTACTCTGAACACATGCCAAACCGGAACAACTCTTTACTCCCCCTGACTACAACAGTCATCAAAAGCCACTACATGCTCCCCGTGAGAGGTAGCCTCCAACATCAGTCCAAAAAAGAATGTACCTTAAAGTACACTAGATTGACGCATCTCCTTATGCATCTAGTTCAAAGGAGGGGCAATAACCCCTAACTTCTCCTGGAGATACTCAAATGTATCCTTTGGAAGAGCATTAGTGAATATGTTGAAGCACCTTGATGCTTTGTAGTCACATACTCAAGCTTCACTTCATTCTCTACAACTTTCTCTCTTAGAAAGTGATACCTAATTGAAATATGCTTTGTTTTTTAATGCATCACTAGATTCTTTAAAATATTAATAGCACTTGTATTATCACAAAGAATAGGAATTGGCTCATCATACACAACTTTGATATCCTTTAAGGTTTGCTTCATCCACAACACCTGAGTGCAACATGATGCTGCTGCAATATACTCTACCTATGCAGTAGATAAAGACACTAAATCTTGTTTCTTGCTAACCCAAGAGACCAACTTGTCTCCAAGAAAGAATGCACCACCACTTGTACTTTTCCTGTCATCTACACATCCGACCCAATCTGTATCTATGTAGGTACTTAGGTTAAAGTCATTATTCTTAGGATACCACAACCCATGATCTAGAGTGCCCTTAAAATACCTGAATATCCTCTTCACTGCCATGACATGTGACTCTCTGGCATCTTCTTGAAATCTAGCCACAAGACAGACTGCATGCATGATATCCGTTCTGGTAGCAGTTAGGTAAAGCAATCCTCCAATCATTGATCTATACTTGCTTTGATCAGCCTTAGGAGATTCATCATTCTTGCTCAACTTTCAACCAGCAACCATAGGACTACAAATTGGTTTAGAATATTCCATTCTAAACTTCTTCAATAATTCCTTGACATATTTTGTTTGTGGAATGAAAATGCCCTTATTTGTCTGATTGATTTGCAGCCTTAGGAAGAAGTTCATCTCTCCACACATAGACATCTCAAATTCTTTTTGCATCTCATCTTCAAAGTTCTTACACATCCCTTCATTTCCACCAAAGATTATGTCATCCACATAGACCTTAACAATTAGGATTTGATCTTCACTTATCTTGATGTACAAATTACTATTTGCGGATCCTTTACTGAATCACTGCTACAACAAATACTTATCTAGCCTTGCATACCAAGATCTAGGAGCTTTCTTTAATCCATGCAATGTTTTCTTCAATATACATATCATATCCAGTTTATTTGATGACTAGAATCCATCTAGTTGCTCTATGTAGACTTCTTCCAACTCACCATTTAGAAAAGTAGACTTCACATCCATCTGATATACCCTAAAATACTTATGTGTTGCAAAAGCCAAAAATAGTCTTTAATAGCCTCCATCCTTGCCACCAGAGCAAAAATATCTTCATAGTCTATTCCTTCCACTTGTGAGTAGCCCTTACACATAAGCCTTTCCTTGTTTCTCACCACTTCTCAATCTTTATTTAGTTTGTTCCGGAATACCCACTTAGTTCCTGGGACAAGTTTCCATGTCTGATTCTTCTCAATCTGCATCAGTTCTTCTTCCATGGCCTTGATCCAATGATCATCCTTGTAATCCTCAATCACTATTTTAGGCTCAACTTGAGAAATCAAACAAAGATTTACCTATTCTTTAGCAACTCTGCTTCTTGTCAAAACACCTTTGTTCTTGTCACCAATGATTTTATATTTAGAGTGATGTCTCTACACATACCTGGGGGTTTTGGGGGTTCTTTCGAGAGCTTCTTGTTCTTCAACTTGTATTTCTCTTTCTGGAGCTTCTTGAACTTCAATCTGGATCTGTACTTCCTTCTCTTTAGGTTTTTTTTTCTCCACCAAAGGGATCATCTAATTCATATCCACTGATGACTGAAAACTTTTGTATGTCTTCATCAACTTTAACATTAGCACTTTCAACAATCTTTCTTAGCCTCTTGTTATAGCACCAGTAAGCTCTTCTTCTAGAAGAATACCCTAGGAAGATGCATTCATCACACCTTGCCTCAAACTTTCCTAGTTCTTCATCTCTTCTGATATAACATTTGCTTCCAAAAGCTTTGAAGTATTTAACAGTGGGAATCCTTCCATAGCATAGTACATAAGGAATCTTTATATCATTAGCCTTGAATTGTACTCTATTCTATATGTAGACAACAACATGAATTGCTTCTCTCCAATATTCTTCTGGTAGGTTTGCTTCCTTTATCATTGTCCTTGTAGCTTCTTGAACAGTCCTGGTCTTCCTATCAACCATTCCATTTCATTAAGGAGTTCTAGGGGTAGATAACTGCCTCCTTATCCCATGATTCTCACAAAACATGTTAAACTCATTAAAACTCATTAGAAGTACCTAAATTCACCACCTTCGTCAGACCTTAAATGTTTTATCTTCAAATCCATTTCATTCTCAACCATTGCTTTGAATTCTTTAAATTTTCTAGGGCTTTTAATTTTTCTTTAAGGAAAGTGACCCATGTCATTCTAGTGCAATCATCAATAAATAACATAAAATACGTGTCACCTTGAAAACTTCTTACCCTTGTAGGACCACATAGGTCTGTATGCACCAATTCCAACAATATGGTTGATATCTAATCCTTGCTTTTGAAGCTTCTTGTTTGCTTTCCAAACTGACATTCCTTACAAATAGCATTGAAAGGCTTTGTGATCTTTGAAAGGTCTCTCACAACTTGCACTAAACTTATCCTTACCAGGCTATCAAAATTGATGTGACACAATTTTCTATGACATAGCCAACTCTCACTAATCTGAGCCATAAGGCAATTTTCAACTGCACCTTCGAGATGATAGACATTTCCACCAGTCCTCTTTTCTGATGCAATCAATTTTCCAGAGCTTTGTCTGATCTCACAACCATTATCTTGAAACAAAATATTATAACCCTTGCTACACATCTATCCAACATTCAGAAGATTATGCTTTAGTCCTTTCACATATAGAACATCATTAGTGTTATGTTTCCATCAAAACTGATTGAACCTTTTCCAGAGATCCTAGCACCATTTTCATCACCAAACCTAACAAATCCACCATCATATTTGTCAAGTTTAACAAACTTACTTTTGTCACCTGTCATGTGATTTGAGCATCCACTATCAATTACCCAGTCATCATTTTCACTTCTAGCATGGAATGTAGATATTATAGCGTCTTTAGGGTTAACACTTCCTTCTAAACCCTTTTCCTTCACACAACTTCTAGAGTTAGTAGAAACAGATTCATCTCTTATGGCTATGAATAAGCATTCACTATCATTATCATTATCATCCTCAAGATCAGGTTCATCATCAGATATACTAGCACCTTCTCTAACATAGTAACTTTTCTTAACCATCTTACCTTTTCTTTCCTTGTTCTTAATTCTCTAAGCTCTATCAGGACATCTTGAAGCATAATGACCTATCTTTCCACAACTAAAACATTTTAAAAGTAACTTACCACTGAACTTTCATGTTCCCTTCTTCATTCTTTTCACAAAGCTAGCTTCTATCTCATCAAAGTTGTTTGGATTTGATTCCACAGTCTTCTCTTTCTCTGATTTGGTAGCCCTAAAAACAGTCTCAATCTTTGCAGACCCACTAGTAGATCCAAACTCTCTAATTTCAAAAGTAGTTAAGGTATCAAGCAACTGATCTCTAGTAAACTGATTTAAGTTTTGTAATTCTTCAATAGCAGAAACCTTATGACTATAAGCCTTAGGAAGAGTTCTGAGTACCTTCAATATCACATCTTTATTATTTATTGTTCCACCAAGTCCTTTTATGCCATGGACAACTTCATCTATCATTTGCAGATAGCTTGTAACATTCTCATCCTTAGACATCTTCATGGTTTCAAATGTAAGCCTCAAGTTTTGCATTTTAGTTTTCTTGATCTTATCATCTCCTTCATAGACACTTTGTAACTTTTTCCAAATAGCATTAGCAGTTTTCAAATCCATAACTTTCACTAATTCAGAATTAGTAAGACCACTTAAAATAGCATGTCTTGTCTTACCATCAATTTCACAAGATTTGACCTCTTCAGCAGTAGTAGGACCATTCTTAGGTATACTGTAATTTGACTCAATAGATTTCTAGATCTCATAACTAAGAGAAATAAAAAAGGATTCCAACCTTACCTTCCATAGTGCATAGTCTGATCCATCAAATAGAGGAATATCCTTATTGTGCCCCATCATGGATCTACCTCAAGTTGTTAAGATTTCTTCCAAGGAACCTTACTCTGATACCAATTGTTGAAGGCACAAGACAATTG
Organism: Cunninghamia lanceolata; assembly: GCA_027924645.1. NCBI lineage: Eukaryota > Viridiplantae > Streptophyta > Pinopsida > Cupressales > Cupressaceae > Cunninghamia > Cunninghamia lanceolata. The sequence goes on along the minus strand of BSBN01001583.1, from coordinate 1,958,136 downwards.
AGAGGGGGGTGAATCAGCTGTATCAAAAATTTTAAACCCTCATAAACATATAATAACATTACATCAATTCACTTAAATCCTTAATATGTTATGGTGATTAAACATGAAAAATAGAATCAGAAACTAAAACATATCAACAACATACACAAGAGAACACCAGATTTTTATGTGGAAAACCCAACGAGGGAAAAACCATGGTGAGGATTAGCTCACAATATAATGTAGTATCAATACCAAATTACAAGATGCTCACTACCTGTGGACTTACTGCCTAAGGTTCACCACTCTAGAAAAGAAAGACTCGCTATCTAAGGACTCACTATCCAAGTGAACTCACTGCTCACCGAAGAAGAAAGAAGAAAGAAGAGAAGGCTCACTACTAAGAACTGATATAATAGCATCTACCACATGCCTAAGTTTAGTCCCAATGAAGCTCAACCCACATCACCTTTGCAGCCACACTGAAGATAGTAGACAGCTTCTGCTCACTGCATTAGGTCGCCTAACACATGAAAGTCCTTACTATTCTGATTCAACTTTGCATCACAAACATCACATTCCTTGCACATATATCCATACACATGAATCCCTTACACTTATTTATATCAACAACAACCTTGAAAACATTCACCAAGGTCGGCAACACACTCTACAATCCTTGAAACAATCTTCAAGGTTGACAAACATATAAATTTCAAATTAGGTCTGAACCTAAACATTCCACGATACTAAGGAATGAAGGAAAACCACTTTATACCTTATCTCAGACCTAAATCTATCCAATCATGCTACACAACACTTACACAATCACCAAATTATCTCCTTAATCACCGCAACCATTAAGGTCGGCCAAATAGGTGTAAGCACCAAGAACTTCAATCCACATGCTTCCACGATCACAACCATAACTTGAAAACCTTATAAAATCTTTTAACATAGTCTGGAAACATCCACAAACAACATAAATTTACCTGAAAACCAACAAATTCAGCTACAACAAATTTCACTTGAATATAGTTCATAGACTACTCACAAACAACATTGTCAAGCTCTGCTACTCAAGAAAACCACTTTCTAGAGCATCAAATCACAAATATTTTGGATAGAAGATAGATATGGACCTTATGAACACTCATCCAGAATCGTAAGACAAAAAACCAAACTGCGAAGAAATGTGGAGCAAAATACTTTCTCCTAGTCACACTGCAAACACTGCCAGGCACAATCTTCAAACATGTGAACATAACTTTCACACCACAACATTTTGGAGCACCAAACTCTAGATAAAATCTTCAACCACTTCTCTAAAATATATCAAAACCTCACACTCTAGTCTTCAACATAGAAGAAATGCGGAGCAAAAACTCGAGCAGTATCCTATAAGCCAAAACATTTCTTCACCATACTGTCTTCAATATAAATCAAATTTTCTCAGAAGCACTTGGAAACTCAACATCAGGAACATATTCTCATCATCTTTAGCACATCTAAAAGGCATTCAAATCACTTTATGACAACAACTCAATCAAGAAATAACAACAACATTAGAAGACACAGTTGACACCGATGACAACACAGACATTTTGACATCAATGACAACACCGATTAGCACATACTTGTAACATCAATTGTATAAATTTATGAAGAGCTCATAGTACTAAACACACATGTTTTGTTTATCTTATGCAGATAGATCAAACTGCATCAATGCTTGGTGGGGTTCAAAGGTGGAAATGAAGATTATATAAGTAGGAGATATCACCATTGGATAGAAAAGGTGATGTGTCAATTGTTAGGCCCTATAGTATCAAGTGTATAGGTCGTATCTATAGGTGTATAAGCCTTAACTGTTGAGGCCCACTCAAATAAATTTATTAAGATCCCTAGTACTAAACGTACATCTTTTATTAATCTTAAGCCATCTAATCAAATTGTCTCAATTCATGGTGGGGCTCAAGTGCAAAAATGAAGACTATACAAGTGGTAGATAACACCATTGGATAGAAAATGTGATTTGTCATTTCTTGGGCCCCGCAGTATTAGGTGTATAGGTTGTAGCTACAAGTGTATAGGTCATAGCTATTGAGGCCCACTTGAAATGATTTATTTATTAATAAACCAAAGCCACATGTTTTATTTATTTCAAATTGTGGAATCAAACTATATCAATAGTTCACAGGTCTCCAAGGATAAAATAAAGATGGTCATTTGAGTGTGGGCAGTGTCATTCACTAGAAAAAAATGACATGTCAATTATCTATTCCTTCAATAATTTTATATTAAACTAAATGATTACAATTAATTAATAATATTAATTTAATGTTCCATGGATGAAATTTAGTTCTCTGTGCATTTTAAAAGCTATAATGTTAAAATTGAGGGAATATATATTTCAGAATCTGCTAGAGCTTTGTTTACCACATTATTATTATTTTATAAGCATATGTTCTTTATTATATTGTTATTTTAATTACTATTCCCCTAAATTTTGATTGTTTGGGATATTTCAATAATTGAATGCATTGTTGGGGTCCACTTGAAATAAAAAAATTTATCTCAACCGTACATAATTTTATTAGCAGCCTATAGTATTAAAACAAAGCCACGTATTTTATTTATTCCACACTATGTGATCAAAATGCATTAAATATTAATTGACCTTGTGTCTCTTGTAGTTTTAGTTTAATCTAAATAATTAAATTAATAATTTGATTCCCTGCATAATGATTAAATATTAAAATATTGTTCATCTTTCATGACCTTTTTTGTTAAATTCTATATTATCTCATACATGTTCCATCTTATTCTCTTTTATTATAAGTAGTTCAATTTTCTTCATTGAGTAGTGATTTGCATATGCATAATATAAATATTTTGAATTTGAAACTTCGAGAACATTGGTTTAACACTTTTCTAACATTGTTAGAGGAAGATGCCATCCTCAAAACTAGAAAATTGAACGCCAAGAGGAGCCCCATCAAAGAGAAAGAAGGCTACCATAAAATCCTATTTTAATCAACAACAATAAGATTTTGTAGTGAGTGATGGTCCATTAAGAATAAATAACTAGGAAAATTTACCTAAGATTGACGAATTCTATTGGAATGAGCTTGAGAATGAGGAGGTATCAAATGAAAATCTTGAAGGAGGTAGGCATGATGTGGTTCAATCTAGTAGTGAAAGCATGAACAATGAGATCACATAGGGAGAAAATATCCATGCTACTAGTGGTGGTGAACCTAAGTCTGAAATCTTGTCAAATAAACATAAAGCATGTCAATGGGACATGCCAATAAATTTTCAACTCAAATGGGTTTCTACATATTCATTCATAGTCACCTGTGAAGAATGAAGATGGAGAGGGCATGCCAAAACTATGTTGCTATAACATTTCTAGCTAGATATTGAAGAAAGACAAGACATTGCAACTGAAATTATACACTATTGAGAAGCATGTAGATAAATTTTATGAAAAGGTAACTATAAATAATGAGTTGAAGTTAATGATGCACTAGAAAATGAAAGATAATGTGTTCATGCTCAAAAATGTAGCTTAGTATGAATAATAGATGCAATCGTAGGCACAACTTGTCATTATTGGAGGTTCCACGTCTGCTCTATTTGGAAAGGTCATGGAAGAAAGTCATTTATCTAAAACTATACAGCTCACAATTATATTCCATATATTAAATAGAGGTAGGTTGTTGATAAACTTTCTAAAATATAGGAATTTAACATAATTTATTGGAGTTCCTAACTTTCCACTCTCCCATTAGTCTGTCAACAGTGGTTGGGAATGAGTTTATTGTTTAGCTATGGTGGAGAAGTAGGATATAAAAGAGAAATTGAATCAAATGAGTTTATTTCCCTTGTCTCTGGATGAGTTGATGATTATTGATAATACTTCTTGGTTGTGTATGCATGTTTATATTGTAGAAAATCATATTTACTAGCCTCATCTACTTGTAATTCATATGATGAAAGAAATTTGTATCTTTTCTAGCCTTATGGAAGTCATCAAAAAATACTTTGATGGATATCAGCGACCTGGATAATTTGGTAATTATAAGGAAGTTGGTCTACGTTGGTCTAGATGGGGCATCAGTCATGTAGGGTCACAAAAATGATCTTATTTTTAATTTATAGACATCATGTTCACCATACATGATTGAAACTCACTGCAAAGCCCACAAAATGAATTTGACTTTTAAAATTGTAAGCCAGTTTCAATCTATTTCAAAAATTGAAGATCTTGCACGCATGAGGTGTATACATATTTTTACACAAGTTTGAAAATATTTTTAAAGTATCAAAGATTTATTGAAGGACTTACTCTAGGTAACAAGGTACTTAAGGATATGAATACCAGGTAGATAACAGACTAACAAATTGATTATTCCAAGAGTATCAGTCATTGTTGGAACTATTCTATAAAAACTACATAAATTAGATAAATATGTTGGCACTATTCATTGACACCAAGACACAATTGACTCTATCTAGGATTCTTCCCTTATTGGAAGAAATGTATGTTCTGTCAAAGAAGGCACAAGGTAGAATAATGTACATTGTAAAATACTCAAAGCTATAGAAAATGGTATGTCTTGTTCTGGACAATCTATATATCAATGAATCTTAAGCATTTATGGGTCCAAAGTTTGTAAGATGGTAAGTAATGATAGAAATTGAACACTTGGATAACTTTTAGAAGTACAATGTTATAGGTGATTTATGCACATTAGTGTGTGATACGGTAGAATTACAATATTTTAGAAAAATTGGATAGAGCTCTCAAGTCAAACAAAAAAGTTTTACAAGGGAGAATTTTAAAGATCTTGTGTCTTCTACAAAGGATATATTATAGAAAATTGCGAGAAGTCTATATTTTAAGATCATAGAGTACTTTCCTCTAGAATAACTTCTAAAGGAAATTGCTATAGTTTATCCTCAATATTGGAATGCCATTAGTGTGTCTTTAATTAGTTCACCATGGGATTTTTAGAGCAAGGTGAGATACTTGGATGATCACTTTAGTAGAACGGTAGAGATAAATGGAGTACAAATAGAAGAAATAATAGATAAGACAAAGTTAGCAGATTGATCTGCTTGATTTGCATCAACAATGATTGAATAGTATAAATTCCTTGTTTGCCTTTTGGAACATAGATCATTAACTAGGTTATGGAAATAATTAAGTTTTGGTGAAATTCTGTAATATTCTATTTTAGAATATTTCAAACTTGTAGATCTATGCCAAACAATGATTCTAGTTTGAATGGAGGATGAAAGAGTTCTTAACACCTTATCATTTTTGAATTCAAATTTATGAAACAAACATGAAAAAAAGGGAATTGTTTGAGACTCTATACAACTAGATACAATGTTCAAACATTTCCATTTGATAAATCTATTGGAATTTGAAAGTTTACTTGTGAAAGAGGAGGTGTGACATTTATATTTTATCTCAATCAGAAGGGGACTAGATAGAGAATTCAAATAAGGTTTCAAAATAGATGGAAACACAAGATGAAGAATAGGAAGTGTTAGATACACCAGACAACTAAGAAGGGGGGATGAATCAGTTGTACATTAAAACATCAAGCCCTTATTAACATTCAACCCTTAATTAGATTTATCATGAGTGTAAGTAAATGGAACAATAACAGATCAAAACACCATGCACAATAGAGCACCAGATTTACGTGGATAACCCAAGAAGGGAAAAACTACGGTGAGGATTAGCTCACAATATAAATGAATAGCAACACCAAATACAATAGGTTCACTGTTGGAGGGCTCATTACCCAAAGGACTCACTATCCAGAAAGAAAGAAAGGCTCACTACCAATGGCTCACTACTGGATTAGAAAGAAGAAAGAAGAAGACTTTTACAGAGAGAATTCTATCTTAGAGTAACAAGAGGATCCACCATAACAACTCTACACCATCTGCAACCTTCAGCTCACTACCTCCAATAACTTCAGGTACACTAAAATGTAGACACCTTTTTCTCACTGCTTCCAATAGCCTTAATTATTAAAGCTCACACTCAGATCACAACAATTGATTAATTTTTGCACCACAACACCCACACATCTTCTCCAACAATTTACCTTGCATGTATACCATCCACAACTTGAAAAACACCTTTAAGTTAGCTACAATGAAACGTATGTACTTCAAACATGCAAACACCAAATAGGTCGACACCAAACACCTCTGCGGTGGAAAGAAGTTAAGGTGGACCACACCAAGGGTTAAGTAAGACCCAAATCTACACTGACATGCTACACCACGCTTCCAAAAGTAATGAAGCACATCCACAATTAGTGTTAACATGCCAGGTTAGCGAAACTTGCATTAACACCCTTAAACAATTAAGTTCATGCTTCACAAGGTCTGGAAACAACTCGTGGACCACATAACAACATCACATAACATTCTAAAATATTCCAACACCAACATAGTATCCAACAACATTACCACAACCACATACAACTGAAGAACACCACCATCCTTTGTAACCAGTTGAACTGCCATAGACAACAACTCATGAATCCAACCTTGCAGAGCATTTGAACATGAACCACTCCAAGGGAAGATAGATACAACCAATATTAGCACATTCCCAAATCTGCAAGACAAGAAACCTCAATGCAAATAAATGTGGAGCAATTCCATTTCTCCTATGCAATCTACTTCACAGTCCACACACTGGTGGACACAACATCTTCTGCCACATGATCCAAAACCTAAAACTTTGGATATTTCACCTTTGAACACCTTTGATCAACATATACAAACTGCATAAGCATAACTTCAAGATTGAAGAAATGTGGGGCACAATACAAAACAGTTGTCTATCACATTGTACACTTGTTTAGAGTTAAAAAGAGAGATGATAGAATGTATGGATTCACTAGATCAAACCCTCCTTTCACTCTAAAATTTAAGGAAAAAGACCAAGTCAAGCCACTAAAGATGGAAGAGGGCTCAAGTCTAGATCTTTGTGCTCTTGTTTGTCAAGGAAAGAAAAGATTTAAAACCAAGCTTTTTATCAAACCCTAGGCTTAGTATGAAGGAAACCCTAGTTCTAAGATAATCATATTGAAACAAATGAATGACATCATAAATATGGAAACCAAAAGTATAGAGAGGATCAGTAAGATGTCGAAACTTGTCTCTCGAAAGAAGAGGTGTCGGAGGACAAATTCGGCAACCACCCAAGTCTAGATGTTGGAATCTTCTAGAGGTTAGAACTGATGAAATGCTACAGATGATGCCTAACACTTAGATCTAGAAGCTTGAGGCACTGTAGACTAGGCCTGTAGCCACCCAAGTCCATTTGGGAGGGTTTTTTGGAACTATTTTTTAGATCTTGAAACTATGTTTCCTAAACTACTTCCCTATAGTTTCACTTTTCTTGAAACATGTACCTATAACCTGTACACAAGATGACAAGAGAGGGGTTTCGGGGTTGTGTTGTTTAGGAGCTTGCCTCAATCAAGCCCTGAGTTAGCATTCAAGCTTTCCCAACACTATTGTTAATGAGAGGGCATGCTATTACAGAATAGAGGCCAAAGATAATCCAAGTGATGAAATGATGTCACCTTGGAGGTGAAGCCCTTGGGAGGATGAAAATCTCTTCAACTCACAAGGAGATGGATGATGAAGCCAAGTCTGCAACAAACACACAAATACAACACAAGTATGCAATGACAACACAATGGATGTCTTGAATGCTCTTTGCTCCAATATCATAAGTTCACAATACCCATCTAGGTGTAAAATGAAATCATGAACTCACTTGTATATGCTTTCCTACTAATATTTACAAATTTAAATCACAAAAGTTGACAAGGAGAAACATTTTGGAAGGGCCCAAGGTGACATACCAAAACTTAGCCCTGACCAATTAGGAGAGACTTAGGCAGTTGGTGCCCAAGTCCATGGGCCTAAATTAGGCTAGAGATAAGTTAATGGAGGCCTCAAGGGTCCAAAATGTCATGGGTGTTGGGAATTTTCCTTCAGGATGATCAATTATAATGTATAATAAAACAAATAGGACCTAGGAGGTAAACTAGGAGGTAAAAAGATATGTGGTCACTTTTTACTCCATAAAATTTAGCCCCCACTTTAATGTATGTATGATCTTACAATCCATACATGCATTAAAGTATGCCCAAAGCACATTAGACACACCAAAAATACCCTAAGTTTGAAGACTATCACTAGCCCCCAAGCTTAGGCAAACATAAGAAAACACTTAACATTCACATAAGACACAATGAATATAGCAAGGAAGCACATAATACATGGAGAATACAATAAAAGAACACAATACATGGAGAAGACATGAATACAATCATGCAATACACAGAGAAGCCATGAAGGGAAGACATGATTAAGCAATTACATATCCATATACATATAAAATGCTAATTAAAGTAAACAAACACACAGCATGGGGAGGGACTCATTGCTAGACAACTTTAGACCACACACAAAAATGAAAAACACATAGAGCATAGGGAGGGACTCATTGCCACACAACTTTAGACCATGCCACAAACATGCAAGACATGTAGAGTGGACACATAAAACACATGGAAGACACAGAATATATGAGCGTCACATAGTATGCCATAAAAACACTATACATATTACACACGACACACATGATTTATAGGGAGGAACTAATCACTACTCCACTATATAAAACATTCCAAACACACCTGATGGTTGAGCTATGCTACCACAACCACCAAAGACATGCTTAAGGGTGAATAAATCAAGATCCAACCTTGCCTCGTGATGAGGAATTTGTATAAAACGATGTGCACTAGCTTAAGAGATACACCATCCTACCTTGTGATTCAAGGGCTTTTAAAATGCAACCCCACCTGCATCATGGAGATGCCTTACAATGAAAAGGAAGCATATGCTCAAAGTATACAACCTCACCTACATCATGAAGATGCCTTATAGTGAAAAGAAGGTATACGCAATAGATAAAATACACAACCCCACCTACATCATGGAGATGCCTTATAGTGAAAAGGAAGTGTATGCAAACACACTTTATCAATACAAAAGATAATCAAGAAGATACCATTATATATGCTCCCACCTTAAGGTGGTTGATCCTGATTATCGGTATCAAGCACATTAAGGTAGAGTAAAAACATGTAAGAGAAAAAGAGCTCTCGCAAAGCCCATTGCCCAAAGTGACATGTGCTTATGATTGTTGAATGTTCCCACAAACACATTGATATGATTTGCTTAAAATAATCAACAATAGATAAGCTTTGGTTAGAAAATCTTACTCTAGGATAAAAACCAAATCAATTTATAGAATCTATACATGAAATTATTTATCAATTCACATTAAGGACCAAGGCTACACTCACAGGTTTGAAACTGAGTATAGTCATTGGGCTATACTACAGATATCTCAGTATCAAGTGTAGCAACAAGGTGAGATACAAAACCAACCAAAGTGTATAGAAGTAGACTGAGAGTATTGTAAAATGTTTGTTACAAGAGATTTCACAACACAATTCACAACACAGAGTGATTCTACTAGTCAAGCATCAAATATATGTATCAATCCCATCTTTATATACGGGATAGGTCCATTTTTTCTTTCTTGCTAAAGGGACACACGATCCTTACCGGTATTTATTTATTTTTGTCATCTGCTGACTAGATAAACTCACTGAAGAATGTAAACAATAAAAATGAGAGAGGAGATAAAGTGCCTTAGGAACACCACGTAGGAGGATGCCCACAAAACACCCTCTGCAATATTATGCCCCCAAGGCACAACACACAACAATAAAATAGAGGAGAGGAAAAGGTATAAGAATGATGAAGCAAATATAAGAATGGCCACAACAGAGGTAGTCTCCTTGTATCCTTGATCTTACAAGAGTATAAAAGGTCATCCAAAGAGACCTAAGCAACATATAACACAACACGGGGGAACACAACACAATGCTAACAACATATATATCTAGGAGGAGACCACCCTTGAGAGAAACTAGAATAGGTGCTACAATGAGTGTGGCTAAATGAGGGAGAAATACTTACCTGATTCAATGGGATATTTCTTGGTGGACAATCCATGTTTATCATCGCAGGATATATCATATTTAGTCGTGAACTTGGTGATATCGTTTTAGAATTAGTACACTTATTCACTATCCCCTTAGTGGGTGGAATAGGTGAATTGTTTTGTTTGACCTTGACATCCATCCATAAGGGATTTAATGTGAGAGACCTTTCCTCATCCACTAGTGCTTCATCTTTTGAAAGGAAAGCATAGGAACAAAGGGAAGGTAAAGTGTTGTTAGGAGAATTACTGGTGAGTATATCTTTAGTGATGTCCAAAGGGTTTGAAAATGCAACCAAAGGAGAACTGTTGATGGTATTTGCATCCTTAGTGATATTCAAGGTACTTGAAAATTGAATCAAAAATTTTCCCTTCCTTAGTGATATCCAGGTACTTGAAAATTCAACTAAAGGAGGAAGATCGATAGGATGATCCATAGAGACTTCATGCACTATGGTAGGGATAAAATTTTTAATATTGTTAGATGAATGTTCAATATCAATCCATGGACTGTTCTTTGTTAGAGGGGGTTCTTCACTCACTAATGCTTCATCCTTTAAAGGGAGAGCATCATAATGAAGAGAGGGTAGGGTGATGTTAAGGAATGTGTCAATGATTTCAGCCTCTTGTGCCAAAATGTCCTCATAAGTGGCAACAGCTTTGGGAGAGAGATCATAAGGTGAATTAGACAAAACTAGGTTACCATCACACGTATTAGATACCTTTAGCAATCGGAGTCATAGTGGAATGTCTAATAGAGATAAACTCATCTAGGGCTTCATCTAACATATTGAAGCCATCACTACTAAACGATGCATCATATTTATTATTATCTAGGAATTCAGTGAGTTCTTCTAATATCAAAGGATATATTCCCATGAGAGTTATGAAGCTATCAAAATCAAATATATAACAAAGAATTTCATATGTGTAACACATAGAAATGTCAATGTCATATACACATGCTATTCGATTTAAGACTTGAGGATGTTTATTAATGAATTTGGTGAAGTTATCAATATCTATGATGTACACAAATAAATCTTCCAAAGATGAATAACAAGAAGCATCCATGATGAAAGTATGATACTAGTTTGAGGAAATTGGATTTTTGAGAATCGAGAACACACTAATTTCACTACAAACAAAGTAAATATGATGTGAATAGTACTTCACAACAAGGCAATATTAATGATTGAAAAGATTTCTCAAGGAAGTGTGAAGTGATTGTTAAAGCCTTCAATATTGAAATACACACTGTGTAATTACAAAAGTATGATAATTATGCACTTTTTCCACAATTATGTAAAATTTGCGAATGAATATTAATAAATATGCAAAGAAATCAATGGAAGATCTGATTTTCAATGTTTATGACAATAGTAAAATTGGAAATAAGATTTTGACTACAACCCTAGTTTTGCAAATGCTAGGTTATAGGAAAGATATAATTTTTCAACAAAACCCTAGAAAATGAGATCTTTAAACACAAGGTACAAAACTATGAAATGATTGTATTCTGGAATATGAACCATATCTGATGTAAAATAAGATATTTAAATCTTTCTAGGATGATTTATAACATGTGCAATGAAACAATGTAAAACTATGCCTTTTTGCAAGCCTAAAATGCTTGATTTTTTCACCTTTTTCAATATAAATATGCAAAAGATGTCATGGAACAGAGAGGATGATAAGGTACAACAGCCTAAAATACTTTAATAAGTCCAATAATGCAGCAATATTTACCACAAACACCAATCTTGAAACACTAGGTGGAAAATTAGCTAGATCTACTAAAAATGCAAGGGTTTTTGAAACCCTAAAAATGACATTGAGCTACGAAACTATGCAAAATTATGAATGAATGGAATTATAATAAAATATAAAGTGTAAAATAGCACTACACAAAAAGGCAAGATGAATGTTTTAAAGGTTTTCTTAGAGAGGTGTGAAGAAAGTGTGCAAACCCTTAATTTTGAAATACGCACTATGTAATTAAAAACATGCAAATTTTCAAACTAAAGTATTAAATGATGCAAGATTTTCAAATGAGAAATGAATATATGTCTTAAATTAAGGCTAGATCTGAATTAAAATATGTTTATGACTACAGAAAAATTTGAAATGAGATTTTGACTATACAAACCCTAGCTTTTGGAATTACTACCTAGGTTATATCAAAAATGCAACTTTTAAGAAAAACTCTCACAAATGATATATGGAAATGCAAGATATGAGATCATGAAATGATTAAATACTATAATTTATCTCAGATCTGATGTAAAAATAAAAAAAATAAATGTTTCCAATGATATGCAAGAAAAATAATGCAAAACCATGCTATTATGCAAGTATAGAATGCTTATTATTTTCAATTTTTTCAAATTTATGCAAGATTTTTCAATGTAGGGTGGAAAATATGATATGAATTAATACAAGATCTGATTAAAACACTGAGCAAGATGTAAGTTCAATAAAAACATGGTTTCACCAAAATGCTTAGAGGTAAAAAGAGAGATGATGGAATGCATGGATTCACTAGATCAAACCCTCCTTTCAATCTAACATTCAAGGACAAAGACCAACTCAAGCCACTACAAGATGGAAGAGGACTCAACTACAGATCTTTGTGCTCTTGTTTGTCAAGGAAAGATAAGATGTAACCAAGCTTTTTATCAAACCCTAGGCTTAGTATGAAGGAAACCCTAGTTCTAAGATAATCAACTTGAAACAGATGAACGACAATAGAAATCTAGAAACCAAAAGTACAGAGAGGATCAGTAAGATGTCAGAACTTGTCTCCCAAAAGTAGAGGTGTCAAAGGACAAATTCAACAACCACCCAAGTCCAGATGTTGGAATCTTCAAGAGGTTAGAACTGATGAAATGCTACAGATGATGCCTAAAACTAAGATCCAGAAGCTTGAGGCCCTATAGACTAGGGAGATAGCTACCAAGTCTATTCGGCCCAACTAGAACATGGATATCATTCTCCACAACATCACATTCAAAAGAAAAAACATTAGACAATTTTATAGTATCATACTTTCCTGGTTCCCGTGGCTCCTATTTTTGCACTTCGAAGAACATCCACTTGTTTTTTTGAGAATCATTCATCTTTCCCACTAAGTTGCCACGTATAATAAATTGATAAAGGACCATTTAAGAGGATTTAAGACCTTTATATGAACATAATGAATGAGGCTTATGCCACAAATATCTTATCATGATGATAGATTGTTATAACTCCTCTCAAAAATGGGGAAGGTGGAAAAGAATTATGAAGAGATTATAAGAACAAAGCACACGTAATACAATTTTGAAAGAGGTAGTACACTTAATCTTCAATATATGATTGTGTATTCAATATGAAATTTTAGCTTACAACAAAACTTTATAACAACTTGTGCAATTTTTTAACTTGTGGGGAAAGTACCATGTACTTATGACTCGTCTTGTCAAGATATTAAGTTAGCCTAGCAATTATCAGTTGTTCAATCCCAATGTAGACACCTTACATGTTCTACTTTTTGTTATTTTTATTTTTGACATGTCTAATACTAAATAATAATTGTAGTATGGTGTGGAAACACATTGCACGGGTATGGTTGCAAAGGGCAAGGGACAGAAGTTTCAACTCAATGGGTAGTGGATATAATTGAAGAGAACCGAAAGGTGTTGACTAGTTGAAGGAAAATCTAGACATTTATCACATTTTAACATGATAGGTTGGACATTTTTTTTCAAATGATTACAAGGATTTGACAATCAAGTTACCCTAGATTTTAGAATAGGATGCTAAGAGAATAAAATTGTAATGAGGGGCATTGAACTTCCTTTTGATGTGGAGTTGCTCATGGTTGTATAGGGTTTCCTAAAACTAGGGAGTAGTATTTTTCCATTTGTAGACTAGCTTTAAAAAGCATTCACAAAGAAGTTTTTGAAGCTAGGAGAGTAAACCCAAATGGTGCCGGGTCAAGGCATCTTCTGGACCTCACTATTGGAGCTATGGTTGGAGGTGTTGTATTCTCTCATTCAGTATGTGACTTGTGATGGAATATACTTATTTATCTATAGTTCTCATATTCTTTTAATGGTGCATTTGATACATCAAAGAATCATGAATATTCCTTATTTTTTGTTCAAATCCTTGAGAAATATATCTCTAGAAGTGCAAAATGGAAAACTCAAATACTTATTCTCATCATCAGTTAATTAAGTTGGTGATAACAGGGGCCTTGTAATGAAGGAACCCCCAATTGACTTGGGAAGTGTACATTACTACACCTATTGCACAAGGAGAGGATGTTGCAAAGGAAGATGATTGTTCCCCTAGCCACGATGCACATATCGAAGCAAGTAATATACCTCCTATACGTATGGATCTAGGAGATAAAGTAGGTCCCTCTATAGCTACAACAAGAGATACTAGAAAGTGAAGGAGGTGACATATTTAGACAAAAGAATTTGAATATGGGAATGAAGAACATGAAAACCCCCCTACTCCAAAACTAAATGTAAGGTCATCTATGAGATTTAAGAATTTAGCAACCATGGCCAATAAAAAATGTCATGCCCATATTTCACATGCATTCACAACACGCAAAACATGCATGTTATGTCCACATATCACATGTAGACATGATACAAACTATCAAAAAAATTTCCTTTACCACATGAAATCTTTCCCTCACACGCATAAGCGTGCTCGGATGTGTATGTTTAAGTTGTCTAAGTGATTGTTGCTATGGAATATTCCACACACATGTGTAAGTTGATATCGATCACTATGATAGAGTCAGATTCATTTTGCTTCGTTTAGGGTTCTCTAGGTAGATAGATGATTTTTAATTGGTTATCTCAATCTGTTAAATTCTTCCTCGCATTCCTTGTTGATTTCTCTATCGATTTGTTTTAAAATGTTGCTTATTTCACCTGTTTACGTATTTCTTAATTTGCTTTGTTTGTATTTGCATTTAAATTTTATTTACGTTAAAACATCTCCTATACCTTGGTAATTCATTAGTAAAAAAAATTTTACTAATCTAAAAATAAACACAATTTTCTTATAAACGAATTTATTGTAATTGCTAATAGGGCAATTTAAATTAGCCCCTTTAAAATTTGCCCAATTACATATATATATATATATATATATATATATATATATATATATATATATATATATATATATATATATATATATATTCATATATATATAAATTCATATATTCATATATATATATATATATATATATATATATATACATATAATTTCCTTTTTAAATCTTGTTGTCGAAACTCCACTCATATCCATCTCTCTCTCTCTCTCTCTCTATATATATATATATATATATATATATATTAAATAACTCTTAGTACCTGCTTATTCATTACAATTATTATATATATAAATATACATATATATAGTTGTATATATATATATATATATAATTGTTTATTTGTTATGAGTAGTGGAAACTCCACTAAAATTAATACCAATTTTTAAATATGAAATCCCATCACATTGAGGGAGATTAAAAACCCTAAACTTCTTTTATTTTTGAGTGTTTGTTTGTTGTAGGGGAGGATTGGCCAAGCGGCGGCGGACCTGAGGAGGAGATCGGCAGATGCAATGGATGGCGAAAGGTGGAGGGGAGTGGGTGGAGAGTAGTGTGAAGCTGTAGAGGGCGGTGGGTTATGGCGCTGCGGAGGGCAGCAGCTGCGAAGGGTGTGGGACGCCGATGGAAGGGGTTTCGGTACCCACAAGGGAGAGGCCGCGAGGGGAGCTTGCGGCGGTCTATTGGTGGCGGGGGTGTGGGGAGGGGCGGAACCCCACCCACACCCCACTTCATGGGTATGGGTGGGGCTCCGCCCCTCCCCACACCCCCCTCTTAATACTACGGTGGGGGTTAAACCCCCACCACTTCCTCCTTTGTAAATTTGTTACTGTGTTCAATATGAACACAGCGATTCTTCACTTAACTGTTATTTCAAAATTTCCTCTTAATATTAATTAATATTATATATATATCATTTTCACGATTACATTTAAATTTAAGAATTATTTAGTATATATATATATATGTTCACAAGTATATCATTATAATCATTTTCCCAATTTCATTTGAAATAAACTATTAATTCTATATATATATATAAATATATATATATATATATATATATATATATATATATATATATATATATATATATATATATATATATATATATATATATATATATATATATATATACATTTCAGTTTCACAATTTCACTTAATAATGAAAATTTAAACACAGATATATCAAATTTTCACAACTAAATTTTAAAAATAAAAATAACAATAGATATATATAAATATATATATATATATATATATATACATTTTTAACCAAGATCAAAGTAAATTCTTTTCTCTCTACCTTCAACATTTTAATTTCATTATAGCAGTTATTCAAATGAAAAAGAATATTAATCATTTTAATCTGTATGTGCTATTTGTAATTTATCAAGTAAAATTTTCTATTTCAACTACTTTTAAAGATCAGAAGTAAATACATGAAACTAATGAATCTTTTATTTCAATAACATACAAAAGTCTAGTAAAATTTGATTTAGATTATTTCCCATTGCAACTTAACTCAAGTTTTAGTTTTGTATTCAAGAGCAAAATGCATCATACATAAAACTATAAAAAGTAACTTTCTTACTAGATAATACAAGGAAATTATTTATCAATTGGGTCAAATTAACAAACAAGTCTCACAACTTAAAACTTGATAACAAAGAACAATCAACTGTAATAATTCCCACAATTCACAGACTCTCAAGGGAGTAATTTACTCTCTTCTCCCAACTCACACAAAAGATATAATGTAAAAATCAATTAAAATCACAACTTTTAACATAATGAGGGAGGATTATCTCTCCACTCCCTAGATAACAACTTTTACAACAAATTCAAAAAGAGAAGTTCTCTCCTCTAAAACTTTTACATAATGGAACTTTAAAAGGCCAAGCTCTCATTACAAATGGTAAGATAGATATTTTCTTTAACAAGACAAAATCCCTTTAATCCTTTCAACATGCTCCAATAGTAACCTGCAAGACAACAAGAGAGAAAACAATAACCATCTAGCTCTCCTCCCTACCTTTGACCCGCAAGAGGGTCACCCCCGAGCTAGGGAGACCATCCTCATACCCAGGGTAGAATCAACACTTCACAACATTGAATAACAACAAGAAAAATAACACACACACTCCCAGGGTTTGACTCGCAATACAAAGACTCAGCTTAGGTGAGTTCAAGGAGGGTAGAGAAGTAGACATCTCTACCTCTAGGTGTCATCCTTTCACATTTTATCACATTTTATCACAAGGCCTCAAGCCTTCTAGTTAAATCCAATTACCAGGGATATCCCAATAGGCTCTCAAAACTTTTAAGCCCTCTAGGCTAAAAGTATCAACATGCCCTCAAGGCATTTCTTATAACAAGAAAACAAGATGACACCCGAGGAGGGTCACACCTCCCCCTTCCTATACAAGATGAGCATTGCCTTCCAACTGGAAGGAGGTCTTTCTACACCCAAAACAAACCCTAAAACAATAATAGAAAACTCATAGAAGACATTTGCAAACTCATTCATCAAGCAAGCACAAACATACATTACAAGCAACAGATCACACAAGAGAGTAGTCTTGTTCACCAACCTTTCAAAGCCCAATTATGGATGAAATTTGATGAAGAGCTCCTCTCTAGCCTCCTTCTCCAAAATCTCCTTCTTTCCACAATAATCCAATCCCTTTACTCTCCTCCTCCTCTCTCTTTTAAAAACTAATTCCCTCTATTTTCTTAATTTCCCAAGTGGCATTAAACAACTAATCCACAAATCATCCATTATCCTACTGGTCATAAAACAATTAACCTCCACTCAATAGGTTCCCCACTATAGTCCTTTTTACAACACATGGAGAATTAAAATACAATAAGTAAAATAAAAATACAAAGGGAGTGGATGACACACTACCCTTAATAAGGGTACCCCACCAAAAGAGAGGCACAAGGAGACAAACACTCCATTATTATGGAATCATGGAGTTGTTCCATGACTTGGAAGTGGGCTTGAGTGTGGATTCCACTCATCCCATTGTCCCCATGCTTCCAATTTCGTCACTTAACTTCATTGTGAAGTTTAAGTGACCATATGGAAGTTAACCCAAGGTTATCCTAGTCAAAAAGGTCCCTAGACCCATGAGGTATAACCCAAGGTTGATTTTTGCCTAGTTAGAACTCCCAGAGTCAAATAAAACACAAGAAAAAGATTCTAAAAGAAATAAAGTTTAAACAAGATTAAAAACAACATTTCTTACAACACTTATCATAATAAAAATAAATCAGAAGATAACCCTTATTCCCTTGACCTCATGCAACATTAACACATTACAACATTACAACATTTTCCAAACACGAGGTTGATCTTAGTTCCTCATGGAACTAGATCGGCTCACAAGGGATACAACATAGGTATGAGATGATCTCCTATATTTGTGGTTTCGTTAGTAATACCTGCACACTCCAACTCGAAGTCAATACCACATAGAGATATCATAGCCGAAGCAAAACTAAATACATGCATCCTAAACATTCTACCATATAATCACATTGAAGTTCCATATCCATTCATCATTTTCTTAGAAGCAACATCTAATTATCATTGCACAATTATTTCCTTAAAAATTAATTAGGTTTAATAAGCAAGATTCCAGATCAAAAGTCTCTCGACATATAAATAATAATCAATATCACTGCAAATAGTCTCATGAACAGTAGTGTAAAAAGTAGGCCTCACATCCTCTCCCCCTAAGATTGCATTTCCTCCTAGAAGTCATCAAAGAGGTGAGGGTAAAGTGTCTTCAGTCTCGTAGCATCTTCCCATGTTGCAATGACCTTATCGTACATATCCCACTGGACCCTAACCTGGTCCAGCTCTCAACCTCGAAGGCCCAATGTCCGACGAGCCAATATGCGTATTGGCTCCAAAGCCAGCTGTTCGTCTACCTCTACCTGAAGAGCACTCCAATCCAATACGTGAGACAAGTCAGATATATAATGACGTAAAACTGAAACATGAAAGACATCGTGGATATGAGACAGGCTAGGTGGCAAGGCTAAACGGTAGGCTACAGGTTCTATCCTCTCTAGAATCTCAAAAGGTCCTACAAACTGGGGTGCGAGCTTAGAGCCTTTTCCGTAACGGATTGGACTCTTATGCGACCGCACCCTCAAGAATACTCTGTCACCTACTGAGAAGCTTCGATCTATCTTCTTTGCATCTGCATACTTCTTTTGTCTATCTTGAGCTTCCTGCAGTCTCTGTCTGATCAAAGTAACCTATTGTTCCATATCCTAGATTATTTCGGGACCAATGGCAACTCAGTCCTCTAACCGATCCCAACTTAAAGGCATTCTGCAAGGTCTTCCGTATAAAGTCTGGTAAGGAGGCATACCCAATGAGCTATGATGCCCATTATTGTAGGTGAACTCAACCAGATACAGGTACTCCTCCCATTTAGATTGATGATCCATAACATACATACGCAGCATATCCTCTAACACCTGATTAACTCTTTCTATCTGGCCATCGGTCTCAGGATGATAAGTGGAACTGAAGTTGAGCTGTGTGCCCAACGCCTGATGTAAAGCTCTCCAAAATGAAGATGTAAAAATGGAGTCTCTATCAGATATGATACGATGAGGTACTCCATGCAGTCAGACAATCTGATCTAGAAACACCCTCGCCACCGATGGTGCATTGTATGTTGTGCGTACTGGTGAAAAATGTACCACCTTGGTCAACTTGTCAACTGTCACCATGATGGCATCATGGCGTCCTGATGACATAGGTAGACCAACAATGAAGTCCATGGAAATGGTGTCCCATTTCCACTCAGGTATCTCATGTGGGTATAAGAGTCCTGCTGGATGCTGATGCTCGGCCTTGACCCTCTGACACTCAAGGCATTGAGCAACAAACTCTACAATATCACGTCTCATCCCAGCCCAATGGTATAACTGCCGCAAGTCCGCATGCATCTTCTTCACTCCTGGATGAGCTGCATAGGGTGCTCTATGAGCCTCAGAGAGTATCACTGCACGCAGATCACCCGTTCGGGGTACATAGATGCGCTGCTTATTTCTAAGTAATCCATCTGACTCTAGGGAATATCCTTCGAATTTACCCTTCAGGACCCTCCGATTCTGAATTTCTTGCTGCACCTCAAGAAACCACTCATCCTCAGGCAGATGATGTAGAATACATTCTCTCAAATCCACTTTCAAAGTCAGAGTCAGGATCTTGTGGCGTCTTCAACTCAAAGCGTCAGCGACCACGTTCTCCTTACCTTTGATGTAGTGGACATCAAAGTCGTACTCACATAAGAACTCCATCCAACGCCGCTGGTGGGCGTTCAAATTCAGCTGAGTAAAAATATACTGCAAGCTATGATGGTTTGAATGGAGCTTAAAATGTCGGCCTAAGAGAAAGCGTCTCCAATGAAAAAGAGCATGAATAACAGTTGCTAGCTCTAGATCATGCGTAGGGTAGTTCAGCTCATGTGTTTTAAGCTTTCACGATTCATGAGCAATCGCTCTACCACCCTGCATAAGCACAGCACCAAATCCCTCTAAAGATGCATCCGTGCAGACAACAAAATCTTCTACCAGATCAGGAATAGCTAATATGGGAGCGCTGGTAAGACGTTCCTTAAGGATTCCAAAGGCCTTCTCACACTGCTCAGTCCAAGTGAAACCCTTCCCTTTTCGCTAAAGGGAAGTGATAGGATGAGCTATTCTGGAGAAACCTTCGACAAACCTACGGTAGTAATAGGCTAGTCCCATAAAGCTCCTTACTTTTGTAACACTGGTGGGTGCTGGCTAGTCCTGAATTGCCCTAATCTTCGATGGATCTACGGAGATACCATCGCCTGATAATATATGTCCCAAATATTGCACCTCTGTCCTGAAGAAGGCACATTTTGCCAGGTTGCCATACAGCTGATTCTCACATAAACACTACATTACCTGATGCAAATGGTCCACATGTACCTCCTCGGTCCGTGAATAGATCAAAATGTCATTTAGAAAAATGATCACAAACCAATCTAGGTAAGTGCGAAACACCCCGTTCATAAGACTCATGAACACTGCAGGGGTGTTCGTCAATCTGAAAGGTACCACTGTAAACTCATAGTGGCCATATCTAGTTTGGAAAGCAGTTTTGTGAATATCTGCCTCTGTAATTCTCAATTGGTGATAACCAGATTTTAAGTCAATCTTTGAAAACACTCTAGCTCCTTGCATCTGATCAAAGAGATCATCAATTCTCGGCAGAGGATATCAGTTCCTCACCGTTACTTTGTTCAACTTCCTGTAGTCCATGCATAACCGAAGAGATCCATCCTTCTTTACGAAGATAACTGGTGCGCCCCATGGAGAAATGCTAGGTCGGATGTGTCCCTTCTCTAGTAATTCTTCTAACTGCAGTTTCAGCTCTGTAAGCTCATGTGTAGTCATTCTGTAAGGTGCTCGAGATACTGGTTCTGCCCCTGGTACTAGATCGATGTGGAAATCAACTTCTCTGCATGGAGGCATACCAGGTAACTCTGGTGGAAAGACATCTGCAAATTCCCTCAAGATGGGGTGATCATCTAATGTAGTCTCAGGTTCATCTTCTGATCTATCACTGACTATGATAGCAAACAACTGACAACCCTTCCACATGCAACTCTTAAGTTGCTGAGTAGATACTGTTCGAGCAGTCATGGGCTTCTGTATGCCCACTATCTCTATCGGTGTGCCATGATCATCTGTGCAACTAATCGTCTTCTGACGGCAATCTAGCTTGGCTCTGTGAGCTGGAAGCCAGTCCATGCCAAGGACTATGCTGTAGGTTCCTAATGGCATCACCCTAAGATCCCATGTTGTAGTGAATGTACCCAAGGAAACTTCACAATTTCAAACAATGGAATCAACTGACATCTTGGCCCGAAAGGCCAGCTCGACCTCCCACCTAATGTCCTACCTAGAAGCCACCAGCCTACAACGTTCCACTAACGATGTAGATATAAAGGAGTCAGCAGCTCCGGAGTCAAAAAGGATAGAGATGGGAGATCTTGCAATCATACATGTTATCTCAATAACTGAGGCCTAAAAATTAGCCTGGCGGTTGTCAACCGCTGTAAACATACGGTGGGATTTACCCACATCACCCATAGTCTGCTCAGAATGTCCTACATGATGCTATCCCCCTACAGTATAACCCTGTGGGCACTCTCTAGCTATGTGTCCTGCTTCACCACAAGTATAACAAGGGCCTCTAACCTGTACCTATACAGTCCAAGTCCTACTCGACTGCTGCTGTCCTGTTCTGCTAGTAGACCCTTGTGAACCCCTATACGACTGTTGTGGTCTCGCGGGTCCCACAGGTGGTCCCTGCTGTATCTGATCTCTGTGTGGGCCTTGCTGCTTCTAACCTCTATTATTTCCCCCATATGATTTCTGTTATGTTTTAGCTTTCTGTTGCTGCTGTGACTGCTGTTGTTGTGGGGGCCTAGGAGGTAATGGTGTTGAACTGTATCCTCCTCTAGGGGGTGGTTGTGTTGACCTGCGAAAATTTTGTTAATGCTGCTGCTGTCCCCGATCCTGGAACTGAGGGCGAGAACCCTGCCCCCGTCCCTGAATCTCCTCAGCAATATAAGCCTTCTCGGCCACATCACTCAGAGTCTGGGGATCTGCCATCTGAACAGGTCCTGCTATATTATGGTTTAGACCTCTGATGAACTTATGCACCAGGAGTTTCTCGTCATGGAGATACTCTGCATACCTGGATAATTCTGTAAACTTACTCTCATATTGTGCCACTGAGAGTCCCCTCTACTGTAGATCATGAAACTCATCTATACGACGCTGTCGGTAGTGGTATGATAGATATCGTGCATTAAAGTGCTCAATAAAAGTC